>CM053399.1:18494393-18523255 GCA_028644305.1 Xerus rutilus
AAAAAAAAAAAAAAAAAGACTGTGCTCATGAGGTTTCAGAGAATTCTCTGAATGGGACTCTATTGGAAATTGGACCAGAGGTCATTCATGTTACATCCTGGCAAAGAACTGTTCATGTTTCTGTGAGATTGATTTAAAGGTGATTGGCTAATTAATCTGGCAAAGGAAATTTCTAGGCAGCATAGCATTCAGGTGATGGCATGGATGTTGCTGGCAGCTTTTAATCAGGATTACTATGAGAATTAGGAGCAAAAAGCAGAGAGAAAAGATTTGAAAAACTTGAGGTTTGTCCAAAAAAGAAATACACATAATATCAGGGGCCAAAGAAGGTGTAGTTGCTGAAGAGATTACCATCACTAAGGAGAAGCTAAGTGCTTTGCACAGAGACAATAAAAAAGATGCCTTGAGGGCATCTCAGGTATCAGCAAGACCACACTCATGGCAGCCTAATGGGGGTAGAAGTTAAAATGCACTTGAGAAATCGTGGAGACACCCTGCTTGCACAAGAATGCCTAGAAGCTGCTTCACCAGGATTTGTTTCAACACACTCAGTTGCCCAGGCACTACTCATATGCCATTGCAGCATGGTCAGAGGTGGCAGGGGGTAGGGGTGCTCAGCTACTGCCTGAGCTGGCAGCAGACCTTGGCATCACCCACATGATTTTGGTTCTACAGGAAGGCAGGCATCAAGGCTTCCACTGAGATTTCAAAGAAAGGCCCAGGAGGCCAGGCAGAGTGTAAGCAGTGTTGGAATCTCTGCAGGCAGCGCCTGAGGGGGCAATTCATGAGGCTGTGAAAAGTCGAAGCTGCAGTGGGGACTCCCAAAATTAAAAGATGCCAATAATGTGGAAAGTCTGCTAAGGAAGGCTGCTGGCTGCAGACAGAGCCAACCTGAGAGAGAAGCCACGTGGGCTGCAACCAGCAAGGCCATAGAGGTGGGACTTCCCAAGGTTTTTGGAGATCACATCTTCCCACCATTTGCCCCAGATACTGAATGTGGAGCTCCAGGTCTGGTTTTCCCAGCTGAGTTTCAGTCTTGCTTTGCTCCTATCCCTTCTTTCAAAGTTCCTATTTCTCTTCTTTGAAATGGAAATTGTTGGATGTATGCAACTTGCTTTTGATCTTTACTGGGGCTCACAGCCAAGAGTTTGCCTTTCCTATTTGGAGTTTGGGGCGATGCTAAAATTTTTACGACGATGGAGACTCTTGGAGATGAACTAAATGCATTTTGCATTGTGAGATGGACATGAGCTTTTGGGGACCCAAGGCAGAATGTTGTGTTTTGGTTATGAGATGTCTCCCAAAAGCTCTTGTTAATGTATGAGGTGAAATGAATAGATTATGAATGTATTCATCCACTTGCTGGATTAATCAGTGTATTCATCCATTTGCTGGATTAATCATTTGAATGCACTAAACTAGTGGTAACTGTAGGCAGGTGGAGTGTGTCTGGAGGAAGTAGGTCTCTGGGGGTGTGCTCTTGGGAATTACATCTTGTTCTCCTGGCTTCTCTCTGTTTCCCAGCTTCCATGAAGTGAGCAGCTTTCCTCTGCCAGGCCCTTCCGCCATGACGTTTGGCCTTAGAACTATGGAGTCAGCCGACTTTGGACTGAACCTCTGGTACTATGAGCCAAATAAACTTTTCCTCTTCTGAGTTGATCTTGCAGGTATTTTGGCCACAACCATGAAAGGTTGACTAACACAGTATAGTAAAATATTGGTGTATCAGTAATATAACTTTTTCCCTATAATAGAGCATCTCCACTGGTTCCAATTTTGTGTTATGTTGATCACTGATATTTTGTAGTTTTCTTCGTCTGGAGCCTACTCACTTCTGTACATTTTATTATAAAATATTTAATATGCTTTTTATGAAATTTTGAGAATAATCTTTTCCCCTCATTTTCTCTCAAGTATTAAAATTCGAATTGACCATATTTATCCATCCATGGTTATAGCCATTGAACTGCAGTCACAAAAACATACACCGCACTAGTTTATCACAGGAAGGGAAATGGAGAAATAATTGGTTAATCAGGTATCAGCGAGCTGAAAGTGCAGAAGAAAAACTCTGAAGAATCACAGCAGAGTGAACACATCTCCCAGCCCCAAGGCTAGGGGAGGAGGCAGAGAGAATTTTTTGGAAGAGATGTTCCACAGAGCTGTGATTCAGACTTCCTGAGATGGGCTGGCACCTCTAGATCTCAAAGGCGGGGCTCTGCACAGCTGTTAGATCTCAGGGAGTTCCTCTGTGGGTGACGGTAACACGTCCCCAAATTCACAACCTGAATCAGAGTCTTGCCTGTCTATTCTGTGACCTAAGGACTGAACTGGAAAATTAACCTCCACCAATAATCCTCAAGGGGAAAGAAATTAAGAATGGGTACAACTTCTGTAGAAATAAACACACACATAATGAACAAGAAGAGATATGCATGGTTGAACAGTCCCTGCCTTTCTTACTGGCCACCAGGCCATAGTTGATCTTCAATGATTCCCTCAACTACACCCAAGCTATGTTCCATGTCCTTCCGCCAAAACCTTGGCTGGTGGTGGTAACCCAAAACTTTGTTCCTGAACAGTCTGGACTCTCCACAGGCTGACTTCTTTTGTTTGCTATAGTTTTCCACTAAGTTTTGTTATTGGACATAAAGGAATTTGGAGGTGCCCCCAGAATCCCCTCCAGGATTTAGAGTCCTTCCATTATATGAGCCACAGCATAGCTTGATGACATTAGTCACAGCAGGAAGGAGGGTGACTTACACCTGTGCCTGTCAGTTTGGTAAAAGGAGCCACCCAGAGCTTCCAGACTGTCAGTCAACGGAATGGGCCCCTCGTGGTCTCGCTGGGAGCAAAGATGGCAAATGGGTGGAGTCCACAGAGTTCAAGGGTAACAGTGAGGGAGCCGCTGCTGACAGGGCTCCTCTGCCGCCAAGAGGAGCCATGGTCCCTGCTGAGAAGCAGCAGCGGAGCCATGGAGAGGTGAAGCTGCGGAGTGGGGGCCGGTGGGTCGGCGCCTCTGTAAGCATAGCCTGCGGCTGCTTGGAACCCCCCATACAGGCCAGCAGTTGGTCCTAAGGCTCAGCCAGCCAGCAGCCAGGAGCATGAACCTGTTGTCCTTCAGGCCAGGCCCAGGACACCAGCTGCAGAAGCCCACTGCACACAGCACAGCAGCTCCATCCAGTGACCTCAACCTCGGGCTCCCTGACCTGCCAGGGACTCAGGAATTGGCACTCGTGCATGTGGAAGCCCCAGTGAGCACACATTTTGATCAGCAGTGGTGGGACGCCTCTAAGGCCTAATCAGCATCAGTTTGGACCGACAGCGGTGAACCAAGCGGCAAGGTGCCCGCTAGACTGGCACACTGGGTGGAGGAAACCCGCTGTCGGGTCCCTGCTTGCAGGGCCAAAGTTTGGTTCCTGCTCTGTAGTGACTCCTACGGTGGCACCCACTCATCCTGGTCTGGGGATTTCATTCTTCCAACTCACAAGGCAGGACCTGGCAAGAAGGAATTGCCGCTGGGGTCTGCTTTAACCCCCGCAGCCACGGCCCGCAGGGGAGCGCCTGCGCCTCTGGGCGGCAGGGGCCCGCAGCTCGTGCAGACCCCGCCTGCCAGCAGCAGCTCTCAAAAGCTGCAGCGCCACTGCCGCTCATTGCTTCCCGGCCCCGCTACTATGCAGATGGGAGGGAATGAACCTTCTGTGGGTGGTGAAATTGGGGCGCCCTCTGCATCCTGTGGGAGATCCTCCGCCTGCCTAGACAGGAAGATGAATCTTCTATCACAGTGGAAGATGGCATGGAATATGGAGAAATCAAGGGCCAGGACTATGAGAGAGCTATTTAGAATTTGGGAGGCTGAGGCAGGAGGATTAAAGCCAGCCTTAGCAACTTCACGGAGTCCTAAGACCTTGTCTCCAAAAAAAAAAAAAAAAAAAAGACTGAGGATGTGGCTCGATGGTAAAATGCCTCTGGGTTCAATTTCCAGTCAAAACAAAACAAACAAACAAGAGACACTGTTATGGCTTGAACATGTCCCCAAAGTTCACATGTTGGAAACCTGGCTTCTAATGCAACAGTGTTAAGAGGGGGACCTTAAGGGGTGAGCAGGCCCTGGGGGTTCTGCTCAGGAAATAGATGAATGCTGTTATCTCAGGGGTGGCTTCAGTATGGCAAGTCGTGTTCCTGATGGTGGCGTGTGGTGGGGATTCTGTTCCTTCCCTCCTGCCAACCTCCTGCCTTCCCTCCCCTGAGACAGTAGCACAAAGGCCCCAGCTTGTGCTAGATGCTCCAGCCTTGATCTTGGACTTTTGGCCTCCCCCAAAGCTGTGAGAAGTGAGCTTCTTTTCTTTCTAAATGGCCCAGCGTAGAGCATTGCATTCTAGTAGCATGAGACGGGCCCAGACAGACCCCTGCAGGAGGTGCCAGGGATTGTACAGGGAGGCTGGTGGGATGAGGTCAAGAGGAGGTGTCTGGGCTTTGTTCTGTATTGAAGAAACATTTAACATAAAAAATGTGTTATTTTGATAAAGTAAGGTTATGGAAATAGGAAAAAATGAAACTTAGCCTCAGACTTGGGTCTGGAGATCGTCTTTTGCAAGATCGCTGCTGCTGAAGTTGGGAGCAGATGCTATGATTTATGCAAATTAGGAAAGGCGCCTCTTGTTTGGAACACTTTGCTGCCATCTTGTGGACAGCTGGAGTGATACCTTTACCAGTGTGGGACAGTGGAGATGTGATCACTGTCCCTGACCCCCAAACACAGCTGAAGCACTATCCAACCTGCAAAGGGAGGTGGCAGGTGAGGACTCCGCCAGCTGGCGCTCTGCTGAAGAGCAGCTGTTTGTGTCTAAGCCATGTGGCGAGGATGCTGTGCCCAGGTGGCCAGAACAGCACCACCTGTCCTGGTCACTGTAGCCCATAGATCAGGGAAGACCCCCTGGATCCAACCAGCCCACCAGATGCCCAGGGCAGCTGCACTTGGCTTTTGGGATCTTTCTCCAACTGGGTCCCTCTGATGACGTGTCTAGAAGAAATTCCTTGCGATCCTGCTGGGTTCCTGTATTTAAAGGCTACAGGACCCGCCCCCCCCCCTTGCTTCCGTCCTTTTCACATCTTCTGGGCAATTCTAGGTGGTGTGAGGGTGACATGGGCAAGTCAGACCTGCACAAGCACGTTTTACTCAGGTGCTCACGTTTCTTCCTCTAACGCTCAGCCACTTCTGGGGTCTGGCCTCCACTCATGTCTCCTGGAAAAAAACTAAAGGGGCAGCTCTAGCAAGTCTCCCTGGTCAGTGTGCGTGGCCCCTCTGGGGGGTGTTTGCATGCAAATGGTGAAAACTACAGAATAAATCAGGAGCACGGCGCAGGTCACCTTGGGTCACAGGTTTTCCTAGCCTATGGGATCCTGATGCTCAGGTGGCTAATTATACCTACTGCCGGGGCCTCCAGACCACCAGTGTGAGAGCAGCTGTGACTTTGAGCAGGCCTGGCTCAAAGTGGGGAAGAATCCTCCCTGAACAGAACTCACAGAGCAGCCTGGAACCAGAGACTCGGAAAGGGAAGGGAGTGGGTGAGGTGCACAGCCCACCCCCCACTCGGGGCCTCAGCCCCGGGTTGCCAGCTGAAAGTCCTCCATGATGCTCACATACCTCCAGGGCCAGAAAGCTCCCTACCTGCTGCAGCAGGCTCTGCTCCCTCTGGAACCACCCGACTTAGGAAGCGCTTTCTCCCATCACCCTGGATCTGCCTGTGTCTTTCTAGCCACATCTCGGTCTTGCTTTGGCTCAGCAAAGCCTAGGGAGAAGAGATCTGCTGCCTCCCGCCCTCCAAAGATGTGAGAAAGACCAGATCCTCCTCCCAGGGGGTCTCTCCCCTAGGGAGGGGTGACTGACTAGGACTCTGGGGTGTGAGTGATAAAGCTCTGATTTCTTAGGGAGACCCAGAGGAGTTCGTGGATACCACCTGTGATACCCCAAGTGCTGAGAGCGTGTATGATGTCATCAGGGAGCTGCTCTCTCCGGGCGTCCTTTCCCCTGGACTTGTTATTTTTATTTTCAGGCAGGGTGGGGACAGGGGTCACTAGCCTTGCCAAGCTTGCTTCCGATGTGTCCCAACACAGGACAATCTTTCCTCACTGCCCTAGGCCCTGGGCAGAGTTAGCTATGGATTCAGAGGGACAGAAAGTGAAGGTGGCTCAGACAGTGTGTCTAGGGTCAGAGGTGAAAGGTCAGACCTGACTGGTCCGGAGAGGCGGGGGTCAGCCTTTCCAAATTCCAGCCTGGAGCATCCGGAGGCTCATGGCAGGGAGCCCAGGAGTCAGGGGAGCCACAGGATGAGCCCTGTGTCCCTGGAGAGTGGACTTTCTGCAAGGCATAGTCATTTGGAGCACTGTTCTTGGATTTGCACAAAAGTGGGACATTATTGATCAGGACACAGAAACTGCATGCATTTTGGAGACAGAACTCAAGACTTCAAAAAACATTCACACTTGTGACAGCTCTGCAGGCTGGCCAGCCACCTGCTGAAAGCCTTTGTTCTTGCTTGGCCTTAGCAGGTATCCTGGGGGCATTGAGAACATGCTGGGGAGAGTCCCCGGATCCAGTCTGTGGGGTGCTGGGCCTGGGTCTCCAGTACCCACAGGCCAGCCCAGGCGGGTCCAGGGACCTCTGGGACAGCTGCCCTCCAGGGGCCCTTGCTGCACCAGGCACTACACGCCCTGCCCTACAGAAGGGTATCCTCACATGAGTGTGGGACCCCCTGCAAGGGTGCACCACCCAGAATCCAGCCTAAGGGCCTGAGCAGGGCCCAGCCCCGCAGGAGCTCTGTGGCCCCAGCAGAAAGTGCCACCTGCAAAGGTCAGGAAGCACCTGTCCTTGCTCGTCAGCTTGTTCTTGCTGTGACAAAATACCTGACATGAACAACTTAGAGGAGGAAAGGGTTATTTTGGCTCTGGGGTTAGAGGTTTTGGTCCAGGTCAGCCAGCTCCCTTGCTTTGGGCCTGAGATGAGGCAGAACATCATGGCAGAAGGGTGTGGTGGAGGAAAGCTGGGAAGGAGAGAGAGAGAGAAGAGGAGGAGAGACAGACGCCTGGGACAAGGTATAGTCCCCAAGGTCACACCACCGAGGACTCACTCCTTTCAACTAGGTCCACCTGTGGCCCATTCGGATCACCAACTCATGACAAAGGAGGCGAGAGCCCTCAGGTCCAATCACATCCCCAAAGCCCCACCTCTGAACCTCGCTGCATCGGGAAGAGGACTCTAACGCAGGGGAACATTCCGGATCTGAGCCATACCCTGCCGTCCACTCCTTAGAGCTTTTCAAGGAACAGCAGGCACGTGGGCAGGAGGGCCGGATGCCTCCACAGAGCACTTTGCCCTCTTGAAATGAGCTGGTGGCCTGTCCCAAGAGCCTCTGTTCTGGGGGTCTGGGATGGCAGGTTGGAGAACAGGGTCTCACTTTCTGGGTGCAATGGGGGTAGGGGTGTGTTTTTCAAACGCAGCCACAACAGTATCTCCTGTCCGTGTGTTTTCCTCATGTTGTGACCCTCACACCATTGCCTTCAAGTAGTGGTGTCCACGTCCCTCCCCCTGGATCTGGCCAGACCTTTGCAACCCTTCCGACTGGCCGAGCATGGGGAAGACGCTGTGGGTGTTACTTGACTTTCTGTTGCTATGACAAAATTCCCAAGATAACTGACAAGGAAGAAAGGTCTATCTGGGCTCAGGGCTCGGGGGTTCCAGTGCGTGGTTGATGGGTGCCATTACTTTGGGGCTGTGGGAAGACAGCACATCATGGTGAGGAGCATAGCTGCTCACCTTGGGGGGGGACAGGAAGTGAAAGAGAAAAGGGCAGGGTCCCAATGTCCCCTTCAAGGCCCGGCCCCCTGACCCACCCTCCACTAGCACCACCTCCTGAAATTTCTACCACTCTCCCATCGCGCCGTCAACTGGAGGCCAAGCCTCCAATACCTGGTCTTTGGGGGACATTTATGATCCAAACCATAGCACCCTGTGACTTCCAAGGCTGGATGTGAAAAACGCACGCGCTTCTGCCTGGCTGTCTTGGGGAGCTCACTCTGGCAACGCAGGAGCCGTTCTGTGAGGTGTGGTACTTCTCTCGATGCAGTGGCCCCTAGGGACTGGCCTGCCTAGATAGCTGTGCTGCCCTGGACCCTGTTGGGCCTACTCTGGGTGGATGACAGCTCAGCTGGAAAGGTCTGGGATATGGAATCAGACAACCTGGAGTGATTTTTTTCCCCACTGAGCCTCAATCCCTCAGCTATAAAAGCAAGTCAATTTACAAGCCAAAGGTGTAGCAGTATTTGAAGATGCTTGGTGGCCAGAAAGGGGTATCATTGCCCTCTTTGTGCCAGGTTCTGAGCTAAGTCCTTTCTTTGATATGATCTCATTTAGTCCTCACAAAACCAACAAGACAGGTAGAAAATATTGATTCTTTTTTGCTTTAGAGTCCTCTGCAGAAAGTCACAGAGGGGGATCGCCTCCAAGAACCCCCCCAGAGATATCGAAATCTGTGGGTGCTCACGTCTCTTATGTAAGATGGCACATTTGCATATAATCTACACACCTTCCCAGTGCTTTAAATCATCTCTAGACTACCTATCACACCTAATAAAATGTAAATGCCATGTAAATTGTTGGCACTGCATTGTTTAGGGAATAAGGACAAGAGAAAAGGTCTGTATGTGTTCGCCACGGGAGTGGTTTTTCCTGAGTCTTTGTTGTCCACTGTTGCTTGAATCGGCAGGGACAGAACCCTGGACAAGGAGGGTCTCTGCGTGTACAGTGAGGTGCATGGGCCCCAGCTGCGCCATGTGATGACTGTTATGACCCACGACCTCCACCAGCACAGAGGCATCCCGACACTGCTCAGCACCTCCCCAGGGGGAGCATTTTACAGCTGGGGTCTTTGAACAGATGAGGAAACAGAGGCTCTGGGAGGACATGTGAACAACCCAAAGTCCTGTTTCCATGGTTACTAAGGGGCAGGACCAGCATGGTCTGTCCCTGGCAAAATACTTGGTGATCCCTCCAGGTGATCAGTCAGTCCATCATCCTCTGCTCCCTCCTCCTCCTCCTGATCTGGCAGGGCTCCCTCCTACCCCCACCTTGAAGGGCCAACTCTTGTCATTTTGTATATCTACACCAGAGGGCGCCAAATGACCGTCTGCAGAGTTCAGACTTCGCTCCAAGACCCTAGTGGCCAAGTTGGGCCTGGACCTTTGCAGTGGGAGGCAGGGGGTAGTTGCTAGAGGCCATTTGGGTCCTGACCAGCAGACATGGCCGTGATTACTCTGTCCATCCCAGGCTGCATCCAGTGATGACCGGACAGACAAGTGGATACAGATGCAAGCTGGGCCTCAGATTTAGAGGCGGCCTGGGCTGTGAGTGGGGAGACAGGTGCTCACACGACCCATCACACAGTCCCTGAGCCACCTTCCTGCCCAACCTCAGGGGTGGTCTTGTCCCCACACAGCACATTGGCCCTCCTGTCTGCACTGGCTGGACCCTTTCCCTGGTCTGCCCCTCCCTCCGGGCTCTGCAGCCACACCAGAAAACCAGCTCCAGGAAGCCTTCCCTGACTGCCTGGGCATGAGCTGATTCATGTGAAGAACCAGGCAGCGGCCTCCTGTGGGCAGAGGCCACCTCGCGTGTCTCAGACTCTGCCAGGGCTCCTGGCATAGGCTAGTGCCCAAGCACGTGGCACGCTGGCTGACCTGGTGCACTGGGCTGGACGAGGGCCTCCTGGTTTGGTGAGGAGGACCCTGCCCCCAGAGGACCCTGTGCTCTTCTGTGCCCTGGAAGTGGCTGATAAAGGCAGTGGGCCTGGCTGGGTCCCAGGCTGCTCCACCTGTGCCAGCCCAGGGAGCCTGCTAAGGCTGGGCAGCTGTCTTCCTCATTCCCGTCCAGCTGGCAGCAGCCATCTCCACCCAGGAAAGTGAGCCCTCAGGGATCCTGAAACGCACAGTGGCCAGGTCATGAGGCACCACCGCAACAAGCTGGCCTGAGCCGGGGGCTCCCCAGAGGGCCCCACCGAGGCCCTCACGTCTGAGAACAGGTCAGTCTACACTCTGTAGCCTGGCTACACCTTGGCTGGCTCTAAGTTCTCACTCCTCCTTAGACGGACTAGTCCCCAATATTTGCTCTTGGCCCAGCAAATATCGGTAGCTTGGGGGACAGGGACTATAGGAAAGGGGGTTTAGAGAGCTGCACTTCCCTGCTCAAGTCCTATCAGACACCGCCCAGGCCTGAGCAAGTGCACACTTGGGTCCCTGTGGGAAGACGCTGGAGCTGTATAAGAACCCAGCATGTAGAGTCAGGCATTCCTGGGCTCAAATTCCATCTCTGTCACTTGTGTGTGTGACCTTCCGCAAATGCTTAAACTTTGGAAGTTTCTTCACTTGAGAACTGGAAAAACAAAACCAAAAACAGTTTCTACCTCAGCCTACTTGGGTGCATTGAGCGAGAGAAAACGTATGATCCGCGTTTTGCAGGCCTGGCGCAGACGTGCTCAATAAAAGGCAGCTTCTGGGACAGTGGCTTTGAGCGCCATCTTCACGCAAAACCCTAGCCTCACCGAGAGGACTGGCTGGTTAAAGGCCAGAAGCTGCTGATTGGCGGATGGGCATGCAAATGTGTGACGTCACCACATCATTGACCTATGGAGGACAGGGCTACTGCTAGAGGGCCATCTCACCAGCCAATCAGTAGCAGCAGGTGAGGAGCACCTGTGGGTGGGTGTGGCCCGTCTGTGGAGTGGGGAGGAGGCCAAAGGAGGATAGAGAGCTCTGCGGCCGCTGGTTGGGAAACCGGGCTCCAAGCCTGACTCTGAAATTGAAGAATTATCTCCTTCTGAGTTTCTTCTTCTGTAATTTGAGGGTTGCCCTTCTGCCTGTTGTCCTCAAGGGACAGCCGATGGCTAAGATGGGGTTCTGATAAGTACAAAAATATTAGCAGTCAGCCGGGCGCGGTGGCGCACGCCTGTAATCCCAGCACGTTGGGCGGTAAGAGCAGTAGGTAAAGTAAGAGTCGCCGGGTCTCGGGTAAAAAGCATGTGCTTTAGAAGACTCAGTCTTGGAGCTGCTCCCTCGCTCCCACTCTGAGCTGTGAACCCCGGAGAGGCGGGGCCCAAGCCTGTGGTCTTGACCACAAGGTCATGCCCTTCTCGGAGGTCCTCATGCCACCCTCTCCCCTAGATTGTCCCATCTCAGCCCAGCCTCGCCTCCCTTTCTGCAGCATCCCTGGCTGGACGTCCCACCTCCCCATAACACCTTCTAGAGACAGATGAACTGCAGAGTCAAGTTCAAACTCCCTAGCTTAGTACAGCACCCCCAAAGCTGGGCCCTTGGGTTACACCTTTATCACCCCATGTTTTCTACCCCAAGACGGGATGCTGCGTTTCCTAGGTTTCACACAAAGTTGTTCTCCTTGCCTCTTCCCCACTTCCTTGCCTGGGAAAACAGCCCAGGCTGCTCCTCCCCCAGGAGCTCTCCATGAACCCCTTCAGGCTTCTGATCCCCCACCTCAGAATTGTGGTGAGCAGCTAAGATCAGGGATTCTGATACCCAATCACCCAGCTCTGCCTTTCTGTGGCTGCATGACCTTGGACAAGTCACCTGACCTGGTGTCCTCACCTGTACATGGGGACTCAAAGCAGTGGCTGTCTCATGGCCACCCTCCTGCGCCGAGTTCCTCACACCATGCCTGGCACACAGCCCAAGCACCCGCGAGGGTGAGGTCTTTCCTTATCTGTCCTGTAAAGGACTGGTTTGTGATCTTCCCCAAAAACCCTGAGCTTTTCAAGGGCAGGCAGGGTCTCGGTCCATCTGTGTTCTTCCCGTGGCGTCTGGAGCACAGTCGGGCACACAGCAGTCAAGCACATGAATGGGTGAGAAGTTGGCCATTGGCTCCGCAGCTCCTTCCACAGCACAAATGAACACCCAGCCCTGTGTGAGTGTTCTTCCCCTGGCAGACTCCCTCCCTGAGCCAGATGGCAGGCTCCTGGAGGCGAGGGGGTGAGGCTGACTCTCCTGTTGGCTGTAGTGCCAGGGTGGGCACCGAAGAGGCGAAGCCGGGGTGCTGTCCACGGTGCTGAAGCACACTGACAAGTGACTAATTCCCCCGCCAGAGATTCTGGCTGGGAAGTGAAGGGGTTGGCTTTGGGGCAGCCAGGATGCGTTTTCCCTCTCCAGCCCCTGCCAGCACATTTTGTTCTGACATTTCCTTGGCACCTTTATCGATGACGTGATGTTGCCTGTGCGGCTCTTTCCCCTGCCTTCCGAATTCCTTGGATGGCTGTCATGTCACCCCCGGTCCCTCCCACCTCCCCAAACATCTCCAGACTTGGACACGCCACCCAGAGATGTGCACGGAAGAGTCTGGAGAGCAAGCTGCGGCCCAGATGCCAGCCAGCCTGCGCCCGCTTCCCCGCAGCCTGCTTCTCTTGTCCACAGGGGGTCCTAAGCCCTGGAAGCCTCCCCAGCGGCCCTTCCTCCAGGACAAGCCAAGCAGAATGGGGGCCAAAAGGTGTGGGGTGGATAAATTCAGGTCCTGTGTGCACCTTGAAGTTAGATGACTCGAGTATTTGGACAGACCTCACCCCTCTGTGACCTTGGGTGATTTCTTCCATCCCTAAGCCTCGGTTTTCTCATCTGAAATGGGAATGAAGGTAGCTTTCTCACAGGGAGGACGAAATTAGGCAATCTAAGTAAGAGCAGTGACAAGTCTGCCTGGCATATGATCAGTACTTCCTAGAAAGTAGAATTAGTCCTCTTGGTTTTTCTTTGATGAAGAAGCCTCTGAGTCTCTCAGAGCTGGGAGAGAATCTACTCCAACCTCTTCAGTTTGCAAAGAAGAAACTGAGGCCAGACAGGTGAAAGGACTTAGTTAAGTTCACCTGGCCAGCAAATGGGAGGACTCAGAAGAAAGAGGGCTCTTCAAATTTGTGAAGTGTTGAAGAGTTAAGGTGCCAGGAGGCTGTAGTTGGAGGTTTGGGCCTTCCACGCAATGGGGGAAGGCCATTTTCTATTTGGCTGCAAGAGATGCTCTTGATTAAACCTTAAGCCAAGTCTCATCAGCCTCCCTTCACTGACCTCTCAACCACACACCCAGGTGAGGATCATCATTGTCCCCATTTTTAAGATGAGAAAGCAAAGGCTCAGAAGTCCAAGGGACTGGCGTGTGCCCCACAGCCGTCTTCCCAGAAGCATTGGCAGGAAGCTTGCAAGAGAGGAGCAGGCAGGAGATCCGGAAGTGGGCCTGGCAGAGGACAAGCTTGGAAACGGCAGCATCCCTGTTTCCCTCCTGAAGGAGACATCCCCCCCGTTTCAGAGTGGGAAGAGACACCTCGGTGGTTCCAGCAGGCTCTGAGCACCGTCTCCCCAGGAGATCATGAGAGACGCTGAAATCAGAGCCAGAGAAGCAGCTGCTCAGGAGGCACAGGGAGGGGGTGGCTTAGAGAGGGGTGCAGGACGGCAGCACTGGGGCATCGGAGGGTGCCTACCACCTCGAGAGCGTGAGCCCCATTACAGCCAAAGGAACGAAAGTCCGCGGAGGTGACTTGAGCCGGGGCACCTTGGCTGGAGCCCCATCCCCACTGCTGAGCACTCTGGGTTCTGAGGTTGCAGCACCTAAAATCTTATGACCTCGGTTTCCAGATTTGAAAAATGGGAATGACATCTTCTCCCTGAACATGGGAAGGAGATGATTCACCCAAACACGCACAGTCCCCAATCAACCACAATTCCCTTCCCATCCTCCAGCGCCCCTGCCTAATCATCTCTGAAGCATTTGCCACACACCAGGTGCTGTCAGTCCAGGTGATCCGCTCACAGGCAGGTGCCTGCTCTCATGCAGTTTGCATTTTATTGGAGAAAGCCAGAACAATAGAAGCAAATCATAAATATGAGAATTCCTGCCCTCAGTGAGGGCTGTAAAGAACTTTGACCTCTAAGTTGCTGGGAGTGGAAGGTGCAATGACTGATAGGGCTTTTTTGAAGAGCTGACAGTGAGCAGAGGCCTGAGTCAAGTTCTGGTGGGTGGCAGGGCATTTTAGGTGGAGGGAATGGCAAGAGCAAAGGCCCTGTGGTGGACTGGAGCCCGGTGCCCAGGGAAGTGGCCAATGTGGCTGGAGGGAGGGAATCACAGAACATAACGGGGAGAGGTGGGCCGGCCCATCAGGCAGGTGTCTACAGGCCTCAGTGAGACATTGTTTTGTTACCTACTCTTGGTCTTGATAGACATTTGGCTCTAAGTGACTTTACCTTCCAGTCTCTTGTTAGTCTGTGAAATCCCGTTCCTTAGGCGGGGCCTTTAACCCTAGCAATGAATCACTGCCCTGAGTGCTGACCTTAAAATGTCAGAGCAGGGAGGGTGCTCAGATGCTCTGAAAGTGTAAAACTTTCATGGTTCAAAGGAATCAACTAAGACTCAGAGACAGAAAGTGACTTGCCCAAGGTCACTGCAAATTGGAGACTCTGCCCGTTAAGATTACAAACCTCTGCAAGTGACAGAAAGCCCCAAGCCAATGGTTTAAGCAAATAAATTTCTCTCCATTAAACAAACAGAGAAAAGTATGCTAGGCTGATGGCAGCTCAATGGTCATCTGGGACCAGGGCTCCTAAGTTGCTCTGCCATCTTTGATATGTGACTTCTGCCTCATGACTTCTGCCTCAATATAACTGTCCCTGATGCAGCCATCACGTCTGCATTCCAAAGAGGAAAAGCAAGAAGACTGAACAAGAGTTGAAAACTGTGCCCCCAGGGTTGCAGCTTTATTGCATTGGTCAGAACTTGGTCACATGTCTATACTGAGCAAAGGAGCCTGGGAAATGTACTTTTTATTCCAAACAGCCACATGCTTCCTAAAAAGTCAGGAGTGCCACTCATCCGGATGAAGAGGGAGAACAGATAACGAGGGACAGCTGGCCCTCTCCACCCCAGTGACAAAGCTCCAACTGTGTGCCAGCTGCTTGCATGGAACTTAAACCTGGTCCTCACCACAGGCCATGGAGGCTGGTTACAATTATTCCTATTTCACAGATGAGGAAACTAAGGCTCAGGGAGTCAGAGTCGGTAAAAGCCTTGTGGTGAGCTGCTGGGAGAGATGGTGAGCCGCGAGGAGGGACGGCTACTCCCAGCACAGCCAGGACGGGTGGATCAGCCCTGTGGTCACGCCCCTGCAGCCCTAGCCCTGAGCCCCCCCACTTCTGGCTCTGGGTCCCTGCTTGTTTGGGCACTGGCCTCAACCTTCAGGGAGGCATGAGGGCAGGAGCGGCAGGGCCCAGTGGTCTTGGTAGCCACTGCTCGGCTCCTTAGGGCTGCTTGGCTTGGCACTCTTTAAATAGCCTGCCCTGGCGTGGCACCGCCCTGCACCTGCGCAGATCTGCACCACACACACAGGCTTCCCACAGGGATGCCTGGGCTGTGGGGACGTGGGCACAATGGTCGTGGTGGCGGGGTTGGTGCCGGGGTGGGGCGGGACCGTGGTGGTCTGTCACACACTGTCTCACTGTACATAAACACCCGACACAGGCTACACACAAACTGTAAAGAGACGCTGCAGAATGGTGAACACCCAAGCAGCCATGAGCTACTGTGGGTCCCCACAAATGGTGACGCTCCCCACCCCTGTGCTGTGTCTCTGAACGGGTGCAGCTGGCTCACCAGGGGCACCTCCAGCCACCTGTGCCCCTCTAACCCCTATAGCAAACTGGGTTCTCGCCCTTGCCCTCCAGAACTCTCCAGAATCCTCTAGAACCCTCCAGATGGCCCCAGAGCCTGCAGCGCTCCAGCCCCCAGGGCTGCCCATCCTCGCTGCTGCCCACTCACAGAGCCTGGCTACTTCTTTCTGCAGGAGTGTGCCGGGTCTTGGGGGTGCGGCTGCAAGTACGTGCCATTCAACCCGGTGGGTAACCTGGGCAGGAGGAGCCACAGGGCCGGGGCGCACACAGCCACGGAAGGCATCCAGAATGTTCCTTAGGCTGGATGGCAAATATGCAAGCCTTCGGGGGTTTTTTTTGTTATTTTACGAATTGACAGAGTCTTTGAGATGTGCCCAGGAGAGCCCATGCTTTCCTGTGTGTGTTTCATAATAAGATGCAAAAATTGAAAAGCAATACAAAGAGAACATAAGCCACAGTCTCATGAGCCCAGGGATGGCTCTGGCCTTCCTGCTGGCGCCATGGCTAACACCCAGAAGGCACCCGGGGCCCAGGAGTCTGGCTGGGTCTCAGGGCCAGGGGACAAGACCCTCTGGGAAAAGGAGGCCTGGACAAGAGACTCTCTCTCTCCCTCCTTTCAAGGCCCTGCTCACCCACTAGAATCTCTGCCCCTAACACTGCTGCTGCCTCCCTTGGGGATAAAACGGGGGCAGTTTTGAGTGTTTGCTTAGAGACGTGATTTCCTTAAATGGCTGGGTTTTTTTAAATGCATGCGCCTGCAGCTAACTTCATGTTCCCAACTCCAGGACATCTGAAGCCAGAGGGCAGGCTGGCCAGGAGGGGGTGGGGAGGACAGACAGTCCTGAACAGCCTGGGGACCCCCTCACCCATGCACTTCAGGAAGAAGAATTAAGGCAGAGACAGGGAACATGAAGAGCCAGGGCCACATTCTGCCACTGAATGAAGAAAGCCACCTCTTCTAGCAGAGGAACTGTCCATTTCCATTAAGAGGGAGTTCCCCTACCTGCACGTAGAGACTTTTCTCTTTTCTGATTACTTTTGTAGCTACACCAGAAAATCAAATGCTAATTTTAAAATTGTGTTGCCCACAGCTATTTGCTGTGGTCCTTTGATTAGCGTGGGAACTATCTTTCCTTCAACAGGTTCATGATCGCTATTGTGAATGCTCGAGAACAATTTCTGAAAACGTATTGTTTAACCAAAAGAACAAGCTTTGAACATACTGGTTATTTTTCTTCAATGAAGCATAGTATTATCTTAAAAGACATGAGCTTTGATTTCTGAACTTTTAACCTTTGGGCGTATAAATATGAAATGGAGTCATTTTTAGACTAAACTGCAACAGAAAAAAAAAATATCAGCTTGGTCAATGAGAAACTTTAAATCTGGGGGTAGGAGGCTGACTTTGTTTTTGTTTTCTTAGCCTTTCATCAAGGAAAGCCGTACAAGATTTCTTGCTTTTTAATTTCCCCAATGATTTATAGATTTAGCACAGCGTTATTTATGGGGAAAACATTCGAAAAAAATAATACTTCTGTACTAACAGAAAATATTTCAATAGACATTTTTTAAAATTAAAATCATCCTGAGTTCATGGTCAGATCTCTCCCTGCTGAGAACATTTTGAGGGTCCTCTGTTCCCAGGCTGGATCCTGGACTACGGAGAGGCCACAGCCATAAAGACCTGGCTCCTGTCTTCCTGCCCCTGCGCTTGCCGTCCTAGTGATTCCGCCGGTTACCTGTGACGTACATTACAGAAGTGCACCAAGGCAAGCGTTTAAGCAGGGTTTAATTAAAAGGGGTAACAAAGACTTCTCCCGGGAGGGAGAAGGGGGCCATAGCTGGTTTCCTGGTATCCCAAGAAGTACGTGTGTTTTGCCTTTTAATACGTCCTAGGCTTCCTTTGTTCTCCTGCTCCCTTCCCCTTATCTCTCTCCTTCAACTAGGCCCAGGAGATGCTGGGTGGGGTGGCCAAAAAGGTGAAAAGCACGTGGATGAGGGAAGGGCCCAGGTGGAGTGATTTGGGCAGGAAGGGGGGTGTAATTAACAACTCCCTGGAGGGAGGGACAATCCCTGGGATGGGTTACCTTAGCAACAGTTGGGGCAGGGGCAGGTTATCCTGATAAGGGTGGGGGAGGGGCTCTGGAGGCATTAGCATTTCAATCCCTCTCCAACTTCCCAGACCCACATGGGCCTCCTGGATCCGACTCGACTCCATTGACCTGTCTACACTGACTGCCTGTCTAATTCCGGCTTCACTAGCAGAAGGGACCTCGCTAGTTTCCAAAATGCAATCTGCCGCGTGCTCTCACCTTCCCGGCCTTGCACACGCTGTTCCCTGCCAGTCTTGCCCCCCTTCCCTCCCCTACCTCCCCTACCTCCCCTACCTGCTGCTCATCAGTTCTTCCTGGCAAAACTGTCCTGTCTTTTCTTCCAGAAAGCTTCCGAAAGGGTGTCTCCCTGCTCAGCAGCCTCCTAGTGTTTTCCATCCGGATGCTCATCCCGGTCTATTATCCTGGTAATTCCTGATTCTTATCTTTCGCTTTCACTAGAGGCAAAGCTCCTAGGAGGGCAGGGACTCTGTGTTGGCTCCCTAGTGGATCCCTAATGTCTACCATGATGCTTCATGCATGATAGGTGCTTTGTTAATGTCAGGTGAATGAATTAATACATGGCCAGAATTTGTGATTCACCAAATCTGGGATCACATTGTTAATACTCTATCCTTCATGCTCTTTGGATGGTTTCCTCTTAGCCATTAATTTGGTCAATCATTCCATCTATCCATTGATTATTCATCCATCCATTCATCTATCCATCTACCCATCCACTCATCCATTCACACATCCATCCACCCATCCACCCACCCATCCATCCACCAATCTATCCACCCACTCATCCATCTACCCACCCAACCATCCATCTACCCACATATCCATCCACCCATCTACCCATCCATCCACCCACTCACCCACCCACCCATCCATCCATCCACCCACCCACCCACCCATACATATATACATACAACCACCCATCCACCCACCTACCCACCTATTCATCCACCCATCCACCCATCTATCCATCCATCCATCCATCCATCCATCCATTCACCCACCCACTCACCCTGTAAAATCCAAACTCAAAATGGAGTCACTCTGGCTCAGGCCTGCATGTATCTACTAACCTGATTTTTGTGCTTCTGTGATTAATGATTCGCTATGCTTGCTTCTCATGGATGGGGGCCAAACTACAGGCTGCCAGCCCTCTGGCCAGTTACCTAAAGTTGCAGGAACTGAAAGGGGATATAGGAGGCGCCATCACGGTTGAACTGTAAATAACTATAGATTGAATATTTTCCAAATCCTGTTTTCCTGAGTCATGTAGCTAGCCCACCCTATAATAACCTCTGAAACCCTCATTTTGGGGTCACTCTCTGAAGGAAAGGAGAGCTGACCCCAATTGATTGGCCTGTGTGCCTATTTCCTCAATAAACTTTGCTGCTTCTGCAGAGTGGTCTGGGCTGCACTTCTTGGGGGGAGGTGCGGGTTGGATGCAACAACCCATCCATCCATTTACCCAGTTCTGTGGCTAGGAGGAAACTGTGAGGCTGGAGTTGCAGTAAGTGTCAGTGAAAGAAGAGAAGTCAGGAATTCTGCTGTTAATGTCAGATTCAGTGTGAGGAGACAGAGCAGGAAGTCCAACGGGCAGAACCATCCTGCAGCAGCGCTGAGCAAGGGGCAGGGAGGCAGGGAGGCAGGGACTGTCCAGCAGGAGCTGGAGCAGTTCAAGCCTCACAGGCTTCCGATGGGCCCACAGGTCCACTCTCGCTTCCCCTCCTGCCTTTCTCCCTCCGTCCAGTCTTCACAGAGTCCTCTGTGGGCCTGGCACTGTCCTGAGGGCTATGGAGTCAGACACAGATTTCTGCCCTAAAGAGCCTGAGTTTTTAGAGGGTTGCTATGGTACCACAAATAACAATGCAGGTGGGCATGCGGGCCGGAGGGCGTGTGTGAACTGGGTCTTGATGGAGGGGTAAGGTTTGAGTATGTGAGAGAGGGGACGTTAGGGACACACGGGTGGGAATAGTGGGAACACGGCATTAAGGGAACAATTCTATAAAATGGGCCCATTGTGCTGACCCACAGGCTTTCTCTTCCAAGAAGTAATTTACCTGTGCCCTGCCTGGCCTAAGTGGACAGGCCATGTTACATTCCTCAGTAAACTACCTGTTATCTGCAGGAGAAAGGCAGGCCAAGGTAATGTCAATAAGAGGAACCCGAGTCACCGTGAAGGGGGAGAGTTTCGTGGCCCTTTTCACAGACCAGATCTCAAAATTCAGGGAGATAAGGATCTGTAAGAAGTTATGGTTAAGAACCCAATTAGAACTGGTCAGCATGGGCCAAGGTGACCTAGAGTTGTCATGGCAGTGGGGACTTGAAAGTCTGATGTCATTTTGCTGTCAGTCAAATCAAGAGGTGAACCTGGGTGGGAAACTTCTCTGGGATACCCCTCCTCTCTGAGAGGACCCACTCTCTCCCTTGAGAGTGTCCCCTTTTCCTTTTCCTATCCCTTCTATAAACTCATGCCTGTTACTGAGTGACATGTCTGAAATCTTTCTGAGTTGATGGCAAGAATCATAGTTTGAGGAGTGGGGGTCTTTGCCCTGCCTCAGTTTCTCAGAGGATCCTAGCACTGTAACAAGGAGAACATTCTAGAAGGAAAGCCATCAAAGGCATAGAAGTGACACAAATCCAGGCAAGTCTAGAGAATCCCGCCAGTTGGAGAATAGGGGCAGGAAGAGAAGGAGTAGCTGGAGAGAGGGTCTGAAAGGATGAGGAGGCCAGGCCTACGCCCCAGCCTCTTTGGGAGGCCAGCCAAGGAACGGTGTCTTGGGGAACTCATTCATTAGCAAAGGTTTAGCACCTAGTATGTTCCAGGCTATATAGGCAAGAGATGAGGGCCAAAAGAGAAGCTTGTCCTTGTCAGGCACTGAGTCTGGGAGTCATTTCTATGCACAGGAAACCACATGGGGGTTTGAATTGAGGAGAGGCTGGGTCCCCTACCTCCAGCCATCTTCCCTCCAGACTTGGCCCCCATCACCATGGACACTGCCGCTTAGAGTCGGGCATTTTCCCTGATTGTGGGAGTGTCAGGACCGCTTGCCTCGTGGATCCTCCCCTCCCTGCTAGCAGTCCATCAAAAAGTGTATCTTGGCCCTCCCCCACCCCAGACTCAAACCCTCCATGGCTCCCCAGTGCCCTGGACAAGAATTCCACGCTCCTTGCTCTGGATTCTGAGCAACTCCAACCCCCCCCTATTTTCTCACTTCCTGCACCTCTAAGGCCTTATTTTCATTTTCTTTCATTTTCTTGAATGGTCCCTCTGTTTCTCACTGCCCCGGGCAGCCTCCAGCCCCCACCGCCCACTCTGAGCACGCTCCCTGTGCTCATGTTGAGACTGCATGTTGGGGGCGATGGTTCCCGGGAGCCCTTTCCTGGTGGGTCCCCAGTCGAGTTAAGAGGCCTTTCTGTGAGACCCTGCCTGTGGCTGTGGCTATGGCTGGCTGGCTCCCCCTGGCCTGTGAACTCCTTGGAGGAGAGATGGTGCCGGCTTACTTCCTCTCTGTGCCCCGCACACGAGAACCTGGTAAGAGGCAGGCCCTGGACCAGGGACAGAAGGGCAGAAGAAACCTGGCCTTGGATGGGCAGGCTGCCCACCCCTGACTCTCCCAGGCCCCAGCAGGCCTCCAGGAGGCACAGACACATTTGGCAGCTGCCACCTCAGCCCACGGATATGAGGAGGGACACAGATGCAGGAGGAAGCTCAGGGCTCCCGGGACTCCCCTGAGGCCTGGCAGTCCCCAGGCTGCCTCCAGGAAAGAGGAGAGCAGCTGGCGGGGGCAGAGGACCAGGCAGCGACGCCCCATCCAAAGCAGCAGCCAGTATCCCACTCAGAGGTCCGGGTGGAGAGGAGCCACTCCCTCCGGGGCCTGGCCTTGAAGGGCCCTGGCCCTGACCTTGGACTCTGCATTCCCTCTTCTCCTCTGTGCTTGCAGTTAGACTCGCCGGGGGCTGTTTTTGCTTTCTTCTCGTCAGTTCCTGAGCAGCCGTGTCTTTAATTGGCCCATTTTCTGCCGGCTACAAAAGGCCCCCTCCTGTCCTGCCCGCCTCCCGCTGCCCCGGCCCCCGGAGCCTGGGCGTGAGAGCCACGACCCAGGCTAATTACCGGGAAAGGCCGACCGACCGGCTGAGGAGCCAGGAAGAGGCCGAGGCAGGGAGACAGACACAGAGAGCGAGGGGGGGCCTGGAGGGATCAGACAGGCAGACATTATTGAAGGAAGAGAAAGAGAAACACAGAAAAACAAAGACACACGGAGAGGAACAGCTTGGATTCCTATTCCTACTGAGTGACAAGAGGGAGGCAGAGACTGCGCCCACGGCCAGCAGGTGGAGGCAAGTGTCTCCAGGGACCCGTCCTCCCAGCTCCCCTGCTGAGGCTGGGGGTGGGGGGCAGCAGGCCTCCTATGCACCCTGGGGACAATGGAGGGCAGAGCAGGCCACCTGGATGCTGGAACTGTGAAAGGGGGAGTCTTTATTCTGAAGCCTGGGCTCCTCCTTCTGCCTCTTGGGTTTTAAATGAGTTTTGACTGCAGGGCCCCAAGCATCCCTATTTTTGTTTTTTCCTGCTACAAACACTTGCTGACACCTGCTAACTCAGGTCCAGCCTCCTTTCCAGCCTCCTTTCCAGGGTGCTGCCCCCTGCTGGCGCCCGGGCCTCTGCCCTGGACTGCCCTGAGTTGTCACTGAGCTCCTCCTACCCATAATCCTCTGCATTAACATTTCCCTCCCCACAGTGATGAGGAAACCGAGGCTCAGAGAGGTGAGTGGCCGGCCTGAGATCACACAGCTAGTGGGGGTGGCACGAGGACTCCTCTGACAAAGCTCCTTTTAGGAAAGTGACTCAGCCCAGGCACCATCAGGGACAGGGAAGGAGAAATTCAGAGGAGGAGGAGACGCTAATTGCCTGATGAGAGATAATTGGCAGTGGGAGGGGGAGGGCGGCTTAATGAGAGGATGGCTGGGGGTGGGCAGTCGTGGTAAGAACCACAAAGGACAGGGGCATCCCCAGGGGGGCTCTGGACACAGCCTGGTGGCCAGCCACTGCGCGCAGGGGACGGGGCAGGGTGGGAAGGGTCAGGAGCCCCGGGGAGGGAGTGGCTCAGCCTCAAAGGCCCAAATGCCCCGCTGGGGCCTGCTGTGCTGCTGATTATCCAGGCGGAGCCCTGCCATGCGGACTTGAGGACTAATCATCTCTCCCAGCAGTGACACCTCCCAGCTGCCTGAGCAGTACTTCTGCGGCCACTAGCGGGCCACCTGGCATTTGGAGAGCAAGGGCAGACCCTGGGTCCGAAGAGCCACCGAAGCCTCCCTGAGCCTGTAGTGTAAACTGGAGACGCTGCTCTTTCCCTCTGTCCATCCTTCTAGAACCCTCTATGGCAGACCCTAGCCCAGCACGCCCGTCACTATGACCAGGCCCAGCCTGGGAGGCCGCTGCTCTTGTTCCACAGGAATGCCACCCTGCTCGAGGTTCTTACTGAACCCCTCTCCATTCCACAAGCCCAAGGCCGCCTTCTCCATGGAGCGCTCTGCTGAGGCCTGTGTCTGTCCATCGTGTGGCTTCAATATTCATGGCTGAAGCCTAATCCCCTCTGCACAGGATTAAGGGGTGGCATTTTAGGTTATGAGGAATTCACTCTCAAGGACAAGGCCTTTGGCCCTTCTGCCACATGAGGACACATAGAAGACACCATCTATGAGGAACAGGCCCTCACGGACACCCAGTCTGCCGGCATCTTGATTTTGGACTTCCCAGCTTCTAGAACAAGTTGCCCAGTGTAAGGAATTTTGTTACAGCAACCAGAACAGATGGATACCCTCCCTGATGCTCTCCCAAAGGCGTCCACAGCACCCCTTTCTGGGCTGCTACTGCTCCGTGTGCATTGTGACAGGTGTATCTTTGTCTCTCCCTTCAGTCTGGAAGTTGCTTGAGACCAGGGGGACAGAATCTTACTTCCCTCTGCCTCTCCAAAGCCCAGTGCAGGTCCAGCACAAAGTACCTGCTCAAGAAAACAGTTTCCAGGAGATTTTTTTTTTTTTTTTTTGGTACTGGGGATTGAACTCAGGGGTACTCGACCACTGAGCCACATCCCCAGCCCTGTTTTGTGTTTTATGTAGAGACAGGGTCTCACTGAGTTGCTTAGCACCTCGCCATTGCTGAGGCTGGCTTTGAACTTGCGATCCTCCTATCTCAGCCTCCCAAAGTGCTAGGATTACAGGCGTGTGCCACTTCGACCGGCTTCCAGGAGATTTTGATCATCACTTTTTGTCATTTCCTGCCCCTCACGGCGCAGAATGAGTCCTAGGTATCTAGGTGCGTGTTACCTAGTGCAGAGGACGTCCTCTAGAAGGTCAGGCACAGGAATGGACAGGAAAGCACTTTGTGAAGTGATGGGAAAGAGAAGCGAGCCTGCCTGGAGAAAAAGCAGTACTCCCGGGACTGGGTGTGTGTGTCCCTGAGGTGGCAGCTGGTCGGCTCCCATGTCTGTGAATGTGTCTGCCCATGTGTGCATGGGTGCCGTTTGTGAGATCCCGTGTGTGCACGGGAAGGTGCGCACACGTAAGGACACAGGTGTGCGTGTGTGCAGCGTGGGTGTCGCTGTGTTATGGTGTGTCATTTGCCACCGGGAGGTCTGTGTCTGCGGTTTGTGTGTAGGTGTGCGCTGTCTGAGTGTAGGTAGGTGTTGCGCCACGTCAGGGGTTGGAAGATGAAGGAGGAGGAGGAGAAATAAAAGACGCAACTTGATTGATGTCAAATGTCAAATGCAAAAAGTGGGAAGCCACAGATATTCCCAGGGGACACTCACCTGCCCTGCAAGTCTCGCCTCCAGCTTCATGTCCACCCGTCCATCCGTCCACCTGTCCACCCGTCCATCCATTCCTCCCTTCACTGAAGTACTGATTCTGACTCTGGAGGCCCATCTGCTGGTTGGGGCCTGGGACAACCCTGTGGCTGGGGATGGCTTCCCTGGCAGTGACAGGCACGCTGAGCCCGCCATGGGCTCTACCCACGGCCCCTCCTTGAAAGGCGCCTCTCCCTGGGCCCTGGCTCGGCCTGCTGCCCCATCCCCACCTCTCCTGGTCCCCTGGCCCCCTTTTCTGTCCACCCTCCCCAGCAAGGCCCTTCAGAGCAGAGGACTCACTAAGGAGAGTGATAAGAAAACCACACCGGAGTAGAGAAGCCTCGGTGGCTTGCCGAGGTCACCCGGACACTTGCTCCCTGCAGGGCCTGGCCACGAGCCCTCTGGCCGGAATGCTGGGGCACACAGTCATGTGGGGGCTTATTTGTGTATGTCCAGCTGTCTGTGGGCCTGGAAGGTTCTGGAAGGCAAAGGAATGTTTTTCGTGGTTTCTTCCCCACCCCACCCTGGGGCTGAGGCAGCCCCGGGTTCAGACCCAGGGGGACTGACTGATCCACTTGTCTCCTCATCTGTAAAGCAGAGATAATAAGAATATCTACTTTATAGTGTTGTGGGGGTTATGAGGTTTTTTATGCGGTTAAATTAAATTTTATGTAGATAGAATCATCTCTCAGTATCTGCAGGGAGTTGACTCGAGAGCCCCCACAGGTGAAAACAGCTGCAGAAGCACAAGGCCCTCATACAACATGGCACGGGGTCCCAGTGGCCACTACTCTGGCAGTTGTCCTTTACAGAGTTGCGCCCTCCTCCCGCCCCCTTGCCCAGCATTTGAAATTCTAAAGAACAGCTGCACCTTAGTAATGAACATGTTAGTTGCTAATAAACTTCCTTTCCAGTAATAGAACCCAGAACATCTGGTGACCTTCCAGTCACATGGGATAAAGGCCTCCTTCGTCCTCAGTCCTGAGCCGCAGCAACATGAAGCGTGTGAACGGCCATGAGATCTAATGTGCAGAAAAGTAATATGTTTGTCTAAAGAATTAGAGGAACTAGCGGGGTGCAGGGGTGCTGGCCTGTAACCCCAGTGACTTGGGAGGCTGAGGCAGGAGGATGGTAGGTTCAAAGCCAACCTCAGAAACTTAGTGAGGCCCTAAGCAACTTAGCAAGAACGTGTCTCAAAATAAAAAGGACTGGAGATGTGGCTCAGTGGTTCAGCACCCCTGGGTTCAATCCCCAGTACCAAAAAAAGAAAAGAAAAAGAATACAGAACCTAGCTGGGAAGTCAACATCAAGGTCAATTGCACTGTTATGGCCAGAACAAAAGAAGAAAACATCCTCCCTGGATGATGGAGGCCCTGCCTGGCATCTTCTCTCCCTGTCTCTTGACCCCTGCTCTTCTTCCTTCCCCATATAAACCCTTTTGCATCCCCAAGTTCCCTAAGATGGTCTTTGTGGGGGGATCATACTCCTTGTCAGCCTCTTGGGGTGCTGACCCTTGAATAAACCTGATTTTCCTCCCCAGTCCTCACCTCCCGGGTACCGGCCGTGGAGTGGCGAGCAGACGCACTGACGTGGCCCACACACGCCCTCCCCACACTCCAGCTCATCTGTAGCTCAGTAGCTGTCGTTCTTTGTGACTTAGGAAGGAATGGCAGGAAGTCCACATGTTCAGAACAGCCACAGGTTTTTTTCCTCCAAATATTTCCAATCTGCAGTTGATTGAATCCAAGGAATTTGAACTTGAGGGTACAGAGGACTGAGTGCAGGTGGAAAATTCTAGAGCAGTTCCAGGCGTACACTCTGGAGGTGTCTGAGTGTTGCTAACACTGCACACGACCCAGGTGGCCGGACTTCAAGATGACGGTGCTCGAGGCAGCTACACCCATCAACTGTGGCCGCTGCCCATGTGACCCCATGACCTCATTGTAGGGAGAGTGAGCGTGGGTCCTGGGGAGTCCTTCCCAGGGTCTCAGAGACCCTGTGCGGCTGCAGTGAGTGGGTTTGCAGAAGGATCCAGAGATGCTCCAATGGAGACTAAACCTCTGGAACCCCAGGCCCAGGGGACATGTCCAGCCCCCTCTCCAGCACGGTCCCTCCATGGGGCACAGTGCATCTCAGACCTCTCACAGGCTGCCTGAGTCTCTCCTGGCCTCTTTCTTTCTTCTGTCCCTTCTTAGGAGCTCCAGCCACAGCTTGGGTCATGGCCACTGAGCTAGCTCTTAAAGGGAGAGGCCAGGGCCAGCTCCAGGCCTAAGCCTTTGCCTCCAGAGCCACAGGACCTGCTGGGGGGCTCTGCAAAGGAGACAGGGGCTCCAACCTGCCAGTGGAACCTCTTCAGATAAGCAGAGGTGCTTCCAGCCCTGGGGGACAAAAACCCCGGGAAGTATTTCCGGGTGATTCAAAGGCCACCCACACCAGCCCGCAGGGCAGAGGAGGGACTTGCTGTGCAGATGCAGATCCCCAGGCCTCACCTTATACCTCTGGGGAGCTCTCTGTGCTGGGGCCAGGAATCTGCGGGGCAGTACCCCTACCCGCAGCGAAGCTTGCAGAGTGATATTTGGGAAGTTTGGGGCTCAAGGGGCCACAGAAATGGGGAAGTCCTTTAACACCTAAGGGAGACAATGCTTCTTAGCCCCAGACCCCCGGCTGCACTCCCTGGGGACACCAGGCCCTCTCAGTCTGTCCCCAGGAGCAAGCCCAGGCCTGAGTCTTCTTTCCCAGAAGCCCACGCTGCTCACACGTCCTGCTTAGCCCGTCCAGGCTGTGTGTGGCTCCTTCCCTGGGGCCCCGGCCTCCAAGCCTGCCTGCTGGGGAGGGGTCTGGGCCCTCAGGCTGAGCAGGAGTTTCCCTGAGTGCCACAGGGATGAGGCAGGGACCTAAGGGCCGGCCACAGGCCAGGGGCGGCAGGGGGCAGGCTGGCCTGGAGCGCCCCTCCTCCAGGGGCCTGTCCTCTCCATCATCCCAGCTGGGTGGCAGCCCGGGTGTCATCGGGGCTCACCTGTGCAGACCTCACCTGCTCGGCCCTGGTGGCACTGTGTGGGGGTGGCCCCTGCAGATGGCGCGTGCCTCACTCAATTGCTGGCTCTGTTGAACACCTGCTGAGGGTGCTTGCTGTGCTGGGGGGCTGGGGGGCCCCTGGGGGCGTAGAAAGAAATAGAAGACGGGGGAGTGGAGAAGCCTACACACGGCTGAGAACCATCACTAAGCAGCACCAGGCAGAGCGAGACTCATCCAAATCAGTCTGCAGAGGCTGATTCAGCAGGCCAGGCGGGTGTCTCAGAGGAGCTGGGTGCGCAGCAGGTGGGAGGCCCAGGAAAGAGGCGGCACAAGAGGACGCGTGCGCTACTCTCCAGGATACCACGAATGTGCTGTGTAGCCTTAGGTAAATCACTTCCCCACTCTGAGCCTCAGCCTTTCCCTCTTTTCTACCTCTTGTATACAACCTGGAAAGTGGCTGGCTTCAACCAAATGTTACTGATACTAAGCAGGGGACAGCTTTCTGGTCACCCCAGGAGATCGTTAGCTGGAGGTTGACATCTCCAACAGGCAGCCCAGGATTGGGATTTGAATCCCTGATTTGGAGGTCACAGGCCTCTGTGGAGAGCCAGCCCGTCACTTCCGTGTTAGTGGCCTCATCTCTAGAATGGGCAGAGCTCAGAGCATCATGGGAGGTGGAGTCAGTGAGCCGGTCCTGGCTGGGAAGGGGGCTGCTGGGGGGCTTCTCAGGACGGAGTGGGGAGTGCAGCTCACAGACCAAGGGCCGCTTTCTTACTCTGCTTTAATTCATTGTTAGTTGCAGTATTTGCTTTTAGGGGATTATAAAGACTACAGAAGTGGAGAGAGTTGTGAGTTCTGAGGTTTGCGGAATGCAGGGTCAAGGATGTCCAGGTCCCCAGGTGGAGCCTGGCAGGCAGACCGTTCTGTCAGAAGGCTCTTCTCCCACAGACTCCTCTCTTGGAGGTTTTCCTCTGACTCTTTTCTCTTCACATTTCTCTATCTCTGCCAAGTGTTCTCCCTGTGGGCAAGTGGAACGTCCCTCTCTCCCATTTTACCCTGTGGCTAGCTTGGCTTCTCTCCTCTGTAACTGGGCCCCAGGCTCAGCCTGAGGCCTCCCCTCATTGGACAGCATATAATTGAGGACTTACATGGACAACATTTATAATTAGAGACCTGGGTGCCAGTCTCATCA
>CM053399.1:18523755-18560143 GCA_028644305.1 Xerus rutilus
AAGACAGCTGAGTTCATGCCTCAAAGACTGATTGTCACCCTAAGAACAGCACAGGCTGCTTATTAATGTTTGATGCTGAGACCAAAAGTTCAGATGCCATGCCTTTTAAAGGTGGCTTGGCACAGGGAAGTCATTCTTATTGCTGGTAGGGGAAATGATCATACTGACATCATTAAGCTAGCTCTCTCCATCTCACCACAAAGCTCTGGGTGACAGCAGAATTTGGATGTGAATGATAGAGTGTGGTGATTAAGATCTTCAGTTTTGGAATCAAGTATGACAGATCCAGAGTGAAATCTCATCTGTATCACTATGACTGTATTGGTTAGCCCTTGCTGCATAACAAATAGCCCCCAAACTAAATAAAACAACAAGGATTTATTTAGCTCACAAGTCTCAAGGGTGATTGAGCAGTTCAGCTGCTCTGGATTCGGCATGGCTGATCTTTGCTGGACTTGATCATGTATCTGCAGTCAGTACACCAGCTGGCTGTGGCTGGTCTCAGATAGCTTTATGGAGAAGAATTGGGCTGACTTGGCCTCCTTTTCGTGGTCTTTCCTGCTGCAATGATGTAGCTCAAGTTTATTCACGTGGCAGCTGGCAGGACTCAAGAGAAAGAGCAAAGGCTTAGAACAGGCACATCTCCTTTTACTGCATCCAATTGATCCTATTAAATGTCAAAGCCAGCCCAGGTTCAAGGACGGGAAATCGCTGCACTTGATGGGAGGAACTTCAAAATCACATGCAGAGCGAATGGGCCCAGACAGGCAATGAGGTGGGGATATTAGTGCTTCTTCTCAGACTTCCAGCAGCAGCCAGAATAAGCAAGTTCCAGGTCACAAGTACTTTTCAAGCCCTTGTTTAAGTCCCATTCACTAATGTCCATTGTCCAAAGCAAGTGGCCCTGCCAACCCAGAATCATAGGGTACAGAGACAGACTCCATGGGGTTTTTTTGTTTAATATTAGGAATTGAACCCAAGAACTTGCACACTGAGCTACATCTCCAGCCTTTTTATATTTTGAGACTGGGTCTCACTAAGTTGCTGAGGCTGGCCTCAACCTTGCCATCCTCCCTCCTCAGCCTCCTGAGTAGCTGGGATTCCTGGTGTGCACCACTGTGCCTGGATAGACTTCCCTTGTTGATGAGAGGGAAAGATTTCCTGGCTGTTTTTACAACCCTCCATGCAAACCTTCAGGGTCCATGTCACTTGTGGAAATCCCAACCATCCTTAAATTAATAAATCCCAGATGAGATGAAGACAACCACGTGTTCCTCAAGGACAGGGTGGGTTCTGGGAGCTGCGTCATTAGGCCATTTTGTCACTCTGTGAACATGACGGAATGCTCCTCCGAAACCCAGATGGCACAACCTGCATCTCAGAGGCTGCGTCCCTAGGACCGCAACAGACAACACGAGGTTAAATCAGGCCCAAGAGGAAGCCGGGCGGTGGAGGGCCATTGGGCGATGTGGACACGGCTGCGCCAGCGTCCTGCGGCACCCCGTTCTGTGGCGCACTTTTGTTTTTATAAGGAGATGAAATACATTTCAAAATAGCTCTGAAAAGCATGGTAAGTACATAAGCCAGCAGCCGAGCCATTCATTATCGAATACCGTGCGCTGCTCGTAATTGTGTGTTTGATGCTTCCCTCCGCCTGGCAGCGCAGTGGGGCGGTTTGCACCACAAGCTCGTGAACAAGACGCAGGGCTGTGTTACAGTGGCGACGGCGTCACCAGGCAAGAGGGAATTTTTTTTGGCTTTTGTAATCCTGTGAACCTTGTGCTGTACTTTCAGCCCTTTGTTGACCAAATATTGTTACGCAACCTCTCAGTAACCAGAGTCTGGGAGGACGGCGGTCAGCAGGTCAGTGACCACCAGGGCCTGGCACTACGGCCGCCGTGTCTGTGCCTAGTTTCACCCTATGTCTGGCCTTCTCCAGCTCTGGGACTGGTGGCACGGGTGCCACCCTGAGACCTGCAAACTGGAGGTCCCTGTCCTGGGCTCTGTGCTTTGAAAGCAGACCTTTGCAATAGAAATAGAGATTAACTGGGAGGCACAGGTGTCAACTTCCAAGTCACCCTTTTAAAAAACAGCACAGAGACACAAGTGGAATGAATTTTAATAATATTCTGTGTTTAGTATGCCCCAAATTGTCATTTAAACAAGTCACCATCATAAACTTATTCCTGAGATGTGGTGTTTCACAGCCTAAGTCCCTAAAGGCCAGACGTTTCCTAGGCTTCCAGCCCATCTCAAGAGGCCACAGCCACGTCTGGAGGCTCCATGGCGCCATATTGGATGGTGCAGTTTTGACGGATCCTTCCCCTTCTCTTCCAGCGCATCCCTTGTGTGGAGTGAGGAGCTCACGGAGACCAAAGTATGTGCCGCTTGGAGTCCCACCTCCCTTTTCTAAGCCAGATTCTAGGGGCCTAGGACCCCAGAAACCCAGTTAGGTGCTCGTGAGACTGGTCGGGAACGATCCACCAGCGTCTGCATGGACCTCTGTTTCACGTGTTTCCTATCTGAAGACGCCTCACCTCATGCACGTGGGTGCTGCATTGGCACCGAACCTTTCGCTAACAGCTCCGTAACTCAGTCCCACCCACGGCCTCTCTAACACGCGTGGCCTTCTCATACTCAGGAGCACTGCTCCGTCCTTCAGATCGTGGGGAGCGGCCGCTTCAAACTGCAAAAGCCCACCAGAAAGAGCAAAAGCATGAAAACAGAGCCCTTGATCCTCTGCAGGAGGATGTTTGCGCAGGGTAGGAGCTGAAGGAGGAGGAGAGACCGCTGTCCTCCTACCTGGGCGCGCACAGTGGTGACGGGCCTGCTGTCCAGGCTCTTAGGCAAGGCAATGCAAGGACGATGGGCTGCTATGTGACAGGCCTTGGGCGCGGGCTGTGGCCCCCTCAAGGTAAGCTGATGTTGGCTGTTCACCTGTGGGCCTTAGGTGTGCGTCAGCATCTGGAAGGCAGGAGGGGTACATTCTGGCCTGCTAAGTGGCCACAGTGGCCTGCTGGACCGAGTGCCTCTTGGGAGGGGAGTCTGTGTGTGGCCAGGTCAGGAGGACCAGTGGCTCCCAGGCTGCCCGTGCGTCCTCAGACCCTGCCGACACCACGCACATCCCCTTGGACTTGGTGTGTATGAGCCTGGGGTGCTGCACGCCACGTCTTCCACAGGCCACTCGGAGGTGCCTTTGTGATCAGGAATTCTTGCTGCCCAAGGCTTTGCAGCTACAGGCGCTCATGACCTTGCTCAAGACGCCAACCACCTCCCTGGGGGGAAAATGTAGCATTCTTCAGTTTAGAAACCACAGGCCCTCGTGATCCCAAATAGCACCCTTGTCATTTGGAAATCTCAGAACCTCAGTGCTCCACCCAGGGAACTGGCTGCTCTTCTCGTCCTCTGAGGCCCTCTCGGAGGTAAACACTCTGGTTGTATAACAAGGAAGCAGCAGGATTTCACAGTCCACCCAAGAATCTAACCTCACTTCTAAGAGGCTCATGTTCATGAGGCCACAGACCCACAAGAGCTCCGCCCTGGAGACGGTGCCCTGGCCTGCCTGAGCTGCGCTTTGGTTCAGCACCATGCTTCTGGCATGATGGGGCTCGTGTAGCCACATAAACAGATGTCTTTGATATTCTGTGGAATTTAAAATACAAACATGACGCAGAGGCCCCCCTCGCCTAGGTCCCTGGGTCTGTCATTACAGGAAGGCTCGGCCTGTGCCAGCCACAGATGCAGAAAGAAACCCAGTGCCAGCTGCACTGCGGGCAGAGGCCTCGCTCTCTACTCCTTCAACTTTTGGCAACATCACTGCCTTTAGGATAAAAATTGTGACAAAATTTAAAAAATAGATACAAAGCTATGCTCTCCTGGCTGAGCAATGAGGCTGATTTATCAGTTTAACATCCAAGTCACTCCTCTGCCCCGGGTCTGCTGACCTTCCGGAAAATCACCGGTATTTATCATCATTACCAAGACTGACGCCAGGTCCTCTCGGGGTGTGTGTTTGCTCTGCAGTGATGGATGAGGGCCACCATGGTGCTGGGGCGAGGGAAGTGCACCTGTCCTGGAGGGACAGGGTCCAGCGGGGGCTTGGGGTCCCCCCCGCAGCCCAGGACGATGTTAGCCAGGGTGAGCTCTGCCTGTTTTCTGGGGACAGCCCATCACCCTAGCAGCCCCTGGAGGTGGGCAGGAGGGCTGACCCCACCCCAGGAGGAGGTGAGGACCCCAAGCCTGAGCCCAGGGAGGCAGGCACGAGACTAGTGAGTCTCAATTGAGGGCTGTTTTGAACCCACTGGATGGACATTGTGTTGTGTCCAGAGACGTTGTTTGGTTGTCCTAAGCCGGGGGCAGGGATGCCGCTGACGGCTACTGGACAGAGGTCAAGGGTGTCTGCTCACCATCCTACAGGGCCCAGGATGGGGCCTCGGCACTGGGACGCACTCTACAGGACCTGGTGGGGGCCTTGTCTGCAGAGCTTGGGGCCCTCAGCAGCCCCCCCCAGGGCCTGATAAGGAGGCGTCCATGCACAGTGCCCTTGCTGCGGTGACAGTGGACAATGACCAGGGAGGTGGCTCTTCCAAGCCCGTTCTATTTAAATCTCCGAGCCTCCAGTGACTTCCTTCCGCCACACCCACGCTGCCCCCCGGGGGTGCTGGGGAAGGCACGCTGGCCTCCGGCACGTCCCATGCTCTTGTCCTCTGGGGTTTTTGCAGGCTGTCCCTGCTTTCCCGTGGCCCCAAACCTCCCTGTTGTGACTGGACCCCTCCTTCAATGCCACCTCCTCTGGGAGGCTGCGTCAGTCCCTCTGCCTGTGCCCACGTGGGCGACTCCTTGGGCAGGACGCGGCTCCTCGGGTGCAGGGGCGGGTGGGTGGACGGTCCAGCAGCAAGCGCCGAGTCCGGCTTCCAGGGAAGGGGCTGCAGCCTGGCTTCGCCACGTTCCACAGATTTCTTGAACGGTGCTGTCCTCAGCGTCCAGACAGCTGAACTGGGGCTGTGGAGAAGACGGCAGCTTGAAGGGCCGGGCAGAGCTCCGCACTCTGGTGACAGGAAGCCATCGGGGAGAGGTACCGGCACCTCCTGCAGGAGCCGGGCCTGCTCTCAGTCGACATTGTTCCCACTTTCCAGGTGAGGACCTGAGGCCCAGAGAGGGTGAGCAACATGCCTCAGTCACCCAGCAGGCATTGACTCAGACATGAACACCGCCCTCTGGGGGCCACCCTGGGTGACCAGAGCCTCATGCCAGGCAAGTGCTCGGCCACTGAGCTACACCCCGAGCCCACAACCCACTGCCTGGAAGCTCCTGGAGGGACCTGCTGTTTCTGCCGCCCTCCTGGCAGGACACTGAGGTCTGTACCAGCATCACAGCCAAGTTACAGATGAGGAGTAGGGGGGGGCACTGAGAGGGGACATGATTAGCTCAAGGTCACACAGCAGGTACGAAGTAAGGGCAGGTTCAAAACCAGGTCTGCTGCTTCCAGCACAAGCCACACTGTTAGGAATGACCAAATAACCATCACAAAGGAATCCCAGCGCAAGCCTGAGCTCGCCCGTCCTCAGTGCTGCGCTCAGTACTTCACACGTAGTGACTTACAGAATCCATGGCCGCCCTGGACACACGGTCAGGACGCTGGCCTTCCGGGTAGAAGACCTCTCCAGGTTCCTGGCTGCTTTTTATCTTTCCACCCAGGGCCTCCGGCCTCGCAGATGCTCTCTGTCCCACGTCAAGGACTCCGTGCCCCCAGCCAGGCCCCCACCCCAGAAGTCCTCAGCAAATTGCCCTGGCCTGCCCGGGGCCCCGCCCGCAGGCAGAGCTCAGCTGGTCTCTAATGAGCACCTCGCAGACAAAGGCAGCTGGGGCTTTGCGTCCAGGCCCTGTGGCTGGGACAAAGACATGAACTGACCACCATTCTCTGTTCTTTTGTATGAAATAATTGGCTTCAATTAAGTGGGAGGATTGGAGGCGCAGGAACAGCAGAGCGTGTGCTGAACACGCAGGGCATGTAAATCGCAGGTCCACAGGCCACAGCCGGCACCAGGACCACGCGCCCAGCCTCTCCTGGGCCCCTTGTGGGACGGAGACAGCGAGAGGCACAGAGGTCTGGGGCTGGGCGCGTCTCAGGGTTGACCTTCCAGAATCACCAGCGGAGCCCCTTCCCCCGTCCCCTGTTTCACCTCGTCCAGGACCCTAGACAGAGGCTGTGCGGGGCCATTTCAGCTCCAGCACTTTGTGAAGCTCTCCCTGAGGGTCCTGGAGCAGAGGCGCAGCCTGCCTGTCCCAGAGGAGGCTCCGTCCGACTGCAGCCATATGCTCTGTGACCCTGGGCCAGGGCTTGTGTCTCTGAGCCCCCGTCTCTGTCTGTGGAAGGAGATGGTTATGGTGGCGGGGACAGTCACATAGCCGCTCATCTCTATGCCACGTGCCTGCCTGAGCTCTGAGCAGCAGGCAGAGGCGGCCCCATGGGAAGGGACTGGAGGCCAGGGACCTGGGGTCTGGGAGAAGGAGCCAGCATGAGCCTCGGGGCGCTCCCTTGGGGGGATGCAGCCGGGCTGTCAGGGTGAGGAATAGGGGGGCAAAGGTCGCGAGGGGAAAGGGTGGGGGCAAGTCAGGGGTCGAAGGACCTGCATGCTGAGGGCCTGTGGGGACCGTCTTAGGGTCACTCTGGCAGGAGGAGAGGAAGCCAGGCGTGGGCAGACCAGGGAGGCTCTGTGCATAAGGGATGGCAGGTGCTGGGGCTGGGCGCTCAGAAGCGCTCAGGGACTGGGGTGCAGAAAGCCAGCCTCTCTGTCCACTCTCTGAGCTGCTGGCCATGGGGTGTCAAATCCCAGGCATCTGTGACCCCCAGGAAGTGAGTGCGACAGTGAGGACCCACAGCCCAGGGCCAGCAGGCAAGAGGGCCACCAGAGAAGGAGCAGAGCCGCAGCAGGAGGCAGCAGGAGGCAGGACCACAGAGGCCCCGCCAGCGTGGGCGCAGTGGCTGGGGATGAAGGCCAGTGACATGAGACCTGAGAAGTGGCACTGGATTTGGAGACGTGGACCACAGATGACCCTGACAAGAGTGCTTTTTGGTGGAGTGATGAGGATGGAAACCTGGAGAGCAGCCAGGAGTGAGGCTGGGAAGAAAGGCCAGGAGAGAGGTCAAGAGAGGCCAGGAGAGAGACTGGGAAGATAGGCCAGGAAAGAGGTTCAGAAGAGAGGCCTGGAGAGAGGCTGGGAAGAGAGGCTAGGAGAGAGGTTGGGAAGAGAGGCCTGGAGAGAGGCTGGGAAGAAAGGCCAGGGCAGAGGCTGGGAAGAGAGGGCAGGAAAGAGGCCAAGAAGAGAGGCCAGCTGCTTTCACAGATGAGGCCTGGCTGCTCTGCAAGGGGATTTTGTTAGAAAAGGCAGCAGAGGAAACAGGTGTGCAGGAGTGACATGAAGAGGTTGCTGTAGTGTGTTTGGTTTTCAGTGGGAGAAATCAACATGGCCAGATGCCGGATGCCATCAAGGGTGACCTGGGGAAAAAAGGAAGTGGGTGGTATGGGAGGGAATGGGGAAGCACTGCTGGAGCTTTAGGTGGGTGAGAGGGGCTGGCACGTGAGGCTTTAAGGGAGGACTGGCCTTGAATAGGTGAAAGAAAGAAACAGGCTCAGAGAGGTGAGGCGACTTGCCCAAGGTCACACAGCCAACCAGGAGCAGAGCAAGGACTGCACTCAAGAGTCTGAGGCTGGAGCCCAGTTCCATCACCTCCAGAAGCTAAGACCTCACCTTCTTGGATCAGATGGCCCATGAGGCTATGTCAGGATGTGGGTGGGTCCCCGAGGCGCCCCATGCCCCAGCAGCGTGCGGCTCACAGGAAGGCTTGCCACATCTGTGGCATCAGACATGGGGCTGGGTCTCCCGCTCCTGGTGTGGCCCTCCTCTTGCCACCCAGCGTCCCTTCAGCCCGTGGATACCATGTTACTCAAGAGAGTCCCCGAATTCCAGCTGGTGAGGACCCAAGCATCCCCAGCTCCAGGGACAAAATCCCCAGCAGCACCCTGGGCTATGCTGTGTAACGGCTTCAGCTGGACATTTGAGTTGGGTGCTGGGCCCCGTGCTGGGTCCTGCTGGGATGAAAGGGAGCCGGGCCCGGCCCTGCCCTCGGTTCCCCCGAGGTGTCTGCTTGAAGGAAGGACCACCTGGGTTCCTAGCCCCAGTTGGGATGAGGTCCTATGAGGGTGACCTGCAAAGACTGCTGGCCCAGGGTGGTGTCACCTGCTGGGGCTTCCTCATCTCCCCGCCACCAGGGAGCATAGCTGGGTGTGTTTTGGTTTGTACTGGTGCCTTTGTGATGCCCCTATGGCGAGCGTTTACGAGCTTGCTTTGGTGATGATCGAGCGCATCTGTGATGTATCAGCTTTGCTACGACAATGCTGAGGAACAAATCAGACAAATGTCAGGGGAAGAAAAGTGTGCTCCTCACTCCCGGCCTGGGGTTGGCTGGTCTGTTTGGTGTTGGTCACATGTGGCTTGGGGCTGGGGGTTCAGATCAGGTCTACTGGATTCCTGGTTTTAATTGCACTGGTCCCCGCTGGGATACCCTTTTCTCATGGCAGATGGTAGAAACCCATTTAAAACCTCAGATCACTGCAGGGCACTGTGGGCACTCCTGTAACCCCAGCAACTCTGGAGGCTGAGGCAGGAGGATCGCCAAGTTTGAGGCTGGCCTTGGCAACTTAGTGAGGCCCTAAGCAACTTAGTGAGGCTCTGCCTCAACATAAAAAAAAAAAAGGACTGGGATGTGGCTCAGTGCTTAAGTGGCCCTGGGTTCAATTCTCAGAACCCAAACAACCCTCACGGCATGTCCCCAGCACTCTATTGGTCTATTCACCTGGCTAGACTCCAACCTCCACAGGCAGGAAGGTGGAGTGGAGGTGGAGGCCTGGGGACCCCGGTGTGCATGTTGGGTATGGCTTGGGCAGAGGTCGCTTGGCCAGGAGCTTCCTAGCCTGGTCACCTTACAGCAGCCAGAACGGCCTGCCCCGCCCCTGAGCACCTGGGAGAATGGCCCACAGCCACCGGTTCGTCACCAGCTCTGCTTGCTGGCTGGGTCTGGGGAGGGGTGCTGGGAAGAGGAGGGAGGATTCGGGATGGTCCTTGGAGCTGCAGACTCTCATGGGGACCAGGGACCTGCTAAACCCTGCACGGCAACAGGCCGAGGGGCTTTGCAGGGAATCGCCTGCCCTCCTGGTTCCCAGTCCCAGCCTGCCCTGGAGGAGGGCCTGGCATCCCCGGAGCCAGTCCTGAAGCGGCCCCGTGGGCCCAGAGCATCCTTGGATGTCTTTCTTCCCGGGGGCTCTGGCTCAGCTGCCCTGAACTGCCACTCGGTGTCTGATGTCCTTTCCCTGCAGGTCCCGGGGACGTGGCAGCTTTGCCCTGTACCTGGGTCTCCGCCAAGAGCTCTCCCCCCCCGCCTGCTCTGCCACCCCACTGGCGAGCCTTTCTCTGGCAGGAGGCCGGCGAGGGGGCGCCGTGGCTACCAGGACACCTCCTGGCTGCAAAGAGGTGCTGAGAGGAGGCAGAGGGACTAAGGAAGAGAACGCGCTTTGGTGGGGGCCACCCCACCCCCTTGCAGGCCAGAGAACGCAGGCAGACCCCGCTGACCCTGCCTTCTCGTTTTCTCCCCTTGGACGAATGTTTGGAGGAGGAGCCGTGCAGAGGCTGGGCCTCAACTTGAACTTGACCTCCTCTCCCACCCGAGCGCCCCCCTCCTAACTGCTGTCCCCTCCCCCCGGGGGGCTGTAGGGGACGAGGGCTGGCCATGAGCCCTCCCTAGTGGCTCACATGTCTCGAGGACGTCAGTTCCAACCTCAGTTTAAAGGTGAAGCGTGACACGGGCTGGGATATTATTCAGGCTTAAAAAGGAAGGGGATTCTGCCGCGGGCTGAGCTGAGCCCGTCAGAGGACAGGCGCTGCAGGGTTCTGCTTCTCAGGAACCGGAGCAGTCAAACGCCGGGAGACGGAAGGCAGAATATCGGCCAGGCCGCGCTGTTGAATGGGCAGGACAGACAGAGCTCAGGAGGGGGACGTGGCGACGGGGCGCAGCCGTGCACCCAGCCGACCTCGCGGTGTACTTAATGTCACTCCCCGTACACTTAAAAGGCGTAAGGTGGTAAATTTTATAGTAAATGAATTTTATCACAATTTTACAAACAAGAATCGGTGACGCTCGGAGGAGTCATTTGCCCAAGGTGAACAGTTGCCAGAATCTGAACTTGAACCTCAGCACTGTGACTCCTCACTTCAGGGAAAGATGGAGAAAGCCCTGGCAGGCCCTGAGGCACCGTGGCAGAGAGGGGCCCTGCAGGCCTGCTGGCTCTGTGCCCTGGGCAGGAGCTCACGTGGCCGGCGATGCCACCCGTGGATTGGCGGTTGTGAGGCCTCCCTGCAGGCGCAGGTGTGCTCACGGAAAGAGACGCGTGTCGAGCTCCAGCACAGCACGGTGCTCAGAGCGGAAGGGGCTCAAATGCACGCAAATGCACAGCAGTCCCAGGCCACCACGTGGGGCCCGTGGCAATCCTCCTGTGTGGAAGGAGGACACCACTTGTCTACGACATCCTGGGGTGCTCCTGCAAGCAGGTAGAACAGGTTTCAAAAGAGGACACTGTGAGGGGGGATGGCATTCCTGGGAGACATTACTGCCTGAGTGACAGTCGGGAGGGGGAGATATCTAATCACTTCCAAGAATTTGCAAGGAGGCTCATGTGACTGGAGTGTAGGAGTGAAAACAATCAGTTCTTTGGGTTGCAAATGACAGAAATGCAGCTTCCAGAACTGTCTGAGTGTCGAGCTTCAGGTACAGCTGGATCCAGGTGCTCGAGAGATGTCATTTACATGCCTTCTTCCTTATTCCATCTTTCTTCTTCCACTTTGCTTGGTACTGGGCTTCCTTCTGCGGTTCAGTCTTTTCACACCTCAGGGCTTTCCCCCAGCTCCCATTTCAGTCTCAGTTTGGAAGGACCATCCCTTTCCCAGGAATCCTAATCAGAGTCCCAGGCTGACTCTGATCGGACCAGCTTCCATGCCAACCCAGCCCTGAGCCAGGCATGTGCTCGGGGGTTTAGTCCAGGCTGGGGCTTGGGATCAGCTCTGTCTGGAGCACGTGCTTTGACAGCAAAGTCAGGGCAGTCCCTTGAAGGAAAACCAAGAAGTTTCCAGAAGAGGGGAATGGACACTGTCCTCTCCAGGTAGCCGGGGGCACACTGCAGGAGAAGCTCTTGCTCGGTTCCCGAGGCCGCTACCCCGCCCTCCTGCTCCTCCCACCCCCTGGGCTCTGTGCACACGTTCTCAGCCTCCCTGGAAGCGGGTGTGATCCGTCCCCTTCCGAGGTGCCAGCAACACCTTCTGGCAACACAGCATCTGCCAGCCGCCACCCGCATCCCGCCACCCGCATCCCGCAGCGATGGGAGTTAATGGGACCTGGTGGCCAGAGGCGCGCGCGCGAGGGCCTTCCCTCGCCACCTCCTGCCGGGGCGTCCCTGCTACAGCTGCCCAGCGACGGGTTGGCACACGCAGCCCCAGAGCAGCCTCCCGGCTCTGCGACTTGCCAGTGCCGCGTATAGAACAGGCCTGGCCGCGTCCCTGGTTAATGCTGTCATTTGTTCAAAATCGGATGAGCCTCCCAACCCCGGGGGGATGTTAGCTGTGATCACTCAGCGTGGGGAGCGTGGGGAGCGTAGCATGTCTGTGGCTCCAGCCCCCTTCCCTCCTGTGTCCAGTTCCCTCTGGGTCCTACATCCCTGGTCCCAGCGGCCATCGGCTCCTGCCACCTCTCTCCCCGCCTGCAAGTTCCTGAAGAACTCACGCGAGAGGAGAGCGGGGACCGTGCATGGACTCGTCACCGCCTGTCGCAGATCAGTGCGCGCTCGGGCCCCTGCGGGGACTGTGCGAGCTACTGGGACAGAGGATGGGTCAGGGGACCCTGGCCGCTCATGGCTGCCCAGGGATGGCAGCCTGTGGGGAGACAGGCCCCTCAGGAGGATCTGAGGCCCTCTGAGGACAAGCCTCACCTTGAGCTGGGAGGAATATCTGGGGCAACAGGCCTTGGAACGAGCAGAGCGTCGCCCGTGGTGAATGGCGGACGTGCAGAGCTGGCCTCCAGCTTGGGCCTCCCCCAGGCCTTCCTGGCCCGTGTTCACAGCCTCTGATTCTGTCTGCGGGCAGAGGACCAGGCTGGTGGCTTCCTCGTGGTCTTTTCCTCTTGGGGGATGTGAAGTGACCCTGTGGTGCTTTAAAACTTCCTTATCCACCTCTCCAGCTTCCCGGGGTGGCTCCTGTTCACCCATCTGACAAAAATGGACCTCGAGCTCCATCCAGAAGCGACAGGGGCCTCTTCCAAGGGTCCTGTGGGAACCCAGGCGGCTCCACCTGAGGCCACAGGTCACCTTGGTTCAAGGCCTGCTGATGTGCCCCAGTTACATGAGTTTCAGACAAACTAGTAATTTTTTGAAATGGAGTACGTCCAGGTTTCTCCTGACCTTGAAATTCAGTTTGAACGGGGCATGTTTTTTGTTTCCAGTGACCCTGGGTGCAGAGGTGGACCTTCCTGCTTCTCCTTGGATGGCCACTGGATGAGTCCAGGCTGGTGAGTGGACCTTGGCCTGCCTGCTCCCACCTGCCCTCCCCTCCCCCCGGGCTGCCAGGTCCTGCGGCTTCTTCCCCTGGTCTCCTTCACCCTGCTCCCTCCAGCTGAGGACAGACAGACAGATGCCACCCCGTCCCCGTGCCCCAGGTTGTTAGAAAGGTCTCCTCCCGCCTCCTGGGTCTCCCAGGACCTGGAGACTGGGTGACAGTAACCTCAGCTGCCATTTGCTGACACGTCAGGTGCTGCTCCTCTGGAACGTCCTGCCACCTGGGCAGCCCTTTCTCCCGGGGGCGGATGGCTGGGCCCGGGCAGGGGTGTCAGGCCCTCGCTGACCTCAGCTCACTCCAGGGGCCGGGGCCATGCTAAATGCCCAGGTGGACAGTGCTTCCAGCTGCAGAGACCCCTGCGTCCCCTGCTTACCTTTCTCTCTCCAAGTTCAGTCCCCGCCTGTCGCGCCTCCTGCCAGGCAGCTGGAACAAGGTCCCCTGCTCCCTTTGAAAGTTCCCAGCTGGACTTTTTGCTGACCTCTGGTTCCCAAGCCAGCCTCCCAGGGACACCGACATTATTCCTCCTGAGTAAAGAAATAGTCCCTCCGCCGGCTCCTGGCCTCTTTCTTTTCTCTGCTGTCATTCAGGCAGGTTCGTGATGCTCAGTCTGTGACTCACGCACCCTGTGGATCCCAGTCCCCCCTGAAGCCGGTGGCGGCAGCCTGGGTCCCGTTTTTATCTGCTCAGTCTCAGCCCGGCCGACCTGGCGAGCCACATCCCAGTTCCACTGGCCTCATCAGGCTGACTGGCTTTAACAGGAGCAGAGTGGGCACAGGCAGGAGACAGAGTCTTTGGTGGCAGGGACTTACCTTCTCTGGTTCATGTAAAAAAGAAAGAGAATATAAAACTATGATAATTTGCTCATGAGTTTTATTTGTTTATTTTTTAAACTGGGGATTGAACCCAGGGTCACTCTACCACTGAGCTACATCCATAGCCCTTTTCAGTTTTTATTTTGAGATAGGGTCTCATTAAGTTGCTGAGGCTGGCCTCAAATTTGCAATCCTCCTCCCTCAGCCTCCTAGATTACTGGGATTCTGGGCATGCGCCATGGTGCCCGGCTCTGTAAGGCTTTTTTGAGCACCTACTGTGTATGCCAGAAAGTGTTTCAGGTCACATGGACAAATGTGTTCTATTCATGAGAAAAAGGGACAGGTCCTTCCATGCACCACACTGATGTGCTCTAGGGGAACAACCAGATGATAGAACTGCACTGTCCACTGTGAAAACCACCTGCCACACGGTGTGACTTAAATTCAAAGTAATTAAAATGAAATAAAATTTAAAATGCAGATTCTCTCTCTCACACACACATACACATTTCAGGTTCTCTGTTGCAAGGGCCACAGGTGAAGATACTCCATGATCACATGTGACCTGGAGCTACCGGACCCAGCAGCACCCGCCACAGGACATTTACACTGCCACAGGGAGCTCTCCCTCTCACCTCAGACAGACATGGTGCCGTGAGGACGGGGACGTGAGAAAGGGGCTGGAGAGGCAGCGATGCTTTTTGGAAGTCAGGGAAGGTCTTTGAGCAGTGGCTGGCAAGCGGGGAGGAAACGGTCCCTGTAGGAATCAGGGAAAAGACTTCCAGGCACAGGAACTGCATGTGCAAAGGCCCTGAGGTGGCAGTGTGGTTGGTGCATTGGAGCAGAGGGGAGAGCAGCAAGGCCACAGTGACCAGGGAAAAGTGATGGAAACGAGTCTGGACGTGTGGTCACGGTAGGACCATCTGGAGCCAGTGGCAGAATGAAGCATGATGGGAAATCACTGGTGGTTTCAAGCTGCAGTCGGACACCATCTGAGTAGCAGGATCCATGTCAGCAGGACCACTGACTGCTGGGCACAGTGAAGGGTCAGGAGCAGCAGGGGCCAGCCGGGGGCAGCAGGCCCTGATGGTCATCGCCAGGGTGGTGGGGGTGGAAGCGTCAGCGGTAGTCAGATTCCAGAAGTGTCTTGGAAGTACAGCTGGGAATCTTGCTGACAGATTAGCTTCGAGGCACCAAAAAAAACAGAGTCAAAGAAGCTCGAGGCTCCTGGCGGGGCCTGGGGGGCCACAGAGACAGAAGAGGATGCTGGGGAGAGGCCATGGGGTGGGCAGGAGCGGAGGAGGCCAAAGCTCCGTTCTGGCCAAATAGAGTCTGAGGTGCATGTTAGACACCCAGGCAGTGGCATGGCTGGTCTGCTGTCCCTCCCAGTCTGCCCACCAGGGTGGGAGAAATAAACTTGGATATTTTTAGTCTATACAAGATATTTAACGACCAGTTTGGTGTCACATAGAGCTCTGGGCTTACTGCCAATTGCCATTCTCTTCCTGTCCTGCTTCCCGTCAGGACTACACTTATCAACTTTATTGTATTCAATCCTTATAACGATTCTGAGTTGTAATTATTATTCCCATTTTTCAGGAGAGGAAACAGAGGCTCAGAGAGGTTAAGTAACTTTCTCAAGGTCACACAGGACTTTACCCCAGCCTGTCTGATTGCATAGCCCTCATTCCCTCAGTAGCCCTAGGACTGAGGCAGGCTGACCAGTTGGCTTGGCCCCAGGGGCAGAGGACCAGGGACACCAGGCTGTGCTACTCAAATCCAGGCAGAGGAAATACAGGGAAGGGCCCAGCAGGGGCAGGGGCCACTCAACTAATTGCCCTTGGCTGTCTTGGCTGTGCATCCCCGAGGCCCCGCCCTCACGACTTCTCAGCCCTTCCCACATCCTGTGTCACCAGGGTCTCCTAGACAGCTCAGGCCAGTGGACAGCCCCAGGGCCAGAAGCCGGCAGGGGAGCGAGAACCTCCCTGCTGCCTTCCTCTGGAGACTCCCCTTGCCTGGGGTCAGCCAGGTCCTCTGCTTCCTCTTCCCGTGTCCATGACTGGGGACAACCTCCCTGCCCCCCGGCCATCCTGGACTCACAGCCTCATGGGACCTGGAGCGGAAATGGCGTGGAGACCCCTGGGGCAGCACTACCCTTACAGATGGGAAGACGGAGGCCAAGAGGGAGGCTGGAGGGCGCCCGTGTCCTGGCTCCACCTCACCCGCGCATGCGCAGCGACTGGCTCACGCTGAGCTGCTCCAGGCGTCAGCTGCAGCACCTGGAGGCGTTGTTCCAGTCCGAGGGCAGCACGCCTTCCAGAAGATTCTGGTGCACATTAAAGCTGGGGCAGCAAGACCCTCGCCGCTTGTCTCTGCACACCCTGCAGGCCGCCCTCACTCCCACACCAGCCAAGTCCTAAGATGCAGATGCCATCTGGGCACTTCGTTGCTCAAACACCTCCCATGGCTCCCGTGGTCGGCCCTGGGCACCCCTTCGGACCATCTGGTCTTCTTGTTCAGCCACAGCTGCGGTGGCCGGCTCCTGCCGGTGGCAGCTTGCTCTGTTTCCTGCAAGTGTGGACTGTTGTGGCGAGTGGCATACGTAATTAATAATTACTCGGAGGTGGATAGTCTTTAAATGCAAGTGTCTGTTCAATCACAACCATTATCAAATATAATTAATGCACAAAAGTATTGGGTGTGCTGGAGCACCCCAACTAGCATTTGATGTGCACTAATCAAACACGACAGGTAAGTTACACTATCCTGGGGCAATTAGGCATTACCTGTAATTCACACAATCCTAGGGCAACCACGAGCCCCAAAGTACCTCCGATGCCAGGTGACTTCTCTTAGCCAAAGAGCAAACGTTGTCCTTGTCTGGTGGTTCTCTTCAGCCAACGGCTGGACCTCAGGGAATGATGGAGTTGATCCAGAGACAGCAAGGTGGCCAGTCTCACTGATGTCCTTGGAGCAAGCCCAAAATGTGGCAGGGCAAGCAGTTTAAAAGCAGTTCCAAGTTGGTGGCGTGGGCTGAGTTGGTGGTGTGGGCTGGTGATTGGTTACACCCCGTAAAGGCCAATGTCCGTTGGTTATGTCCAGTGAGATAGTGTAATTGCAGCTGGGCCTTTCTTTGCGCATGTGCACGGGCTGAGCCTCCTATCATTTGTAGGCCTGCTGTTAGGTGCCCCTCACTGCCCCTTATCGATTACGTGGGCTGAGCCCCTTGCAGCCCTCGATTGCACGGGCTGGGGTCTCTGTCAGTTGTAGGCCTATGGTTGGGTGCCCCTTACAGCCCCCATCTATTGCAAGCAGGCGTGACTAAGTAAGTCAATGGCTGCTGTTCCTTATGGCCAGCTACCCAGTGAGTCCCCGGCATGTCCAGGCATGTCCATGGCATATGCTCCTTACAACTGTGTCCCCTTGAACAATCTGGGCCCCAGGGACCTCATCTGCAAAATGGGGACACGAATCTCTCACTCTAGAATGCTTAGGAAGTCAAGGATATCGCTAGAGAGGTTAAGTGACTTGCTGAGGTCACACAGCAGGTGGGAGGTGGATCTGGTTCTTGAACCGTGTTTGTTCCAGTCCAGGTCCCTGGGGACCCAGGGACTTGTTTGAGTCAGCTCCGGCTGCCCTAACTGCACGCTACAGACTGGGTGGCTTAAACAGCAGGAATTTATTTCTCTGTTCTGAAGGCTGGAAGTTCAAGATCAAGTTGCTGACTAATTTGGCAGCCTGGTAAGTGTCCCTTCCTGGCTTGTAGACAGCCATCTACTCATTGTGCCCACTCTTGGCAGAGAGAGAGGGGGTGGGGAGAGAACAGGAGCACAAGCTCTGGACTCTTCCAAATATGGGGACCCCAACCTCACCCAAATTTAATTACCCCTGCAGACCCCACCTCCAAGCATCATGGCCCTCAGGGTTTGGGCTTCAACACATAAGTTTAGGGGGATGGAGACGCTGTTTCCTGGTGCTCAGTGGCTGAGCTGTCACCCTAAACCTTTCTCCCAACTCCAGGTGGCGTTGGAGCCCCACCCCTGGGGAAGGGCTTTGATGGAAAGACGCCCTCCAGGAGGGATCAGTGAGCCCCCTGGCGACCCCAGGTACACACCAGGGCCGTCCATCCAGACTTACTCACCTTTCTCCTGGATGGGCTCACCCTTTGCCAGCAGGGCAGATCTGTTATCAGCGTGGACTTTGACCCCACGGGGATGTCGGGCTGCTGGGATGACGTGTGGATGTTTCCAAGGCAGCAACCCGAGGTAAACTCATGCCCTGAGGTCTGAGGGGCTTCAACAGCAATGAGGCTCAAATACCTGGAAAACACGAGGTCTCCAGTGACGTCAAGGGCCTTTTCACCTTGGGATCCGCAGACCTTCCCTGTGCCCGTGGGGGCGGGACTCTAGGGGCGGGGCTTCCAGGGGGCGGGACTCTGGGCGGGGCTTCCAGGGGCGGGGCCTGCAGCGTTTCCCGGGCGCGCTCCTCCTGTCTTGAGGCCCATCATTTGCACTTGCAGCCCTGGCTTTGGGCACAGCTGCCGAGCGTTTGGCGCATTCCGCCCTCCTCCAGATGGACAGATTGCCTCTGCCAGATGGGGGCTTCCCTGAGACTGGCTGCTCCTGCCTGGGAAGTCTCTGTTCTCCCCTTGCCTGCTCTGGGAGAAGGCATGAGTCACCGTCTTGAGCCGTGGGTGCCGCTCAGGGTGCGGGAGGGGTGTGCTTGGCAGGGAGGCACCGGTGGCTCCCTTGGCGGCAGCCCTCTGGCTGGAGTGTGCCCACCACCTCTAGGGGAAGAGCCGGGGGGAGAAGACGCTGCAGGATGTGTTGGTTATTATAGTGAAGCTGTCATTGAAAACGGAAGTGCCTCCAGACCAGCTGGTTAGAAGCCCCTGCTCAAGCCCGAGTGTTACCACGCTGTCACTGTCCTCACCGCGCCAGCCCCATTCATGAGTCTTCTGGATTCTCTGGAGCTCCAGCAACCCAGCAGTCACTGCTTAGCACAGCTGAGGCCTCAGCCCCTGTGCAGAGCTCCAGAAAGCCTGGGCTCATGCTGTCCATCTGACGCTCTAAAGTCATGGGACACCAGCACACCGAGGACACAGGACATCGCATGCGGGAGGAGAGAGGGTGCAAATGTGGGGTTAGGATCTTTTGCCCTCTTTCTCTGCCATTGCCTAACTGTGGACCCCAGAGTGGGAGAGGTTTTCTCTCCTTGAGTCTCAGTGTCCCCATCTGCAGGCTGGGTGGTAACCCTGTCCTTGGAAGGCTGCTGTGGGGGTAGAGAGCCCTGTGACCAGCACAGAGCCAGGGCCATAGGGATTATGGGTGGCTCCCTTCCCACCATGCCCAGGACAGGAGGCTGGTGGCAGCAGGTGACTAAAGCGGTGGTCCTCCTGACTGTCCTTTGCCCAGAGTCACCTCCTCATTAAGGACCTGTCCCTGTCCACATCTAATGACCTTCTAACTGCTAAGCCCTGCTGGGCCACTTGCTGTCAGCCTCCTGCCTGGGCAGGAACAGGGTCCAGTGGGAAGCTCTCCTGCTGGGCACACAGTCTGTGCCTTAGTCAGCATTTTCGGTGCTGTGACCCAAAGACCTGATGATAACAAAGGAGGACAAGTTTATTTGGGGCTCACGATTTCAGAGGTCTCAGTCCATGGACGGCCAACTGCATTCCTCAGGACCTGAGGTGAGGCAGAACATCATGGCGGAAGAGTGTGGTGGCGGGAAGTGGCTCAGGACATCACGCCCAGAAGCAGACAGGGACAGCTCTGCTCAGCAAGGGCAAGACAGATACCTCAAGGGCATGCCACCAGTGACCCATCTCCTCCAGCCACACCCCACCTGCCCTCAGTCACCACCAGGGATTAACCGACTGGCTGCGTCAAGGCCCTCACACCCCAGCCATTTCACCTCTGAGCTTTCTTGCATCGTCTCACGCATGAGCTCTGGGGACGACACCTCTCGTCTAAACCTTAATGCCACGGGCACTTCCAGAGAGAATCAGGCACTGCAGGGGTGGTGGACATGTCCCCAGAGCCCCGCGGCTGCTGAGTTACTGACCCAGTGAGGGCGGAACCGGAGGGGCTCCGCATCCGCTGCTCCTGTGAAAGCTTCCTAGAGCAGCAGCCAGGGACCCCCTGCAGCCCAGGGGACCTGCTGGAACCCTTGTTCTCGGCTCACCAGCCAGTGGCTTCAGTCTGTGATCCTCGGTTTTCCCATCTAATCGATGGGATGCTACCGTGGAAGGAGATGAGGAAAGGCCACAGATCACCGGCCAGCGCCGACCGCGTCCCCCCAGTCCCAGGCCCCAAGGAGACATAGCATCTCAGCGAGCGCTCCCCGCAGCTCCACGTGGTGAGTTGCTTCTAGTCACAGAAAGGGAGACTGAGAATCAAAGTGGTACCGTGGAGTGTCCAAGGTGGCCCAAGCATGGGCAGGGGCCTCGGGCACAGCCCTTCCTGCCCCGCACTCATTCCCACACACGCTTATCAGGTCCCACTCGACTCCAGCGAGCCTGGACCTGGGCCACAGGGCTCTGAACGTCAGCGGCACACAGGTAGCTTGTCCTCGTCCCCTTTGTCCCACCTGTCTCTTCCATGGGGCAAAAATGCCACACATTCAGCTTGCCAGCCCACAGCACAGCTAGGGATGGCCCCTCTGCATACCAGACGAGCCGGCTGGGTCGGACGAGGTCTGGGAGCGGGACTGGACCTCAATCTCGCTCAAGGTAAGCTTTGCCCTCCCGGGAGAGTTCAGACTGCTCTCTTCTGCTCTCTCCATCCTTCAAGTTTCTGCTCAAGACCATTCTGCCTTACGGAGGTCCAGGCTGAAAGCTGACATGAAGAGAGAGGGGCCCAGCATCACAGCTACCCAGGCTAGACCAGCAGAGGAACTTCCAGTCAACCACAGAATCAGGAAAATAAGAAATCATCCTTTGAAGCTACTGAGATTTGGTGTGGTTGGTTATGCTGCAAGATCTAAGAAGAACAAATGCCCTCAACATCTTAGCGACCCCCATGGCTTGTGCCCTGGGGAAAGGAGAGCCTGAGCGATCTGTGGCTGCTAAGAGAAGGATCTGGAGCCTGCAGCTCAGTGCTCTGGTCTGGTGTGATGGGGACAGAGACAAACACTGATCCTGGGTTTTTCAATTGAAACCAGCAGAGTTTCTAAATGGAGCAATTTCTCAGCTCACGTCCAGGCCTCTGAGGCTGCTGAGATCAGATCCCGGAAATCATCAGTCACTGGGCCAAATTGCCGCAGCTGAGTTTTCTGCCATTCTGGGCTTCCACGACTGAAACGAATTCATTTCCTGAAAAAGACGGATGGAGAGGAGGGAAACTGGGCCTGTTGGGCAGGGAGACAGCTTTCCACAAAAGCTCCGAGATGTGTTATCAGTGAAGCAAATAAGTTCCGGATTAAAAAGGAGCTTATGCCAATACGTGCGTGAGAATCTCCCGGAGGACTTGTTACAGCCCAGGTAGCTCAGAGCTCCTGGCCCCACATTTCCGAGTGGAGCCCAGCAATGTACTTTTCCGACAGGTTCCTTCATGATGTTAATGCTGCTGTTCAAATGCATGCTGCACTTGGAGAACCACTGGCCTGAAATTTAGGTTCCAAAGAAATAGTTTTTCTCATGTTAGGGTATGTGATTGGGGTGGTAGTTTAGGTCTTGAAAATGCTATCAGGAGTCCAGAATCATAATCTGTCTGCTTGGGCATTATTAGTTTGTTGGGTTTTATCAGTGATGTTTGAAGTCTCGTGGTCACAAAATTGCTGCTGTAGCTCCAAACCTCAAGTCTATTCTGAGGGTGAAGGCAGTAGCTGAAAGGCCTCCTGAGATCTAGCTTCCAAAACCCACATAAGCTCACTTCTGCCAGGTTCTCTTGGCAAAAGCAAATCTCAGACCAGTTTAGATTTGAGGAGATGAAAAATACAGACTGCACCCCTGAATGGGAGACTCTGGACAGAGTCACACTGCAAAGGGATGGACATATTGGGATGGGAGAAATTTGCCATTAAAAATTCTACCACATCTGCCTTTGGGTCACAAATGATTTACCTTCTTTTCACAGCAAATTATATGAAATCTGTCCCCAAGGCCCCATAATATTATTACAACTATAATATCAGATTCAACATCCAGTCTCATATCTAGATCAGGACTGGACGTTGATGAGGCTTCTCTTCATCCAAAGACTTGAGAGCTAAATGACAAGCTGTCTTAACCCTTGCACGGAGCACACCATAGCAAGACAACATAGAAGCCATATGAAGAAGGAAGGTCATCAGGCCTGCGACAATCACTGGTCCAGAACAATCCTGAAATCTAGCCAGGCACATCTTGAGTCCCCTACTCTGGGTAAAAGATAGGCTCCTTGCCTGGCTCTGCTTCTGGAGGCTCCAGCCCAATGTTCTGTTCAGTTCTTGCCTCTGCCCTCTGAACTCCTGCCCTCTGAGATCCTCTTTTTCCATAAGAAATACGGGCAGCTGAGTAGCTTTTTTGATCTGACTCCTGTTTATGAATTCATGGGCCCAGAGGACTCCTCATTTTGAACTAGCAGTCCTTTTGAATCCAAGCTAGTGATTCTCTTACCAATACAATTCCCTCAAATGTGATGGATTTCCCATGAATCACATGGGTAGCCACTGAGTGCCCTGAAATCCACGCAATTCCTTCTGAGACAGCTCTCTCTCCATGTTAGCGGGCTCCACAACTTGATCCTTGTCCTATCTTCCAAGCTTCTTTGGGTGACAGCCTTGCCAGGTGTGCTGCCAACCCACAGCCTGTGTCACCCATCCTCCAGCCTCCTGTGGCAGTTTCCTCACAATCCACCAGCCCTCACTGTTTCCACAGGGCACAGCCTGGCTCCCAGAGCCATTGCATAAGATTCACTTCCGGTTGAGGAAGCAGCCCACATCCAGGCACCCTTTTCTTGAGCTGTTGTCAACTATAATGTAAAAGCTACCCCGCCTCTTAGTATGAAGTGATCTAGGATTTCTCAAGTGGCTCCTCTGCTGTCCCCTGTGCTCACTGGTACCGCTGCTTTCTGCAGATGGGTTGGTGGTCGGTGCTGGCTGTGGGCGGGTGTCTGGGCAGACCTCCATGTGGCCTCTCATCCTTTGGAAGGCTAGCCCCGGCTACCGCAGGGACTGCTCCAAGAGGGTGAAGATGCAGCTGAGAGTGCTGGGGAACGCACCCACCCTCTCTTCTGCAAGGTTCTATTGTCCCAAGACCAGCCTACAAGCCGGGCACGGTGGCTCACGCCTGTAATCCCAGCACTTAGGGAGGCTGAGACAGGAGAATCGTGAGTTCAAAGCCAGCCTCAGCAATGGTGAGGTGCTAAGCAACTCAGTGAGACCCTGTCTCTACATAAAACACAAAATAGGGCTGGGGATGTGGCTCAGTGGTGAAGTATCCCTGAGTTCAATCCCTGGTACCAAAAAAAAAAAAGAAAAAGAAAAAGAAAACAAGACCCACTACATCCCAGCGGTGGGAAACAGTCCACCGCTGGCTGGGCGGCACAGCACGGCCACATTGCCAGTGCCCGAGCGGGGGTGATGCGATGGCTACCCACAGGACCCTGGGCTGCCTCTGCTTTTGCTTTGATCCCAGCGTGGCTCTTTGCTTCCTCTGAGAGCTTATGATTTGCCATCCATTCTGTTTTTCTGTTTGTTATAAATTGTTTAGTTGCAAAGAACATGAACCTCCTCAGAAGCCCTCAGGTCAATTTGAGGAGGGTCCGGCTATCATGGAAACAGAACCCTTCGGACAAGACCTCCCGGGACCTCCCAGGACCTGCGCTGGGAAGGGTCAGAAACTCTCTCTGGCCCTCCCCCTCCGCTCGCTTCCTGTCTCTCCTCTGCGTGGCCTTTCTTCCCTGCGTCTTCTTTTGTCTTCGGAAATCTACTTACTCTGCATTCTGGTGGCTTCTTCCCCTCCCTATAATTTTGGTCTAAGACATGCAAGAGAGCTTCTGCTGTCGGCAGAGGGGAGGAAAAGAAAAGCTGGCCAGGATTGGCTGGCCACAGGGACCCAATTTTGTACATCCTTACAGACCCAGGACCGCGACCCATCCATGAGACCCCAGATCTATAAATTCTGGCTGTTAGGAAAGAGAAGGGGGTCCCTGGCCTGCAGTGGGCTGGCCGCTCACCTCTGGTCCCCTCAGCTGCAGACCACAGGGTGGGCCTCCCGTGGTACCACCGTGGCTGCCTGGCACGCCCCTCCTCTGGGCTGTGAGTGCGATGCTCCTGGGGCGGCTGGACTTCAGTCATGGCTCACCCTGGGGAAGCTTCCAGTGTGTGGCTAGAGAGCGAGCCAGGGGCCCGAGGAGACACCGCTTGGCTGGTCAGTCCAACCCCCTCTGACCACACGTGCGCTCAGAAGGACGAGCCTCTTCATTGTCCCGAGGGTGCCACCAGCTCAGGGTGGGGGGCTCGTGCCCTGGCTCTGTCTTTTGGGGGTACTGGGGATTAAACTCAGGGGTACTTGACCACTGTGGCTCTTTTATGCACGGAGTGGCCGGGTGCTCATCTTCCTGAGCTTCCATTTCTTCACCCACAGGAGAGGGAAGTGAACCTCACCTGTCACGCTGGGCCAGGGTGGGGGAGTTAGAAGTGGCAGCTACGACCTGGCATTAGAGATGCTGGACACTCGGGCCTGGCCTCACGGTGAGGACAGTGATAGTGACTGCTGTAATGGCTGTTCCCCTGGCGTGGGTGCTTGAGAGAAGGGGGGAAGGGCCTCCTCAGGCCTGGGAGGCTCAGTCAATGGCCCTGGAGCCTCCTCGATGCAAGGAGATGGACAGCGGCCTCTGAGGACCCAACAGGTCCCAGCACTCCAGCTTTCAAGCCAGCTGTAGCCTGGCAGGAGGAGAGGGGGCTGTGCCTCAGGCCTAGCCCTGTCTCCAACACAGGGCTCCCCAAAGCCTCTTAACCACCCCCAAGGCCAGCAGGGCCCCTGTGGACTCCATGGCCCTGCATCCCTGGGCAAGGGATGGAACATCCGCTGGATCCTGGGCACAGATGGCTCAGGGAGGGGCCTGCAGGTCCTTTCTCTACTGTCTGCGTCGTGGTAGGAGCCTGCTCGGAGCACCCTGTACACACAGGGGTCAGGAGTGGCCAAACGGGGAAATTCATATCTGAGTTTGTCCCCAGGGAGCATACATAGCTGGAAATCCAGAAGCTTCCGTGCAATGAGGGCCAGGATGGGTAGGAGGCCAAGCCTCTTGCTTGTGGCTCTATGTCTGAGTGACCCAGGTAGCAGCTGTTGTGCATCCTGCCTCTAAGGTCCAGAACAGATTATCTGTATGCCTTTTGCCCCAAGCCCTAGTGAAGTTCAAAGTCTCCTCCATTTGGGGGTGGGGGGTACCAAGGATTGAACCTAGGGACACTTTATCACTGAGCCACATCCCCAACCCTTTTTATTTTTAATTTTGAGACAGGGCCTCACTAAGTCGCTTAGGGCCTGGCTAAATTGCTGAGGTTGGCCTCGAACTTGCGATCCTCCTACCTCAGCCTCTGCTGGGATTATAGGCACTGAACACAGTGCCTCCCGAAAGCCCCCTGCATATTTGCGCATCCCCAGCAGGGGTTGGCCGGGAGCTAAAGGGCTGCTCACTCCCCTCAGTGAACAGCTCTGGTGACACTGCTATGCTGGGCACCTCTCTCTTGACCTGACTCCAAATCTGCTTGATTTTCACAACAGAAACAGGGAGTGTTCCCGTGAGGCTCTCAGGTGCAGCAGCTTTCACTGTCATCATGGGGAATCCGGGAGTTGGCCTCGTCTGGGCAACCACAGCTGCCTTCCTTGCCTCCCTTTCAGCAGGGGCTGAGGGCTGAGGTGGTCCTGAGCGTGGACTTGGAGCCAGGTGCCCACCTTCAAATCCCGGCTTTGCAGTTGCTGGTAGCCGCCAGGCAGGTACCACAGGGACACTCCTCTGCTGGCAGGTGGGACATGGGAAGCCCCTAGCCCTGGAAATGACTACTAACCTTCCTTGGAAGTCATTTTTTTGTTCCAGAAAAGGCTCTCCAGAGAATTTTACAAGGAGCACCAAGACCGGCGGGTGAATCATTCTGCCCTGCTCTTTCTAAATGACCTAGAGTAAACTTTCTCATTCCGTCCTAAATTCTCCACCCAGAGGGTTTGGGGCTGCAGTTCTCTGAATCTGTGATGTCTGCAGAAGCAGGACCTGGAGCTGAGCATGCTGGAAGGTGCAGACTTTCCTGCGTGAGTGCCCGTGTGTCCCCCAGTAGGAGCCCCTGCGCGCTGTGCGGCCTCGGCTCTGGGAACGACAGTGCTGTCTTGCCTGCTGCAAGGAAGGCACCTCTCCTCCTCCTCCTGTATCTCCTGGCTGTGCTCCTAAGCTCCGTGCCCACTAGGGTGCAAACCAGAGCAGGCCACTGTGCACAGGGACACTGGGCACTCCCCTTGCCTTTTTTTTTTTTTTTTAATATTTTTTAGTTGTAGATGGACACAATGTCTTTATTTTATTGCTTTGTATGTGGTGCTGAGGATCGAACCCAGGGCCTCACGCACGCGAGGCAAGCGCTCTACCGCTGAGCTACAATCCCAGCCCTCCCCTTGCCTTTTAGATCCTTTTAAAAATAGGGGTACTGATGGGACCCTGCATGGTTGTCCTGAGGCTGAAACAAATCAGAAGAGGCAGCCACAGCAGGGGCGTCCCTCCCAGCGCAGCAGGGACAGGCCCTCGGCAGCTTGTCTTTTGTCTTTTAGTGAGATGTGACTGTGGACTCCGCCCTGTGGCCACCCTCGACTTCTACCAGCTTTCTGATTCTGATTCTCCAAAATTCCCAGTAACTCTGGGAGCTGAGGACGCACCTGCAGCGGAGACTACTGGCTCCCCCGCGGACATCTCCCTGCTGCGCAGGCACAGGATGTTCAGTTGGCCCAGTGGCAGCTCCACCCGCTTGTTCCTGGCGGCTGTTGTTGCACCTGTGACAATGGGTGGGCCCAGAAGTGAGGCGTGCCCCATTGGGGGAGGCCTCCCCTTCCGGTCCTCCCCTTGGTGCCGGCTGGAATGGAGACACGCCTGCGCCTGCCAGGACCGAGAGGGCTGGGAGTCCACAAACCAGGGCCTGGAAACCTCGCGGAGCAGAAAGGCCGCCCTGGTGCGAAGGCCGCTAACCATGCGCCGTATCGCAGTGGGTGGGGCCTTGGGAAGGGGACCCTGGGAAAGGTCCGGGGAGTCTGCGAGGTCTCTCTGCCCTTGCGCCCTTCACTGCCTGGGGGCGCAACCGCTGGCACCTCGCAGCCCTCGCCAGACACAGGAACTGCTAATGCCTTGACCTTGGACTCCCCGCGTCCAGAACTGTAAAAAACTACATTTCTCTTGTTTTTAGATGACCCAAAGAGATTTTGTTATGGCAGAGCAAATGCGCAAGAAAATCACCCTTAGGTTTTGGCTACACACTGAGAAAGAAGGACATTTCGATCTGATCTGAGCCGTCACTGCTGCTGGGCTCTTTCTGGTGGTCTTCTTGCTGTCCTGCCTCCTGCGGGTCCCTCCGCGGCTCCTGCCACCCAGCGGTCGTCTTTTGTCCTTTCTTTTTCTTGTAACCAAGCACCTGGATCGCTTGGATGTGTTAAGTACGAAGCTCGCCGCAGTCCCTGGACACCGAGATCAGCAAATATTAGCTGTTATTCTTCGGGAGCGGGGAAAGCGCCCCCTCGCAGGGCCAGTCCTCCTGGCTCTGAGGCTTTGGCAGCCGCTGGCAAGTTTTTACCTTCCTCCCCAGCACTTGTCAAAATATATATATTTTTCAAACAGAATCACAGTTCCTGGGACGAGGTGCGCGGTGCCAGCTGTTAGGTTAATCAAAGTGCCTCGGCTCTGGTGACTTGCTTTGTTTGATTGTGCCACGAACCTGGGGCCGCATTCCTTTGATCTCTAAAGGGTGAGCAGAATCCAAGGAACCTGAGCCCTCAGTTCATGGAGGGAAGCGTGAGACAAGCCCCCCCAGGGTCAGGGAGCAGATCAGAGGACAGATCTGGAAGGACCCTGAGTGAGGACCGTCCCTGGGCTGCACAGGGCAAGCTCAGGTCCCAGGCCATACCAAAAGTCCTTGGGAAGTGAACCCGGAAGAGCTCTGGTGGGACCCCTGTTGGGGACCTTGGAGCTGGGGGCAGGGAGCTTAGCTTTTGCAGGGCTCAGGGCAGATGGAGGGTTGGCAAAGGATCCAGGAAAGGGCTATTTAAGTCGAGCCTGGCAGGAGCAGGAGAGACTCACCAGGCTGGCTTGGACCAAGAGCAAGTCCCGCCAAAGGACCCAGTGGGTCTTCCCTGACGTCCAAGGCATCCTGGGAAGGCCGAGTCCTGGTCACCTAGCAGAAGGTGGCACATCTGCAATCTCTGGGAAGGACTGGAGCCCTGAGACTGGTAACCCTGTGTGTGGGGCGGGGGGGGGGTCTGGGAAGAGGCAACTAGAGCTTTGAAATTAAAAAAAACTGCCTTCAACCCCCAGACAGGATGTCCCTGGTGACTTGCAGCAGATGTCAGCACGACCAGACCATGTGGAGCAAGTGGGACAGACTCCCAGGAAGCCTCCAACCCAGAGTACATGCGGCGGGGAGGTGGGGCTCAGGGTCTCCACCCGGTCGGGGCTTATTGCACGCTCTCGCGGGGACAGCGCCTGGAGGCTGGAGAAGCCACCCCCCACCCCGACTGGGCCCCTTCCCTCTCCCCACCGTCGCCAGGCCTGCTGCCCGGCTGTTTCCTGTTGGGCTGTGAATCTGACCCCAGAGAACACAGCCACCCGCTGGAAATAGCAATCGCACGTTAATGGACGCGGGCAGTGACGCACGCTGGCGGTTTCTAGGCATCCGAAGGTATCACACTGAGCTCAGGGTCCCCAGGGGCCGCTGGTGCCTTGTTCCTCTCTGGGGGAGGCTGGAGGCCCCCAAATGTCACCACCTGTGTCCACATAGCATTTCCATCCAGCACCTGCAGTGGTGGGGCTCCGGGCTGGTGGCTGAAGGAACAGCACCCTGGCCGCCCCAGGACTCGCGTATCAAGTGCCTGGCGTGTACAATTCTGTGCCAGGGCCTGTGCCTGGTCCCCATTCTTGTTTTGTCTTCTAGTCTTACACGTGAGGTAGGTGCCACTGTCCCATTTCTAAGTACCCATGACAGGCTCAATATGTCTTGGCTATTTGGGGTGGTTCCATTCAAATTTAGGATTGTTTTCCCATTTCTAGGAAGAATGTGCCCCATTTCATAGAGAAAAAAATGAGCTTCAAGTAGTTAGTGAAGGAAGACTTCCGGAAGGAGTGTGGCGTGGGGACCAAGAGGACACTGTGCCCCCACTCACAGGCAGTGGGGGGCTGGCCCGGCTGTGCTGCGCCATCCAGTCTCTGGTTGACCCCTTTCTCCGGGGCTGGCTTCCAGGACATGGAGGAACAAGGACTTACAGATCCCAAGTCACCCCCACCCTGGCTGGCACCCTGCACTGTGGAGTCCCAGTGGCCAGGGTTTGGATGCCGGCCATGCGGCCTTGGCCCACCTGTCACTCTCGGTGCCCTGGTGGCTGAGTCATGAGGACTGGACAGAACGGGGTGGCTTGGTGTCAGCATTAAGGGCCAGGCCTTGGAGCCATCCGCCTGGCTTCCATTCCTGCCTCTGCCACTTCCTGGCTGTGTGACTTTGGGCCCGCGGCTGCTCTTCTCTGTGCCTCCGTTTCTCATCTGTAAAATGGGGATAGTGCGGCTGCCGCCTCTGGGCGGGGGATTCTCAGTCTGAGCTGCGCATTAGAATCTTGGGAGGATGTTTTTTTCCTAAGTGCCAGCACGTAGGACCACAGAGCAGAGATCCTTAATTGGCCTGCACAGGGCCTGGCCTGAAGGATCTTTGAATAGGCTCCCCAGGTGATACTAACGAGCAGCCAGGACTGAGAACCACGGGTAGCCAGCAACTGAGCCACTCGCTTTGAAGGAGGTATTGTGAGGAGGTAGGTCAGGGTGGCCTTTCCTAGGCGGTGATATTCAAGCTGAGAGCTGAATGTTGGGAAGGAGGGAGCCAGGCAGAGACCTGGGTGGAGGGGGTTTCAGACAGCAGCAGAGTGGGTAAGGCCCTGAGGCACGGATGAGCTTGGCATGTGGAAAGAAGAGCCGGAAATCCAGGGTGGCAGAGAAGTCCACATGCCAGAGATGGCCAAGGACACAACCCCAGGATGGCAACCACAGCACTGAGTCCCCTCCAGCCAGAGGCACAGAATTAGCCTTTGAAACAGTCAGAGGGCAGTGGGGACACCCATCCCTCATGTCCACTGCTAGGGACCTGGGAATTCCTAATCCAGGGTTCAGATTCCAGGGGGAGATCTGTCCCTGCCTTTTCATAAGCGGGTCACCTGCCTGAGTAGGATCTTGGGCTGAGCCAGGTGGGGCATCACTCCAGGGTCCCACATGGGGAGAGGGGAGAGAGGCTAGGGGAGGTCTGGGGGAGGGGATCACAAAGGTCACTCTGGCTGCCAGGGGCTCTGGAGAAGGGCCAGCAGGGCTGCCAGGGCAGCGCCAGCCTCCCGGGAGGGCTTAACTGGCCTGCTCCAGGGTGCAGGCGCGGGCTGGGTGGGCTGGTGTTCCTCTTCCTGGCACAGTTACCCAGCAGCGAGGGCAGAGCGCAGAGGGACATGTCTGCGGCACTGTGTGGGTGTGCAGTGACGTCTGTACACGTCCTCCCGGCAGGGGCGTCTGTCCTGCACACACAGGTACTGCTGACTCGTGTTGGCCACTCAGGACTGTGGGGCTGTGCCCTGGGGCTGTGTGGGGCACACACTGGGCCCACATGGAGGGTGCAGGGTGGCTCTGTCCCCAGGCAGACTCAGCCCGGCTGTGCACCTGCTGCTCTGTGGTCATGTGGCTGCAGGCCCCAGTCCTGGGGCCACAGCACTGCCTGCCGTGGCTGTGGCCTGGTGGCTTGCTCTCCTGAGGAGTGTCTGGGCAGCTCCTTTGTCGGGACAGTCCACTGGCTGCCCCTGGTCTCTGTCGACCACGCACTTCCTCCAGCTGCGTCCTGGAGCCTGGGCTGGGCCATCCGGCCTGGTGGCTGCGTGGAGAGCCCTAGAGGAAGGCCAGCCCAGAGCCTGTGCAGCTGCTCTATCAGCCTGGGCTCCGCGGGAGGAAGGGAGGCTCCGCCAGGTGGAGCGTGGCCAGCTCAAGTCAGGTCAGGACCCGGACTGCGTGACCTCGGGGAGCTGCTCTGGTTCTCAGCAGGGTTGGTGATGGGTTTCCATGGAAACACGACCCCAGGCAGGCCTGAAGGCCTCACTCATGGGCCACTAGTCCAGCATGAACCAAGCATTTGCCCAAGGTCTGGTCTTGAACTTCAGCTAACATTGGTTTCAGCTGCTATCACCATCAACCAACCGCACTTCCTGGGGCCACCAGGACTTGCTCCTCCCCCCCATGCACACCACCAGCCTCCTGGGCTCCACCCCAGGGCCTTTGCAAGTGCTGTTCCCTCTTCCCACAATGCCCTTTCTCCTGCTGTTCCCCTGGCTGACTCCTCCTCTGCATCTGGAGCATGGCTTGGATGTCACCCCCACAGAGAGCCCTGTCTGACCCAGCCCCTTGCCCTTGTCTGTCTCATTCAGCTTCCTCCCTTCGGGATCAGGGTCGGCATGTAGTATGTGCTCAATAAATACCTAGCAGCAACTCAACACATTTATTGTCAGGCACTGAGCGTTATCATTGCAAACTCACAATGATCGACAAGCCAAAAGGATTCACTGTTAGAATCCCTGTGATTGAGGAAGGGCGATAATGTTCAGGGAGGTGAAGAAACTTACCTGTCGGGCGCGGTGGCTCAAGCCTGTAATCCCAGCACTTAGGGAGGCTGAGACAGGAGAATCGCGAGTTCAAAGCCAGCCTCAGCAATGGCGAGGTGCTAAGCAACTCAGTGAGACCTTGTCTCTACATAAAACACAAAATAGGGCTGGGGATGTGCCTCAGTGGTCGAGTGCCCCTGAGTTCAATCCCCAGTACCAAAAACGAAAACAAAAACCTACCTAAGGTCACAAAGCTAGTAAGTAGGAGAATCTGGATTTTTATCCAGGTGTGTCTTGTGAAGCTGTATGCTCTTGACACTCTGCTCTGCTGTGATCAGGAAACAGGAAGAATAGGGAAACTTCAACCCAGGACACACACCGCAGCTGTATCAGTTACCTGATGCCGCAAGACACAGCGCCTCGGAACTTGGTAACTTAAAAGAGCAACTACTGGGTGGTCACAGTTCTTTGTGACTCGGGCAAGGTTTGGCAGGCACTGCCCTCTGTACCAGGGGGCGTTGGCTGGACGAGGTTTAAGCAAGAGTGAAGGTCTGTGGGCGGGTGGCTTTCCTAAATGACTGACTCTGCTTTCTTAAGCAAACCCTCAGCGCCTCTTTCTGATGTGCCCAGCAAGTCCTTTCTGTGATGTAAGTCCAGAACCACAGCTGAGTTGAGGTCCTCTTTTTCCTTCTGGGGGATGTCCCTGGACACCTTTCCGGTGACTAAAGGATGCTGGAGACACTTCAGAGAAAACCAACGTGTCTCACAAAAGATGAGAGACTCAACAAAGTGCTCCAGCTGACATGTTGCTCCTGCCTCGGGAGGGAGCCAGGTACAGCATGAAGGTTGTCTGGACGGAGCAGGAGGACGTGGCGAATTCACAGGGCACGGGCTGCCTTGAGGGTGGTGTCAGGGCAACCTTTTTTTTTTTGTACCGGGGATTGAACTCAGGGGCACTCGACCACTGAGCCACATCCCCAGCCCTATTTTGTGTTTTATGTAGAGACAGGGTCTCACTGAGTTGCTTAGCGCCTCACCATTGCTGAGGCTGGCTTTGAACTGGCGATCTTCCTGCCTCAGCCTCCCTAAGTGCTGAGGTTACAGGCCTGCGCCACCGTGCCCGGCTAGGGCAATCTTAAACATGTCAGAAAGCTGGGCCCAGAAACCTTCAAGCAGAAGTCTCAAGGCATTGACGAGACTGTTTTCTTCCTCCCACCATCAGATGCAGGAGCTCACATAAATCCTTACACTTCTCACAAGTCCAAGGTCAACAGTTCCTTCTGAAGCCCTTCCAGGACATCTTGGCTTTGAGCAAGGTAGACTCTCACACAGTGGGGACAGGGGTTCACACCCACAACAGTGGCTTTGGGACTGAACCACGTCTGAAGCTCCAGGCCTCGTCCACCTGCTCGAAGATTTCTATGGCCTTTGAAACCTCCATTTCCTTCTTCCTCCCTCTCCCTTTCCAGGCCAGGTCAGCTCCCTTTCCCACGCAGCCCCTCACAAGGCATGGAGCCTCACCACACTTTGAACCCACGCCAGCGTTTCCACCCTGGTGTGGCTCCTTGCCAGCTGTGTGTTCCGAGGCCATCTGCCTAACCTCTCTGAGCTACTGTTCTTCATATGCACCATGGCAAGATGCTGGGGCAGGTTTGTATCTCCAACCTGCCATGCTGATGTTCGGGTGAAGACGGGCAGCTCAGGAAGTGTGAGGCTCTTGCCAAGTTCACACCGTTTGAAGCAAATTTGGGGTCAGGTTGCCCTAAATTTAAATTTAAATCATCTGACTCCAAATCTACCAGTTACATTTGTGTGTCTGTTCATTGGCACAGAGGCTTGAGGAGAAGATTCGGCAGGCTGGCCCCCTTCAGAGCCTTGGTCCTGCTGTCCCTCTGACGGGGGCATCTGCCCACGGTGCAGAGATCTGCCGTCTCCCAGGGGGGCCGCAGACAGCAGGGGCTGCTCTTCCCAGGCATGGCTCAAGAGTAAGGCTCATTTTTCCCGCAGCGACTGGCAGGCATTTGTGACATGCTATGGCTCAATTTTTATTTTCTCCTCCACAGCTCCACACAAAATGGCTAGAGAAGAACAATTTGACCTCAGGCCACCAACCGCTCTCAAAGATGGCCACCCTGGCCTTCCACCGAGGCTCAGAGGCTTCCGGCCAGCAAGCAGGCACTCTGGTTCCTGTTAAAGATGCTGCGGGCTGTTTGGCTGTACCTAGGAGGCCTGGTGCCCCAGGCCTACCACCCAGGACCTGAGCAGAGGTGACATTGGCGTCCTTCCTTCTGTAAGTCATGGCTTTGGGGTCAACACATTCTCCTGCTGTGGTGGTTGTGTTGTTTGCATAACTTTAATTTAAAAGAGTGTCAAACTCACAAACAATTGCAAAACTAGTTGAGAGAATTCCCCTGTGTCCTCCACTGGCTCCGCCCAACGATGACATCTTCAGTGACCTGCATGTCATTGAAATAGGGAAATTGATGCTGGCACGGTATTGCTCACTCAGATGCAGATCTCATTCAGATTGTATCTTTTTTTTTTTACACGTACCCCAACCATAGAGTTTTAATCTTAATTTTTGACCAGTTACCCCAGTGCTTAGTTGAGATCAGCTAGTTGAGCAGGGTGGTGGAGTCCAGCCCGTCTCAGCCCTCACCCCTCTTCTTCCTCTTCTCTGGAAGCAGCCCTCTTTGACGCCTTCAGAGGACCACACTGATACCTAGCTCCCTCCACTGCATGAGGAACTCAGATTGCTGTGTATGTTTCCACGTTTAGCATCATCCATTACCTCCTGGGCGCAGGAGATGCAGTTTCAAACCTCTGACCTCCTCTACCCTTAACCCTGAATGGCATCCCTGGGTCCTTCCTAAGTAGCTGTTTCATAATTTAAGTGAGATGGCACTCAGTGTTTTGACTCTTACTGATTTTTTTTTCATTTGCTTAGTTTTCTGTGTATTCATCACTAATACTTCGAACTGCAAGTTTTTTTTGTGTGTGTGGTACTGGGGATTGAACTCAGGGGTACTCGACCACTGAGCCACATCCCCAGCCCTATTTTGTGTTTTATGTAGAGACAGGGTCTCACTGAGTTGTTTAGCGCCTCGCTGTTGCTGAGGCTGGCTTTGAACTCACGATTCTCCTGTCTCAGCCTCCCTAAGTGCTGGGATTACAGGCATGCGCTACCGCGCCCGACTCTAACTGCAAACTTACAGCCAGTTGTCCAGATCATTCTTGGTATCTTCATTCATATCAGGCGTTCTCCAATCTCATCATCTTGAACAAAGTCCCTCCTGGAACCTCTGGCCATTCTGAATTGGACTTGGGACCCTCTGCAGAGGGCATGGTGGATCTTTCTTCACCATCACTTGAGGTTCCTTTCACCACGTCTGAGCTGGCTTTCCTTTCTCTTGGAGCCTTATCTTTCTCCTTCTTGGTTCACACCCTCATTTTGGTGGAGTGCATCCTTTAATAGCTTTCTGAGAAAGGGTAGGTGGGAAGCACATTCCTCTAGACTTTGGATATCGAAAGATATTTTTGTATTTTGGCTTGACATAGGATTCTAAGTGAGGGATTCTTTCCCTTCAGAATTGTAAAGGCTCTGTGCCACTGTTTTCTCACTCCCAGGGTTGCTACTGAGAAAGGTGAAGCCATTCCAATACTGCTTCTACATCTCTGGAAGTCTGTAGATGCCTCTGTTCTAGCAAAGTCCTAAAATTTCTCATTGATGTTCCCTGGTGGAAATCTGCTTTATCCCCCGTGCTGAGCACTTGTGAGGTCCTTTTGACCTTGACATTCATGTCTTTCAGGATTTTCTTCCTCAATTTTTTTTATCAGTATTTCCTCCCCACATTTCTCATCTTTCTAGAACTCCTCTGATTTGAGTATTGATGTCCCCACACCATCCCTCTAATTTTATCACTTATCTCCTGTTTTTGATAACTTATGGTGCTACATAATTTTGAGAATCATTCTCAACTTTGTCCCCCAAACCTTCTATTGAAATTGTTATTTCTGCTTTCCTATTTTCCCCTCAAAGCTCTTCATGGGCTGGGGGTGGAGCTCAGTGGTAGAGCACCTGCCTGTCCTGCTCAGGGCTCTGGGTTCCTTCAGAAGCAACACACACACACACACACACACACACACCCCTCTTCTTGTGTTCCGTGTTCCTTTATCCATGGAAGCTTTAAGTTCTGTTTTCTCTTTCTGGATTGAAAGGGTTTTGTCATTATGGTGATTATATCACTGTGATTTATAATAATAATAAATGTGCTCTGTCTCTTCCAGTCACATTCTGTGTGTCTGTTCAGGTCTCAATGTTCACATCAGAGAGTTTCAGGGACATCCAGTGTCCTTCACTGTCCTCTCTTGATTAAAAAGCCAGGCCCAGGGGTGGGTGGGAGGGTCGGGCATTTGGGGGACACTGGATGTTGGTGTCCTTTCTGCTTGATCCATCAGTCCCCCAAGGGCACTGTGCCGTCCTCCTGTCTGGAGGTCTGCCGTCTGGCTACCCATGTCCTGGGAGGCCGAGTGTCCTGGGAGGCAGAGTGACCATGGTCTCAGACTTCCATCTAGCCCCGTGCATTGGCTTTGCCCTCTATTTTCAGATGCCCCACCCCATACCTGGGGTCTCAGCGCAGGACCCTCTGGTCCACATGCCCCTGGAGAAAGCCTGGATCCCCTGCGGGATGTGGAGGAGCAGCCACCTTGCCACATAGAGCTGGGATGGTCCCTGAGCCTGCGTCTCTGCGTCTTCCCCAGCTTTCTCTGGTGGCCTTTTCCTTTCCCAGACTTGCTGCTGCCCCTGTCCCCGCCCCTGGGAGCTCAGGGGATGTGTCCACTTCCACCTTCACCAGGGCTCTCAGAACTGGCCAAGGTCGGGTCCCCAAGGACGAGAGGTGGCTCCTCAGAGTGCATCAGACCAAGCAGGAGCTCCTACTCAAAGGGTCAGCCCTACTGAGCCTTGTCGCACATCCCCAGGCCTCAGGGACACAGCAGGGTCCTCAGGTGTAGGCTTCCCACTGCTTCCCGAGCCATTTGCCTGTTTGGTGGGTGGAGGCTGCGCTGCCCTCTCCACTGAACTGACTCCACAGCCCAGAGGCTGCGACCTGCAAATAGAGGCCTGGAGCCCTCAGGC
>CM053399.1:18560643-18638861 GCA_028644305.1 Xerus rutilus
TGGCTGGGGACACAGGAAAAGAGAGTTCTGGTCTTGCCCTCAAGGAAGGGAGCTGCTGGCCAGAGGCGTGGCTCTGGTGGCCGTCTTCTCAGAGCAGAGTGCTCTAGCCAGGGCCTCAGGACTCCCTGCCACTCCATCCCCCTCCCACTCAGAACAACCCCCTCTTCCCAGGACACCTGGTCCCAGCTGGTGCCCTCTCTCCATTGGAGGGGACAGTGTGATGACAGCCCCTGCAGAGCCTGGGTGGCACCACCTGTGCTCACAGGACGCTGAAGGCCTCACATGCTCTCTGCTTAGCTCCCTGCAGACTGTCCCAAGGTCACCCCCAGCTTTGCCCCAGATTGCATAGAGATTGTGTTTGGGAAAATATTGGTCCCTGCCAGCTGGGCGCCCAGCAGGTGTCAGAGGCTGGGCTGGAGAGGGAGGGCGGGGAGAGGGTCGCACCCCATACTGAACCCAGCATGGAATGTCCCTGGCCTGGGACAGAGGCCCTCCCCAGGCTATGGTGTTCAATGGGCAGCTTTTGGTGGCCCAATGTTGGTGTCAGCAGGTCTGACCTCGAGTGTGGCTTGCAGGGTGGCCTTCTGAACCTCCCAAGCAAACCACAGTACCATCTGCAGTGAGCTGAGGGCAGAGGCAACCGTCCAAGGTCAACAGACACAGGCCCCCACCTCCCACCTGCTGCAGCCACACACGGAGGACTGGAACAGGTCACAGAGAAAGCTCAGCCATTCCTCCTTGGCCCGGAACCAGTGAACGATTATTCATTTATTTCTACTTGTTCCTAGTGAATAAAGAAATCATTTACTGAGAGTTGACCGCGGGGCACCATGTGAAGGGCCACTTGTGCCTCTGCTCATTTCAGTCCCTGGTCCCCTCGAGTGCTCTTCTTATCCCCACTTCAGGCACCTGGAGGTGGAGGAGAAGTTGGGCAGATGACCTGAGGCCTCACAGCTAGGAGCAGGGAGGTGAAGTGGAAGGAGCACCCCAGAGAGCAAGGTTCACACTGCACTGATTGGCGGATCCACAACACCCACCAGAAAAGCATGCCACCTGGTGTCATTAATAACTCCTGGAGTCACAAGAACGGGAATTCCCAGGCAACGCCCACCCAGACCCTCACTATTCTTGTTCCACGTTTTCTCAGCAGCTCTCGAGAAATCTCCCTTCCCAATGAACTTCATGGCCCTGGTATTATTTTCCCTGGAGGACGCTCTGTGTGCGAATCATATTAAGACACTGGCATCTTCACGCGTGGGGCTTTCTTCCTGGAGACGCGGGCGTGTCCCCATTTAATGCACACCACTTCTCCCTGCCGTAGAGTGACAGAGGTCCCTCCGTTCTGCAATCTCAGGACAGCCGGAACAGCTGATTGCCCGGGTGTCTTTCAGCTGTAGGTTGCTATTACCAGCGAGATCCTTTTTCAAACAGCACCTGGAAAGAAACTGTAACGGCTGATGGGTGGTGACTGAATTTGCCCCTGATCCTGGCCTCCCCGGCAAGCGTCTCACCAGGACTGCTGGTGGATTTTCCAAGGTGGGCATCACACCTGCCTTCCTTCTCTCTCTCTTTTTTTTTTTTTTTTGGTACCCAAGATTGAACTCAGGGGCACTCGACCACTGAGCCCCATCCCCAGCCCTATTTTGTGTTTTATGTAGACACAGGGTCTCACTGAGTTGCTTAGCGCCTCGCCATTGCTGAGGCTGGCTTTGAACTCGCGATTCTCCTGTCTCAGCCTCCCTAAGTGCTGGGATTACAGGCTTGTGCCACCGCGCCTGGCTCTATAGGGATCATTTGGAGGTGAGTTTTCTTGTCCCGGTGGCCACCTGGAGCATTGTTGCCACGCAGAGGCTGGGCCACGGCAGGGTGAGGTGAGAGCCCCCGACTGTCGCCTGTATCATGTGCGTTTTGTGATCTCCCGGCCACCTCCTAGCCACTTGGTCTCTGCTGACGCCTCCCATGTTCTGAGCGATGTGACGCATTGTCTGCTGGCCCCCGAGTGCACAGGCCAGCGTGACCCCAGGAAGTGAGCGTGTGCACCAAGTGATTACATAATCACGAGTAAACACAGTTTCTGCAGAAAAGTAACAAGATCACAAATAAACCTGGAGGAAGTGTGAGGAGGGGCTGCCCCTGTTTCACAGACGAGAGACCAAGGCCCTGGATGGGGAGGGACTTGAGGAGGTCACAAAGCTGGGAGGCGTCACGGCTGAGGGCAGACCGTTTTCACCTGGTGAGTTCTCCTGGCTCACTTGCCTGTGTGCGTGGTCCTCCCAGAGCCCAGAAGGCCAGCTGGCCTCCAGGCAGGGCCAGTGTCCTTGTCAGGGCCCGTCCAGCTGGCTGCGGGCCAGAGCGCTCTCTGGCTTTCCTCGACAGCCGGCCAGGGAAGACAGCTTTGCCGTTGGCAGGGCTCCTGTGGAGGTCACAGGCTGAAACCTGAACTCCCAGCTGTTGTCACCCAGTGGTCACCCCCTGCCCTGGGGGTCCACTGTTGCAGAGTCTCACTTCCTACGTGGCAGGCTGTGCCCTGAGGAGTAAGCTCTGGTCTCAGGATGTGACCTAATTCTGGGACATGTGGCTTCAGTCCCAGCTGAAAACCCAGGCCAAGGCCAGGCCTTCTGAAGTGGGAATGCGGGGGCCGTTGGCATTGGGGTCACGTTTGCTCAGGCCCGGTGGCTCCACGGTGGCTCCACGGTGGCTTAGAGCATGCGGTCGGGGATGGAACCTTCCATGGCTCCCGCTTGTTGCAAACTCACCCTAAAGCTCCCGCCCGGCCTTGGGCTCCCCTCGCCCTGCCAGCCACACTCACCCCTCGGCCACCTTCCGGCCCCAGGCCAGGTGGTGCTGGTCCCTGGTCTCCATTTGCTCCTGGACTCGCTCCTGTGTGCCGCCCACTTTGATTCTCCCCCAGGAACCTTGTTCCACTCTCCTCTCGACCCCTGCCCAATCCCCGTCCCTGTCAGACATGTCCCCACCAGGGCTCATGCCCAGCCCGGCCCCAGAGCTCTTGCTGCCTCTGAGCCTGACCTCTTCCAGCTGGAAAGCTGGCGTTGCTCCCTGAGCCCAGGCTTCTCCCTTGGCAAATGCTGATCCACCTGCCTCGGAGGATCCAGGACCCGAGGACGGCATCCTGACCACAGCTGGCACTCGCAGGCGCCTGCTGGCTGCCCAGTAGCTGGGGTGCTTCGTCAGTGGCACCCCACCCCCTCCCGGGACTGGCACGCTCCCTGTGCCCAGGCGTGGCAAGGGATGGGGCCGTTCCAGACCCTGCGCGTGGGGCGCATGTAGGTACCGTGTGTGTGCGTGTGCGCACGTGTGTGTGGGGGTGTGACAGACCAGGTGCCAACTTCCCCTCACGCCTCACCTCTCACCCTCTTTGACAGCAGCTCTGAGCTCCTGTCTCTCCACCCCACCTTGTGCTCCCGAGGGCCGAGCAGGTCCCCCCTGTGTCCACACTGCCAGCACCCAGCCCTGTCCGGCCAGCCCCGTGGGGCGTCTGTCTGTCTGTCTCAGGCAGGCATCTCCCCAGCTCCCGCACCGTGGGCTGCGGCTGATCCCATCAGGCGGTGCTGTGCCCAGCGCCCTCCCAGGCCCTGTGGTGAGGCGTCGCCCCAGGCTGTTAAAGGACTAGCTCCTCCTCATCACTCGGGTCTCATCTCCCATGTCACTAGCTCAGGGACCTCTGCCCTGGCCACTCTTCTTAAAGGTACTGCCTCCCAGAGCCTCCCTGGGTATCACTGCCCTGCTTCCCTTCACAGAACACGTTGCCATGGACACAAGTTCATCTCGTCCATTCTTTCCGAGTCCCTCTCAGGGCTACAGAAGCTCCCTTGGGCCGGGGTCCTCGTCCCTAGGTGGGCTGCAGGACAGGTTTGCAAGTGGGACTGAGCTTGGGCATCGCCAGGGAACCTGGCTAACAGGTAGATTCCCACAGAATTCCAGCTGAGCGGGGCAGTGGCCCAGCCTGCGTCTCTAATAGTCTCTAAAGGCACTGAGTGGCACCCGCACTCCTGATCCCACAGGAGGGCCCAGCACTGAGGTTCTCGGCCCCGCGGGACAAGATGCTCTGAGGAGGACCCTGCAGGACAAGTGTCAGGAGACTGCAGGAACCTCTCATCAAGCGCAGTTAAGAGCCCTGGCTCCAGAGCCAGGCTGCCTGTGTCCAAACCCCGAGGCCACTGCCTTGCCTGCTCTGGCTGATGTGACTGGGGGTGACGGTGGTTCATCCTCATAGGACCTTCGTGAAGGTCAAGGGAGTTACCTTGTGTGCACCGCCCATCACTGCCCAGCAATCTGTACAGTGAAGGATGAGATGTCAGCCATAGCTGTGGACAGGAGGTAACAGCAGTTGGGACTGGAGGTGTCGCCAGGCTGGGCGTGACCTTTGAGGCCAGCCATCTCTGAGATTGACCGGGATTCCTGTTTGCCCCGACTCCAGCTACAACCAGAAGGTACTATGAAAACACCCTGGCTGAACGTGGTGGCGCACGCCTGTAATCTCAGCACTTAGGGAGGCTGAGACAGGAGAATCGTGAGTTCAAAGCCAGCCTCAGCAATGGCGAGGCGCTAAGCAACTCAGTGAGTCCCTGTCTCTACATAAAACACAAAATAGGGCTGGGGATGTGGCTCAGGGGTCGAGTGCCCCTGAGTTCAATCCCCAGTACCAAAAAAAAAAGAAAGAAAGAAAGAAAAAAAGACCCCTTGTCTTTGGCTATCTGCCTCCGCACCTCCCTGTCTGACCACCAGGCTCACTTGGATATCACACAGCTTCTTCTACTACCTCCTCAGCGCAGCGTGAGCCTTTGACAGGTCCGTCTGGGAATAGCAGGCTTGCAGGGAGGCTGGCTCCCAAGGCCAGGCCTAGACAGCTTCTCCTCTGATTTGCATTGGCCACTCTCCCCACACCAAGGCCGATGGCACTCGGTGGGTGCAGTAGGCAGGGAGAACTGGCTGGTTGCTGCAGACAGAACCCCGGAACTCAGGGAGATCTGAGAGTGTCCATACCTCCTCATCACTGTTGACAGGTCCTTGCTGTTTACAGGACATTCCCATTTATGAGCTCTGTGAATCCACACTATTCTACCATAAGTGACCACTGCCATCTCTATTTTAGAGGTGAGGCTCAGAGAGGTGGAACACTGGCCCAAGATCACACAGCCAGAAAGTTGCATTTGTAGCCTGTGTCCTCCGATTGGGAACTCTGCTGCTCTGAGAAGCAGAGACAGGTCTCCTGTCCACCCAATCGGTGGCTGGCTGGTGGGCACAAAGCTGGAATTGGCATTTAGTGTCTGACTTCTTCCTTCTTATTGCTTCTCTTGACCCTGGACCTCAAGAATAGTGAACCAAAATAAACCTCTTTTCTTTATAAAGTTAGCCTGCCTCAGGCATTTTGTCATAGTAACACAAAATGGACTAACAGAAATACGTACAGGGCATTGTGCTAAGTAAGCCCCCAAAATGCAGTAAAAATAGACTCATCCTGACCCTTGTGAGAGGGGACACACAGAGACAGCTACTAATAGAATAATGACCTAAATAAATAAAAATGTCATCATTACCTCGTAGAAGAGCTCTGTGCCACGAGAATGTGTCTGGGATTCAGTGGAGGGCCCTGGAGCTGGGATTTGAGGATGAGCCAGATATGTCTAGAAGAGTAGGGGAAGCTGCACCAGCCACGGGAGGCTTACAGAGAAGGGCTACCTGGGCAGGCCCTGGGAAAGGCCGGCATCAAATCCCGGCATTACCACTGACCAGCTGTGCAAATGTATGGACCTTAGCACTTTTTTTTTATGGTACTAGGGATTGATCCCAGGGGTGCTCTACCACTGAAGCACATCCCAGCACCCCCACTTTTTGTTATTAGTTTTTATTTCAAGATGTCTCACTAAGTTGCTGAGGGTCTCACTAAATTGCTGAGGCTGGCCTCAAACGTGCGATCCTCCTGCCTTGGCCTCCCAAGTCACTGGTATCACAGGCATGTGCCACCACTCCTGGGTCTCTTCAGACATTGAGCCTCAATTTCCCAGAAACCCAGGATTATAGGGAGACCTGCTTCACAGCAGCGTCATGAAGATTTAATGAGATAAAGTAGAACTCAGTGTGGTGCTGGCCCCCCAGTAACTGCTCTGATTCAGCACATTAACTCTTCCTAAGAGCAGATACCAAATAAACAAATCCATAAAAGCACTTTGCAGGAAGGTCCGGCCACAGTATTGGCTGAGGGCATGTGGAAAGTTCTCTGGGTGCTTAGCAGTGCCTCAGCCTCAGCTGCATGTTAGACTCATCCAGGGCCCAGGGAGCCCCAGACCAATTAAATAATCGAGGTCTCTGAGGGTGTGCCTGGCTCCAGCAGCCCCACCTGACTCCAGGGTTCAGCCACGCCAGGAGCCTGAGAGATGGATTCATTAGTGTCTGCAGCAGCTGGAGGGAGTCCCTGGGGCAGGTGGTGATGGGGGCTGTCCAAGGATGGGAAGGTTTGGATACACAGAAAAGATGGAGAGGAAACTCCAGGCTTGGGGAGGAGGCTGAACGCAAACTTGGAGACAGAGGTGGTGTGTGGCATTTGGGAGGCGAGGCAGGATGAAGAAGATCTGTCTGAGGAGGAGCCACTCAGCAGGGTACATGGCCACAGGCAGCCAAGTCCACTGTGAGGATGCTGGCAGGGGACAGATCTGAGAAGCCTCTCATTCTGCCTTAGCAGGAGCAGGATGGCAAGTCACCAGCTTCTTACAATAATTTCCAGTGAATGAAAGGGCCAAATAGGGCATAGTGTTAAGAAGGATTCTGAGGCTGCATCTGAGGTGGTCAACAGTGGGGGCCTAGGGGGCCCGGATGGCAGCGTGTATGTGAGGTAGTTTCCATCCTAGGGAGGGAAGGCAGCTAGGGCAGGGGGTAGAGACTGGCCATGAACTCTGTGTCCCCAACATTCATAAGGCACTCATCCCCAGTGTGATGGTATTTGAAGGCTGGGCTTTCAGACGATAATTTGGTCATGAGGGTGGAATCCTTGTGAATGGGATTGGTGCCCTGTCAGAAGAGACACCAACGAGATGGTCCCTCTCTCCACCTGCAAGGATACAGCAACCCACGACGAGAACCTTCACCCCAGACCAAGAATCACCCTGGTCCCTTGATCTTGGACCTCCAGTCTCCAGAACTATTAGAAATAAATCTCTGTTGTTCAAACCAGCCACATGTGGCATTTTGTTATGGCACAAGATTGTCCTTACTTTCTTCTGACATGCTTTCTCTGGAGTCCCTTCCGCCAAGAGGGCCTTTCCTTTGGCAATTAAACTAGCCACTGGGGAAAGAGCTGGAGATACAGAAAGAGGCGGGGGAAATAATCAGGAAAAATAGAGGCTCACAGAGTCCTAAGAGTCCTCCTAGTTCCAAGTTCAAAATGCCTTCGAGTGGGCGTAAGGGCCTATCACTGGAGGTATTCAAGGGAAACAGCTCAAGAGCAGTGGCCTGGGCTGCAGAGGGTCCACATCTCAAAGGACGGCAGGCGAAGGGACCTGTCAGGGGCTCCCTGCCTTGTGATTCGGCAGCACCACTACCGAGGAGCCTGAAGGTGACCTGCTCCTGACTTCTGAGCGGTGACCACAGGGGACTGCAGAGGGCCACATCTCTGCCTCACAGGCCTAGATCAGGAAGCAGGACCCGGGGGGAGGGTGGGAGAGAGCAGCCCAGAGACCTGAAGGAACGTGGACTGCACACTGGTTCGCTGGCCTGTCCCAGGCAGATGACCTGGCAGGGACATAGCACCTCTCCAAGTTTCCTCCTCTGCACCAGCTTTCACCTCGGAAGCCTGGGCTCATCTCCTGGAGCTTCGCTTTCTGGGATGAGAGACCTGAGGATGCCCGTCCTCTCCCTGCTCTGCCGCTCTGACAAACATACCTGGGGACAGCCAGCTGCTCTGGTTTTCAGGAGACAGAAAGGCAGGCAGGTAAGTGCTGTTCCGGGTGCTGCTTGGGGTCACGGTGACCTTGCAGGATCTGTCTCTGTGGATTTGGGGAGGCCAAGGCCTTGGGACGGGCACACCAGCTCAGTGCCCGTGCAGGCTGTCAGCCGCAGCCCAGCGCCAGCGCCAAGTTCTTCTCATGCCTGCAGAGCAGGGCTCCCAGGTCCACCCTGTGTGTGGACATAGCGCGACCGGGGACACAGACACCACTACCCAGGGGCGTGTACACAGCGCGCCATCTCCATCTGCATAAAACACAAATTTAAAAGACACATATGCTTGCTGGGTACTCTCTGAAGTCAGGTGGCGGAAGGACCGGGTGGGGGGAGATTGGCTTTCCGTCCATAACTTCTCATAATTTTTAAATTTGGTCCTATATGCACGAATTCACTTTTCAAAATTAAATAACTTTCGGAGTGTCATTCTGCAGTCAGACTCTGTGAGCTCAAATTTGTCTTGAGCACGTTCCTTAGGCCCCTGGGCCTCAGTGTCCTCTACAGAACCGCAGGGACGCCAGGAGCAGCCGCCTGGGTGGGGTGGTGTAGGAACTCGGGAGATGTGCAGGCAAGTGGTCCTCACCGCACCTGTCACAGGGAAGTCCTTAGCTACTATGCGGACAACTGGCAAGTAGAGCCAGGAGGTTTCAGACAAGGAGTCTCAGGGAAGTGGCCAGGCCAAGGTCACGCTGCTCAGGATTGAGGCCGCATGAGTAGCCACCTATCCAGTGTTGGAGGGTGGACAAGGACGCAGGCCCCAAGACAGCTGGACCCCACAGCAATAGGTGCCCTTGGCGGCAGAGATTGCAAGGAAGGGCCCAGCGCACGGGAGGAGCCTTGCCTTCCTGGGAAGTGGGAGGGGACCAGGGAGAAGCAGAGAGGGGCCGCTCTGGACCCTGGGCGGCATTAACACCACAGCTGGAGGCACAGCTCAAGGCCCACGTGGGAGTCCAGCAGAGGGAGGCTGAGCCAGGGCAAAAGACAAAGCAGACAGCTGCTCTCAGCCTCTGCTCTCCGGTCTCCACCTCCATCCACCCCAAGGAGAGAAGGCGTTGTCCTCGCTTTCGAGTGTGCCCCCCACACATGCGCGCACGCATGGGCTTGGACACGCATGCGCGCACACACAGGCTCGGTTCACGCAGGTGCACGCCCAGCGTTCAGGTCTGCCTCACCTGGAGTTAAGGAGATACCACAGTTTGGCCTCCATCACACCGAAGCTAGTTCAGGACCTCATCAACCCATCGAGAGATTAGGTGGCAAGAGAAACCCCAAACCAATGTCCCCTTCCTTGTGGAGCTGTCCCTGACCACCCAGAATCACAGCACCCCCTCCTCCAGCCCCACTCCCCCCATCCCTGAGCACCTTTTGACCTACTCATGTACTAACTTGCTCATTTATTGTCTGTATCACTCCACCTAAAGGGATGTCCCCAGAGAGGGTGGCGTTTTGTCTGTTTTGTTCTCTGATTTTTGCCTCAGTACCTAGAGCTGTGCCTGGTCCACGGTAGACGCTCAGAGGATCGTCCTCACCCTGGGTGGGCAATTACCACATGCTGATCATCTGTCCTGCATGTTTTAATTTTCACGACCCCACCCTGTGCGGTGTATGTATTTTCCCCATTTGACAGATGAGGAAACCGAGGGAATCAATCACTCAGGCTGTGGATGCCGCCCTCATTCTGGATCTGGTTCAGCAGAACCTTGAAAAACGCCAGGGTGTGTTTCTGAGCCCCTTGGAAGCAGGAAGTGTTGGGGCCCCTGAACCGGCAGCCTCCTTCACCCCATCCAACCTGGGCTCTGCTGGCCTGGGAGAGCCTGGTTTCCATCCCAGGACCCCTTGCTTGGCATCATCCTTACTGGCAGCTAGAAGCAGCAGCCCCTGGTAGAAAGCCAGCTCTGCAGCCTGGCTTGGGTGTCCCTGCTTACTACTGCCCATGTGACCTCAGTCCCCCCTTCCCTCCAGCACAGAGTGTCATCGAGTGCAGCTTCTGTCACATATCAGTAGCTATATTAGTCAGCACCCCGGCAGGAAGCGGCAGGTACACCCCGGGGCTCCGCTGAAGAGAATCTAATTAGGAGGGTGTTCACAGAAGTGGCAAGCTGGTCCCCACTACTGCTATAAAAAAATCTCACACTTCAGAGCTCAACAACTTATTCCCTTAAGGTTGCCGGGGGAGAAGAGGCTGAAATCAAGGCGTTGGCAAGGTGGGCTCCTCCTGGAGGCTCCAGGGCAGAGTCCAGTTTTGGTCAGTCTCCTGCAGGAGGCTGCCCGCTTTCCTTGGCTCCTGGCACATCACTTCAGCCTCTGCTCTCATCATTGCACGGCCTTGACCTCCCTGCCTCCCTAGGGATCATCCAGGCCAACCCTATCTCAGGAGCTTCAGGCAAATCACATCTGCAAAGCCCATTTTGTTAAATAAGGTGACACATTCACAAGCCCAAAGGTTAGGGCAGGGACATCTTGAGGGCCTCCTTCAGCCTACCCTGTGTGGGAAGGGATGCAGAGTCAGGGCCCCAGGAGAAACCGCCATGACTTGAACATGCCCCTCCAAAGGCCATGTTGGAAACTTAACCCCCAAATTCATATGGTGATGGTTTTTGGAGGTGGCATCTTTGGGAGGTCCTGAGGGTAGGGCCCCATGTGGCATTAGTGGCTTTGAGAGGAAGAGAAGCCAGTTGCCGTGGTGCTCTGGAGGCTGAGGCAAGAGAATCTCGAGTTGGAGGACAGGCTTGGTGAGAGAGTATGCTTGCTCTCGCGGTCATGACGTAGCAGGAAGACCCTCTCCAGATGGCGGGCAGATGTGGGCGCCCTCCTGCTGGATTTCATGGCCTCCAGAACCGTGAGCTAAGTAAACCTCTATTCTTCATAAATTAACCAGTCTGTGGCATTTAGTTATAGCAACAGAAAATGGACAGAAACTATACTGACCTTTAGGTCTGAAAGGTCAAGGGTGGGGTAGTAAAAGCTTTCTCTCTCTCTTCCTGCCAGGGCTGCCTACTATTGCTGGGCCCCCACCCCCAAGCCAGAGGGACAATAGACCCCAGGGTGCACCTAAGGCCAGGTCTTCTGGAGAGGCCTGGGGCCTGGGGCCTGGGGCCCCCTGCCTTCTCCTCTGTCCCCCTCCAGGAAGGGCAGGCCCCTCCCCCATCCCTGGGCTCTGGAAGGAGTGTCTGTTCTCTCCAGGCCGAGCTGCCAGGATGTGGGGCACAGGAGCTGCTGGAGAAATTCAAAGCAAACAGCCAGAAGGCGCTTCAAAGTCCATTTCTGGAACAAAGGACCAAGGAGGTAGGAAGAAAGGCCTGGCCAGCAGGCGGCTAGCTGAGCGGCCCTGGGGACCCCTGCGCGAGGAGAGCTGCACACAAAGCAATTAGAGACGCTCCGGCTCCAGACCTTCCCCGGAGCCTCCTCCAGGCCCCCCAAGAAACCCTCTAGGGAGCTGGAGGCTGAGCAGGAGGCCAGGGTCCCCAGAACTGGGGATCCAGAGACCGAGGCGCAGTCCCGCTCTGCCGCTCACACGCCTGTGAACCTGAGGAGGTGTGGTCATCCCCTCTGTGCCTCAGTGAAATGAGAAGTCACCCCGGGGGGAGGTCAGGTTCTTCAGGAGCGAGGACGCCTGTGCAAGTGGACTGTCAGGGGATGCTGGGGGGGTGGCAGGGAGAAGGCCAGGTGCTAGTCCAGCTGCCATCTAGTCTCTGTGGACCTCCAGGAGCTCTGGGGCAGGGCAGCCCCAGCGCGCTCTGGAGACAAAGGCAAGACTCGGTGTCCTTGGGGTGGTGGATGTCCCCATCCTTCCCCTGCTCTGGCATAATGGCCCCCAAAGGTGTCCACACCCTCAGCTCCAGAAACCCCGCTATGGCCTCACGTGGTAACAGGGGACACTGCATAAAGGTAAGCGATGGGGGTGAGGTGGGGATGGACCCAGCGCTTCCACCAGGATCCTTATAACGGAGGTAAGAGAGTCGGAGATGTGACAGACAAGAGGTTAGGGGGCGAGGAGGGCCGTGAACCCAGGACTGCAGGCGGCCCCTTGAAGCTGGAAAAAGGAAGGAAACGGACCCCCGCCTCTGGAAGCCTCCGGAAGAAACCGCCCTGCTGACACCCTGATTTTAGCATCTGACCCCCAGAACAGTCAGAACACACTTGTGAGGTCTGAATCCATAAAGTGGGTGCCAACTTGTTACCATGACAGTAGAAAACTAATACACCTGCCAAGCGTCCCAGGCCTGGGGACACCAGCACTCCCTGCTCCTGGTTGGTGAGCACCCGCTGCCTGCCAGGCACAGGTGGCACTGTCCAGGCTGTGCTACTTCCTGGATGGCCCTCCCCACTGGTTTCAGTGACTGGAGCCACTGGAGTCCCTTTGACCTTGGGTTCAGGGAGATGGATACCAGAGACTGAGCCTGGCCTCGGGTCCCACCAACGTAGCAGTGTGATCTGTGTGGGAGATTGTGAGATCTAGAAGTGTAGGTTCCCTGCCCCTCTCCTACCCTCTTCGTGCCCTGGGTCACCTCCTCTCAGGAGCTAAGGCTCTTGCTGCATAGGTGCGCTCTCCTTCCTGAGGACCCCAGGCTCGCCCTGCGGCTGTGAGCAGGAGCCCAGGGGCTCTCCCTGCCTCTGCTCCCAGACGTCCCAGGTGGCCCAAGTCCCCATGATGTTCTGCAAGTGCTGCTCCCACCCCTGTAAGTGTGTGTCCATCTTGGTGCATTCCTGCCCAGATGGAAGATTCCAGAATCAGTGGGAGGCCTCAGGACGGCCCCAACAGCTGGGGGCTCTTCCCTTTCCCTCCCTGGACCTGTAGGTCTGTACCACTGAGTTCATTTCCTGCCCTCCCGGGGCTCGAATGCTCCGGATAGCAAGGTCTCCTGCCTCCTGCCTCCCACCAGGCAGCCTAGTGCCAGGCCAGGAGCCCCTCCCGGCTCCTCTGCTGTCCCCAGAGTCACCCTGGGCAGGGTACACCCATCATTTTCCCAGGCAAATTCAAACTTGGCTGGGCAAGGACACAGATCTCCACTCGAGCCGCCTCCCTGTTAAATGAGACCAACCTAGAAAACAAACAGCGTCCAGGCCAGCACAGGCGATTGCCAAGCTCCCCGCTGGGGCTCCTGAAGCCAGGTGGACCAGCCCTGGCTCTGGGCGTGGCCTGGGGCTGGGAAGAGAAGCCACGTGTTCCCCGCCCCCTGGGAAAGAGGGACAGCAGGGCTCTGCACTCGAGAGGTCAAGGCACGGTGCCCAGGGGGACCCCAAACCCAGGCTGCGTGGCTGCTCTTTGCTGAAGCTTCCCAAGGCCACTGCTAAGCAGCTGGTCCCGGAGTCTGCCTCCTGCTCCCCACCATTTCCGTCTCTGCTGACTCCTCCTGTGACAGGCACAGTCCCTTCTTTTCCTCTTTCTTGAAACACCTCCAAGCCTCACTTGCTTCAGTCGCCTCTCTCCTTCACACACACACACACACACACACACACACACACACACACACACGCTGCATCCCCTGGGGGGGGCGCCATTTAGCATCTCCTTTGTCATGTGAATCCCCCCCACGCTCACTGCCACCATCCCTGCCATCACACCCTCCCCCATCCAAGACACCAGGCCAGGCGTGGTCCCCGCAGGGGATTTCCGTGATCACGGGCTTCTCAATCTCCTAAATTAAAAGACGCCTGGCTTCACCCAGGCGGGAAGAGCTCGCGCATTTTAAAGCCTCCTCCCAAGGGTGGCAGGCGGGCGCTGCTCGTGGAATTAGACGAGATACGTCTGTGCCCCACGCTTGCTCTCGTCCTCCGTGGCCCAGATGGGCACTTGGAAGGTGGGTGTGTTTGCAAAGCCTCCCAGCATGCCGCGATGCTGGTGGCCATGGAGGGTCACTGCGGCGGGGTCCTGCGGCGTCCTCGCTAGGGCGCAATGGTACATGCGTGCGCTTGCGCGTGATGGGACTTGGGAAAACAGGGAGACCTCCGATCAGGCCCTGTGGCTCCTTTTCTCATCTCTTGCTGCCACTGCCGTGCTAGCCTCAGGAGGTCACTGTGGTCATCAGGTCCCTTGTGGCGTGGACTGAACTCTTTTCCTTTAGTGCCCTCAATGGAGCTGGGACTGGCCGTCATTTCCAAAAGCGTTTTGCAGGAAGAGCGCGGTGGAACCTGACTGCATTTCTGCCGGCCACTTGCCCTCTGGTCATTCCTTCAGGCCCCAACTGGTTCCCGGAGGCCCCGTGCAGGCAGCAAGGACGCTCGCAGGCTCCGGATCTCCACCCCAAGGAAGCCCCTCGTGCCTACCAAGCGCCGGTCCCTGCGTGCAGGCGTCCTTCTGGATGCTCCCTAGAGCCGAGGGTCAGCTGCGTCCGTGGGCATGGGGCAGGGCGGGGCAGGGGTGGTCCACATCCTGAGCCCACCCTGTGCTGGGCCGGAGCTGGCTCCATTCATCCTTGCCTCCCCCACAGCTTCCTTGTGAAACAGGCCCAGAAGGTCAAGCGGCTTGACTGGGGTCTCAGGGTTGGAGACAACAGCTCCATTTATGGAACAGACTGTGTGTGTGGGGGCGGGGGCAGTAATCCATGTCACACATGTGACACCACCCACCCAAAATGACAGCAAAGGGTTAGGTACCATGATTCTCCCGTTTTACAGATGAAGTTCAGAGAGGGCAAGTGATTTGTCTAAGATCACCCAGCGGGTGGAGTGAGTGACACAGAGCCTCCTCCTGTATCCCGGGTCTGTCTTGAGAAGCAAGTAGGCAAATGCAGCTGGGCCGGCGCACTGGGGGCTTCGCCAGCACCACAAGGAACTTTACAAGGTCTCGGGTCCTCAAGGACAGAAGCATGGGGCCTCCGGTGGCCCTGAGTCCAGCTGTCAGCCTCCATGGAGCCACAGGTCCTTCTAGACTCAGCAGAAGCAGGGACTGTGGATGCTGGGGTCCTGGAGATCCTCAGCCAGGCACCCCCTCCCCTCCCTCCTCCACCAGCCACCCGCCCCACCCAGGCCTCACTGAAGCCTGGCTCCCAAGGTGGGAGGTGGTCCTTCCTGCTTCCATCAGGGTGGGGTGGCAGGAAGGACCAACACAGTTTCCAGTTCAAGGACCCCTGGGCTTACATCCCAGCCCTGCCATGCACAAGCTGTGTGACCTCAGAGATGTTAACTCACCTCTCTGAGCCTATTTACTTCCTAAGATGTGACCAATAGTAGTTCTCTGCCCGAGGGGTTGCAGCAAGGCTTTAATTCACTCTATGATCCTCCAGATGACCCAGAGAAGGAAGCGCTGCTATTATCTTATGTTACAAAGGAGAACTATGAGGCACAGAGAGATTGAGTAACTTGCCCAAGGTCACACAGCTAGTGAGCGGCAGAGGCAGGGCTCAAACCCAGGCAGCTTGGCTCCTGAGTTCATGCTCTGAACTTCCTCCCCTGCAGTGAGATGATGCGGAAAGCACGCCAGCATAAAACTCAATAAAAGGAAAATGCTTTGCAAATTGTGCCTGCAGTCGCCACGTGACCTTAGGCAGGTCATTTTACTTCTCAAGCAGACCTGGGGGGGAGAATTCAATGGAAAAATGGGCGTGGAGTGTCCACCACAGATCCTGACCCAGAGAGGGCAAGGGCTCTTGCTGGTCCTCCCAGGAAGGAACAGGTGGAGAGGGCTGGGGACCGGCGTTAGTCACACCCTCGGAGGCTGCAGGAGCCACCAACCTTGGGGGTCCCAGGTGAGGCACGCTGACCCTAAGAGAGCAAGGCTCAGGGAGGGGACGTGATGGCGGAGGCCACGCCTCTAGGTAGGGGTAGTAGAGGGCTTTGTCTCTAGGACCCTTCGTGGATTGTACTCGGCCACACTGCCCTTCAGCTGGCTGGAAGGCCCGGCTACGGGGTCAAGGTCCAGGTCAGAAGCCAGAAGCCACTAAAGGCCAGCCCAAGAGAAGCAGGCGCGCCCCAAAGAGGAGTCCCAGTAGGTGGTTGGTCCAGGGGTCCTGGGCTGGCCAAGGACAGCAGCAGGCAGGCAGGGGTGGCCAGGTGCTGCCTGGGCTCTGGCTCAGTTCTGGAAGGTTCTGGGCCTGGCCCGAGTGTGGGGAAGGTCCCCCCAGATCTAGAGAAGGTCAGGGTGCTGCCCCCGCCTTTGCCCATCCCCCAGGAGATGCTCCACACACAGGCCTCAGAGAGCGACCTGCTGGGGGGACCACGGGCAGGGGGTGTCGCTAGCCCTTTCCAGGGAGGCCGTCTGCTGTCTTCAGAGGCAGGAAGTCGCTTCCTGGGGCCCCTGTGAAGAACCAGGCTCGGGTGAGCACAGGAAGGGCTGGGAGAGGTCGCCCAGGGCAGCAACAGTCGTGACCAACAGGCAGCTTACTCCTGGGCCCAGGGGGAGGTCACCATGGTAAGGCCCGACCTCCGCGTTGCCATGGGGATGACCAGGATGTCACTACGGTCCCGGTGAGCAGCACCTTTCCTGGGAGGAATAGCAGAGGACAGTGACTGCTGTTGACCAGGACCCTGCCCTGGCCCCTATTGCTAGGGTTGTTTGTCCCCAAGTGAGTGTCACCAGCTCTCATCTGAACAGGCAGCCCAGGTGCTCTTGTTGGGCTACAGGCTCCCCGTTGGGTCTGTGTGCTGGGGCGAGGGACAGAGTTGTCCGCAGGCCTCACAGGGGCAGGGGGGACCCATTTCCTTGTCTCCTGGGCTGGACTGGGACGCTGATCACTGCTCACGGTGCTCCTGATGGGGCCAGACTGACATTCACAGCAACCTGGTCCCCATAGCAACCAGCCGTGATGTCACAAGGAGCCCAGGGATGCTGTAGCTGAAGCCCAGGAAACATGACCACCTGGCCAGGAGGAGAGAGCCCACGTCACCTCCTGAGGCCCCTGTGCGAGGGGAGATGGCCTGGAGATGCCAAGCACCTCTGCTCGGGAAGCCAGGTCTGCTGCCAGCTGCTTCTGTGAGCAGGCGCCACCTGAGACCCTCCTCCTCCCTCTTCCTGATCTTTCTCCTTATGCTTGAAAAATTGTCCCTCCATTTCCCCAACGGCAGCCACTCTGTATGGAGCATTTACCAGGTGCCAGCTGCTCCTGGAGCACCCGGCGTGGATGTTCTCATTCCCTCCAGAACCGCGATGCCACCCCTCCTGGCAGCGCGGCCTCCCTCTGTGAGCGCAGGGGCAGGAAGCAGCGCGGAAGGACCTGAACCCGCAGCCTGGCTCCCGCGCCGGGTCCCTCACCCCTTGAGAAATGCACCAGATTTCCCGGGGCCTCTCCTTCCGTGTGGCTGCACCTCTATTTCCAGCCGAGCGGGGGCAAACGGTGCAGGACAGCTCCCGCTCACTGGCATCACAGCGCCTTGCCTCCTGTCAACAGGAGGAGGTCTCCGTTTGCCCTGGGGATGTCCGCAGTGCCCCAGCGAGGTGCCGGCACCCAACCCATGTCACGGTCTCCAAAATGGCAAAAGCCCCTACTGGTCCGTCACCTGGACGATAGCCCAAGGACCCTCTTGTACCCTGCTGGAAAGGTCTCAGCAGCCCAGAGTCTCAGTCGCCCGTGGCATGTCCTGAAGACACATGTCCTCTTGGCTTCCTTGGCCTTCCTTTAATCTGCTCATGCCGGGCCCTCACTTCTGCTCCCTGGGGTCACGGTGCATCCTGACTGGCACCAGAGCAGCCCTGAGAGGACCACACACTGGCACTCGGGAACTGGAGCCTGAGGAGATGCAGACCTTACCATACTGGGCTGGTGACAGTCCCTGGCACACTAAGCAGCACAGTCATTAAGACTGTCACCCGTGGTGGCTTGGGATGACATGCAGGTAGATGGTGGAGCATTGGCATTCAGACCATACAGAGTCTGGGTGAGAGGAGCCGGGGTGGGCTGGCACTGTTATCAGCTTTTGAAGCCTAGGAGGAAAAAAAAAAAAAAAACAGACTCAAGAGAACTCACAGCTAACTGGGGCCTGCGGTGAGGGTCCAGATCCTCACGGGGCCATTTAAAGACCCCCTCACTGCAACCCAAAGGCATGTGGGACTGAAAGTCAGACTAAGGGTGGGACTGGAGGGGTGGCAGAGGTTTGGGGGAGACTCAAGGCATGGTTTAGACAGATCTGCTGAGCCAGAGTCAGAGCCCAGCTGGGGTGAGCCAGACCCAGAGACCTGAGAAGGAGACTCTGGGTAGATGATACTGAGAACCTTGGAGGCCCCGACTCCTGTGAGACTTTGAGCGCAGAACCCCACAACTCGGCAAAACCACCATTGGCCGGCCGCAGCAGGGGACCAAGGTGGGGCTTCCCCCAGGAAAGACTCCCAAGTGCCCCCCCATCCCTGTCTCTGCTTGGCTCAGGGACCCACTGAGAAACCCCAGTCACTGACAGGTATGTAGCAGCAAAACGTGGTGAGGTCCCACAGTTTGTCTTGTGTCCAGTGGGCACAGGATTCAATGAATTTTGAGTGGAAAGATCACATGGGAGAGTCGGGGGAGCTGGCCTGGGCTTGGGCTCAGGAGCCAGCTCCTCCGGGACCAGGCAAAATGCCACCTGGTCCATCTCCTGGGTGGTTAAGTTGTTGGATCCAAAATGCAGGATCAGCGCCTGGACAGGCTTCCTAAGTGCCAGGCACCAGAAGACACCCAGCTGCAGCCAGGAAATAGCTCTTACCTATTTCCAAAGCTCTCAGCCCAGGAGGGAAGACAGATGCCCCGCCACCAACTCTTAGCAGCAACAAAGCTGCTTTTTGAGATCGTGCTAAGTGCTAGGCTTCGTGCTGAGCGCTCAGATACACAATATCACAAGATCCTTAAAACAGTCCTGCAAGAGACAGATTTTCTCCCCCTTTACAAATGGAAACAGGTGGCGAGCTGGGATGTGCCCAGGCTTAGCTCACTCTGCCCTCTTACCGAGCCTGCTTATTTTGAGAGCAAGACAGCCCAGGCAGAATGTCCCAGACTAGAGAGGAAGACTCCATTGGCCTGATGGGAAGGTCTGGGAAAGCTTCCCAGAGGGGTGGCAAGGCCATTTGTATATTTTAAAAGCAGAATAAATGAGAACCATGGTTAGGCTCTTACTCAGCACCCCACCTGGGATCCCAGGCTCCGCCCTGGATCAAGTCTCCAGAAATGGCTCAAGGTCACCCAGCTCAAAGCAAGCAGTAGCTCCTGCTGATGCTGGACCGGGCCAGCTCTCCAGGTCGCAGCCACGGCCCTGCCCAGGAATCCTGCAGGCCAAGCCTCCCCATCCGGGTGTTTTCTGGCCTGCATGGAAGTAGGCTTGTTCTGGTTGGCATTTGGAGTTTGGAGTCAGAGAAACCCATTCCAGCCAGATTTGGCCAAAACAGGGGATTTATTTATGAACCCCTAGCGGGGTCTACAGACTTCCCTGGGCTGGCAGGAAGGGCCGCGTCTGGGCCGCGACTCCTCCCACCCTCACCCTCATCTCGGCTACTCTCTGCCAAAAGCCACCTTTCACACCACAGGGACGTAGCTGTCCATGGGCACGGGCGTCAACTTTCCCAGCTGCAGCCAACCACAAATGACCTGCACTCTGCCCACTCCACCCCGTCCCAAATCCACTTAGGGAAGGAGAACTGATTGGCCCATATGGGATCACGTGTCTGACCTGCGTCCAATCGCCTGCAGCTAGGGCGGGGCCTACAGCATAGCCCCGCCCCCTCTCTGCCAGCTGCTATAGATCCTGGGGCCTTCAGCTCAGGCCCTGCCAAATTGTGCAAAGGTGCAGGTGCACGCCCAGGTTCGTGCGCCTTCCACCTTCTCCCCACTCCAGCCAAATTGCTGCAAAGAACAGGTTTTTTTTTTTTTTGGTACTGGGGATTGAACTCAGGGGCACTCGACCACTGAACCACATCCCCAGCCCTAGTTTGCGTTTCATTTATTATTTTTAAAATATGTTTTTAGTAGTAGATGAACACAATACCTTTATTTATTTATTTTATGTGGTGCTGAGGATCGAACCCAGCGCCTCACACATGTCAGGCAAGTGCTCGACCACTGAGCCACATCCCAGCCTTATTTTGTGTTTTATGTAGAGACAGGGTCTCACTGAGTTGCTTAGCGCCTCGCCATTGCTGAGGCTGGCTTTGAACTCGCGATTCTCCTGTCTCAGCCTCCCAAAGTGCTGGGATTACAGGCGTGCGCCACCGCGCCCGGCTAAAGAATAGATTTTTAAAATGTTCCCCAAAAGTCTTTAAATAAAGCTTTTCCCTGCCCATGGAATCAGTAATGTTATTTTCCTCCTGGTAATCCCTGTTGGTCCCATCATCCATCACGGTCTCCCTGCGTGCCAGGCAATAGGCAAAGCCCTTCGTGAGTCTTCACAACACTGAATCCGACACCATTTTTACCCACCCTCCACAGGCTAGGAAACAGCCATAGAAGATGAATCAACCTACCAACCACGTCCTCCTGGAGGGGTACAGCTGGGGCTGGAAGTCCCCAGACCTGTGCTCAGCTCTGCCTTGGAGGCTGCCGGGACACAGAGTTGGGGGAAGTGGGCTCCTTCCCTGGGAGGTTCTGGTCGGTCCTCAGGACTCTTCCAAAGCGAGAGGAGATCACAAGGAAAGGACTCAGAGTGGGAAGAGAGGGTTTCCTGGAGAGTTGAGCCTGAGACTCATAGGATCAGGGAGAGGAAAGTGAAGACCCTGGTGGTGCACAGCCTGCCTGCAGCCTGAGAGTTTGGGCAGTTGAGCACCTTGGAAAGCACCAAATTACAGTGGACCTCATTTTTCCTGCATTCTGGAACAAGCACGCAGCAGATCTCACGCAGCTGCTCCCAGCATTCATTCAACTGAATTGACTTAAAATAGCAAGTAAAGTTGACCCAGAGTGGGAGGGAAGGGGTTCAAGTTGCAACCAAATGAGATCAAGTCCTCCCAAGGGCCTATGTATGCGTCTGTAGGTGCTGTTTCCCTTCAGGTGGATCCTCACAAGTCAGTAATGTCCACAAGAGTCAGTCTTCCTCATTTCCTGTCCAAGAAGCCAAAGCACAGAGGGGTGAAGCAAGTTGGCCGAGGTCACACAGCAAGTGGAGACTCATACTATATTCTTCACTGCAAATTCAGGGATTACAGGAGGAGAGGATTTGGATCACACTTGGGAACAGGTTTCCAGTGTCTAAAAGAAAACATACCATGAGAAAACACTGACAGAGGTAGCAGGAAGTGTTTTGGAACTCCCGGGACCTGGCTTTGAATTCAAGCTTTCCTAGATGAACTTGGGCAGGTCATTTATCTTCTCTGTAAGGACAAGGATCCCTCCAAAGGTAAAAGGCATCAATCAATGCATTTTGTGATTATAGTGAGTAGGTGCTCAATAAATGGTAATTATTGCTTGTTACCATCATGAGTCACTTAGTTGGTATGTCTTAAATTTCTCAGCTGCAAACTGAGGCTAAGGATCCTTCCTGAAGAGGGATTTGGGGAAAATAAATGGGACAACATGCCAAGTCCCATCCTAGTGTCTGGTCTAACACGTGTTCATTCCTTTCCCGGACCCCTCCCTCTGTCTGTTACGCTTGCTTCCAGCATAGTTATCTTAGACAAGTGGTGCTTTTCTTAGACACACCAGTCTAAGAAAGGCACACTTGTGAACTGGAAGGAGCAGGTGTGAGCGGAGGGGCGGAGGCACTTTCCCTCCAGCCTGGTTTTTGAGTCTCCAAAGGCTTCTGGGTAAAACTGCTGAGTGCAGGTGCTGAGTGGGTTTCCTGAACCTGAGGGGGGGGGGGCTTCTGCATTTCATTGTGTTGGGGGCTGGCCATGCAGGGGCTAGGGCAGAGGCGGCCAGACCTGGCAATAGAGCTGGGCAGCTGGGCGTGTCCTTTTGGTTGGGGAGGCAGAAGGTGCTGGGGTGCGGGGCAGAGACGGCATTCTTCTCCCAAAGACGGAGCTGTGGACATCGGCCCTTCACAGAAAAACAAACCACAAATTAATGAGCACTTATTATGTTCCAGGCACTGTGCCAGGCCGTTTGCAAGGATCCCAGCCGCTGCCATCTGCGCAGCCTTAGGCAAATTATTTCATGTCTCCAGGCCTCAGTCTCCTTATCTGTGAAGGGGGTGGTAATGGTGCCTACCTGCTAGGGTCGCCGCGGGGTGACGTGTTCACCCAAGAGCAGTCTTAGCGCATGCCAGCCAGATGTTGGGATTATCTGAAGACAGATGCTGATTTAATTCTAAAAAGGATTCAGGAAGCATGAGAATGGCTGCTTCCTTCCTCACCTCATTTTCTCATATTTGGATGGGAACGTGAACATTTAGAGAGGTTGCACGATGGAGTCCCAAGTGCTGACTGGCCCCCGTGCAGATACATGCGGAGAATACCTGACAAACTAGGTTCCTGTGGAGGGCGATCCTATGGGTCTGGGATGGGCCTGGTGACATGGGATGTGTTTGCGGCTTGTGCAGCATCCTGGGGACCCTTGGAGGTGGGGACCCCCATGGGCTTAGAGGATTTGGCAAAGACCTCACAGCAGTGAGGGGCAGGGGTAGGTAGGACCCTAAAGCAATATAATTTACTGTCCAGAGTGCTTCCCTGATGGGCCACTCTGCTGCTCCTTAGAACTGGGGTCCCTGGCCTGGCCATCTGTCTGCAGAGGAGAGCTGGGTGGGACTCATTTGAGCAAGATCATCTCAGTGGGCACGCACAGGCCACCCTGGCGCCGTCGTGGCCTCCTTTCCCGTGGGCCATCCGAGCCCAGACAGAGGGAGACCGTCAGTCCTGAGGATTCTGGAAAGTGTCCCCACCCCCCGAGGGCCTGTCCCCGCCAGGCATAGGAGGACCTCTGGCAGACTTCAGGAGCTGCCAAAGCATTTAGTTATTTTGCTCATTTTATTAATAAATGTGCCCCAATGTCAGCCTCATGGAAACAGCTGCCTGGGAACAGGAATTGGACATGCTTTAGGGAATTTTCTGGCTGCGTAGTGGCGACAGGAGAAATGGGCGGGGATCTATGGGAGAAGGGTGGCCACAGCCGCTGGCCCAGCCAAGGGCATCTGCGAGCATCCAAGGACCTGTGGAGATGTGAAGACCTTTCTGGGGAAGGAAGCATTGGGAGGAACTGGAGGGAAAGGAGCCTGGTACCTGGACCAGGCAGCCAGAGGACATGGGGCCCGGAGCCTGGCCCAGCCCAGGCTGGACACATCTCCCTCCCAGGGCCTGGACACGTGGCCAGAGGTGAGGCAGAGGGATCCAGGGGACCTGCAGTGTGGAACCTGACAGGACCCGGACAACCCCAAAGCAATGGGACGAACTTCCCCCAGGTGTGCAGCTGTGGCAGAGGGATCCGGGGGACAACACGGGTGAGAGGTGACCACAAAGCAGCCCTGGGTACCACGTCTAGCATTTTTCACACTGTCCAGGACGCTGGGAAGGGAAATACTTGGAAACAATGGCCCAACGAGGACAAGCAGAACCTGTGCCTTCTTGTGGAGGGAGGTGACAGGGGACCTGGCCGGTGCAAGCTCCCAGTCTCCAGCCCCCTGTGTGCATGGGTGCTGCCAGGCTGTGTTCGCTTCTATGACTGGTCAGTGGATAAATAACCCAGAAGCCTTGCCACAACTGTTACCCTTTAAGGAAATGAAGTTCTCTTCATTGGGAAGAAAAAAAAAAAGCCACCCGGATGCAAGCTGCTCCTGCGGCGGCTGTCGGAGGGAGCTGGATGCATGGGCGCAAAGGCGTTGGAACCGAGGCCACCTCCTGAGACAGCCAGTGCTGCCCACCCAGTCCCCGTCCTGGGTTCCTCGCGTCCTGACCTGGGTGTCTCCTCCTCACCGCCCCCACCTTTAAAAAGCAGCAAGAAATACTGATCACACGCATCCAGTCTGTGTGTCATTTATAAATAATCATCGTGCACTGTTGCTGTTACCATGTCACGAATGTTACCAAAAACAGAGATTAGAAAGAAAAGATGAAATAATATTTTTAAATGCTTTAACCACTGTGAATGGTTTTATGCTATCAATCACGAATGCCACTCTCAAGCAGAAAAACCCATGTAGGGTCAGGAGCACTAGGAAGAACGGAGGAGAAAGTTCTTATTCCTGATTGTTGGATTCTTCACAGAGTGTCTGGGGTCACCTGCTTGTGAGACTTCCCAGGTGGCCGTGCAGCTCAAGGACCTACCCCCGTGCCCATGGCCTGTTCTTGGCTTGGGGGTATCATAACTTATAAGTCTGCCTAATTGTTCTCACATGAATAGAAAAATTCTTCAAAATGCAGGAAGCAAGGACGAGAGCTGAACCTCTGGCCTCCCTGTGCGTCCAGTCCGCCCTTCCCTGAGGACCATGTCACATAAAGACCAAATAAGGCATTGGCCTCAATCTATAAATACTAGGAAAGCAAAATTATTTTCTTTTTTGGTATGATGTAGAAATTTAAAAAAAGTTAATATTCTTATTCCCTCCAAGTCCGAGCTTGCATACCTCCAGGGACGCTAGGGACTCACTTTGGGGACATCTGTGCTATGCCCTTAACACCCACCCAGGGGGCCAGTCCACACAACAGACAGTTGACACAGACACGGATCAGCTATGAACACGTGGAGCAAGGAGGCCGCTCAAGACATGTCCCTCACCTGTGTCCCCTGGCTTCCGAAGGGGCCTGAGGACCAGCAAAGCCCCCGCTGCATCCACCCACTGCCTCTGCCGCCCACTCTACATCATCCAGAGCCCCTAGAGCTGGTGTCCCTCCCCCACCCCATGTGACAAGCGACACTTCCCTCCTTCCCACCCCCAGGTCTCAGCTGTCATGTCCCCCTTGGAGGGGCCTCAGGTCAGCCCCTCATCTAATGAACAACCCCCACACCATCATTCTCTGTCACGGAGCTCCTTGTGCCTCCAAGGCAGCGTCACATTTTGCCTCTGCATCAGTCTCCGTGGACTCCATTGTGTCCTCCATGAGATGAGGAGCTTGGGGTCCGCGATGAATGACCTGCGCCTACCGTTTCTGCGCTTTATGCCCAAGGTCCCTGGTATACTGTAGGCACTCAATAAGTAAATGAATAATGAAAGGAGTGAATGAGATCTGATCAGATCTACAGATGTCTTCCTGGACTGGGCTGGTCTCTTGGTCACACAGAAAGTTACTGGATGTGGGGAAACTGGTCCCCCAGCGCCCTGGCCTCAGACCTCCCCAGCAGCCTCCCTTCTACTCAGTGCCTGAGGAGGCCTGGAGTGGCTTCCAGGGGTGGCAGAGGCTCCAGAGAGTGAGGCCATTCTCCTTACAGGGCAGAGTGCCTAGAGTGTCAGAGAGAGGGGGAGGGTCACACCCGAAGACCCAAGGCAGGGCCAGGAAGAGGAGGCGGGGTTGGCTAAGTGGGCTGAGGTGCCCTGGGGCATTGGTTGCTGGGGACTGAACGTCTGTTTCCTGGACTGGGCCTCTGAGAGGGACGTGGGCTGGGCCCTGCTCCCCCTCTCCGGCCATCAGACCTGTGCTAGCACAGTCCCATTGGGACCCTCCTGGGGCCTCTCCACAGCTTGGACAGGGAGTACAGAGGAGGTTCGGGCGGCCCACACGCACAGGTCTAGGAGATGGGGGGCCGCTGTTCCCACTGGGCCTTCTCGCCCCACGTGCCCCCTGCAAGCCCTCTGCAATTTGCAGAGCGTGATCACCCCAGATCGCGGAAGGGAGGGGCCTGGCATTGGCAGGTGTGGCTGCTCTGACCAAGCTCCAGCAGCCACCAACAGCCTCCTGTCGGTGCCTGCCTAGGGGAGGAGCCCACCTGCCCTGGAGGGGGTGGGGGCTTGACTTGGGTTCCAGAAGCTTTGGCAGGACAGGGCAGCGGTCAGGTCTGAGGTTGGGAATAGGCAAAGGGAGGCGGCGCGCGGGTGACAGGAAGAACCTCAAAGGAGCAGCAGGACGGGGCTCGAGGCCTAGCTCCGCCCCTGGCCTAGCTCCGCCCCTGGTCGGCCAAGTGTTGAGGGTGAGGCTCCGCCCCTCTCCCGGCCTGGCTCTCTCCATCAGCAAAACTGCAGGACTGGTTTGGAGTGAGTGCGCCCCAGATCCCCTGATGCTGTCGCCCTGAGGCTGTCCCCAGCCCTCCGGCCACTCCAGCCCCACCTGGGGCCAGGCCTTGGGTGCTGGGGCTCCTCACACCTCCGCCTCTCCCTTGGGGACCTGCTAATCCCTCTTAAGCCCCCTTCTTCCTGGTCAGTTGCCGGGCGGCTTTGGGGCCTGCTCTCCCAGGAAGAGAGGACTTGGTGACTTGGCAGCGGGGAGGGGGCCGGACATCTGTTCTGCAGGCCGGTTCCCAACAGAGAGGCTATTCAGTGCTCGCTGGCCTGTGTCTGCCCCCTTCCCAGGCCCAGGCCTGAGCAGATGGCCCACCCCCCACAGCGCTGTGGGGTCTCAGGAGCCTTGGGACCCAGATGGAAGCAGAGGGTGGTGGAGTCTGCCCTGCCCTTAGAGAAGTGGTCAGCTCAGCGGGCCACCAGGCTTGGAGCCTTCTCTGCCTCTGTCCAGCCCACTCTCCCCAGACCCCCTCAAGAGCACAGTGAGGGCCACCCCTCATGTGCCACATAGGCCAGTGCCCGGAGTTCACACAAAGGCATCTGTCACCTGCCCAAAGGGGCCACACGTGGGGAGAAGGGACCAAGCTGAATCCCATTTTCTTTCTCTCTCTCTTTTTTTTTTGGTACTGGGATTGAACTCAGGGGCACTCGACCCCTGAGCCACATCCCCAGTCCTATTTTGTGTTTTATGTAGAGACAGGGTCTCACTGAGTTGCTTAGCACCTTGCTGTTGCTGAGGCTGGCTTTGAACTCCCGATTCTCCTGTCTCAGCCTCCCTAAGTGCTGAACCCCATTCTCTGGCTCAGATGGGGGTTCAAGGGCCTGTGAAGCTGCACTTTTAACAAACTTTGCAGGTTTGGCTGTTCTTGTTGCTTTCTACCCTGTATGGCAGTAAAAGGTCCAAGGTTAGGGAGTAATTATCTTCATTTAACAGGAAGAAATTGAGGCCCCCAAAGGCACCCAATTTTACAAAGTACATTTCACATGGCAAATCCTTGAGAGCCAGAGGCGGTGTCCAGTACTCTGGGTTCCTTAGTTAATGGCTTCTGGACCTCAGCCTCTGCCATGTCCCCAGGGGAAGCCAGGTCCCCTCCTCTGCACAGTCATATTTAAAGGCCTACCATCCCGAAAAGATTATGGTGTCTACCCTCATCCCCAATAAATCCTAAATAAACACTGAACTCAAAATGAACTGTAAGCCATTCCCACGATCACAATAGCACTCTAATTCATTTTTCAAAAAATATGAAGTCTTTTTGGATGTACAGGGCCCTGGGTTTGGTATCCAGCACAACAAAATATATAAAGAAATAAAAATTTAAAAACGAACTCTCTCCTTTTATTGGCAGCATTGCATCTGGGGCGCACGATAACATCTTGGCTCACGGTCCCGGGGGTGTGTGGGGTCTGGGTGAGAGGCAGGCGGCCACTGAGCACTGCCCCGCCCTCCGCCCCACCCCAGGCCCCGCCCCGCCCTCAGGCCTGGGCCACGCCTACCAGGCCAGGCAGGCTCTCGCTGAAGATTTGAAATGTATGCCTCTTGTCTCCTTGACGACCTGGTTTCTTAGAGGCAAAACTGGGCTCCCCTCCCCAGTCCTCTGGGGAAGAGCCCCTCCTGTCCTCTTTAGGGAGGACAGAGCCCGGAGGGAAGGGTGGTCCGTCCAAGAATACAGAGCAGGTGCTGCGTTCTCCTCTTAGGCCCCTTGGAGTAGGTGATGGGCAGAATGGAGAAGCGGGTGGGGTGGTGGCTAAGTCCTGGAGTAAGTCAGTCAACGTTTCTGAACCTTAGGAAAGCCACACGGGGCCTACCTTCCTATCCTGCCTTACAGGATTTCTCCCAAGAAGAAAGGAAGTAGCTCAATACACAAAAGGTCTTTAGCACAGGGCTGGCTGCAAGGCTGGTCTTTCTCAGGATGAGCACTGGAGAGGGAGTCAAGGTACCGCATTCTCATTTGGGCTCCACCACCAACTGGCTAGTTGGCCTGCAAAGCTCTTCAGGAGCTGGGCTCGGAGGCACAGACCTGTAATCCCAGCACTTAGGGAGGCTGAGACAGGAGGATCTCGAGTTCAAAGCCAGCCTCAGCAATGGCGAGGCACTAAGCAACTCAGTGAGACCCTGTCTCTACATAAAACACAAAATAGGGCTGGGGATGTGGCTCAAGTGCCCCTGAGTTCATTCCCTGGTACCAAAAACAACAACAAAAAGAAGCTCTTCAGGGCCTCAGTTTCCTCTAGTCTCTTCCAGAGCTAGCTTTCCATCACTCTATTACTTTCTATAGCTCCCATGTGCCCTCCCCAGCTCAGGTAAATGTCAGGACTCCTAGGATCCTTTCCCTGAAATCCCTAAGCTGCCAACCTATCTGGGCATCCCTGGCTCCATGTTCTTCCCATTGGCTCTTGCAGGAAAAATGTGTCCCTGGATGACTCCTGCACTGGCTGGATGCCACTTTAATCTCTGATTTCCACCCCAGTGAGCATCATGAGAGGAGAGACATTTGGTCAGTTCCTCTGGGCCCTGTTCCTTCTGTCATGAGAGCAGAGGAGTCTCCAGAGAGGGGTCCAAGGAGTTCCTGGAGAGAAGGCCTGACTGACTCAGGACCAGCGGGGTCCTTGGCATATTGGCTGGAAAAGGATTTCAGCTGAGACGCTGCACAGGCTTTTTCAGAAAAGTAGACACATATTCCAGGTTGGATGGGGGCCTCTCTTGAGGGGCGCCTTGGGAGTAAAGCAAGGGACAGGCTTTAGAGGGAGAACGCAGGCCCTCCAGACAGAGCTCCCCTGGTCTTGAGGTTCCCAGTCCTCTTTTAAAGGAAAGGCAGTGAGGGGTGGGGACTGAGGAGTGAGGACCACAGCAGGTTCTGGGCATCTGGTCCATCTCCGGGAGCCTTAGGCTGATGTCATCTTCATTATCTGGTCAGTAGATGTGTGGAAAGTCCCCTAAATTATAGGCTGCTCAAAATATCGGAGCTCTGTTTGCTTGATTTATTGATCTGGGTGTTAATCCAGATGCCAAGGCAGATTTCCTCCAGGAACCGGGGGCTTCAGGCCTGGGAGAGTGGAACTTTTGAACTCCCATCCAATGTCCTGTCGCTTCTTGTGAGCCTCCTTTCTGCACTGGGGCACTCGACCACTGAGCCACATCCCCAGCCCTATTTTGTGTTTTATAGAGAGACAGGGTCTCACTGAGTTGCTTAGCGCCTCACTGTTGCTGAGGCTGGCTTTGAACTCGAGATCCTCCTGTCTCAGCCTCCCTAAGTGCTGGGATTACAGGCGTGCGCCGCCGCGCCCGGCTTCCTTTCTGCACTTCTTGCCTCTGACTCCTCGCTTCCATTCACAGACCGAGACACTGAGGTGCTCCTACCCCGGCCGCGCAGGGGGCCTGGCGTCCCCGAGCCTTGGCCTGGTTTGCCGCGATGACTCCTGAAATTGGTTATTTTTCGCTGTGGCCACTGCTGTGTGGGCCTTTCCCTCGCTCCAGTGTGCATTCGCCACGCTGGGGAGGGGGTGCCGCACAGGCGAACCGAGAAAAAGAGAGGGGGCGGAGGGCCGGACCGAGCAGAGCCGCCGCGGGCTTTGTCGCCATCTGCCAGGTGGCCCTGGACCCCGCCGGAGTGGGGGCAGGGACGGCAGCAGGTGTGCGTGGGGGGATTCCAAGTCGAGCTGCCCCTCCCCAGGGCAGTTCCAATCAGGCTTCGGGGACTCCAGGGGTCCCTGCCTGGCCAGGGCAGCTGTGTGGCGGCGTGGGAGCGGAGCCCGCCTCCGCTCCCAGGGTCGCGATGACTGTCTCCCCTCCACCTTCCTGGACTTAGCAAACTTGGCCGGCAAATCCCCTCGGATGGCCAGGGAGCTGCCGGGTCACCACGGAGGCGCCCTGGGTGCTTGGGAATGCTGCCTGGGCCCGGTGGGGCTGATGGCGTCTGCCGGGTCAGGAAGGGTTTCCAGAGGAAAGAATATTCCAGTTGAGGAAGGGAAAACGAGGTAAGGTAGGTGGCAGGTGGAGCCCAGATACGATGGGAAGAGTCCCAGCACAGGGATCAGTCAGGGCACGGAAAAGGTCCCCAAACAGGACAGAGTGAGGCACAAGAGGGGACCTGGGAGTAGCTTCTCCACCAGATTATGAGCAAGTCTGATGCAAAACTGGGCTTCCACTCACCAGGGATTTTATGTTTCCATGTAAGTCTGGACACATGCATCCATTGCTTTGTTTCAGCTGGAACCATTGAAAGTTAATGACAAAATCTTAACAGAATGAATCGACAGATCTATGTGGCCTGTACCCTGGGGCTGCAGCGTACTGCTGCACAGGCTGCGCACTGCACCACTCCGTCTGAGGTAGGAGTAGTTGCCTGTGGCCCTGCTCTGCACTATCATTTTTTAGTACTGATCATTCCTTTCTCTCTCTGCTTATAAGATGAACAGCGAAGATCATGGAGCCTCCGTCCTAAAGAAAGAGCCTTCATCCTAAAGAAGGAAGCTTTTCAGAAGAGGCAGATAAAAGGAAGAGGCACATTCAAAAAAGGAAAGGCAGTCTTCAATAGCGAAGCAGTTGGGTGGTGAGGCAGCCGTCAAGTTGAGAGGGACAGGAAGGGCAAAACAGAGTTGGATACTCTCGCTGCTCTCAATAATAATAACGTCAGTAATAGTAACAATAATCGTCATGAGTACTGAGTACTTGCATAGCGGGTAAAACAGAAGAGCCCCACATTCAGCTGGGTAAACTGAGGCTTAGAGCGGGAGTCCTGCCCAAGTCCTCACCACCTGGAGGAGACCCGAAAGAAGTGTCTCCCTGCCTCAGTAGCTCCCCTAACGCCTTCTGTCTCCACAGTCCTGGCTGGTTGGCCCGAGGGCCCTGGGGACAGATGTCCTTTCCCATGGCAGGATTAGGCTGCCAGGTCTTGGGCTGAAAATGTGTTTTAGCAATTGGCAGAGCCCCCGGGAGGTGGCAGGTGCATGGCCTGCCCTTCCCTTCGTGAGGCTGTAAAGCTGTCGTTGGTGTACTCAGAACACGCCCTCTTGCCAGGTCTGCCTGCTTCCTTCCTCCCTCACCCACCCCAGCAGAGAGGCTCGCAGAGGGCCCAGGGCCAGGAGCCAGGACTGGAGGGCAGGCAGAAGGGGACCTGACCAGAAGCCTCACAGTGAAGGGGACACAACTGCATGCTGGTCCTTAATTATTTTTCAGATAATTATCAAAAAAATCCTATGAAAGACCAGGCATGGTGGCACACACCTGTAATCCCAGCAGCATGGGAGGTTGAGGCAGGAGGATCGCGAGTTCAAAGCCAGCTTTCAGCAACTTAAGAGAGGCCCTGAGCAACTAAGCGAGACTCTATCTCCAAATAAAATATAAAAAAGGGCTGGGGAGGTGGCTCAGTGGTTAAGCACCCCTGGGTTCAATCCCTGGTGTGCCCCCCCTAAAAATCCTATGAAAGGTGGGCTGACGTATATGTGGCTCAGTGGTAAAGCACTTGCCTGGCATGTGTAAGGCCCCAGGTTTGATTCCCCAGCATTGCAAAAAATAATCCTGTAAAAGGGACATTAGAAGCACAAGAAACAGATCACAGTTTAAATCCAGGCTTTGCTCCTTATCAGCTGGTGACCCAAGAGTTACTCACCTATATACTGGAGCTATCAGTGGTTCCCTCTGCACGGCAGGGAGTGCAGAGCCCAGCACAGGGGCTTGGGCCAGCACAGAGTAAGTGCTCAGTAAACACCAACATCACGAGGCTGTTTAACCAATGGAAAACAGGGGCCCAGGGAGACGGAAGTCACTCAGGGTCACACAGCTAGGAGTCTGCACAGCCAGAGGCAAGTCTGTGACATTTTCTTTCCCTACTTCCCTCTTTTCCTTCCTTCCTTTTTCTTCCTTTCCCTTTTTTTGTTCTGGGGAGGGATGCCAAGGGCTCCATGCATACTAGAGGAGGACTTTACCCCTGAGCCACACCCCTAGCCTGAATCTGTTGCGGTTTGAAGCTGGCATGTGAAGGCCATCATCAAGCCCCCTCACCTCAAATCCACCCAGTGCTGTGGGTGCCCTACTGTGTGCTAGGCCCTGGACCAAGGGGCTTGGCAGGGGCCCTGGGTAAAGATGAGTTGGGGGCTGAGCCACCATCCCAGACGTGTAGCCTGGTGGGGGCAGACATGTCTGTGAACTGGTGACAGCTACCGCAGCCAGGTGCTGCCAGGCTGGAAGGGGCACCCTGAGGCTTCCTGGCAGTAAGAGGGTTGGGGGCGGAACTCCTCCAAGCCGGGACTGCCTGGCAGAGGGCCCAGCCTGATCAAAGGCCAGGAGGCTTGAAGCGTCAAAGTGCTTAGAGAAACCGAGGCCAAACGGATCCCTTGAGAGGTCCAAGGGTGGAGGGAGCATGGGCTTTGGAGCGGACAAGTTCAAGGACTAAAATTTTCGGTGTATGAACCCAATCTGGGGCCTCAGTTTCCCATCTGAAGAATGGGCCACCTCACAGAGGTTGTCATGAGTTTGATACACAATCCACGGCGCCTGGCACCCAGAAGTCCTGCAAGGCGTTGGTCCCTCTAGTGTTCGCAGAGGGCGGGGGCGGGGCAGAGGGACGCTGGTGAGCGGGGGAGGGAGGCTGGCTCAGCCTCCGGGTCCCTGGGACAGAAGATCTGCCTCCTGGAGCGGAGGGTGGCGTCCCGGGTCAGCTGGCCTCCCCAGGCCGCGGACCGGGCGCGAGGTGGGTGCTCCCGGCGGCTGCGCCTTCCGCCTCCAGGGCCCCCCTAGGAAGCGCGCCGCCGGCGCCCGGCCTGCGCCCGGCTCCCCGCAGTTACATAACGGGGCTCGGCGAGGCGAGGCCGCCTTTGTTACCGCGCTCCGCCTCGGCAGCGCCCCGGGAGTATTAATAAACCGATCACTCAAAATGCCAGGCTGGGCTGGCTTTATGCAGATCTGGGTTGGGGCACCCGGGGGGGAGTGACACGCAGGCCCGCCCCTCCCCCTGGAGGGAGGGGTGGGCTCCTCCCCGCGCGCCGCTGCCCCGCCTCTCCCGCCCCTCCCCCGTCACCTTGCTCAGCCGCCTGTCGGAGAAGACGAATGACAATATTTCAGAACCCCAAGCGGTGGGCTCCGAGCCCATCACTACCATTTCCGGGATGGATGGTATCTGACCTTAGCCTTACCTGTCCAATGGGCTCGGTAATACCTAAGCGTGGGTTTAAATGAGATACTCTAGCAATCTGCCGTGCAGACTCAACTTCAGCTGGTATCAGAATCCCTTGGCTGGCCGGGTGGGACGCAGATCGCTGGCCTTGCCACGCCCTCCTCCAGAGTTTCTGATTCTGTTCTCAGAGGAGACTGATAATTTGCTTTTCCGGAATGCACGTCCCCCCCACACACACCCCAACCGTGCTTTGAGAATCACACGACTCTAAAGCCATTTATAAACAAGAATCTGCTGGCAGATGTTCCCGTGGGTCCAGCGAATGTGCTGGGGAGGGAGGGGCAGAAGTGGCACCGCCTTGTAAAAGAATCAGCCACCCCTGGCCTGGTGGGTTTGAGAGCCAGAGCCATCTCTGGCTCTGGGCCAGACTACCAATGCACTTCCCGTGTGACCTTGGGCAAGTTATGTAGCTCAGAGGGGCTTGGCTTTCCCATCTATGAAATGGTGCAAGGATAGTGGCCGTGACAGATTTAAGATTAAAGAACTAGCTGGGCTCTGGTGCATGGTGCCGGCTCAGAATGCTGTCTTGTGAGAGAATTATCAAGCCCCAGGGCATGGTGCCCAGGTGGCCCAGTGTCCTCCTAGGCAGGAAGCAGGTGAGAGGCTAGCCACAGCCCTAGATGGACACTCAGGGTGTATAATCGTGTCCCCACAGCCCAGAGTGTTTGCTGAGGGACTTTACCAGGAGGGAGACTCCAAGGAGGGGGCACCCAAGCCGAGGGTCCAGTACCTGCTACCCTCCTTCACCACATAGTGATTCTTTTTTTTTTTTTTTGGTACTGGAGATTGAACTCAGGGGCACTCACCACTGAGCCACATCCCCAGCCCTACTTTGTGTTTTATGTAGAGACAGGGTCTCACTGAGTTGCTTAGCGCCTCGCCGTTGCTGAGGCTGGCTTTGAACTCGCAATTCTCCTGTCTCAGCCTCCCTAAGTGCTGGGATTACAGGCGTGCGCCACCGCGCCCGGCTCACATAGTGATTGTTTTCTTGGCCAGGGCTCAGCACCGTGAGAGAAGCCGGGCCCAGCCTCAGGCTCTTGCTTGTTTGTGGAATCGTCAGGTGTCCCCATGAAGGGCACTCCGTAGTCCATCCTGGCTGAGGTTCCAAGCAGCAGGGATCCTGAGCTTGGAATACAAGGTCCTAAGACATCTCCTGCCACTCCCCACTGATGGAGGGTGGCTTTCCTACAGTCACCTGCACCACTTCCTTCCATTCCCCCCTGTTCATTCAGCACCAAGTCAATGAACAGTTTATTGAGCACTTACCATGAGTCAGGTCTCATCTAATCCTCCAAGTACCCTCTGCGTCATTGCCCTCTTTGCATGTGACAGATGAACACCTTGGGGCTCAGAGAGGCTGAGTAACTCGCCTATAGTCACAGAGGTGGTTATTAGCGGGCTAGGACCTTGAACCTCAATCCAGGATGCTCTGACTCCTAAGTCCCATCTTACCTGCCTCCTTGAGCCTTTCCCCGTGGGAAGTGGGCGAGGGTCACTCAGCTTGTGCTCCCTGAGCTGTTCCACTCTTCCTTTGGGGAGACCTGGGCCTCTCAGCTCCTGCCCCTTCCAGATCAGCTTTCTCTCCCACAGGTAAGGAATTACCTGGCATTTCCGGTCCCAGAGCAGCAATGCCAGCAGCACAGTGGCATGAGTCACAGGAGGAGGGCGGCCGTGGGGGCGTGGGCAGGGGGAGGAGGCCTGGTCATTCTCCCTCACTAGAGGAGGGAGAGGAGGCTGGACATGTGGGGAGGCTTGTGTGGAAATTCCTGAGCTTCCAGATACTTCTGCTAGCCCCCAAAGCCGTGTTCAGCCCAGGGCCACGGGGGGCGGGAGAGGAAAACACAGAGGTCCTCTCAACTGAGGAAGGAAGCTTGGGGACAGTAGGAAGGGGAACCAGAAGGAGCTGAGAAAGCCCAGCTCCTCTGCCTGCTCCCTGGGTGTGGGGGAGGCCCCTTCTACCTGGGCCAAGCTGCCCCCTGCAGTCCACAGAGCACTGCCCCAGGCCCCTGCTCCCCTCCCCTGCTCCTCTCCTGCCCAACAGCAGCCCTGAAGCAGCTGTTTCCCATGTGCTTGGCCATGCTGAGGGCTAGCATGCTGTTTGGGGTGGACAGGAGCTGTCTTCTCCGAGTTCCTGTGTCCATGCAGGAATGTTCGGAGGTGAAATGGCTGGATCGTGAGAGCTGAAGCCTCACTGGTCCATCCTAGTTTGAATGGTCTGACTGGGTGGCAACTGGAGGAGGTGGGTCACTAAGGCCTGCTTGGAAGATGTTCCCTGAGGCCCCTTCCTGTCTCTCTTTCTGCTTCCTGACCCTGCCTTGAGCTGAGGAGTCTCCATCCAGTGCTGCTTTTCCCAGGATGCTCTGCCTCACCTCTGGCCCAGAGCAATGGAATCAGCCGTCTACAGACTGAGACCTCTGATACCATGAGCCCCAAATAAACTGTCCCTCCTTTGAATTGTTCTTGTCAGGTATTTTGATCACAACAATGCAAAGCTGACCAAAACCCATGCACTGTCCCTGAAATCCCCAGTAAGTGCTGCCATCCCCATTCTACAGATGAGGAAACGGAGGCTCAGAGACAGTTCCATAATCAGGATTTGAATCCAGGTCTGTCAGCTCCAAAATCCCTGGCCTCAAACATAACAGGCCCCTAAGAACATTCTCCACCTCTACAGGTCCCCTATCCCCAGGGTAGGGGGTGGTCATTGCTGAAAACTAAGTCCCCAGGTCCGGGCCCCAAAGACCAGGTCCAGCCCTACCCCCAGCCCCTCCGCTCCATCCTGACCCAGGTCTCGCTGCAGGTATCTCTGAAATCAAATTACATCCTCATTCTTCCTCCAGGATTAACAATCCATGAGTGATTCTGGCCACAGACACTGGGGCTCCCATGCTGCCCCCTCCTCACTCAACCCCCACCTGCACAGGCAAACACACACGGGGACACTGTAAAAACCCCTCCCTCTCAGCACCAAGAGGCCTCAGCCCTTGCCCAGCCAGCCCAGGGCAGCTAGAGAGGGACCTGCCCTCCCGCCAGCCGTCCTGGCTCCACCCCACCCCACCCCCACTCTCCCGGGCTCTCAGAACATTTCAGTGCCATTAAGAGTCAAAATAATCACGATAATAACAGGAATCACTGTTTCCAATTTGCAAACCTTTTAATGGAATCCCTCACTTGACTCTCCAGCTCCGAGAGCAGATGGTTCTCTATTTCCATTGCTGAGGTGCACAGGAGGGTCACAAAGCCAGGTAGGCGCAGAGCTGAAGTCCCAACCCTTCTCCCCCCTCCCCTCTGATCAGATTCTTCCTCCTGCCCTGCAGGTAACCCTGAAGCCTCATAGTTGCCACGCACCTATCCAGGGGAGCTTTCTGTGCTCAACGTGAAGATGTGGCAACTCAGCAAACAAGGGCGTGAGGCAGCCCAAGGTATGTTCCCGGGCTGGATGCACTTGCCCTCAGAAGAGCTCCCAGGGAGCAGGGGGCAGGAGCCTGCAGGCCAAGACAAGTGGCCAGTCCCCTCTTTCTCCAGCAGGCACCTGGTCACTAGCCGTGTGCAAGCAGAAGCTAGCAAGGCACTGATGAGGGACACCAGAGAAGGGCTGTCCACCCCTAGTGGTGCTGGCTGTGGATAGCCCCTAGCTCGAGCGGTCTGAAGCCTGTGCTCCTTGGGTTTCCAAGGTCATCAGCTGTCACCATGAGCTGTTTCTCCCGCTGCTCCTAACTGTCTCCCGGGAGGCTGAGAGCCCTCCAAGGACAGAGCATTGCTCCAATCACTCCAGGGCCCATCACCTAGCACCTTGCTCGGCACATAGGATGCGCCCAGGTAAGATGGTCTCCTTCACAAAGGATGGCAGAGCAGCCTCAGCCCAGCGGCCCAGCCTGCGCTGCAGCCTAGAACACCAGGGACCCGGAGTCCTGCATGCCCGAAGAGCATAAGAGGGAGGGACAAGGGACTCACCATCCCAGCTCCATCCACCTTTGTAAAGGCAGTGAGCTGACTCTGAGCTGTCACAATGACCAGGACAGGGCCCCACGTCAGGTGGCTCTTGGATCTGTGCTCCATCCAATGCCCCTCTGGAGCCACACACCTGTCGACTGGTTCATTCAGCATTGGCTGTCACTAGCGAGGTGTTTGGCTGGGAGCAGAGCTGGTGGCACTACGATCAGAGTTTAGTTACCTTGGTAATCAGGACAGCGAGCAGTCACTGCGTGCTGTGAGCCAAGCACTGTTCTGTTTACTTCCTGACAAAGGGCACAGCCTCTCGTGCCCAGTCCCCCGCTCTGGGGAGGGCAGTGGGAGTCTGCTTGGCACGCCAGCCCCGAGCACCTGGCGCACTGCCAGCGCCCAATAAACGTGAGCTGCCGCGATTAACTCGCAATCTCCACAGTGCTCTCCATAGGTGCTTCCTACTTATCCCTTGCCCCCGTTTTGCAGATGAGGAGACCGGACATGAGGTTAGGTAACCTACTTGCCCAAGGCCATGTGATGGCTAAAAGGCAGAGCCAGGATTTGAACCCCAGCTGTCTGTCTCCAGAGTCTGCTTGATTAATCTTTAAGGAACTAGTGCAGAAAGATCTCACACCCCAGTCAGGATGCCCACCTAGCAAGAGGCCTGGGCGGCCCTTGCCTCCCGCTGTCCTACTTACCTTGTGAAATGGAGCATGTCATCGGGTTCACTTTCCTTTTCCCTCCTCCTGACCCAGTGTGGCCACTGCTGGAAAAAATCTCAGCATTTCTCTAAGCAGGAGGCGCAGTGGGGTGAGATGAGATGGATCAGAGAGCACATACTAGCCCAAGGTGATAAGTCCAGAATAAGTGTGTGTCGGGCGGGGCGGCGGGAGGGGAGGGCTGTTCTTAAGAGCCTGGTTCTTTGAGGCTGGCAGTTTCTCAGAGAGCCTCCAGGATCCCCAAACCCCATGGTCACCTCACGCCCCCAACAGCATGTGCAGAGAGAGAAATGTTGGATTTGAGGGTGGAGGAGGAAGGTGGTGTTTAAGGGGAGACCATGTTATTTGGCAAAGTCACACCCAAGCAGGGGGAGAGAAGGGTGGGCTTGGGCTGGAAGCCTGCAGGCTAAATGGAAGCAGACAGGAACGACCGCCTTCTGTAAAATGGGACTAAGCACCCAATCTATCGACTAATCGTTCCGACTCAACTAATCATTTCGACGTGGTTGTTGAGACGCAGGTGATTTCAGACTTGTTACTCTGTAAGCACACGGCCCCTGGCCCCAACCCGGAGCTCAGCAAATGGTGAGCGTTGTCACACTTGGATACTAGACAAAGCAGTCCGTTCCATTTTAGACCCCCGGCCTGGGCGAGCCATTCAAGACAGGAATGATCTTTCAATTTACGAGGATCTTGAAAGTCCCGGGAAAGGGGCGCTGTCTTCAGAATCTTCAGAACTTGCCAACAAAGTCCTCCTGGGCGGCGCGGGCCACTCCGGGGTGTCCCCGTCCTGGATTTCCACTGCCAGGCGCCTTCTCCAGGGCGTGGGTGCGCCCCCCGCAGGCGATCTCCGGCAAAGCCTTGGCTGGAGAGCCCGGGGCCCGGTCCCCCAACCCCTCTGCTCCCGCCCCGGCGGCCACCTCGGGGGCGAGGCAGCCGGGCGCGTGGGAGGGGACGGCGCGCCATTGGCTTGTGCGCGGAACTAGAGGAGGGACCAGAGCGGACCGCCAAGACTCGGGCAAAGCCTGCGGCGCAGGAGTCCAGCCGGCCCGGACCTGCCCTGCCCTGCCCTGCCCTGGCCTGGCCGCCCGGAGCGGCGGCGCGATGTGAGGCTAGAGGGCCGGAGGTCCCCGGGCACGCCAGCTCCGCGCCGCGCGGGCGCCAGCATGCGCTAGCCACGTAAGTCCGCTGCCCGCCGCCGCCGCTGCCTGCGCAGCTCAGCCCGCGGGGCTCCGCGGCCGCAGGGACCGCCAGGGGCAGCAGCACCCCGCGCGCGCCAGCCGGCCGCCGGGACCACTGGCCACCTGCGAGCTCTGCCCGGACCCGGCGGGTCCCCTCCCTGGCTCCGCCAGGCGCCGTCCCGCGGCCCCTCCGCGTTCTCTGGTCCCTCTGACTCAGTTTCCCTCCCTCCCGGCTTTCTGCCGCCGCCGCCGCCTGGCTCTCCGACTGCTTGTGTCACCTGGGCCTCCGGGGCTCGGGTTCGCGCCCTCTTCTTCGGAGCAAGAAAGAAACGGAGCAGTTTGTCTCTCGCTGGGGTCTCTGTCCCCGCGCGCGGTGCTGTCCCCTCCCCCTCCCTCTCTGCCTGCCGCACCCCCTCCCGCCTTTGTTTCCCGGCCCGACGAGTGCGCGGCACAAACTTGCGGTTTCCCCGGTCTTCGCCCCCGCAGGGTCGCGGACCGAGGCGGTGGCGGAGTTGCAGCTGCCCACTAGTCTGGCGCGACCTTCTGGTGTGGGGGTGGGGGCTGGCCAGGAGGAGCCGGGGGCATCCAGCTGCCAAGAAAGTGGGAGGCGGGGTGTGGAGCTGGGTGGCAAGCGACAGATCGGAGGCGGCAGGGGCCAGGCCGGGAGAGATCCCAGGGCCAGGGCTGGAGAGCGGCGGCAGAAACGCGGGCCGCGCCTAAGCCTCAGCTCCGAGGTGGGTGGAGGAGCGCAGGTGGTCAGCGACGCCCCCGCTTGTCCTCAGGCCGAGCGATCAGCTAGAAGGGGGCGGTGTGGGGCCGCTGGCCTAGCGCACGGCGAACCCGGGCCCCTGCGGTGGGCAAAATACTCGCACCCACCCCAGGGGCGCTGGAGAGGACAGGCAGGAACGGCGGCGCCATCCCCCGTGCGCCCCCAGGGCGCGGCGCTCGCCTCGGGTCCCTTCGCCCTACCTTCCTTCGCCCCCACCCCATCGCGCGCCCCCGCCCCCTCCTGGCAGCCCGGGGGAAGCGGGTTCCTCCGCGCGCGCTCTGGAGGCGGGGGGCGGGAACCCGGCGGAGGCTGGGATCCTAGAAGCTGCCCAAAAGCCCAGCGCAGATGGCTGAGGCCGCCCCACAGCCCCACCACCCGCACTTCCTGTTTGGTTTCTTTTAGACAAACTTTTCTGGACCAGGCCGGACTGTGGGGAGAAGTCCCTGGGGCTGCAGGATGCGCACTCCTCTGTGCAGCCCTTTGTACCTCCGCCTCTGGTGGTCTGTGAACTGGGGGCCGCGCCCTGCAGCCCTCGCATCCCAGGGACACGAGGGTCTCTTTGTTGAAGAACCAGGAGGGGGCGCTGTTTACCCCCTTAGCTGCCGTCCAGGGCTCAGCCAGGCTGGAGGAGAGAATTTTGGAGTCGGATTGTTGGGCAAAGAGAGTATTCTGCAGGTCTCTGGTGTTTCATCTGTAAAATGGAACACTGTCTCCTGATGTTTCCTTCGGGCCCAGCGTCTTAGGAAGTAGCTGCTTGGCTTCTTTTGTGTCCACAGCTGTTAGACTGATCACGATTTCCGAAGGGGGAGTGGGGCCTGTAGTTCCCTGCAAAGCCTGGCCCCCAGGACCCCTGCAGCTTCTCCAGCCCGCCCCACCCTCCCTGTCCTGGCTCAAAGGGCCACGCCCTCTGCTGGAGGAGGGGCCTGCCTCTCCCGGGTGGGGTCGGTTGGAGGGGGATTCCCACCACCCCAAATGTCCACACAGCGTTCTTAGGTTGCTCTTTACTTTCCCTTACTGAACAACACGTTGTAAACACTATACCCCCCAAAATTTATTGAGCAAAGCTCAGCACAATTCCAGCCACTTGAGGAGACAGCTGTGGACAAAATGAAGCTGCTTGTCCTGGAGCTGTCACTTAAGGGTGAGAGAGGCAAATAACTAAGAAAGAAAGAGATTCTATAGTATACTGCGGATGATAGGGATCATGTGTTGGGGTGTCGAGGCTGGGGGTGGCGTTGCCATCCTAAATAGGCCTAGACCTCTGTGGTCAGATAGGCCTCCCCAGGGGCCGCTCATTGTTGAGCTAAAGCTTTGAGGGAGTGAACTGTGCTGACAGCTGTGAGAAGGAAGGATCCAGCAGGGCACAGCTGGTGCAAGGGGCCTGCGGCAGGAACAGGAGCTGGGGTGGAATGAGGGGACAGGGAGGAGAGAGGAGGCAAGGCCGGTTTGCAGATGAATGTTGCTCAGAGATGATACATGAAAGTCACTTCCTGCTTCTTTTCTATGGCCACCCCCTCCCCTGGTGTTTCTGAAGCTGGTTTGATTGAGAAACAGGCAAAGAAGTTGTGTCTCCCAGTCGAAACATAACAACAGCAACATTATTATCAAGTGTGTTCTACAAGACATGTCCTTTTGTGTTTCTTCCCTCCGGGGAGAGGTAGGTATCATTGCCGCACCCATTTAACAGATGTGGAAACTGAGGTTCAGAGAGGCAGGATCCCTGGCCCAAAACCACACAGCCAGTAGGTGGCAGGGCCAGGATGTGAGCACCAGCCTGTGGGCGGTGACCTATGCCTTTAACTACTAAGGCAATGTTGGGGAGACTCATTCCTGGACTGTGGTTCTGGGAAAAGCACGAGGACCTGTCTCCTGCATCAGCTCGTCCAGAACACAAGTCACCTCTTGCTTCTGGAAAAACGGCCTCAACATGGCGGTGCACTCCTTCAAGGAAGCGCCCCGCTGTCCGCTCCTCTGCACCCTCCTCTCCTGGCCAACGTCCTGAGCAGCCTCAGGTCCCAGGTCCAGGAGGGGAGGCCTCAGCTGCTCTCCTTCTCACAGAGCCCTGGCCCATTGGCTAGCTGCCCTCGAGGCCCTGACAGGGTCATGAGGCCAAGGGGGAGGCGGGCCCACTCTGGGTTGAAGAGGGCATTCTCCACATGCCCTGACCTTTCCCTGTGATGGTGGAGACAGGAAAGGCCCTCTTGGTGACTTCTGAGTGGCGACAGGTGGCCATCAGAGGGCTGGCCCTCCCTCTCACACAGCAGCAGCTGGGTGAGGCCCCCAGGGGTGCCTGTCCCTGCCCTGCCCACCAGGTCCTCTCACCCGCTCCGGCACAGCAGGGAATGTTTTGGGGTATTTTGTCCCTGAAGCTTTGGGTGGATTTATAACAAAAGTTAAGGTTTTCCTCTGCCTTTCTGGACACTGGGCAGTTTTGAAAGGAAAAGAACTAGTGGAAAGAGGACATCTGTGTGGCCCGAGGTGGTGGAGAGCGGTGGGGCCTGGGACAGGACAGCTTGAGCCCGGCCTGTGGGTGGCTGGAGAGTGGCCCGCGGGAGGCCGGAATCAGGGGCCAGAACCTTCACAGGGTCTGCAGACCTCGTGCCCATGCTTGAGGACACGGACACTGAGTCTCAAGACAGGCTCTGTCTTCTGGTGGCAGCAGAGTCTGGTGTGAGCCCAGCCTCTGATGCAGGGACAGGGCATGTCCCCGCCTCCTGGTGGCAGGGTTGGCCTGTGCTGCCAGCTCCCAGGGCTCATGTTCCTGGAGGTTCCTGGGATCCTTTTCTTGGCTTTGTTGGGGGACAGAGTCCTGTCACAGGTGGCACCGTCTTCTCTCCGCTGTCTCGCTGGTCTTTATGGTCCTCACTTTTGGGGCAGCCTGGCCGCTGAGCCCAGTGGGGGTGCTGAGGCCCAGAGAGGTGGATGGGCAGCAGCGTCCTCCACTGCCTGGGAGGCAGGCCCACGGAGGCAGGCCTGGCCTTCAGTCACTCTGCTCTCCAGGGACCCGCGGGCAGCATGAGCCTCCTGGGGCCCTGACGCACTTCTCCTTAGCCCATGTCCCCCAGGGCCCCCACAAGATCTGCACCTCAGAGGCCACTGTACTGGTGTCAGTAACGCAGCCCCACAGGGGACACCGCTTCTGCCTCCTGTGACCGACCCCAGGACAGTGTTGGAGTCAGGCTTCCTGCCCTCCAGGACCACGCTGGAGATGCGGTTCCGTGCCCAGGCCGGGCAGAGGGCGTCTGGCCCAGGCAGCTGGCTGTGCTGGGGACGCCCCACCAGCAGAGGCTTCCGCCACCACCCCTGCCCAGCCTCCCAGGGGCTCCATCTCTCGCTGCCCCCCACCGGCCTGCTGCCCTGGCCCAGATCCTGTTTCCAGCTATTTTGTCCCAGTGTGATAACAGAACAATGGCCTCCAAGCTACAGCCCTTCCCAGGTCCTGCTGTGGCCGCCCGCAGGGCCTTAGCCCCGGAGAGGCTGGACCCCAGGAGGAGCTCAGGGGCTGGGGATGCCAGTACTCTCAGGGGCAGGGCCGTGGGCCAGATGGCCTGTAGCTCAGCCCCGGGTGGAGCTCACCCAAGTCCCCTCCCTTAACCCACCCCACACCTGCACACCCCTCTCAGGAGATCTAATTAACACACGCTCAGGGCTCACTTGGTTGGAATTCCAGCTCTGCCACTTCATTCAAGGGACACTTGGACAAGTCCCTCTGGCCTTAGTTTTCTCATCTGTAAAATGAGACTGAACACAGGGCCAGGGTGGGACGGCTGGGTTCCTGGTCTGGACTGTGCCCTTGCCCCTTGGCCTGGTGCAGCTGCGGGTGGGGGCCGCTCTCCCCACACACGGGGAGGGACAGTGGCCGCCGCTGTAACAGAGCCTGGTTTGGAGAGGAAGTGGCTCCTTGGCAGAGGTGCTCAGCAGAGTGACTTCCCCTTGACTCTGGAGCTGCAGCTGGTGGCTGTTCTGGTCCCTGCCCCTCCTCCCCGCCCCAGGCCCCTCAGGTTGTCAGCCAGCCCTCCTGGGCAGGTCGCCATGTCTCTCCCTGTCGGGACAGCTCTTCTGCAGTCCCTCCGTCCGTTTCTATGGAAACCAGGCTTCCTAGGAAGGACAAGGGGAAGTTGGGGGAAGTCCTCCAGGATCTGCTTAGGAATGATGCCCCATCTGATCAGTGCCCAGGGCTGAGCCTGGGCAGGCTCCCATTAATGATTAATTGCTCTCCTTTGAGGAGCACACGCCAGGTGCCAGGCCCCTGGGCTGCATATTCTTATTCTGCATCTTGAACCTGTGACCTGAGTGGAGGCATAATCAGGTTTCACAGATGAGATCGTGGAGGCTCAGAGAGGTTAAGTAACTTTCCTGAGATCACAGAGCATTTAAGAGAAAGACTTGGGCTCTGAGTCCTAGTTTTCCCAGTCGTTAAGAATATGCTCCCCTACCCCCCACTCTGTCATCTTCTGTTGACACTTGTACCCCCAGTTAAACCCCTCTCTTCCTGGCCTGGTTCACACTCTGGGGACTTCACTCGGCTCTGGTTGCTGCTGCGGGGAGCTATTTGGAGACTCCTTTGCTGGCTCCTCTGCGGTCACAGTGGATGGGGGTAGGATGGGGCCCTCCCCACACTTTCCTTTGAGATACTGAGGATTGAATCCGGAGGGCTGGGCAAGCCTCTGCTTCCAAGCCACACCCTCCACCTGGCTCCTCCCACTCCTGAATTCAAGCCCCAACACGGGCTGAGCACCTCATGGGCCAGGCACTGTCCTAGGCCCAGGGAACAGAAGTGACAGACATTCCTGCCCCGTGTCACTCACCTTCAAGCACTGGCCACAGCTTTCTGAGGCAGGGGACAGTGTCGGGCCCCACTGTGCTCACCCAGCCCTCCGGCCCCACAATCACGCAGGTGCCCTGAGCAGCTCTCTGCACAGGACATTTGCACTGGTGTATGAGTCCCACTGTGTCCTGTCCAAGGCCACTTGCCCCATAGGGACTGGTCAGCCTGGAACCCAGCTCTGCCTTATGGCTAAGCTCCTTTCCTGCCCTGAGCCTCCAGCTGCCCTTGTCCCTTAGGCCACCCTGCCCCAGCACCCCCTCATGCCGAGCGTCCTGGCTGCCGCTCATCCCGTCTGTGTGGACAGAGCACCTACTGTGCGCCTCAGCCTACCGGAGTCACACAAGAGCACGAGACCATCCAGGCTTCAAATTGTCCCCTTTTGGGGAACCGCACTGCCACGAAGTGACCAAGGTCACAAGCTGCGAGTGGCCAGTGGTTAGGAGAGGAGGACACTGGACCCTGGGGAGGTCCCTGGAAGAGGGCCAGGCAGCTGTGGGGTGAGGAGCGGGCGGGAGGACTCTCCCTGGGGCGGAGGCTGGATGCTGGCTTGGTGGCCGTGCCTGAGGAGGCTGGTGGGACAGGAGGCCTTGGTCCGCGGCCAGCAAGCCCTCTCCTCTTCTGGGGCAGCTGCGTGTGGGGGAAGCCCAGAGGTGTCTGGTGGGACCGAGGCCCGGCAGCCTGGCCCTGCACCCCGCCCTCCATGGCTGAGTGGAAGAAGGGAAGTGGTTGGAGAGCTGGCCTTTCCAAGTGGCCCGCAGTCACGCCCTGTGTGCCCGCCCCGGCCAGCGGCTCTTCTGCATGGTGGTATTCTTATGACTCCACTTCACAGGGCGAAGCTGAGCCTGAGCAGCTGTAGTGACCAGCCAACGCCACACAGCTGGTGAGAAAGTGCAGCCGAGATTCACACCCAGGGCTGCCTCTCCGAAGCCAGTGTTTGCCTGGGGTGCCTGGGATGGAGGAGGGGTGGGTGCTTTCACCATTTTAAGATACTGGGTGTCTTTTATTCTCGAAACATCCCTGTGAGGTAGGACCCCTTCTTTCCCCAACTATGGATAGGGAGACTGAGGCACAGAGAGGTTAAGTAACTTTCCCATAGGCACACAGCTAAGAAGTATAGATCTAGGATTGGAAAATGACTTGAGCAATTAAGCCCTTAGCCATAGGCCCCTGGCTTTGGCACCTTGGGGCTTTTTATAAAGTCCTTCTGCTGTTACTTTGTGTCTCCTTAGACCACTTACAGGCTAAAAGTAGGAGTGGTTGTTCCCATTTCACAGATGAGACTGCTGGGGCTCAGAGAGAAGTAACTTGCTACGCCCCCTGGGGATCAGCCCCCTCCCATGCAGGCTGGGCGCTCCCTCAGGGCAGGGCCTGTCCCCGACCCCCTGTGCCTGGCTCCAAGCCCACCTCACTAAGTGCTCCTGGAGCTGTGCCACGTGAGATGAGGGAGTCCCTCTGCCCCGAGGTCCTGGGAGGTGACACTCAGCTCGCTTCACAGATGGGGAGAAAGACTCCGAGAGGGACTTGCCCAGGGCCACAGCCCGGGCACAGCAGGACTGCGTCCTCAGGCAGCATGTCATGCCCCCTTGGTGACAAGGCTTGGGACGCCAGGGCCACCCAGGAGTGGGAAAACCAAGGCTGAGGGCAGCAGGTGTTGGACGTGGAGGCTCGGGAATGTCCTGCTGGCCAGGGGAGGTGGCAGGGCACATCCACACTGGAAATCAGGTGGCACTTTGTCCCAGAGTTCATCGTAGACCTGGGGTGTCGCTGAGCACTCCCTCCGGGGTCATTTACTTCAGGGACATGAAACCCGTGGACCCGCCCAAACCTGGGCGCCAGCCGTCACAGTGGCTCCGTTCATAACCGTGGAGCACGGGAGGCGACCCAGATGGCTCAGGGAGTGAGGGGACACACAGAGCGCGTCCAGGCACGCGTGGCTCTGCAGTACAAGGCACGGGCTCAGGAGCCTGGAGCCCGGCGCCCAGGCCAGAGCCGGCTCCTAGGGTCACGTGCTTCACGCTGCTGTTTATGAGGGACAGAGAGCAGGCCACAGTTGCTGGGAAGGGCTGTGGCTGGGGAGGACATCTGGGGACTGGTGACGCTGCCCGGTGTCCTGACTTGGAGGTGGCAGCTCCCTGAGCCATCCGTGTACCCAGATCCATTGTCGCACAGCAAAGCAGCCCCGTTGTGCTGTCCAGATAAGACCAAATGGGAGGCCACAGAGGGATGGCCAGGGCCAGGCGACACTGTAGGCATCCTCCACGAGGGACAGTGGGGACCAGGCTCTGCCCTCTGCCTCCCGCTGGCTTTTGTGGGGTGGGGATTCAGGCTTGGTGGCGGGAGGGACAACGGCTCCCTTAGAGTTTCTGTCTGGATTCGTGGGAAGGTGGTGGCAAGGGCTGAGGTTTGGGGACAGTGCCCGCGGCCCTCCAGGAGCAGTGGGGTTGATGGAAACCCTGGCTTCCCCGTGACTGGGCCGTGCCATGGTGGGGGCAGAGCATGGACTGCCCTCGAGGTCCCTGGAGCTGCTTCCCAGGTCCCCAGGGCATGTGTGCAGGCGGAAAGGACAGCCACCCCATTCCATAGGTGAGGACCTGAGCCCAGGGCTCAGGGGGACCATGTGACCCAGACATCACACCCGCCAAAGACCCCTGCACTGCCTTTGGCCGTCCCTCCTGGACTTGGACCCGTGGAGATGCCCTGTTCATCCCGCCCAAGGCCACCGCATTCCTGTACCTCAGCTGGGCTGTCCTGATGCTTCTTTGGGTGTTGACTTTGCTCGGGAGACTGGCAGGCTCATAAGGGGAGGCAAACCTGGGGACACTCCTCAGTCCCCTTCTGATCCCTGGCTGGGGCTCAGAGGATGAGATTTGTCTGGGGTCACGTGTCCGGTGCTCTGGAAAAGGGACCGTGGCTGCTGAGCTTCCCTGCCCTGCCAGAGGTGGCCGCCGGTGAAGATGAGATGCCAGGATCCCTGGGCACATGGGGGAGGGCAGATGGGGGACACTGGTTATTCAGTGGGGTCTTCGTGGAACATTTTGGAGCTTGGTTTTCTCCTCTGCAGAATGGGTATGACTAGTGCCCATCTTCCAGGGTGGCTGTGCCTGCAGGAGCCCAGGGCCACCATGGGGCCAGCCTGGGCCTTTCCCCTTTCCTCACGGACGCTCCTATCTCCTGTTTAGACGGCGCCAGCTGCTGACGAGGACGGGCACAGCCCATCTCTGATCTCCAGCAACCAGCACAGTGCCTGGCTCACAGTAGGAGGTGCTGCTGGGGGCGGCTGGGATTGGAGGGGTGGAAGACTGGGAGCTGCAGGGTGACAGAGGGGCAGGGCCTGGGCAGAGCATCTGCCAGCTCTCCTGGCCTCCTTCCCCTGGCTGCACAGTGCCCCCTGGACGAGTGCCCCCTCCCTGTCCTTGGGTCCTGGGGTTTCAGGAGGATCGTCTGGGCAGTCAGCATGGCCCTGGACCCCAGAACTCAGAAGCCTTCCCCAGGCTTGGGCAAGTGTCCCCTCTTTGAAGCCTTGTTTGGCCCCTGGCCCAGGCTTCTAGGGGAGTGGCTCCCTCCAGGCCTGGCTGCCCTCCCCTGGGCCCACGCCCTCAGCTGGGGGCTGCCTGGCGCTCAGGTCAGATGAGCTCCCAGAGGCGCCTGAGCAGCATCCCGCCCCCACTGCGCAGGCGGGCAAGCTGAGGCCCGGGCGTGGCCTCCGCTGCTGCGCAGGAACTGAGGTCTGAGGCCACTGTGTCCCGCAGCCCCTCTGCAGAAAGCGGGACTCAACGACACCATGGCGGCCAAGCAGCCCCCGCCCCTCATGAAGAAACACAGCCAGACCGACCTCGTGAGCCGCCTCAAGACCCGCAAGATCCTGGGCGTGGGCGGCGAGGACGACGACGGGGAGGTGCACCGCTCCAAGGTGGGCACTGCGGCCCTGCGCGCGCCGCACCCGGCGCTCTCGGCGCCAAGCCGGGAGGAGCAGCTGAGGCCCTAGAGCAGCAGGAGCCCTAGAGCCGCCATCGCTGTTAGAGAAAGGAGCGGAGATGGCAGGGCTGGGGACAATAGGGAAAGCGGTTTGTTGGAATGAATGGAATCTTACCATGTGGCAGGTGACGCGCCAACACACAGTAGGCTCTGGTGGACCTCAGTGGCCCTGGGGTGGGGATTCAATTCTTCACCCACTTTATAGATGACGAAACCAAGGCTCAGAGAGGGTAAGCCACTTTCTTGAGGCCACCCGTAAGTGGCAGGAGCTTCCATTTTTAAAAGTTTTACTTTGTTTTGTTTTTGGTACTGGGGATTGAACCCAGGGGTGCTCTACAACTGAGCTGCATCCTCTTTTATACAAGCTACACTGTCCTTTTTACTTTTTTTTATTTTGAGAGGGCCGTACTAAATTGCCCAGGCTGGCCTCTAACTGTGATCCTCCTGCCTCAGCCTCCTGATTTGCTGGGATCACAGCTGAGTTTCCCTTCTTGGCCATTTTACTTTCAACTTCTCTTAAGCCCAGTGCCCAGGGGAGGCAGGAGGGAGACAGCCTCAGTGTGTCCGCCAGCTCTGGGGGAACCTTTTGCCCAGTAGAGGTGTCCAAGTGGGCCCCTGAGCGTGCTGGGAGCTCTAGAAGGAGGACGTGGGCCAGGGTGCTGACAGCCACCCTCTTTCACCTTTGACCCCTCCCTGTGTCCACAGATCAGCCAGGTCTTGGGCAATGAAATCAAATTTGCTGTCCGGGAGCCTTTGGGGCTCAGGTGAGCATCCACCCTGAGTGCTGTTTGTGGGAAACGAGGTCTGTGTGTCGGGGAGCACAAAGGGCCCCCTCACGTGGCCTTAGCCCTGCGTCTGCCTGACTTGTGCTCCATCCCACCTCCTTACCTGCCCCCTCAACCAGCCATTGCTGGGCGTCTTGGCTGGAAAGGGGAAGTCCCCTGGGGCCCTGGGGCTGACCGTGGGGTCCTGGCTGTGATCCTGCTCTCCGTCCTCGCAGGGTCTGGCAGTTCATCTCCGCTGTGCTCTTCTCTGGCATCGCCATCATGGTGAGATCCCACCCAGCCCGTCCCCCTGTGACCCGGCCTTGGGCAGAGCAGGTCCTGGGCCTCCCAGCTGGCTGGGCCCTGGGTGTGGCTCCCAGCCTCCTCTCGCCCTCACGGGGGCTCTCCTCCACCCAGCCCCTGGCAGCCTGTCCCCACACTACCATCCTGCTGACCCCTGGGAGGGCTCTCCGCTGCCTCCCCAGGGCTGTCCCCACATGTGCTAGGACATGCTCCATTCCATAGTCTGGCCCCCCTCCTTGCCCCAGGAACCCCAGAGCCTCCCGTCCTGAGGATGGCGGGGCATTTGTGATCTCGACCCTGAAATGACGCCAGGACACCAGCCCTGAGCCTGACCTCACAGCCCCTCCCACTGTCCACAGGCCCTGGCCTTCCCTGACCAGCTCTATGATGCTGTCTTTGATGGAGCCCAGGTCACTAGCAAGACCCCCATCCGCCTCTATGGTGGCGCCCTCCTCAGTGAGTATCTGGGGGGTGGTGATGAGACCCAGCTGGGCTGAGGGAACACCAGGGGACCTTCCTCTGGACTGGGGCGCCCTTCAGCCACCCCGCCTGTGCTGTATCTGCTGGTTGTGTGCTGCCATCTTGTGGCCATGGGTGGGATGCGCTGGGGATTGGCGGTCCTGTCTGCCAGGGCGCAGCCTGGGCGTTGGGATGTGGAGATGAAGCAAGCCCAGGTCACCCTTCCTGGTCTCACAGCCTCCATGCAGGAGGCAGACTCAATGAAGTCTCTACAAAACCCTTCACACCCACCCCATCTTTATCCCCAGAGCATTCGAACTCCTTCTGCTTCCTCTAAACTGAGTCACGCGCTGCGGCTGTTAGGAGGCTCAGCATTGATGGCGTCCCTCCCCTTCCCTGAGACATGCTATGGCTCCCTATTGCCTGCAGAATAAAGCCCTGGCAACTCTGCCTGGCACTAAGGGCCTTCGAGGAGGTGGATCCAGCCTGCTCTGTCTATCTGCTTCCCCCACATCCCGCCAGGGGCCCTGGACCCCAGCCACACCTGATAGCGCCCACTCCTCAGTTTCAGAAGCCACCGTGTCTTTGCACACACAGTGTCCCCTGCCTCGCACACTTTGTGATTCTGGGCAGCCTCCCAGGGCCGTGCAGACAGCTGAGAGAGGGAGCATGGAGGGGGAGCGGCATTGCCTTCACACAGAGGGCGCTCAAGTGGGGAGCTGGGGGCTGCAGACCAGTGCGTGGGCCCAGGTCGGCAGGAGCAGACTCCATCAACACAGGACCAGGAGAGAACCCAACCCAGGCTGGAGCTCACCTGTCCCATTTGCAGATGAAAGCTAAGTCCCAGCAACAGATAGTGGTTGGCCCGGTGTCCCACAGGGCCTTGGAAGTGACACAAGCAGACTGAACAGCAGGGCTGGACCCAGGGGCACGGGCTGGGCACAGGTGCATTTTGACCTGCAAGTGAGCAGGACCGAGGGGCGCGGACCCCTAGCACTGGCCATCTGCAGGGCCCCTGCCGGCCCCAGTGGGGTGGATCAGGCTGTCCCCACTCCCGGGCTCTCGTCCCCATCCAGGCATCTCCCTGATCATGTGGAATGCCCTCTACACGGCAGAGAAGGTCATCATCCGATGGACCCTGCTAACTGAGGCCTGCTACTTCGGGGTGCAGTTCTTGGGTGAGTCTCGAGGTGGGCAGTGCCGGAAGCTGATGGAGGTGCCCCCACCCCCACCCAGCTGGCCACTGAGGTTTGCAGAAAGGCATGGGAACCTGCCTGGGGGGAGGAAGGAGGGCACGGTGGTGCAGGACCCCTGGGCACAGCCAGCTCAGCCCAGCATCCTGTGTGTTGGGGGAGGGGGAGGGCACATCCTCTCCCCTGACCTCTGTCCCTTCTCTGGCCTTCCTCCTGCAGTGGTCACTGCCACGCTGGCCGAGACGGGCCTCATGTCCCTGGGCATCCTGCTGCTCCTGGCCAGCCGCCTCGTCTTCGTAGTCGTCAGCATCTACTACTACTACCAAGTGGGCCGGAAACCCAAGAAAGTCTAGCGGGGCCAGGGGACCTGCCTGTCCCTCGGCCAGGGTGGCTGTGGGGCCTGTGTTCCCCTTTGGTTTCTGGAAGGCAGGAGGGACCTCTGCTTTGCCCCAGCCGCCCCAGGCAGGCAAGTGGCACCTTCCTTCCCTCCTGGGCAGTCCCTGGATGCTGTGACTTCTGGCCTTTCAGGTTTGACATGATGGCTTGGGGAGAGATGGGGCCTGTGTACCCCAATCCTCACCCCACACAGTAGCACCTCCTTTCCTGGGCACTCTTGGCCTCCAGGTCCCCTCGACAGGCACCGGCTGAGGATCACGGTCACAGTGGTGAGGGCTGATGTGGGCTCCTCTCCCAGGAAGCCCCTCTTTTATGGGAGAGGCTGTGGGCTGCCCCACCTCCTCTCCACCCCCCATCTAGGGCCCAAGCAGCTGAACTTGACTTCTGTCTATGCCTGGAAAACCTGAGAACTTGACCCTGGGCCACTGTCCCTCAGTCTGGGCCCTCCCTACACGTGGGCCCCCTCTGCACCCTGAGCACCCACGCCCCTCCGCAGCCCAGCCAAGGGGCAGCTGTCTCTACGTTGACCTTTCCGTGAGGATGGGCCACCTGCAGCCAGAAGCTCTGTCCCTGTCCCCAGGCCTGGTCCACCCCAATGGGGACGTTGCTCTAGGGCACTCTGACCCTGGAGCCCTTTCCTCAACTGGCCTGAGTTTGGAGGCTGCTAGAGGCGACGCCCATGTCCTCTGCACACAGACGGACACACTGACTTGTAAGCGGTGAGCTTAGAGATGAGGAAGAAAAGCACTTGGTATTTTCTTGTCCCTTGGCACTTCCTCCAGGCCTGGTGTCCCCCATCCCAGACCCTTGTCCCCTCCACTCCTTCCCCAGGTTGCCCCGAGCCTGGCTGGATGGGGCTTGGTGTCCCTCAGACTCTGCAGGGGCAGCACGTAGCTTTCCAGCCTCCTGTCCCCTCCTCGTCCTCCCTGCATTGCCCTGGAGACGGCTGGCAGTGGCCTCTGGAGGCCCTGGCCTGAGCCCTGCAGCTCCACTGGCCTTCACTGTGTCCTGTTAGTCCTCGCCCCCCGCAAGCTGCCTCCCTCCAGTGCACAAGCACGCCCGGGAATGGCGGCGGTGTCCCGGGGACAGGTGTGCCGAGCAGCAGCCCTGGGCCAACTCTCCCTTCTGGGGACAGAGAGTGAGGCAGTCTGCAGGTGCAGTCAGAGATGGTTGCCAGGTGCCCCTCTGCCTGGGGACCTTCCCCTGCCTATCCTGTGTCTAGCTGTCCCTGCAGCCACAAGTCCAGTGGCCTGCGTCCAGCAGAGGGGTGGCTCCACCACGGTTACGTAGCTGAGAAGGACCTCGTGGTGCCCAGGCTGAGCTGTGGGTCGCTGTGGCCTGGTGGTGTGGGAGGGTGCTCCAGGGAGGGGCACCCTTTCCCGCCTCGTCCCTCGCCCTTGAAGTCTCAAGTCTCCCCGGAACCCCACCTCCTGCTGCTGAGCCTGGAGCCCTGGGCAGTGGGGGCCACTGCCACCTGCCACCTCCCAAAGAGGGTGCCTCCACCTGCAGCCAGAGCTCAACCTTGTCTGCACGGGCCTTTGAAGACCCGGGTGATCCTCAGTGGTGACAGCTGGTCTGTCTTGCCCTTAGCTGCTGGACGTGTGGGTCCAGTCCCTCTGGGGAGGCAGAAGCCCTTGCTATGGCCAGGCTGTGCGTGGTGGCCTCTGCAGCGCTTCAGTTAACATTGATCATACTGAGGCCTGGGCGCGGGGGAGCGGCAGAACTCACAGGAGATCTCCATGGCCTGGGGGGCAGCGAGGGGGACAACAAGACAGGCAGGGTCTGTGGTTGGGAAGGAGGCAGTGACAGGGCAGAGGGGTGGAGGCCCCCGGATCTAACAAGGAAAGCCAGGCGGGACCCCTCTGCCTTCGAGCTGGGGCACCCAGGCCGCCTCTGCCCGCAGTCCCCCGCACCCCACACTCGCGCTCCGCCCCAGCCCAGGCCCCTCCTGAGTCAGGACCACCATTCTTCACGGTCACTATTTATTCTCTGTTCCTTTTTCTTTTTGTAAGAAACAGTCACAAAAACCAGTGCAAAACCAGCTGTGTGGGCGTCTTGTTTTCTATTACAAAAACTCCTCAATATATAATATAAAAGGGGCTCACGGGAGATAAACATGATAAATCAGCTCTGCTAGCTACTGCGAGGGACACTGACGGATCTCAAAATAGACTTTCAACGTGCGACCCACAGAGGAAGGGGCGGGGGCTTCTGGGGAGAGGGGCTGCCAGCACCCTGGCTGGTTTGAGCCCTCTGGTCTGGGCCCCTTGGGTGTGGGTAGCAGGAGGACAGGGGAGCCGAGGGTCCCCATCAAGGCTGGGCGCTAATGAGGGTGTGGGGAGGGCTCAAGCCCCTTCTCCGGGAGGCAATAGCTCTCAGCACGAGCAGGGGCGCCTTGCTCTTGGTTCATGGGGTTGGAGACAGTCTCCATGTGGGCTGTTCTGGAGAAGCTGAGATGTCCTGACTCCACCTGCAGATTGAACCTGGCAGCTGGACCCCACAGGAAACCTGGTGCCACAGCTCTGCTCTGGCGGGGACTGAGCTGTCTACCAGACCCCAGCAATGACCTCAGGTGGCCTTGCAGATTGCTACCAGCCTGGGCAGATTCCACAGGGACAGAAGCCCCATGTCCCCTTCAAGCTCAAGAGGTGCAGACGGCAGGGAAGTCACGTCGGGGCTGACAGGCTACTTGGCACTTTTACAGGAAAAGCCCTTGGGGACGAGTTTCAGATCCACCCTGGATCCGCCTGGGCCAGATATCCCTCCCCCACACAGTCTGCCCTTCATCTGGATCCTCACTTACGGGCCCCAGAAGCCTGGGGTGCCCCTGGGCTGGGCCCCAAGCTGTGCTACTGGGCTCTGTCCTGCCCAGTCTAGGCGTGGGATCTCTGGTTGACCCGGGGCAGTCACCTGCCTCCCAGGAAGCTGGAGCTACGCAGGTGGGCAGGTCAGAGAACCAGGCAGGCCCCTGGCCCTTCTCAGGCTAGGCTGGGCTGGGGGCCAGCGGCAAGTCCCCTGGGGCCCAGAAACTCAGCTGCCGGGGAGCCCAGGGCAGCATCTGTGGTGTAGACAGGCAGACTGGACGTCACAGGGATGATTTGGGAAGATGAAGCTCAGAGACCGGGGAGGACAGGCGGGACTGGTGGGGCCAGCAGGAGGGGGGTCCAGCCCAGGCAGAGCCGCAGGCACAGGACTCTGGCAGCATCTTGGGAGGGGCAGGAGCCAAGGCGGGGAGCACTGGGTTCTGGGCTGTGGCTCTCTCTCTCCCAGATGGCTGGAAGCTGGCACAGATGTCGGTGGCTTGCAAGACAAAGCTGGCTTTGCCTAGGACCCAAGAAGAGGCCAGTGGGGAGAGGAAGCAGGCAGCAGACCTGCCTGCCATCCCTGTGCCCGTGGCAGACATGACTAATCGAACTCGAGGTGTCTGACAGGCATCACCAATCAGGATTCCACTGCCCTGTCCCACTGAGCCCAGACCAAACAACAGGCCCTCAGCACAGGCCCCCAGGGACATTCCTGCTTGATCAGGGTCAAGGCATCTGGCAATCCACTTGCCAACACTGATCTGGAGTGTGAGGCCTGTACGGTTGTGGGGTATGAATGTGAATTTGTGAGAAAGTCTCTGCCTCAGCCTGGAGGGGACACGGAAGTGTCCTGTGGACAATGGAAGGACTGGACACTATGTTGCAGCAGAAATGGCTGAGATGCCCAGGGGCTCTGTAGCCTGCAGACATGAGGGCTTCTGGGAGTCAGTGTGTGACCTTGACCCTCAGGAAGGGCAAGGAGCAAGTGGGACGCAGAGACGGGACCACAGGAAAGCAAAGCCTGTTCTGTCTGTTGAGCTGAGACTGAAGTCAGAGCAGTCCCAAGGCAGGAAGGTGCCTGGGGAGGTAGTGAGCTCCCTGTCCCTGCAGGTATGCAAGAAGCGGAAGGAGGATTCTTGGCAAGGGTCTTGCAGAACACATCCAAGCCTCCATTCTGGGTGGGGACAGGGAGAACCAGATGATCTTGGGGGTTTCTTTCATCCTGGGGGCCAGGGGTTTGGGGAAGGGCGGGGAAGAGGAGCCTGTGGGGAGAAGGCAGTGTGCGGGGGGGGGGGGCGGAGAGTGGTGCGCGTCCATTGCAGGGGCTTTGAGGGAGACACGGGAGGCAAAGGAAGGGGGGACAGCGTTCAGACTTCTCAGCTGTAGAGCTGGGAGGGGCATGTCCTGGGCAGCTTGTCCTGTCTCTCCTGGGAAAACCAGGATGCTGAGGCCAAGGGTGTGTGAGCAGCAGATCCAATGATGTCCTGGATGGAGTGACAGCATCTTCAGAGACACGCCAGGTTCTTGTTCAGATCATCACACATGTGCTGTGTGACCGGACAGTCCACTAACCCTCTCTGGGCCTCATGGGTGATTTGGAGCCAGTGTTTACCAGAAGCCTACCCTTGGCCCCTGCTGAAAGTGGGGACAACTCCATCCTCTGGCAGTACAGGGACTGCCCTCTAGGTTCTGAGCCCTCAAGGATGTGGCCACTGAGTCTCCTTGGGGCCTCTTGGGCTTTGGCAGTGTTTCCAAACTTTGCTGTTGTCTTCTTGTTGCCTAAATCCTCACTTTCTTGGCACTAGGTCCTGAAGCTGTGGGGAGAGAGGGCCCAGGCCCAGGGATGGCCGAGTGGGCTGGGCTAGGCAGGCCTGGCTCTGGTGTTCCTGCATCCTGGGTCAGGCGCGGGGTTCCCTGCAGAGAGCCTGTGGCACCCGCCCTGGAGTCCAGGCGAGGGTGCGTCAGTCCACCTTTCTGTCTTCATCTTCTTTGTTAAAAAAATAACTATATGCTCCTGGCCCTTCTGCCTGCCCACGAGGGCCTCATCTCTGCCCCTGGGGCCAAGAGGATGGGGGAGGGGCGTTGGTGCTGGGCTTGGTGGGCGGGGCCAGTCCTCAGACCACGCCCTCTACTGGATGCCCCGGAAGAGGCACATGGCGAAGATCATGACGAAAAGCTGGAAAGAAAGCCAGAGGTGACTGCCAGGCTGGGCCCAGGGCCCTGGGTGCCCAGCCAGCCCAATCCGAGGGACAGGGGCCGTCTGCCTCTGGGTGCTCTCCTGCAGAGATTTCACATGTCCCCCTGGGGCAGTCACCTGGGGAGGGTGACTTTGGAAACCAAGTCATGGGTTCAACTATAGGTGCCCACTTATCAGTGGTGGCTTTGGGCCACCTCCTCTGGGCCTGAATGTAACAACAGCTTAGCAGGTGCCAGGCATAGTTCTAAGTGTGTTCCCAGAAAGCACAGAGAGGTCACATAACCTGCCTAAGGTCTCACAGTTACAAATGGGGGAGCCAGGGTTTGCATCCAGGCACCCTGGCACCAGAGGCCCTGCTCATGACCCCTTCACTGTCTGCCTCTAGCTCACAAGAGGGCAGTGAGATTGGAGTGGAAGGCAATTATCTAACCATGTCCTGAGGCTTGTCATCTAGTGGATGCTTAGTAAAAACTCCTCAGAACTATTATTAAGGGGCAAGGCAAGCTAAGCGTGGTGGCGCACACCTGTAATCTCAGGGGCTCGGGAGGCTGAGGCAGGAGCCTCAAAGCCAGCCTCAGCAACAGTGAGGCACTGAGCAACTTAGTGAGACTCTGTCTCTAAATAAAATACAAAATAGGGCTGGGGGTGTGGCTCAGTGGTCGAGTGCCCCTGAGTTCGATCCCTGGTACCAAAAATAAATAAATAAAATCAAAGGCAAGGCAGCTTTGGCCCTCCCCAGGGTTATCAGTGCAAGTGCTGAATACCTAAGGACCCCGAGCTGGCGGGACAGGGCAGAGCCCTGACCTGGGGATTCTGCTCTGATCAGAGCTGCTGCTGTCCCCATACTCAGAGCTGTGCTTGCCAGTAGCTCAAGGAACAATCCCTAGACCACAGCTCATGGCCAAATTGCCAGGAAGCTCAAGGGTGAGAGGCACTGCCAGGCCAGGGTCATGGTAAAAGTCTGCCCCACACAGGGGCTCATGCGCTGGGCAGGTGTGGGACACAGATCAATGTAGGATCCCACCCCGAGCCCCTGCATGACGCCAGCCCGGCTGTCCCTGTCGCCTGCAACCCTCACGCTGCCCAGAGGAGCGGGGCAGTTGGCATGATTTTGCAGATGGCTCAGGTGACCTGGTCTGAGGAAAAGCAGAACCTGCAGCTGGACTCTGTGTTTGCACTCGGCCTGTGGGAAACGTCCCTGAGACTTCCCTGGCTCCTGGTGTGCACTGGTCTGTTCCTCTGTCACCGTCACCTGCCTTAAGAGGACCTGCCAAGCAGCGACGCCAGTGCCTTTCTCAAGTGTACCCTGGGGAGACCCTTGGTTCAATCCCCAGTATCAGAAAACAACTTAAAACAAAACCCAAAACCACACACCTGCACCCTGAGCTGTAGGAGTTGGGGTGACAGTGCCTATGCACTCCCCCTGCCAGAGACTGGCTCAGAAATGTCATCTCCAGAGTGTAAGCATGACTCTGGGCAGTGGGCAGGGGCAGTGGGCTCAGCACCCCACGGGGCCCCACGAGGGAATCTCCTGAGGAATTGGATCCGGAGGGAGGCTGAGGGTGCAGGCCACAGGGTCTGCCCTGCCCCTCGGGAGGCTTCCTCCTGGGGAGCGGCAGACGTGGGGCCTTCACTTACCTCGATGGCCAGCACCCCGATGGCGAGGGCCCCAGCCAGGTAGACGTAGGTTTCCAAGGTGTTGAGGATCACTGTGTAACAGCCCTGGGAGGGAAGGGCCAGAGGTGAAGTCATTGCCAGGAGGCACAGTCTGGGCCCGGGCCAGTGTCAGCACTAGGGTTCAGGGTACGTGGCCCTGGGGCTCAGTGGCAGCAGGGTGACCCGTCAAGCTGCTGCTGGGGCTGGATGGTCGGTGGGAGAGGTGGGAGGCAGGAGACCCACAACCATGGCAACCTGGCGGCACCCAAGACCCGCCAGCCACCCAGCCCCTGAGCCAGGGCTGAAAACCACCACAAAACAGCTGTAGGTGCTCCTCAAGTAGCTGCTCCAGTGACTGGAATATCGGAAATTTCCCCTTAATATCCAGATTTCCTGCTGCTCTTGAGAAATTAGAAGGTCCAATATGGTAAGCCATCCTCACGCCAGCCCCACACTGGCTGCTCCATGGGATGGGACAGGTGCTCCCTGGGGGCTGCAGTGCCCTGGGTCCCCTACTGTCCCACACCCATCCTCAGTACCTGCCTGGCTGGCTGCAGAAGGAGTCCTGGATTTTAGATTCTGCCCTAAGGAAACACAGCCCAGTCTTCAAAACTGAGCTCCTTCCTCACCTCCTGGGGACACCCTCCCGGGAGCCCGGCCATGTTGGCCAGAAGCGGAACCGAATAGGCTGTACCCAGACAGCAGGGCTTGGTCTGGGAGGAGCAGCCGGGTGGGTGTCATGGTACCTGCCCTGCCTGGTGGAGGCTGACCAGAAGCTGGGCAGTGGAGGCCCCTGCTGCCCTCCCTGGGGCTCCAGCACAATGACCTGGGTCCACAGTGCTGATAGGCTACCTGCAACTGGAGGTGGCCAGCAATGCAGATGCCCTGGGGAAAGAGCAGTGCCTGTGGCAGAGCCAGGCTCTGAGGCAGAAAGACCTCCAGAGATGAGGCCCGGGAGAGAAGGCCTCAGCACGCCCAAACCTCGTCTCCGCACTGCCACTCCGAGCCCAGGCCCCAGGCATCACACTGCAGGTACGGGGCCCTTGGGGGCTGCGGGGGCCGGGATGATGCCACCCATACTGCGTGAGCATCTCTGCCAGGAGCTGAGTGTCACCTCTGCCACCTGGGAGGAGGCTGTCACCTGCATTTTTCCCATGGGGACAGGGTGGCAGAGAGTGGTGGGTACTTTGCTGGAGGTTGTAGACATGGGGGAGGAGAGCTGGGGCCTCACCCGAGCTCCATGCCCAGTGGGACACCCTGAGGGGATCACCCTCATCATGCTGTCCCTACTGGTCACCTGACCACACAAACTGTTGCCAGCACCTGTCTTTCCTGTCTGCTGGGAGGGAATACCTCCCACACCCTGTTCCTCTCCACAGTCACCCCAAACCAATGTGACAAAAGGCAGCTAGGCCAGGGTAGCCACTCCAGTGACCCCCAACATTTCCATCTCCAGCACGGACCTCCCCTGTGTACCCCACTGCCCGCCCGGAGCCCTGCTTGGATGTCCCAAGGGTGCCCCCCATTCCATGCACCCCAGGCCTGAAGTGGGATCTCCCCCAGCCAGAAACTATGGAGACATCCTCAGGACCTCCCACAGTGACCTGTCACCAAGGTCGCTGGATGCCACCTCCAGAGCATTCTCAGATCTGAACGCCTCACTGTCTCCAGCACCCTGGCCTAGCCTGCTGTCCTATATCCCTGGGACCAGTGTCCACCCAGGCTCACCTCCAATTCCTGGTCCCCCGTGCCAACACGGCATGTCATCTCCACCCTACGTGGAACTCAGCCCTGCCAGGTCCTTGTCCTGGACCTGCACCAAGGCCAGAGAGGCAGCGGGCTTTAGAGACAGCGCTCGGGACACAAGCCAACTGCAAATGGCCCATGGAGGGGACTTTGGCAGGAAGGAAGCTCCGGAGGGATGCGGGTGTCAGAAGAGAAATCCCAGGAGCCACTCTGAGCTGAGCCTCCTGAGGAGCACAGCCATGGTGCGGAACCCACGGGGCTGCAGAGGGACCTCTGCCGAGCTCCGCTTCCAAAGCCAGGCCTGGAGATGGCGGGAGTCGTCTTCACAGAGGACGAGTCCAGAAAGTGTGTCTGGTGACGCCTGAAGGAACGGTGCGTGGAGAGCCTCCCCAAGTAGGAGCTAGTGGCCTTGGAAGGATGTAAGTCTGACCATGAGCCACCTGCAGCCCAGGTGCCTTCAGAACTCAGAATTCCATCAGCATCAGATTCTGAACTAGGTTGGCTGCTTTGCTCTGTGGTGTGTCAATGGCCCAGGCTTCTCCCCTCTGGATGCTCTGCCCTCACAGGGGCGGGCACAGCGCTTTTTCTTGAGGACATGAGTCAGACTGCCCATACCACCTCTGCTCATCTCTTTGTCTAGAACTTGACTCCATGGCTTAGCGGCAGGGGAGGTTGGGAGGCTCAGCCTCTACCTGGAGGCCCTGGGGTGTGATGAACATTGTTTCCAAGGAGGAGCAGCAGTGGAGCGGGGGAATAGCAGGCGGTTTGCCACAGGGTGGGAGTCTGAGGTCTTCAGTGGAGGTGACAGAGGAAGTAAGAGCCCAGGCCTGCCTGGGGTGGAAACAGGACCCCATATCCTGTGGCTGATCCATGGCGGGTCTCTGTGGGCCTAAATCCCGGGTGGCCCCAGCTGCCCCAGGCTCCCGGTGGCCCGATCTTAGGGTCCTCATTATTTCTTTGTGTCTCTTTCCGCAGTGCAGAAAGGCAGGGCTGTGCAGGGCAGAGGGAGCCTCCCAGGTCCTTCACACCTGGGCAGGCTCGAGGGACAGAGGTGCTGAGCTTCTGCTGCTACACTGAGGCCGCAGGGGGGCTGGCCTTAGCTCAACAGTCTCCTCCTCTGGGACCCCATCAAGCCGGCCTGCAGCCCCCTTCCCAGGCCGGTTCCAGACCCTCACCTGGCTTCGTCTTTGTCGTGAAGATCGTCACCAAGCAACACGGTTATGGCGTTGGTTTGAGGTTTGATCAACCTGTACTTCCTCTAACCACACCAGGAGCCCCACGGGGACAGGGGCCTGGTCTCTTGGCCCTGTTGGCTCTTGGGCATCTGGAACTCTCCCACGAGAGGGGCTGGGTATGGTCCCGCTCCCCTCAGCCCCTCCTGCCCCTCCTGCCCAGCCTGACCTCACGCAGGGTCACACAAGGGCAGGGCAGATGGTGTTAGGGTTTGGATTTGAATCACCCCCGAAAGCTCACGTGTGGAGGACTCCCATGCAGCCATGTTCAGACGTGGGGTCGGGAAGGGACCAGATTATGAGGGCTCTGACCTGATTCATCAAGCTATGGATTCACAGCGGACTGGGTGTGGGCCAGGGGCTGTGTTGTAACAGCAGCTGTCTTCCCTTGCTTCCCAGCTGCCATGAGGTGAGCAGCGCTGCTCCCGCACGCTCCTGCCATGATGGGCTGCCTCGCTACAGCAATGAAGCCAGCCAACCGCAGAGGGAAACCTTTCCTCTTCAAGATGATTTTTCTCAGGCATTTTGTTACACCAATGAAAGCTGACTCACATGGAAGAGTGCCAGGGCGTTTTGTGTCTCATGGAAGGGGCAAAGCGGGGGCCCTGTTTCCCAGACGTAGCACATGAAGAAAGGAAAAGGGTTTTGGGTTGCAAGAGAAGTCTAGAAGCTTCCCTGACCTTGGATGGTCAGGTTGGGGAGAACTTGCTTCCTGGGAGCCAGGGGGTGTTCCCATCCAGCAAACATGAGCTTCCTCCGGAATAGAGTGCATGGCTGAGAAGGACTCCCCCTGGGAAATTCTGGTCAGTCCCTCTTCCCTGTGACTTGGATTTTCAGAAACCAGTTCAAGAAACACAGGAAAACTCCGGCTCACCCCCAACCCCAACCTGAACGCCCACTCCAGCCTTTGGCCAAGCCACCTCCATCTTGGTCTTTCCCCACTTTGTTCAGACAACTGTCCCTCACGCCAGCTCCCACGGGGGCAGGGCCCATACCTGCGTGTGGATGAACAGGCTCCTCCCCAGGACGCACTCCTCCCGGTTCAGCAGGACCCCCTCCCGCGTCTGGGGCTCCCTCCTGCAGCAGGACTCGGGCACCTCCTCGCTGTCCTGGGTCAGCATTCGAAAGACTGGCGCGAACTTGAAGTCTTCAGGCCCGTTGACGCCACAGCAACCGAACTAGGACATGAGGGGGCGGGGTGGAGTGGGCAGGAGCCGGAGCAGGGCCCCGGTGCACGGGCCAGAAGACCTGGGTGTGGCCTGGCCGTCTGTCCTGTGTGACTGTGGGAAGGTCACTCAACTTCCCTGAGCCTTCAGGATCCTATCTGTACAATGGGGGTGGCAGTGACCATCCACACCTCCCGGGCACTTAGTAAGTGCTCCGTGCACAGCCGCTGTGGTTCTTGCCATATCCATGCCAACGAGGGCAGACAGGCCTCCTCCGGAGTTTGGACCGTGCTCCATGCTGAGCTGCCTGCCCTGTGTGTGGCTGTTGACTCTGGGGCCAGGTCTGGGCTCGGCGGGGGAGCGCTCTGATCATTGGAGATGTCTGGGCGGGGGCACTCACAGTGATCATGACGGAGTTCCAGGTGGAGGAGAAGACATCCGAGTCGTTGTTACCCTGGTAGTGCTTGGCGAGCTCCTTGGTGAAGAACTCCCGGGTGAGCTGGGGAGGCGAGAGGGCACTGAGGCCGGGAGGCTGGTGACCCCGCCGCACTCACCTCCCCATCTCTGCTGGGTGGGAGTGAGAGCCGGGGCCTCTCCTAAGCTGCCAGCCTGGGGCAGGCCCTCACCCCCTCCCCTAGGCCTGTGGCCCCCCCTGTTGTTACCAGCTCACTGGTGTGACCAGGACACCTGCAGACGTTTGTCTGGGCACATCTGGAGCTGGGCACCCTGTGACCCTTGCCCATCTCCTCAGCTCTTCCCAGCAGAGGGTTTATGGTCCCCCAGGGTGGGAGCTGCGGACTGGGGGCTGGCCCCTGCCCCCCACCCCTTGCCTCCACCTCCAGCTGCTCCTTGGAAGTTTCTCTTGTTCTCAAAATATTCTCCTGAGGTTGCCAACCACCCTCCTCCCGCACAGTGGGGGGTGCCCAGCAGAGGCCCCTGGGCACGTCTCCGCCACAGGCTGTGCCTCCTCGCCCCTCTGGGCCTCCTTGCCAGGACCAGCTGGGTCTCCTGCCCTGTCCCTGCTCCCACTCCTCTTCTGTGTCTAGAGGCCCAGAGACTCAGGGGAAGGAGGTGATGCCCTGGCAGTTGGAGCCTCTGAAAAAAAACAGGCCCTTGGGGGCACATGGCCCAGAGGACACCAGCCAAGGCTCAGCGAGGGCATCGCCCCAACACCTGCCAGGGCTCAGGCATGGCCTCTCCAACCTCCTCAGGCTGTGGCAACAATCACAGCCCATCTCTAGTGGGGCTGGAGGGAAGGCTTCAGAGTCAGGCCTGGCCTTGCACCAGGTGCTTTGGGAGTGGGGGACACCGTGACTTTCTGGAAATGTCCTTCTAGGAAGAGGCTGACTGGTGCCTCTCTCTGGGCTGAGGGCCCAGGTCATGTTTGGATGACAGGCTGCGGCTCTGTGAGGCCCTCTGAGGAATGGCCACCAGCCTTTGATGGGCAGGAGGTGGAGGGCCTGGTACCTACGTTCTCCCTGAAGATGAAGGCCAGGACCGCCGCGGACAGCTCCGCCAGGAAGATGACCAGGATGAACAGGAAGAACTGCAGAGACAGGGAGGCGGGAGGGGGACAGAGTGGCCGCTCAGTGAGGTGCGCATCTGTCTGCTGGGTAATTGACATGGTACACTAAACATGTAGGACTCAGAGACGTCACTGCCACAAATTAGTTGGCATAAATAAAACACCAATGACCCATCTTTGAAATCAACAGAGTTGTAATAAAAATATGAAAAAATAAATAATGCAAATGGTACCCCTTAGGAAGGCCCCTTTGTGCAGTGCACAAGCTGAACAACCCCACCCAGGGAGGAGGCTGCTGCAGAGACCTATTCGTGCTCCCTCCAGGCGGATCTCCCTCCTGGGGGAGTGTCCAAGCTGTGGGAATACCGACACTGGGGGATCCCAGGCTGGCTTTCCCCACCCATCAGCCCCAGGCCACCTCTCTGCCCCATCACCTCTGGTTCCCGTGGGAGGTAAAGAGGGCTCATGATCCTCAGTGGACATAAAAAGATTAAGATGTTGTGAATATCAAAATCTGAAACCCGGGGCTGGAGTTGGATCTATCACTGATGGAGGCTCCTGTGCTCCACTCCAGTAATTTCTGGTTATTTCGCAGATTTACCACTGTGGCTCTAATGTCAGGGCCCTGGGGCGGGGCTGCCTCTGCCAGGAAGGCCCCTCCCTCCTTGCCTGCCACTCCAGGGTAAGCCCCGCCCTCTCCAGGGGGAGAAGCCTTTCCCTGATTGGCAGACAGGGGGCGCTCTTCCTCCCCGGGGCTGCCGCGCGCCACAGTGCCCAGGGGAGGCGTCCCGCGAGTCCACGGCGGTCGGGGGAATGAGTGAGTCCGCGAGTGAGCCACCCTCCACGAAGACCTAGACCCTTGCTGCATCTCAGGTCCTGGTCCTTGTGGGCACTGTTTTGGGCTGAGGGCTGCTGGCAGAAGAAAGGAGTGGCTTCGCCTTTGCTCCTCAGCACGGCTGGCATCTTGGCATTCACAAGGGCCATTGTCACCCCACATGGAAGTCCCTATGCAGGACGTAATCCCTGGTGTGCATAAGACTGGCTCTTGCACACTGTCGCAGTCACCTCCAAGGCACCCCAAGTCCTCAGCATCACCTGCACTGGACATACAGGATGGACAGAGGCAAGGGGCTCAGGGTCAGGTCATCACAGGTGCCTGTCCCAGTCTGTGTGCCTGGGGCAGTCATTCAAACTTCTTTGAGTCTGAGTTTTCTCATCAATAAAATAGGCTTATCTCCCCACTTCCTGGGGCTCGTGCTGGGTACGTACAGCTGGCACACCTGGGCACAGGCAGAGCTGGCTGGTAGGGAGGCAACCAGGCCCTCAGGATTCTGTGCCCTGGCACGTGTCTCTTCTGGTCAGAAGGTTCTGTCACTTTAGGGACCTAGAGGTCCTAAATCCAGGCCAGGGGAGGGCCGCGGATGGCTTTGGGAACCTTAGCCAAGAGGCAAACACGAAGCTCCCTCGGCCCGTGGCAGTCAGTGCGGAACCCTGGGGAGCCCTTGCTCAGCCTGGCTGCAGCCCAGGAAGTGAGCCCTCCAGCACCTGGCTCTGCTCTCTGCCGGCCACCTCAAGCTCTGCCACACCCCTCCTGCTCCTCCCAGGAGACTGCACAGGGGTCTCACCCAGTTCCAGCTGCTCCGACACAGGTCCTGGTCTCAGGGGTGCTTGGTGGCAGTGCCTGATGCCTGCCTGGAGGTTGCCCTTGTCTACAGATGAGGAACTTGAGGCTGGAGGGGAAGGGCTGGTCCAGTGTGCGGCGCTCAGGACATCTGAGCAGCTTTCCTCGTCGGCTGGCTCTCTGCTCAGCATGTCCTGCTCCTCTGCTCTGTTGAGGCAGCTGCTCAGGGATGGCCCCACAGGTTGGTGGGTGACCTAGCGCCATCAGCCATGTGGCCTGCCTGGCACCTCTGGGAGACTCCACAGACGCTCCTGCACTTCCTGAAGGTTGGGGTGATAGGGAGCTAATTTAAAGTAACAGAGCCCCCTAACCAGAGGACCTCCTGGGCTGGGGCAGGTGCCTGGCCATTCTGTCACCATCACGATTCTTATTCTGAGTCTGGACACCTCTCAGGTCGAGTGGCCACAGGATGCGGTGTCCTCTGTAGCCCTCCTCCCTTTGACAGTGATGGAGATGCCTGGCCAGGGTCCTGGCACTTCCATTAGGCTGATAAGGGATGGTCATCCGGCTCTGTCTCTCGCTGCCTCTGCCCGGAGCCTCTCCCGCCCTCGGCCCGCTTCTGGCTCTTGGCAGGACCTTGGGTTGGCAAAGGGCAGCCTCGGAAATGGGTTCCGTCCTCGGTGATGCACTGGGGGGCGGTGGCTCCCAGGTGGCTGACGCAGCTGTAAATCATGGAGAAGGCAGATCGCCTGCCTTGAGCACACTGTGCGCTCGGGGTGGATGCACTCCAGGCTGGGTGACTTAGTGTGGCTTCCACAGGACGGTATCAGTGAAGCCAGCAGGACTGAGCAGGCACTCAAACGGTGGCTGAGGACAGGAGGAAGCATGGTGCTCCTGTAGGCACTGCTGGCACCTCTGGAAAAATAGCAGTTGCTGCCATCGATAGAGCATGCGCTACCCAGGCACGGTGCGCCCCGCGTGGACCATTGTACCACCCCGCTCGGCAGCCTGGAGGCAGGGCTCTTAGCAGCAGCACCCCCATTTTACTGATGGTACAGCTGGTAAGTGGTACAACGGGGACTTAAACTGCCTGTCCACCTCATGTCATCTTGGAAGACACATGAACATCCAGGTCTTAAAACTTGCAAATAGTCTGCAGGGTCTCTTCCAGGCAAACATCAACTCTCTTCATTTCCCCCTTAGCAAAGTGCATAGTCACACAAGCAGCAGAGCTAAGGGACACAATTTCTCATGGGATCGTGAGCACAACACTAAAGAGGGGAAGGAGATGTGGTTATCCCCATTTTGCATATGAGGAATCTGAGGTTCAGAGAGATGCAGTAACCAGCCCCAAGATACACAGCCAACACTACAAAGCCCAGGTTCCTTCTCACATTTCTGATGGTGTCTCCTCCCTGTACTCTCCTTCCAGGGCTATTGTTGGATACCTCCTGGGTCAGGCACTGTGCTGGGTACTGGCAAACAAATGCCTTCAAGGCAGACACAGTCCCCAGCCTTGTGGGATTTGCACTGAGCTGCAGCATCAGGAGAGGAAAAGAAGGAACTGGTGACTCATGGACCAGGGAAAGCGGCTCCCGGGGAAGGGGGGCAGACCTCCCTCCCACTGCTCCCGCGTGGAGCAGGGTCTCCCTGTGCACAGGGGTGGAGAGTGACGGGCCTGTGGGTCACACCAGGGGAAGGGCAGGGCTGCGTTGCTCCCATCGGTGACAATGTCACTTCTGCCCTCTCTTCCAGCATGGAAGAACTTTTGCCCGCAGTAACTGCTATTTTTCCTACTTGCAAGCATCTCTGAGCTTCTCACCATCTGCCCACAGGTGACGTCTGCTTTCAGTTCTCATTTCTGCTAAATATTTACCAGATTTACATACTTCATGTACAGCCCAGCTCATTTATCTTTTAAATGCACTCATCTCTTCCTTTTTTTTTTGGTACTGGGGATTGAACTCAGGGGCACTCGACCACGGAGCCACATCCCCAGCCCTATTCTGTGTTTTATGTAGAGACAGGGTCTCACTGAATTGCTTAGCGCCTCGCCATTGCTAAGGCTGGCTTTGACCTCGCGATTCTCCTGTCTCAGCCTCCCTAAGTGCTGGGATTACAGGCTTGCGCTATTGCGCCCGGCTCATCTCTTCTTTTGACTGTTCTCTTTTCTGATTTAGCATGTTTTTATTTAAATAGATTGTTCAACCTAAAGATCATTAAATAAATGGTAAATAAATAAATAAATAGAATCTTTGTCAAAGGTAAGCAACTTGGAAAAAGGGATAGCACATGCCTTCCATGGCATGTGCAATGGTCCTGTGGCACGCGGCTGTGAGACTTACCTACCGTGTGCTGGAAAACACACCTGTGCAGACACTGGCTATTAGCTGTTTTAGTCATTAGGCTTACTGTCCCCAGGCCCTGTAGGGGTTCAGCTCAGAGCACAGGGTGCTCAGCTAATCCACCTCCAGCCTGCCTGGCTGCAGACCTTTCAGCCAGGGTCCTGCCCTGGCAGCCCCTTCCAAGCTTGCCTTCCCTCCTTGGCAGGTTAAGGAAGAAATCAAAGGCTTCTGGGACCCCAGAGGCTACAGGGCTGAAAACACGTGCCCCTCTTCAGGTTAGGAGAGAGAAGTGGTCCTTATTTTTGGGGTCATGACCTTCTTGAAAACCTTCCAGAAGCTGCAGAGCCTCCCCCAGGGGCATGCGCCCAACACGCACGCCCAGGTACACACACACGAACATGGACGCACACAGCAAAGGAGCGCACACGTGCATGTGTGACTGCACAACGCACTGGGCACACGCGGTGCCGCTCCCAGGACACACGCTCACGCACACGGGCCCTGACAGCACTCTGCGCGTGGGTTCAGGTGAACTTCGCTCTCTCTGGGTCTGTCCCGGGTTGCACGTGTCCTGTCTGGGGACAGAGACCCGGGTCCTGGTTTCCCTGCCTCTGACCCACACTGGCCAGTTGATGTGCGTGGGGCCTGGTAGGGGCAGGAGGAGAGGGAGAGGCGGGAGAGACGGGCAGAGGCCAGGGAGGTGCCAGGGAGGGACAGGAAAGGCAGCAGGAGCAGACACAAAGAGGTGGAGGGACATGGTGACAAAAAAGTGGAGCTGGGCCCATATGAGCAGACCCAAGAGGGCCTGGCAGGGGCTGGGACAGGGGTGGGTGACAAGGACCCTCTCAGATGTGACTGTGGCAGGTCCCGCCCCTTCCCCAGCTCTCAGTCTCCTCCCTGCACCGGCAGAGGTGTGGGGAGGTAGCCAGCCAGAGTGCCGCACCGGAGCCCGGACCCTTTTACAGCCCCAGGGGGACCTCAGGGCCAGGGGGACCTCAGGGCCAGACTTCTCGGTCTCCATCCGACGTGGCCGGGAACTTCCTGCAGGGGGCGCTCACGGCCTTTCTTTTATTTTTTTAATCTCCAAATGAAGTTTGTCGTGTTTACATGGTTGATGACAAATGAACCCAAAGCTCCCTGTCACTCTCGTCACAACTAATGCCACTTCCTCTCCGGGATGTGGAGTGTCTCACCATGCTACGAGTGTGGGCCAGAGGGTGTGTTCTGACCTGGGAGGAGCCTTCTGGCCAGGTGTCTGTGTCCCAGCAGGCCCTGGTGCAGGGTCACCGCAGGACAGGAGGGGCAGGTTTCTGGCCAGGAGGTCCTCCAGGGCCAGGGCGCTCCCCATAGCTCACCTGCCCACCCACGAGCAGCCAGGAGTGGGGCTGGCCACAGGCATGCTCTAGGCAGGGTCCTGCAGCAGGGTGAGGCTCAGCCAGAGCCTCTCCCAGCCAGGGGCTGGCTGAGGAAAGACATGACCCAAGGCTGGGAAAGTGAGCAAGGGCCAAAGCACCACAGTGTAAGGAAATCCAGAAGACCAGAGAAAAAACAGCCACTGCCTATGTCCTTTGGCCCCAACCTCCAGCCGGGTTGGTTGGGCCCTTGTTTAATAGGCAAGACATTGAGGCTCAGAGAGGGTAAGGAACTAGACTGGAATCACACAGCTCAGGAGCAGGCAAGGCATGCCGTCAGACCCAGGCTTGCTGACTGCCCAGCACATCCTCCTGGGCTTGTCTACCTCTCAATCCCAGTCAAGAAGGAGGGGATGGTCACCCCTGACCCCCCATCATCTTCAGCCCCAAGTGAACTGCACAGCCGGTCGTAAGAGGACAGGACTATTTAACCAATAAGAAACCTCAAGAGACCCTGTCATCTATTTTAGCCTTGGGTGTCTGAAAGGTGAAGGATTCCTCCACAGCTACATTACTAAGGAGTTATGTATCAGAATCTTTGAAAGAAAATAAAGAGAAACATCATGAGCCAGGCGTGGTGATGCAAGCCTGTAATCCAGCCCAGCTGCTTGGGAGGCTGAGGCAGGAGGATCACAAGTTCAAGGCCAGCTTCAGCAACTTAGTGAGGCTCTAAACAACTTAGCAAGACCCTGTCTCAAGATATATTTAAAAAGGGGAGACTGGGGATGTGGCTCAGTGGTTAAGCACCTCTGGATTTAATCCCTAGTACAGAGAGAGAGAGAGAAACATTGATGTGGACGTTCTCCTGGCCCCAGAGGCCAAGTCCACTCTCCACCAGGAGTAGCGCACCCAAACTGTAGGCATAGGCCCAGCACAAAGAGCAGGCTCTAAGGGCCAGGACCACAAAGGTGAGGGGCACAAGTTGGGGCCACTTTGTTCCTGGAACAGTCCCCTGGGCTCCCCGAGCATGGACACAGGCAGTGTGCCCGGTCAGGGGCCCTGGCTTGGCTCCCTTGGGAGAAGCCGCCAGGGGCACAGGAGGAGGCACCTGGCCAGCCCAGAACCTTGAGCCTGAGATCTCACCTCTGTCCCCTCTGCCACCAACTCCCTGCAGGACTCTGGGCAAGTCCCGGGACATCTCAGAGTTTCTGAACCACTGATACCAAGCAAGAGGGGCTAGAGGTGCCCATCTGGGTGGTCCTTTCTGTGTCATAGCCCCAGGAATGGGAGGGACTTGGTTTCTGAACGGGAGCTGAGTGGGCCTGGGAGCTGGACCCCACCTCCTGCCCCAGAGCACCCATGGGTGACTTGTGACGGGAACTACTCACAAATAGCAGCAGACACTTGTTCTCCCGGACGGCCCCACAGCAGCCCAGGAAGCCGAGGAGGAACAGCAGGCCACCCATGACCAGCAGGATGTAGGCCCCGGTGATGAGCAGGGGGTTGGCCACCACGATCTCCCGGAAGCCGGTGGGGTCCACCATGACCCAGATGCCGACGCCCAGCAGGCAGGCACCTCCCAGCTGCCCAGGGCACGGAAGGAGTGGAAGGAACACACAGGTGGGTTAGGCAGGTCCCCTGAGCCAGGCCCCAGGGGCAGAGGCGCGGAGCACTCAGGGAGCCGGCAGGGGACTCCATGCAGCCCAAGCTGGGCTTCCAGTGCTACTTTCCCAGGCTTTGCAGTTTTCCAGTGACCCTGACCTTAAGCACAGCCTGCAACCGTCCAGCCCAGTGTCTGACCTGGGCCCCAGTGCAGGCTGCTAAGGGCGATCCAAGCAGAGTTCATTTGCTGTGTGTGTGTTTTCCTTTAAATGTCAGAGCTGCAGGATTATGAAGTCACCTTATCCAACTATGATTCCATACTGAGGCCAGAGGGGGTCAGCAACTTGCTGAAGGTCACACTGCAAGTTTATGGCAAATTCAAGTCCACATCCCAGGCCTATCATTGAACCAAAGCCCACGGATGTGCACTGAGATCTATGCTGAACCCAGGCTGGGAAAACAGACAAAAAAGTCACAGTTGGTTCTCAACAGGCGCTTCAGGGAGGCTCCAAGAGGACAGTGGGCTCTCATGCTCAAATCTGCAGCTGGACAGTCTTCTCATGCATGTCTTCATCTGCATGCCCCGCCCCCTCCTTGCCTTGCTTATCCTGGGAGAGAAGCAGCTTAGCCCAGAGAAAGGACTGTGCCACTTATCAGCTGTGTGACCTAGGGTAAACGGCTTACCCTCTCTGAGCCTTAGCTTCCCTCTGGTTAACAGGAGACTCAAATTCCCACCTCCTGGGACAGCCTCCAGGAAGAAAGGATAAAGGGGGTGTGAATGTGTTTAGATTTTAGTAAGTATCTGTTGTATTTCTCTGGAGCACAGACAAGTTTTGGAAGCAGCTGTGCTTGTGGAGGAAACCAAAGTTCCATGCCCTTGGATTTGAGGCTGTTGGTGTCTAAATCCCTGCGGTGGTAGGAGGGCCCGAGGCCCCCGACACGGGTGAGGAATGGCAGATGGGCTCCAGGGAAGCTGCTGAGCTCTGCCAGAAGAGCTGAAAGGCTCAGCACAGAAGCAGGTCCCGGTAACTGCCCGGTGGGTCTCGGGTGGAGAGGCCTGAGGTCCCAGAACAGGGAGACAAGAGGAGCCGCAGCTGGAGCGGCCTGAGGCAGAGTCCACAGCTGTGCCATGGCTGGACAGATCTTGCTTCTTGGTCTCCCCACCAAACCTCCAGGGAACTCTCTTGCTCTTTGGTGCTGGGGGGGGGATTGGGGGTCAATAATTGTAGGCCACATTCTTGGCCCAGGCCCAGGTGATGCTGGGACAGGGATGGGGCATAGTGTGGGGCAGACTGCTGGCTTGGCACGTGCCAGGCCCTGGTGCCATCCTGAGCACCACAGAGGAAAAAAAGAAAGGATGGATAGAGAGACCTCGTCGTGGGCTCAGGCCAGATGGAAGCCTTTGGGGCCCATGGAGCTGGGAGCTGGGGTATCTCTGTTCCTGGGAGGGGCTGTGGCCTGGGCAGGGTTGAGCAGAGCTGCTGGTGGGCCGCCAGCAAGAGGCAGGCCACCTGGCACTCAGAGGTTGTCCCTTCCTATGCAGAAGCCCTATGTTGGCTGCAGAAGGAGCTAGACTGCTTTATTTTCAAAAGTCCTGTTGAAGTAGGACTTTAAGAGATGAGGAAGTCAGGTGCCAGGAGTGCACACGACTGTAATCGCAGCTCCATGGGAGGCTGGGAAAGGAACATTTCCAGGCCAGCCTGGGCAACTAAGGGAGCTCCTGTCTCAAAATAAAACACAAAGCCCTGGGGAAGCGCTCAGTGGTAGAGTGCTGGCTGAGCATGTGTGGGCCCCTAGGTTCAATCCCTAACACTGCAAAAAAAGAGAGAGATGAAGATACTGAGGTTCAGAGAGGCAACATGTGTTTCAAATTGCACAGCTGGCAAGGGGCAGCGCTGGGATTTGAAGGTAGGCTCTGGTCCCAGGTCACAGAGAAGTTTCTAAGTACATCAGGTGGCTACGGGGCTCCCTCTCCAGCTCTGGTGTGTGTGTAGGGTCCACTCCAGGTGGGGCTCCTGCTAGTTGCCCTCTGTCACAGTCATCTGCTCCTCCTCCCCCTCTCCCCAAAGGGCCAGGTCCCAAGGCAGTGGCCAGGCCTGAGCTCCCCCACCTTCTGCCCTGTCCTGCCCCAGGGACTCGCCCATATGATAGTTTCAAAGCAGCAGCAGTGTGTCACCCAGGAGAGGCCCAGGAGACCCAGGAGGACTCACAAATATGAAGAAGTTGAAAACGAACATCAAGTACTTCATGCAGCTCAGGCAGTCGCCTTCCATGGTACCACTCACTGCACCTGCAAAACACGAGGGGGCCTCAGTCCTGGGGTCTCCACCCAGGGAGGGTCCCGGCTCCTCCCCACGAGGGGCCCAGTGGCCAGCTCCATCCTTGCAGTGGGTGGAGGAAGAAGGAGATGGTAATAATTCTCCTCCCAGGGACAGTGACTTGCCCTGGGGACCTGGAGTTAGGAGTGAGGATGTAGGAGCCAGCCCGCCTGGGTTTAAGCTCTCTGACACCATTCATTTGCTGTGTGACCTTGGGCAAATGACTCCACCTCTCTGGGTCTTGCTCTCTCCAATTTTAAAGTGGTGATTAAGGACAGCACCTTCCTGCTGTCGGCGGGCGTTGTGGAGATTAAGGGCAACACTGCAGCTGCGTGCTCAGCGTAGCGTGACATGGTCGGGGCGCCACAGAGCTGATTCATGTCATTTCTTTTTTTCTTTTTTTTGGTACTGGAGATTGAACTCAGGGGCACTCGACCCCTGAACCACATCCCCAGCCCTATTTTGTGTTTTATGTAGACACAGGGTCTCACTGAGTTGCTTAGCGCCTCGCCATTGCTGAGCCTGGCTTTGAACTTGCAATCCTCCTGTCTCAGCCTCCCTAAGTGCTGGGATTACAGGCGTGCGCCACGGCGCCCGGCTTCATGTCATTTCTTTAGTGCACCTGTAAGCCTCCACTTGGTAGGTCAGAAAATCCAGGATCAGAGCCCTGAGGCACTTGCTGAGGTCCCAGGCTGGGACCAGAACCCCAGGCTGAGCCCTCTGTGCCTTTGGCTGGGGGTTGACTTCAACCCACACGTATACAGAGACTGCTCTTTGGAAAGGGCAGCGAGGACAGCAGAGAACATGGACTGAGCTCTGGAGGCCAGCCCCACGGAACTGACTGACTTTAATCTTTCAACAACCACATGAGGCAGGAGGCTCTGTGCCTGATCATGAGAGGAAACGGAGGCTCAGGGAGGCCAAGTGACCTGCCCAGCATCACAGAGATGTCTTGTAGCCACCTCCAGATCCTGTGCTCCACCTGGACCAAGAGCAGATGCTTAGGCAGAGAGTAGGACACAACCAGCACCAGACTAGGAGTTGGAGCCCAGGGCTCATGCTCCGGAAATCACTGCTGTGTGACCTTGGGCAGGGCACTTTCTCTCTCTGATCTCAGAGTGTTTGTCTTTAAAATGTCAGACCAGGAATTTGATAATAAGTCGGTTTTTTCTATCACACTCTGATTTGGACAAAAGACCTTAGGAGGCCAAAAGCTTCTGCAGAAGAGTGAGGCTAAGAAGCATGTGCTGGAGGCCAGCTCTGGGGTCCCTCCTCTGCCTAGTGAGGCAAAGCTCCTCTCTGCGGTGGAATCCAGCTTCAGGGGCTCTGACTACTTAGCAATTAAGGGCATAATAAACACAGCGACTCATAAACAGGCTACCCATGTTCATTAGATCCTGCAGGTCACCACCAGGCGGCCGGGGTTGGGAGGCCTGGGCTCCCACACAGACTCAATAAAAGGCAACTCGTTTCCTGGGAAGAGCCTCTGACAGCCTCAGGGTGAGTCAGGTGGAAAAACACAGGACAGGAGGAAGAAGGTGGGTGGAGGCTGGGGAGGCCCTGGGCCAGCCTCGGGCAGGCCGGGTGCTGGGGCAGGAGGGCCTTGGTGCCCCCAGAGGACTGAATCCCAGCTCTTCCAGGCTGAGCCCACGGGCAAGTTCCTGAACGGGAAGCAATGGACTTTCCTTCTCTGTAAAAGTAGGATTAAAATCAAACCTTTCTCCTAATTCGGGAAAAACACTGAGCACAGACATCAGCCCATGGTACTAATAATGTTAACAGCCCACAGCGGCGGGCGCACCGCGGCCTCGCACGGCGTGCTCAGGAGCATGCGCAGTCTCACAATCCTCCAGCGCTCCAGGAGAGTCCATGCCCGTCCACTCTTCAGCAGAAGAAATCAAGGCTCAGGGAGGTGGGTTCACTTGTCTCGGGTCACACAGCACGGTGCTACAGCCAGAATTCAAATCCAGGTCTGTCTTAATCTGCAGCTGTGACTCAGTCGTCATTTACAACGGAAGCCAATTCCCTGGCCCCTTTGGCCATGGTGTTCCAAAGCACAAGCCTCTCTACACCTCCTGTGGGACCTTCTTTCTCAGGTTGCTCAGAAAAACTGCTGCCATGGGGTCTGTGTGACTTTGCGGTACAATACGAAGGAGCACATTCATCTTACACCTCTACGCCTCCAGTGTCCAGGGAAAAGAGTCTTCCGGGCCATTGCCTGTGACCAGGTTGAAGCCCAAGGCCAGGGCTGGCCTGCTCCACCTCTATAAGGGGCTCCTGGAGTTGGAGACACACTCCATAGCCAATTGGCCAGACTAGCCTGACAGACACGTGAGCCCTCCAATCTCTGTCTGGCGCTAGCTGTTAGCTCCACCCACCCACTTCTAGGAACGAAGTCCGTGCAGCCTCGGCTCTAATTGTCCTCTAAGGAGCCGGGGGGCGAGGGGGGGGGGGTGCGCGGACGACGACTATGTAGGTGGGACAGGAAGTCTGGGGACTTTGTTGATCCTCAAAAAAGATGTTCGAAAGGCACTTTGGAGGGAGCCTAGGGGCCATCTGCTGAGGGGAAGGCCTTGGGGCCCAGGGCGGCTTGGGGCAGCGACAGGGTGGCGGGGCTGCGGAGGTGGCAGGACGCGCATCACCTCCTCCCTCATGTCTGGACGAACCACAGAGGCTCTGGGCCTTGTCTGAGAATGGGGTCAGGAGCACCAACCTCCTTGGGACGGAGCCAGCTGGAGGCCAGAAGGCCTGTCGTGGGGAGGGTCCTTGGCCAGGGGCTCTTGGCGCCAGGCTGGGCCAGGTGGCTTCCTCTCCTCTCCTCCCTCCTGCCCAGCTGCCAGGCTCCCCTCAGCCGCTCTCCCAGGCTCTAGGTCTCTTAGCTCCTCAGGTCCCACAAGGGCGTGATTCCGAGAGTTGGGGTTTAAGCAAGAAGGATGGTATTCAGTGGTTCTCAAATGGGGTTCCCTGAGGCTACCAATATGCCAAAGTTATTTTCCACATTTTTCGTGCCAGCTCAGAAATCCATGCCTGCCCCTCAGGCCAGCACAAGGGTAAGTGTCTTGGATTTTGGAGCAATGAAGCCCACCCCAGGTGGGGACCTTCTTTCTCAGGTTGCTCAGAAAAACTGCTGCCATGGGGTCTGTGTGACTTTGCGGTACAATATGAAGGAGCACATTCACCTTACACTCTACAAATGACTCGCAGATGACTGTACTATTAGATAAAGTCCTCGAAACCCTGCGCAGGATCCATAGGACTTGGCTTAGTGGGATCTCACCTCCCTGTAGGCACCTAGGAAGCTCAGGAAGCTCAACCTCTCACCCGGCCACAGAGCGCACCACGCTGACAGCATGATTCCAGTTGTATAACAAACCCTTAGTGAGGTTTGGACGGGTGCTCTGGACTTAGGGGACCTCACACCTCACTAAGGGTGGGTGCCAGCTTAAAATTCCACCCTGGGCAACTTATGTCACCAGCACATCAATGAAAGAAGTTCTCGGTCAGGAAAAGATTGGGAGGCACCGATCTGGCCCAACAGCCTCTTTTCTGGAAACGAGAAAACAGGCTGAGAGGGGGAAGGGGGCTTGACCAAGGCAGGAAACTCACTGGCGCTGGAGCTGAGTCTGGGACACAGCCAATGCCCGGTGGAGGTGCCACCTCCTCTATGTGTTATTGACTTGAGTGCCATGCATCGGCCTCCTGGGAATATATATTTCCTAAAACATGGATGTGTTTTGATCCCCGTCTTACTCCCAGTGCCTAGAGCCATTCCAGGCACATAGTAGACCCTCAGTTAATCCAGCTGATTGACAGAATGAATGAGTGAGCGCGTGACTGTAGAGTGGAAAAGAGAAACCAGACAGCAATGGAACCAGAAATCAGAGACACAGACAGTCAAAAAGAGAAAGAAGGAGAGGCATAGGAGATACGGACTGTTCGCATGGGGGATGGCAGAAGGTCAGGGACAGGTGACAGGGCACGGGTGCACAGAGAGAGGAGACGCGACTGCTGATTGGTCACCTGGGAAGTTCTTCAGGTGTCACAGGATGGAGGCTCCTGGTCAGAGGGGCTGCTGTGTGCTTCTTTTATCCACCCAACTTGTCCTAGAAGAGAAAATACTCAATTACAGGAAGGCGGTAGGGAGCAGCGTGGTGACGCAGCCCTGGGTGCGCCTCTCTGCTCCCGACGCCCGTCCGCAGCTGAGCGTCTTGCCCATCTGGGCTGGCGGGCACTGATGAAACGCTCTGGGCATCCGGGGAGCCTCCAGGGGGAGCTCTGCACCCCCTGCCCAGGCAGCAGCTCCTATGCCCCAGGGAGCCGTGTGGAGACCCACCTCTTCAAGCCCGTGGTTCTGGCCCAGGACTCATTCATGCTGACGTGGCTGCAGGTGACTGGGAGGGGGTGATAGGCTGGATGCCACCCGGGTGTCCTCAGTGCCCTCTCAGCAGAGAGAGTGCCAAACCCCCTCCCCAGACTCCCAGGCTCCCAGGAGGGAGAATGTGGTGCTGGAAAGTGTCCCTCAGCTTTGCACAGGGTTTCCAGGGGCTTCCGCTGGAGGCCGGCTCCCAGCAGCGGGAAGGGCCCTAGAGACAGTAGGAGGTTGGGGGTCCTGGGGATGTGGTGGCCACGGAGAGCAAAGGGAAGGTGTCTAGGTCTCAAGGTGCCTGCTCGGACTCTCCCAAGTGAAAGCCCACCTGGGGGCAGTGAGGAGCGATAGGGGAAAGATTCCCTCCCTCCCTGCCTGTGTCTCTCTCTCCATCCACCCATCCATCCACCCACCTATTCATCCATCCATCCACCCACCCACCCATCCATCCACCCGCCTGCCCATCCACACATCCATCCACCCATCCATCCATCCATCCATCCATCCATCCATCCATCCACCCACATATCCATCCACTCATCCATCCATCCATCCATCCATCCATCCACCCGCCCATCCACACATCCACCCACACATCCATCCACCCACCCATCCACACATCCATCCACCCATCCATCCATCCATCCATCCACCC
>CM053399.1:18638961-18696238 GCA_028644305.1 Xerus rutilus
CCATCCATCCATCCACCCACCCATCCACCCACCCATCCATCCATCCATCCATCCACCCACATATCCATGCACTCATCCATCCATCCATCCGTCCATCCATCCATCCGCCCATCCACACATCCACCCACACATCCATCCACCCATCCATCCATCCATCCATCCACCCATCCATCCATCCATCCATCCATCCATTCATCCATCCATCAATCCATCCACCCATCCATCCATCCACTCATCCACCCACCCATCCATCCACCCGCCCATCCACACATCCACCCACCCATCCATCCATCCATCTGTCCATACATCCATCCACCCACCCATCCATCCGTCCATCCATCCATCCACCCACCCATCCATCCATCCACACATCCATCCATCCATCCACCCATCCATCCATCCATCCACCCACCCATCCACCCATCCATCCATCCACCCACCCATCCATCCATCCATCCATCCATCCATCCATCCATCCATCCACCCATCCACCCGCCTACCCGCCCATCCCCTCATCCCCTCATCCCCTCATCCCCTCATCCCCGCAGTAGACACATATTGCCCCCTCGCGTGCCGGGTGCTGTGCAGGGAATGCGAGTATAAGCGCATGCTCATGACTGGTGTGAGGAGATAAGGAACAGATAGCAACGGGTCTGGGAAAGCTACAGGGGAGCTCTGACTTCACCAGTGTGACCACTTGGGGCAGTGGACAAGAGACCAGTGAAGGGTGAATGTACATCCACTCCTTACGTTTTATGGTACTGGGGATTGAACCCAGCCGGTGCTTTACCACATCCCTTTTATTATTATCATTTATTTATTTATTTATTTATTTTTGGTACTGGGGATTGAATTCAGGGGCACTCAACCACTGAGCCACTTCCCCAGCCCTATTTTGTGTTTTATGTAGAGACAGGGTCTCACTGAGTTGCTTAGCCCCTCGCCATTGCTGAGGCTGGCTTTGAACTCGCGATCCTTCTGTCTCAGCCTCCCAAAGTGCTGGGATTACAGGCATGTGCCACTGCGCCTGGCTATCATTTTTTATTTTGCAACAAGGTTCACTAAGTTGCTGACATTCTTGCTAAGTTGCTGAGGCTGGCCTCAAACTTGTGATCCTCCTGCCTCAGCCTCCCATTCACTGGGATTACAGACGAGCAGCACCATAACTGGCAAGATGAAGCCTGCAGGGAGATGGGCAGGCAGAGGAAGCACCTCCTTCCTGAGAGCTTACTGTGTCTACTTGGTTAAAGCTACATATGAGGGGACAGCTGCTCCGTCTCTACGTTAGCTTTAGGAAATGTGACAGTTCTACAGTAGGGAAACTGTCTTAGAGAAAGAAGTGACTTGTCCAACGTCATACAGCTAAGTAAATGTTGGCGCTGGGATCCAAACCCAGAGTCAGAACCAAAAGGAGCTTTGGTGGAAAGGGGCTCCATCCTCCGATTGATTCCATCAGTCCCACCCCCGCTCCTGCAGCCGATGGTGGCCCCAGTGCTGGAGAGCCCGGCTTCTGCAGCTCCAGGCCAGGGGTCAGAAACGCTGTGCTGGGGGACGAGGACGGTGCCAGCAGGAGCAATGCGCCCCAGGACCTGGGCCCAGGGAGTTCTGTGTGCTCCCTCCTGTCCCAGCAGGGTGGACGCCGGGAGGAGCTGGAGGGGAGGCCTCTGGGTCCAGGCAGGATGAGGAGTCTGAGCTCCTCACTAGGAAAAATGAAGCCACCGGGGCTCCTTCAGAGTTGGGGTTCTGTGTGCTCAGGAACGGGAGCCTGGGGGTGTAGCCCAGGGCTGACCATGACAGACCCCAAGGCCCTGGGGAGCAGAGAAGGGTCAGGGTTTTCTCCCACCCTTGCCCTGGTCCCCAGTATTGCCATGGTCTGCCAGCACCTCAGGCTGCTGTTCTGAGTGTGACATGGCTCACTTCCCCTGACATGGTGGCATGGATGACATAGGCCAACCCAGAGACAAGCAAGAGATGCCAGACCCCGTGGGAATGGCCAGCCCTTGCCAGCTGCTGCCTCATCTACACTGTCACCTTGCCTGAAAGGGGCTCACCCCTCTTTGGAGTCCCACCTCCCCTGAACAACCCTTGGTTCCTGGCTCCTATTTGTCCTGGAAGAGGACAGAACAGGTGACACCAGCTACACTCACCTCTATGGCTTCTGCAGAACCCAGGACAGCTCTGCCCTGGTCAGCTCCCTTGAGATCTTGGGGAAGTCACTACCCTCCCTGAAATGCTAGGGTCTCCTCTGAAAACTGATGATCCATTGCAAAGCCAAAGGTGGTTGAAAGAATTTGTGGCATCATGGATCTGGAGGACTTGGAAGAGCGCCAGGCACTGTTCTCATGGGGACCTCACCACCAGCACCCGCTGTGAGCTGAGAATACGTGCACACCCCAACTACGTCCCGGTGGGTGCCACAGAGAACCGTGGACATTAGGTTTGGTCGGTATGGGTACAGACATCTTTTCCCCAAATGGCTCCAAATTCAGACTGTGACAATTTGGTGATAACTGAGTTAGTAACACTAACTCATAGAATGGAGTGTTCACCAGCTGCCAGCCCCTGGCTGTGCATTTCTTCTGCATCTTCTTATTTAATCCCCACTAAGGAGGGGACACTGCCGCCACTATACCATTTTACAGATGAGGACACTGAGGCCCAGAGAAGGCAACCACTGGCCTGAGTTGATTCACCTGCTTAGTAAGACATGACCATGATTCAGTTGTAGGTCTGCTGAGCCCCAAACCAGAGCAGCCGACAGATTGAGTCCCGTGGGGCACAGCAGCAGAGGGGACACCAGAGAGAGCACCATACCTTAGTCCCCAGTCCCCAGCCCAGCATGGTTCTGCCGGGAACCAGACAGCCACGCACAGAGCTCAAGAAGCCGGCTAGCATCCTCCGCCCCCAGCCAGCTGGAGGGCCCTGGGATGGAGGGGGGTGACCCAATCCTGCCATCCCTTGACAGATGGGAGCCCGGAGGCCCAGAGAGGGGCAGCGTTGGGGCCGAGGTCACGCAGAGCCTCAGGGTTCTCCTCAGCAGGCTCCCGCCTGGGACAGACAGCTTTATTAATCTCGCCCCTCCCAGTGCCCCAGATGGCCGCTCAGCCCATCTGCACGGAGCTGGCGGGAGAGACTCTCTGATTAAGAAGAACAGCTCCATTCATAAATCACGCCTCTGGTTCTCGCTGTCCCCAGCCCCTGGGCACGCTTTCTGGAGAGAAAGAGAAATGGCAGGTGGGCAACAGCTATGGAGAAGCCCGGGACTACGGAACGAAAACCGAGAGCCAGAAACGGCTGGTGTGCGCCCGGCCAGGAGAGGGCGCTGTGGCGCAGGGCAGGGCGGCACGGGCTCTCCTGCGGCGCCCCGCCCCGCGGCTCTGCTCCAAGGAGCCGCGACCGCATTTATAGAGACTCTCCGCGGTGCCAGGCGCTGTCCCATGGTGTTTACCTTCCACGGTCCCGCTTGATCCTCCAGAAAGCTCTGCCAAGTTCCCATTATCATTCCCTTTCGTGGGTGGGGAAACTAGGGCTCCCGAGGGCGGAAGGTCCCAGAGCTGGGAAGTGATGGTGCCGAGCCCCCTGCCACCTTGGCTGGACCCTGAGCCCAGGCGGCCTACTTCATCAGCACCAGGCCCAAGGCTTGGAAGAGGGACATGGATCCTTGACGTCGGATTTCTAGGCTGGAGGACTTAATTGCCCTCTGGTTGTGCCTGCTGGGTCTCATCCCAAGACAGATGGTCTTCTAAACAAGCAGTTGGTCCCAGATCCTGGCAATTGCAGGGTAGGGACATGGACACAGACGAATGGGACTAAAATCTAATTAGGCTCCTGAGGGGCAGGTGCCCTGAGGGTTCACGATACCAAGAGCAAAGCCAGCTGTGGATGCAATTGGATCCTAAATGACAGTCTCCTTGGTGCCCCGCACTCACTGAACTGTGAAATGTCAAGAGGCGCAGGGCGGCTCGGCATCTGGGAAGCTCCGTCTCTAGTCTGTGGGTTGAGCCAGGCTGGGTGCTCAGAGATTCCCATCAGAGAATCTTCGAAAAGAAAATGCCTTCTTCGAGTGCTGTCTGCAACACTTTCCACGAGTGCAGTGCTAAGGCCCAGAGAGGGATGGGATCTCGCCCAAAGCCACACAGCGTGGCTAGAACCACAATCTTCTGATACCAAGCCTGGTGCTTTCCCCACCAATCCAGCAGCGTCCCTAAGACTGGCACCTTGATTTATGTTGACTTCTGAAAGCTCTTGACACACATCACGTAACTGAATCAACCCACCCTGTGACGTGGACACTCCTGTTTTACAGATGAGGAACCTGAGGCTCACAGGCTCGAAGTCATACTAGGTTAGAAGAACATCTAGGACAAAACAGGGTTCCTTGCTCCTCCACCCTGCTGTCCTGCAGAGGCATGGCTCCATGGGCCTCGAAGCTGCCGGGCCCCAAGGGTGACCTTACCACAGTCTGTGTTCCCATCACCCATGGACTTCATCTGCAGAAGCTGCTGGTCCCCAATCCAATGCAGCTCAGGGGTCCATCCCCAATCCTAGACACGTGACCTGCACTGGCCTCTGGGACCAAGGCTCTGGACCTGCTTGCAGAGGCTTTTGCTCTTACCTGGTGGTGGGGAGGCTCAATGAGGACCATAGAAGAAAAAAAAGACAGGATGGCAGAGTGGCCGTGGCTAAGAGCCCAGGTGTGAAAGTCACGTCCACACCTCTTGAGCACAAACAGCACTAACAAGTCAATGGTCAGACTTAGCCGCAGGTACAGCATGGAGTCCTGTGCTCACAAGACGGAACGCATCACACACAGAGGAAAATGAGCCTCATCTGGATAATGGCCAGTAAATGGCCCCCATCCCCCTTCCTGGTGATGGTCAGCTTGCCCAGTTACGACACACAGGACTGAAACCCCCTCCTAGCTGGGGTCTCTGTGCTACTGCTCTGACGTGCACAAAGGCGCCTGGCTGTGGTGGTGCGGCCCTCCCCAGGGCCAGAGCTGCGTTCTCTCCATAAGTTCAGTCTGTGCCTCACTTGGCCCATCCTTAGATTCCTACATCAAGGACCCTCCTAGCTGGGTGTGGTGGCGCATGCTTGTAGGGAGGCTGAGGTAGGAGGATCGAAAGTCCAAAGCCAGCCTCAGCAATTTAGTGAGGCGCTAAGCGACTCAGCAAGACCCTGTCTCTAAATAAAATATAAAAAGGGCTGGGGATGTGGCTCAGTGGTTAAGCGCCCCTGGGTTAAATCACCAGTACCCCCCAAAAAGGACCTTCACAGCCTGAGTTTGAGGCCTCCCTTTGGGGAGATCTCCTCAGGACAGGGCCCTCATTCTGGAGACAAGGACACTGAGAGCTAGGCAGCCCTGGTGGCTTGAGGTTGGGTGGGAGACCAGAGCAGTGGTCACTCTGTGTAAGGAACAGGACTTGGTGCTCCACAGCCGGGCACTACGGCAGGAGCAGGCAAGAAGCCAGCTGAGGGCCTGAGCGCCAGGGGCCTTCCCCACGAGGCCCATGGGCATCGCGTCCTGCATGGCCTGCTGTCCTCCAGGAAAGGCTTCCAGGCCAGTGACCTGGACAGGCAGGTGAGAGCAGGGAAGAAGACCTTGCAGGCGAGGGTCCAGGTCCAGGGGGTAGGCTGGGGCCTGGACAAGTGGCACACATGCCCTGGTGGAAAGAGGCCACTCAGCCTGCGGGGGAGCAGACCACCTGCAGCCCCCAGGCCCTGGGGAAGGGGCTGAGGGCAGGGGCGGGCAGGAGGCCTGGCTGCCTGGTGGGTTTCAGAGGGCCCTCCGTGGCCTCCTTGGATGGCCAGAGACAAGCTCCCTCCCAGAGCTGTGGCTCTTTCATTAATGCCACCAAGTCTTCACTGCCAGCCCCCCCCCAGGCCCCTGCCTCCCTCAGTCCCCATGGAGTGAGCACCTTCGGGATCTGTGGCCAGCGGGGAAGGCGGTGCTGGCCCACAGCCCCATGGAGCCTGGGTCTGGGCATCACTGCAGCCCACCTGGAGCCGCTTTCACGATGGCCCTACCCTGGCTGCTCCCAGGGGTAGCCGTGTCCCCACAGGCACACCTGGTGCTTCACCTGGTGGAGTCCTGCGGCCTCTGCTCTGGGCTGCCTCCTGGAAGCTTCTGCAAAAGCGTCTGTCAACCAGAGCCTGTTTGGGTAGTGCTTACCTTGAACTAAGAGCACAAGATCGCTAGGAGGTGGGTCTGCTCCCACTGGAATTGAACTGGGCTCAGAGACAGTGGGCAGCCCGCCTCGGGTGCCTCAGACAGGCTGCAGGAGCAACTGGTCTGACCCTTCAGCCCCTTAGCAGGGGTCTCTCAGCTTAGGGAGGCCCCCAGACTCCTTTTCATTGTGTAAAGTCAAATTCACTGGGTTCAAAGAGAAACCAATGATGTCGAAATACAGTTATGAAAACATTTTTTAAAACTAAATTCGTCACTGGGCGTGGGGGCTCACACCTGTAGTTCCAGCACTTAGGGAGGCTGAGACAGGAGAATCGCGAGTTCAAAGCCAGCCTCAGCAAAGGTGAGGTGCTAAGCAACTCAGTGAGACCCTGTCTCTACATAAAACAAAATAGGGCTGGGGATGGGGCTCAGTCGTTGAGTGCCCCTGAGTTCAATCCCTGGTGCCAAAACAACAACAACAACAAAGAACCAAGTTCATCACGAGCACTGTGGCCATGATGCTTCTTTACCAGCCTGTGGAATCCCAGCTCTCGTGGCGGATCCGGTCACTATCACCATATCAAGAAACCTGCAGTGATGTGGGGTACACTAAAGCATCTCCTTAGAGCAGCTCCTGCTGACAGAACCGTGGTTTGTCACTTGTGTCCCTGATGCAAGGCCATGCTGACTTTCAGTTCAATGTCAGTGAATGAGAAGGTACGACTTTGTCCCCAAGTTCACGGATCCCTTCAATTGTAAGTGATCTGTGTGACATGAGACCACCACTCAGCCCCGAGGCAATGTCTCACCCCATCTGTGGCTCATAGTCCAGTCTGCCACCAATTTCCATCCCTCCCCAGACAGCCTCACAGTCACACCTTGTCCTCTGTCCCAGCTGCCAGCAAAGGGACAGAGAATTTGCAGCAGGATTGGCCAAGGAGACACAGGAGCAGGAAAAGGATGGGGACCAGAACCCTAACCAAATTTCAATTAATGAGTCGGTGGTCAGAAGGAACTCCCTGTGGCCGGCTCCCTGGACAGGCAGCCCAGCTAGGTGGAGTGGAGGGGACAGAGAGCCATATGGGGGTCGGCAATACCCTGGGGAGCTTGTCAAGCCTTAGACTTTTAGACTCCAGCCCTGAGATTTGAATTCTGGGGTTCAAGGCAGGGCCCACCTGGGTTTCCCTTTTCACATCCCAGGGGGCTACATAGTCAGGTCTGGAGAGCTCGAGGTGAGACGCCCCTGAAGTTTACCTGGGAGGTGGGGCTCCAGGCAGACTGGAAACCACGCCTCCCCATATCTGGGGCTCCGCATATAAGCAGCCATTGGCACCCTGCTCTGCCACTCACTCCCAGAGCCAGAGCGGTTTCTCCGGCATCACCTGGGGATGGGTTGACATTTTGGTCCCAACTCCCCTTCCACATACTAACTGCCCCCTCCCCTCCAAGACAGCCCAAACTGTGTGATGATTGCCTGCCACTGGCCTCAGGGACCCGCGAGTAAGTGACTGGTGTCTGAAGCAGGGATTTTAATTCTCCAGCAATTCGCATCCTCAGGGAGCTCCAGAGGCCCAGGCTGGGGTGGAGGCTGAGCCTCCTCTGCTTCCCCAGAGGCGTGTGAGGGCCATTGCAGAGGAGGGGAACATGCTGTGTCTCCTGGCCAGCACTGGGGGCCCTGGGCCTCTCACAGCTGCCAACTCCAGCCCTGAAATTACCTTTAAGGAGCAGGGTCCCCACAGCAACCAGAGGCAGCCTCATCCCCTAGAAGTACCCGTAGGATCAAGTACAGGAGAGGGAGGCTACCCTCAGACATCGTCCAGCTGCTGTGGAACTTAACCCCTGGAGGAGGGCTGTGCCAGAGTAACCCAGAGGCCACCACGTCCTGTGGCCAAGGGCTGGTGTCCAGAGGGGAAGGGCCTTGCCTGAGGCTCAGGGCAGTCAGGGCCGGATGGCATGGCCCAGGCTCCTGGCCCAGGCCTGCCTTGCCACACCCTGGGTGGCTCAAAATGAGCCCCAGCCTCTGAGTCCCACCCAGGCATAGAGGGGGTCCTAGAAGGTGCCCCATAAGGCAAGGATAATAATCTCACCAACACCATAACTGCGCCTGCTCCGTGTGCTCCAGGGACTATGCCAAGTATTTGTCCAGATGAACACGGTGGGTCATCCTGAGTTACCCGGAGGTAAACAGGCTCAGAGAAGGGAGGAAGCAGTCCATGGGCGCCCAGCTGGGGAGGGAAAGCCAGGGTTCTGCCCCCAGGGGGCATACTCTCAAGCCAGCAGCAGAGCAGGTGGGAGAGGCCAGGCCCAGGTTCGAGTCCTGCCCTCTCGCTGACCTTCCAGTCTCTGGCTCGTCCCCCTGGTCCTCAGCTCCCCCTCCCCACATTTTATCCCTCCAGAGCCTGAAGCTCTAAAGAGACCCTTTGAAAGTCTTGGTAATCCATCCCAAAATACACAGGGCTGTTGCCGGGGCAACCTGGCCCACCACACAGCCCAGATTTAAATGTCTAATGGATTCACGGGCATTAAGGGGGCCTGGGAACCGGGCGGGAGAGGGCACAGGTCCGAGCTGGGCGGGGGCTGGGGCCCGGGGGCCCTGCCAGAGCAGCAGGAGGGGTGGGGCCTCCGGCTCCCTGGCTCTGTGTGGTGTCCGACAGGGTCAGGAGGGTGGTATGCGGGACCCAGTGGTGGAGGCTGAGTTCCAGGGCTGGGGGCACGTGGGAGAGGGGTTCCCAGGGGATTGTACTTTCCCAGGTGGACAAAGGTGACACGCTTTAGTTTTTCCCTAAAAGCTTGCTGTGGCCCCCGCAGGGTTCTCACATCATCTCCTTTGAGCCTCACGCCAAGGCCACGGGTAGGCCTGTTCTATTGCCAGGTCACTGCTGAGGAAAGTGGGATCTGAGAGCTCAAGGGACAGGCTGGAACCGAGGCCATGTGGCTCCAAAGCCAGGGCTCTCTACTTCACCCTGCGGGACTGCGGCTGGAGACGCAGAGGGGCTAATAGTGGTCACAGCCAGCTCACGGCCAGCCCTGCCTGCAGACCAGGGGCCACGCCAGGACTTTACAGGTGACCCGGCAGTATCAGTGGGCATCAGTGCCTCCATTTTACAGATATGGAAACTGAGGCTGTGGGGGGCAAGGTCGACAATAAGGCGGGGTGGGGATGGTGGCTGGCGTCAGCCTCAGCAGACAGACACGCGTGTAGACGAATACATAGACACAGGCACACACGGACACAGACGCCCCTCAACAGCGGTGCAGGTTCAGACCCGGTAAACAGAGGTGCAGATATGGTCGCTGGCCACCCTCCCACCTGAGTGACCTAAGTGTAAAGGAAGAGGTCCAAGGTCATGTGGTCAGTGCCTCCACCAACATCAAGACTTCCTAAGCAGACAAACTGATTCTTTTTTTTGTGTGTGGCAGTACTCGTTTTTTGTTTTTGTTTTTTTGGTACTGGGGATTGAACTCAGGGGCACTCGACCACGGAGCCACATCCCCAGCCCTATTTTGTGTTTTATGTAGAGACAGGGTCTCACTGAGTTGCTTAGCGCCTCGCTGTTGCTGAGGCTGGCTTTGAACTCACGATTCTCCTGTCTCAGCCTCCCTAAGTGCTGGGATTACAGGCATGTGCCACTGCGCCTGGCTCCATGCCTTCAATTTTACTGCTGCCTCACGGTTCCTTCAACTCTCCCAGGCGGCTGTCAATTTCTCATCAATGTCGCTGCATGTGCTGTCCTCTGCCAGGCACTCTTGGCCTGTCTGTAATCACTCTGGGGACTTGGTAGGCCTGGCTGGGTGCAGCCTGGGTGCCGGGGTGCAGCCTGTGGGGAGGCCTCCGGTGCTCAAGGACCTGGCCTGCCCTGGTGCTCCCGCTCATTAGCGCTGGGTGTGTTCCTGCCCCTTCCTACAGAGAGCCCTGGAGATGCCTCCCTCTCTTCTCCTGCCTGTCTGGCTCCATGGCTGGTGCCCTCCACCCCAGGGCCCAGGAACTATCACTGGAGCAGAAATAAAGCTCAGGCCCAGCCTCAGCCCCACGGGCGCTTGGTCTGCGTCCCTGTGCTTGGCAATAAATCCTAGAGACAGAGGGTCCTCTCAGGGCAACTGCAACTGATTCTAGTCACCTGGTCCGAATTAGGGGAGGCCACAGCCCCGTCCCCAGAGGTACTTGGCACTCAGGTTATGGAGGTCAAGCAGCCAAAAGGCAGAGACAGGACAGAAGCACCCTGAGGTGCCTGAGGAAAGCCTCCAAGGAAATGAATCAAAGACAGAGTTTAGGCTGGGGGTACAGGGGGCAGGCGAGACCCGCTTTCTTTCCTCCCCATAGAAAACATACCAGCTGCTCGTTGGAGTCATAAAGAACGAGGTGCGTCAGGACCAGGCGGGGACGGGGACAGGCAGGGGCTCAGACAAAGGGGAGCGTCGCCATGCTTTGCCCCAAGAAGCCGTGGCTCCCCAATCCCACCCAAACATGGGTGGTCCAGACCAGGAAGGATGGTGGTCATCCTTCAGGATGGCCAAGTGGTGCACGTCACGCAGCTTTCTTTTGGCAAAATACTAATGCAGGCTGAGTGACTCTGATCTAAATGCCCGGGACCAGAAGTGTTTCCTACTTCTGAGTCACTCGGATTTTGGAACAGTTGCCTAGACTTTACCAGTTTAGCATCCTTAATCCGAAATTTCAGAATCTGAACATTTTTGAGCATCGCATTGGCACCCACAGAGCTTCCGGGTTCAGATGTTCTGATTAGCGATGCTGAGCCTATGACAATAGCCTTTGTTATCATTGTCCTCAATGTGGATGGGGACAGAAATCCCACTTGCTCATCTCACGGCTGGTGCTGGGCAGGGAGGGACACTGGCCTGAAGGAGACAGGAGATTTGCCAAACCCTCATCTAAAACAGGGTTGACAATTGATGACTTTCCCCATAAAGGGCCAGATAGTAAATGTTTTAGGCTTTGTGACCATATTGTTCTGTCACGGCTCCCTGCTGTGCCTGGAGCTGGAGAGCAGCCCCGGGTGCTAGGAACCAGCGGCGTGGCTCTGCCCTGTACAGCCTACCAGAAAACCCACAGGACCCACCTACAGGCTGCAGCTTGTGGCTCCCTGATGTTAAGGAATGTTTGGCCGCTCACTTTGGGCTGGAGGGTGGAAGGGAATCCTTTTTCCTCTGTGTGGATGGGAAAGAAAAGAACTGAGAATCCAGACAGCTGGGAAGCCCCGTGTTCAGGCTGTGCCGTGTTGGCCAAGTCTTGGCACCTCTCTGAGCCGCAGCAGCCTCCCCTCCAACACAAGGATAAGGATGGTACCCACCTTCCAGAGTCATCAGGAGGGTCAGGTGAGGCTCTCATGGGAAATGTGCAGCTAATAAACCACCACAGGCAGGAGCTTGGTCACACCTCCTGGGACCTGGGCAGGCCTAGCTCAGAGCCCGCATGGGGAGTGCAAGGGTCAGAACTTCCCAGAAAGATTTTCCCAACAGAGGAAGGGGTCACAGCTGCTCACCCACCGAGACCCAGGCCTGACCCTGGTGTTGCGGGAGATCCCAACAAGAGATGCCCTGGGCCATGGCCCTTGCAGACAGCTCTCAGGAGCCGGCTCACTGCACAGGACTGTTGGAGGCCCAGGCAGGGAGGCCTGCTGATGGGGCAGTCAGGATCTCTCTGGGCTGTCTTGGTCAGCCCGCTTCTGTGGGCTAAGAGGAGCACCCTGGGAGAGGTGAGCAGGCTTCCGCTCTGCTCGTCTGGGGAGGGAGGATGAAGCCACAGAGGTGACAGTGGCAGTGCTGTTAACAGAGTGGCAGTTGGAAATGCTCTGCATCTATTACCTCGTTTCATTTTTGTGGTACAGCTATTTTCTGTTTTACTAACAGGCACAGAGAGGGAAAGCCACTCCCCCAGGCTCACACAGCTATTAAGTCAGCACTGAAACCCAGGGAGACTGGTTCCAGCACCTAAGGGGCTCCAATGGTGTCCAAGATACCCCCAAACTTGTGGAACAAAGCATGGATCTCCCCAAAATTAGAAAACCCAGTAGAAAACGCACGGTAGTGGGAATCGGGGAGGAGCCGCAGGTGGAAGGCGCCAGGTTGGCTCAGGGGAGTCCTGTCCACCCTGGTTGCACCGTGGCCTTGGCCTTCGGCATACCCTGCAATCTCACAGGTCACTGTGAGTGTGTGTTGAGGCCCCAGGGCCAGCATGTGCGCGCGCCCTGGAGAAGCAGGAGCCACGGTCCTTGGGGAGCAGGTAGGGCCACCCTGGGCCACCCTGCGCGGTCTCCCGGCCCCAAGGCCAACACCGCAGGAATGTCTGGGAGCCACTGGCTCTGTGTCTGGAGGGAAAAGTCTCCTCTTTTTAGAAATGCAAACGGTGATCGGGATATTTGGTGAGCCGACTTCACTGTGTAAACAGCAAGCGCAGCCCAGAGGCTCAGGGTCAGTGGAAGAGACAGGGCGGGGCTTGAGAAAGGCCCGGATGACGGGAGACCTCTAAGAGAAAGCGCTGTGCCCAGTTTATGGACGCCTGATCAGGCTGTCATTCCTTCCTGAGGGCAGGGACCCGTGTGTCTGAGCCCGGCAGGGAGGTCACACAGGCTCACACAGTGTGAGACAGGGAGCAAGGGGGCCTGTCACCTACAGAGTCTCCATGGTGCTGGCTGCAGGGCCCTGGCAGGGGGCTTCAGGGCAGGCCCCAGTCAGCGCACCCGGACATTTTCTGCAGTTCCTGAGGATGTAAGGTCAAAAGGTAGTGCCCTTGGGTCCAGGGATCTGGGCTCAAGTTCAAGCCTCAAGGCCAGCCTGCTAGCTCCGGCTTGGCCAAACCCCACTCCCTTGGCCTTGGGTGCTGCGAGCCAGGCTCTCTCTCTGCCTCTCTCTACCTGAGTGTCTTTCCCTGCTCTGAACACACACACATACACACACACACACACACACACACACACACACACACGCAGACTCTGGTCATTTCCTGGCCAGGGGGAGGTCACCTGCCAGCTCAGCTGGAGCATGGTCTCTCCAAGCTCTCCTGAGCGGAGGCCTGTAGGTATAAATCCCTCAGCCCTGCCCTGGGACTGTGACCCCCAGAGGGAGGTGACTGCCTTTAATTTAGAGTCCCTGCATGTGTGGGCCACTGGGCAAATCCACTTGGCCCAGGTAGCCTCAGGACTGTGGAGCCCTGCTGAGCGCTGGGGGTCCTGGGAGCCTCCTTGCTGGGAAGAGGAAGAACGTGGGAGGTGTTTCATTTCCCCTGGCTGCCCGTTAATTAAGGAAGGGGAAGACCCCAAGGTTCCAAGGGACAGGAGGGGTTTTCCAGGGACCACATGGATGCTGTGTTCCTGTGGGGGTGGGGAGGCCGGACGAAAGCAGGCTTCAGCACAAGACTGGCCTGGGCTGGCTAGGGCCCCACCTCTGGGTACTGTGTATGTGACCCTGGGCCACTTCATGACTGAGCCACCACAAGGTGACTTCAGAGCCAACAGCGGCTCTGACTGCTTATGCAGAGCTAGGCCATGTCCACAGAAGGCCAGACTAAATCTGGCTGAGGTCATTTCTCCACCAATTGCCTCTTCTGGGCGAATGGTCCCAGATAGCGAATGTTGTTGGAGAAGAGATTCTCCAGGAAACAGGCTTTCTGGAGAAGGCATCCTACTGGCTCTCTAAGGTCCATGTGCCAATGAAGTGAACCTGAGTGTCCAGGCTGAGACGACAGGGCCGGGGCCTGGTGTGAATCCTCCGGCCACCTCCCTTCTGGGAGCCCTCAGTGGGTGGTGCCCTGCGGCTGGGATGCAGGGCACAGGGGGACTGAGCTCTGACAGCCGGGCGTGCCCTGGGCGGTGACTCCTGGGTTCACAGAGAAGGACACCCGGGTGGAGACCCAGGGGGCGGTGGAGCCCGCTATGCCCCTGCCTGGCCAGTTCCCCGGCCCCACCTAGGGTTCAGGTTCTCCTCTGAATATGGATGCATTTCCTGACGTCATCGGTGAAGCTCAGAGAACTCCCTCCTCGCCAGGGAGCACCGTCCCCACCATGAGGCCACCGCTGTCTGGCTGCTTCTAGAGGGGACTGGTGCTCAGGAGCAGCTGTGGAGAGTCAGAGGTGGCTGTGACCCTGGGTCACTGAGGGTCCCGGTGGTCCCCTGGAGAGCTAGTTGTAATAATGCCTGGGTCTGACCTTTGAGTGCTCTCTGGCTTCCTGTTTAGCTGCCATCATCCTTTGCCATGATATGACACAGCCAAGTGTGCCCTAACCAGGACTGAGCCCATGCCATGCTAGGAATCTCCAAAACAGTGAGCTGAATAGGCTCTTTTCCTTCATAAGCAGCCTGCCTCTGGTGTTTTGCTATAGTCACGCACAGCTGACTAACATACTTGCCCAAGGTCACAGAGCTAGGCCCCAGCAGAACTGAGATTTGACCCAGCAGTCTGGCTCCAGAGTCCAAGCCTGTAACAACTGTCTGATGCTGCCCCCTCCCTCTGGGACAGTAGGAGCCCAGGGTCTTCCACAGAAGGACCCACAGTTAGGGCCTCCAGCCTGCTGGCCAGGCCTTTTTCTGCATGACACTCTGGATCCTCCAGGTAAAGGTAGGGGACTGCTGTCCACCACCCCCACCCAGAGTGGAACAGAGTTGCTCTGGTAGCCGGGATACCGTGGAATTAATCACTTCCCTGTCACAGAGAATGTCTGGGCTCAAAGGGACATAGAGTCCCTGAGTCCAGCAGATGGTAGCTCTGAGGACCTGGCCCTGCTCATACAGCGTGTTCTGAAGATCCCCAGAGCTATGATAAGCTGGCTTGGTCTTCAGAGCCATCTTCCCAGCACAGCTAGTATTGTTCTCCTCTTATAGATAAGGGAACTGGTCCCTGGGAGCATCACCCCCTCCCCAGGGTGACAGCTTGGGAGAAGACCACGGAGACCACCAACAGGAAGGAGCAGTTTATCCAGAGCCCAGAGCCAGCAGCACAGGGCAATGCCATCCAACCAATAGGACCTGGGCCCTGGGCCAAGGCTGCCTGGGCTGGGGGATGCCTGCCAGTCACTGGCATCTTGGGGTTCACCTGGAGGAAGGCCTGTGAGGCTGCAGGGGGCGCCTCCTGGGCTGTTGTGACATGGGCCGGCACTGTCTGGGTGCCTTTCGGTCATAGTTCTTGTTGGAGATCGGCAGGGAAGGGCCAGGCTTCCAGAAACCAAGGCGGCCCTCCCTCTAGGGACCAGCCTCTTCCAGCCTCCTCACCTCGGGAAAAGTGAGGCCAGGTTCACTGGGCCAAAACAGCCCCCCACCAGTGGGAAAGGAGGCGAGAGAGCTAGGACAGGAGGAGCCACCCTCGCCTCGTGCCAACAGCAGAGGACCCTGCCTAGAGGCTGCCACTCGTCCTTCCCCATGTCATGATGACCCCCACCAAGTCCTACAACAGCTTAGGAGGCTCACCATGACCTGAACCCCCCCCGCCCGGCTCATGAGCCCATCTCTCACCACCGCCCTCCCCTTCCTCTTCCTCTGGCTCCTGCCAGCTCTGCGACACCCGCTGCCTGCGCCCTGGCAAGCACCCTCACATGGACCTCAGGGCCTTTGCACCTGCTATCCCTCATAGGGCGCTCTAGTGCCCTCACCCCATTCGGACCTCTGGTCAAATGCCTCACTGAGCCCTTCCCTGACCCCTTCAAGTAGCCCCTGTCCCCAGGCATGGCCTGTCCCCCTAGAGTCGACACCGTCTCCAACAAAGCATCCTTCCTGTGATTTATCTTCTCTCCCTTCAGCCAAATGGAAGAGGGAAGGGACTTTTCTATCTGGATCACTGCTGAATCCCAGTGTCCAGTACGGGGTCTGTTATAAAGTGACAGCTCAAGGGATGTTTGGGAAAGGGAGGACAGCACGAGGAGGAGGAGGGAGGACAGGGAATCTCTGCAGGGGCTTCTTTCGAGCTCCTCTGATTTAACTCTTGCTAAAACTCTTTTGGAAGATGCAGGCCCAGCTACACAGCTGCAGGAAGGGGACAATAAGAAATGAGTCCCCTGCTCAAAAATGATTCAGAAGCCGGGCGCAGTGGCGCACGCCTGTCATCCCAGCACTTAGGGAGGCTGAGGCAGGAGGATCGCGAGTTCAAACCCAGCCTCAGCAAGGGCGAGGCACTAAGCAACTCAGCGAGACCCTGTCTCTACATAAAACACACAATAGGGCTGAGGATGTGGCTCAGTGGTCAAGTGCCCTGAGTTCAATCCTCAGTACCAAATAAATAAATAAATAAATAAATAAATATATAAATTTAAAAAATAAAATAAAAATGATTCAGAATTTCAAGATGGCAATAGCAGAGCATTATACTGAGTGTGGGATCCTGTGAAACTAGCCCTGGGAGGTGTTATTACCATTTCCCTGGCGCACCAGAGAGGTTCGGTGGCTTGCCCAATGTCACACAGCATGGAAATGGCTGGGCCATTATCTGATGACACAGAACCTCACACGCTGTCCTTCCTTGGTGCCTGTGATGGCAACAGAAGAAAATACCTTCCCTCTAGATTTCTGGAAATCTGAGAAGATACCAGGAGGGCAAAATTGCCTATAAATCTGTTTTATCTTACATGTTCCTGCAAAAAAACTTTTTTTTGTATTTTACTTCAAAATATATCCACAATTGTTTTAAATATTAAAATAAGGTGCCATCTTCCAAATCTCTAAGAGCAACGGCATTCTAATAGGATGCACAGAGCTAATCCTGAGACTCTGAGGTCCCTGGTTTGGGGAGAAGGTCTCCAGGCCACGTGGGTACCCACCCTCGGTTTATAAAGCACCATGCTATGTAAAGTCCCCAGCACAGCCTCAACAGCCAGCATGACACCATGCATGTCCCTTCCAGCAGCTCATTACCTCCCTCCTCCTTCATGGTCCAAAGGAAGCCACTCCCCTACCCACAGGCCAGTGTGGACCCAGAGAGCAGGGAGCCTCCCAGCGCCCACAGGGCTGGATCTCATGGCCCCTGCAGTGTGGAGGGAGTCCAGCTGGGTGCACTCGGGACGTGAGCCTCAGCCAGCCGGCCTCTTCTCCACTCTAATCGGAGCAAGGAATACTCAGTTAACCTAGTGGGATTTGGGGACACCAGGCACCCGGGGCTTCCGGGGAGGGGCCTCTGATGGCACTGCAGTGGGAGTGGGGAGCTGTCTGGGGAGGTGGCTGGAATGTTGCTTGGTTTTTACAGGCTTTGCAAAGGGCCATCTTCATCCAGGGTGGACAGACTTTAAGTCTGCCCTGCTGCTCTGCATGTGTGAGTACTCAGGGGACATGGGACACGTGAGACACGGTCAGGCTGCATGTCCCACCGCAGGGTACAGGACAGAGGAGTGGGGAGAAGGAGCAAAGAGAACCAGACTGCGTGACTCCCACAGGTGGGGAGCAGGGCCCCATCTTTTGTTTTTGCACGGCTGGGGATGGAGCCAGGCCTGGCGCAGGCCACCCAAGCACTCTGCCACTGAGCTCCGCCCCAGCCCAAGTGTCTGGTCCTGAGGGTGCAAACAAAGACTGGTGAGGAGGCCTGGGAATTCCTGTAACCTCCTAATCAGGGTGAGTGGACTCCTCAGCCTGCAGGGAAGGGGACACCCCCACCCATCTCTGTGCCCAAGGTGATGGTGTCACTGAGACCTGCACTGTCTCTCCCACCCACTGCCCAGGACACTGGGATTCCCCAGAGCCCCCGAATGCCCAGGAGGACAGCCTAAAGGGGTGCAGGGTGAGGCTTCTGGGGGGATTCACTGGTGTCGGGGGCTGGGAGAATGGGGGCAGGTGCCAAGGAATGACCAAGACCCGGAACCTGGGGCCTGGGCTTCTTCCCCGAGAATGACGGGGGACAGTCCCCTCCATGCCAGCATGACTCAGGCCACCTTTCCAGGCCACTGGATCGCACTCCTAGTCAATGGCCTTCAGCTGAACCGTGGTTTGCAGGCAGCGCCACAGAACTGGCACTAGGACAACTGTGACTTCAGTGTCACCAGGCCCCTCCCCAGATGCCATACCCGCAGCTAGACAGCTTAGGAAACCACAATTAAGCCATTACGAGGCCCCCTGAGCTGCTGGGTGGCGGGACAGCCAACTGTGCCAGCTCACAGGCCCAGGGGCGTCTGGGAGTGGCGGGGCAGGGTCCTCCCCACAAGGCCTCATTCACGCTCACAAAGACCCTCCCCCCAGGGCCTCCCTGCTACAGAGGCTGAGCAGCCTCTCTGTCTGGGAGCCCCTCTACAGGCTCTGGGAGGCCCAGGAGGAGGCACCAAGGCTCTGCTGTGCCTGCCCAGTGCCCCCTGCCCCTGCCATGTGACTTTCCAGCCCCTCCCCAGGATCCCTGTTCATCTGTCCAGGGCCTGGCCCCATCCCTGCTTTGAGAAGACAGGTCTTGTTTTCTGTCCACCCAGAATGGGGATACTTCATACGTCAGTGGTCCTAAAAACATTTTCTTACTCATATCAAAAAGGGCGAAAGCCAGGCATGGTGGCGCACACCTGTAATCCCAGTGACTCGAGAGGCTGAGGCAGGAGGATTGCAAGCTTGAGGCCAACCTCAGCAACTTAGCCAGGCCCTAAGCAACTTAGTGAGACCCTGTCTCAGAAACAGAAATAAAAAGGGCTGGGGATGTGGCTCAGCGGTTAAGCATCCCTAGGTTCAATCCCTGGGACCAAAAAAAAACAAGAAAAAGCCCACGAAACACCACCAACGAAAAGAGCTGAAGTGGCACCCCGGGTTAGCTCACTGTGGGGACTTTTATTCCTTAGATGATTTCTATTCTTTCAAACAAGGAACATGCATTATCCATGTAATTAGAGCAAGCCATTGTGAAAGAGCCACTCTGAGGCTACATGCGTTTTGGGTGCCTCAACCTGGGCCTGGAACGCATGTCCCCTTTGGTCCCCATGGGGAACTTCTCATGCTGCAAGGCCCAGCTTGATGTCTCCTTGGCCAAGAAAACTCTTGTGGTTGCTCCAGTCCGGGCAGCGACTTTTGTCCAGTTCCAATATATCATTTTAGAGATGAGAAGACAAGGCCGAGAGAGGGGCCAGTAGTCTCCCCAGGCCACAGAGCAAAGCCATGCATGGCAAAAGCCACACTGGAACCCACAGGGCTCCTGGGACAGCGATGAGGCCAGAGGTTGGTGCTTCACTGGAGGTGCTCAGCACGCCGTCCCCACAGCCAGCGCCTGCGCTGTCAGAGGAGTGATCTCCCAGGAACGAGCCAGAGGGAGCTCCCAGCGTCCAGGGGCTCGTGGGGTGAGAGCAAAGAATGGGCAGTTGTTGTCTCATGGGGGACGGGGCAGGAAGCGTGGGGTCCTTCCTCCCTCTGGAGCTCCAGGCCTGGTCTGCAAGGCCAGGAAGGGCCCTCCCTCGCTGTGGGACAGAGGCCTGGGTCTGTGTCTCAGCCTTGTCCTTGAAGGGCTGTGGCCCTAGCGCACTGTCTCCCACGCCTGAGCCTCATCTTTCCAGAAGACTCTTCCTCTGCAGGGTACTCATCGCTGGTTGAGCATTGCCGCGGAGCTGGGCCGCGGAGCTGGGCACCGACGGGCGGTTCCCGAAACCACAGCTCCCGTCCCTGACGCTGCTCGCAGGTGACCAATCCCACTCCCATTTCACAGGTGGAAAAGGGAGGCCCGCGGGACAGCAGGCCGCTTCCCCCAAGAGCCAGAACTACTGAGCTGGGGCTCGAGTCCAGGTCTAGGTGGGCAGGCAAGACCGCCCCCCAGGGCAGTTATCTAGATTTGGTGAGATGACCCTGCAGCCGGGGGCTGTGGGTGGGGTGCCCTGGGGTGTGGCAGCCTCACTCGTTTCCAGCTCATGGTGAGAACTGGGTGGGCTGCGTAGCCAGCTGGGCTGGGGGCCGTGGGAGTTGAGGTTCCTGGAGAGAGGTGGCGGATCCCTTTCCCAGAAACTCCAGGGCTCAGAATCATTCCTGGCCAGAAGGCGCTCCTGGGAGTCACTTATTTTGCTCTCCAGCTTAATCCAGACCACGCTGACCCTTCCACTGAAATGCCAAAGCCTGGAGAAGGTGAGAGCCGTTGCTCGGCTGCGGAGCCCTGCACGGGGCGCCACTCGGGCAAAGCCTGGCGGGGGCTTGCATTTGTCAGGTGCTTGGAGCAGCAGCTCTGGGCTGGGCTCTCCAGCTGGCCACGCCCTCACTGGGCACACGCCGCGCGGGTTCAGGCTGGAGGGGATCCCCTTCTTGCATGAGTGGCCTCCCCAGCCGCATCGAGGGTGGAGCATGGTGGGGAGGGCAGAGGGCTGAGTGTTGCCCTCCTGTGGAGCGCTGACCCTCTTGGCTGGAAAAGCTCCATGGTCAGGCAGGTTGCTGGGCTCCCCCATCGCTCCAGGAGCAGTCGCTAACTTCCTCCACCTCTTCCTTTGAACCGTGGGCAGCACTGAGTCTTGTTCAGACCAGAGGCCCCGACTCTCATCCTGAGCAGCTCTGTGAAAAAGCCACTAAAAGAGAGGGACCCAGCTCCAGTGGGTCCCTGGATGCATCCTCAAATGGATCTAGGAGCTTCCCTGGGTGCAGCCAGCCCTGGGCTCCAGTCTTCCTCACATCCTCCCCAGAGGGCTGCCAACTAAGAACACCGGCCCCGCCTAAAGGGCAAAGATGTCCCCACCCCACCAGATGCCAGCATGCAATCAATTCTCTGGGCTGGATCCATTCTGCAGTGTCCTCTTTCTGACGTGGAGATTTCTAGAAGGAAACCTGGGAACAGAAGTGATCAGTGCCCAGGCTTGGGCAGGAATCCTTGCTCTGTGACCTGACATGACTTAGTTGCCTTCTCTGTGCTTCTGCTTGTCTGTAAACTGGGCAGATGTGGGCACTCTCTCCTGGTGTGGCAGGGAGGGCAGCCCCAGGTTGTGAGCGTGAGCGCCCAGCGCAGTGGTGGCACAGGGGACACTCACTCTGCCTTCCCAGCGGGGAGGAAGGAGGTGCCTCTCAGAGGGAGAGGCGCAGAGGGGTCGTCCTCTTGGTCACCACCCTCTTCACCTTCCAGGACGCCTCACTGCCTGTGTGCAGGTGAAACTAATAACCAAGGTGTGCACTGTGCTGGGCGAGGTCGGCTCCCTTTATACAGGTGGGGAAAGCACACGGGGTGGGAGAAGGGCCACAGCACAGCAGGTGGTCCTGTCGCCTCCATTCTGCAGGTGCCAGGCCCAGGCTGGGACCCAGCTGGCCTGGCACAGTGGCTGGGCGGATCCAGCTGGGCCAGTGTGGGAAGGCCCAGCTCAGAGGAGGCCCTGGGAGGCCACAGGCAGGTGTGCCAGCTGGGCTCACCCCACTCTGCGCTCCAGGGGCTGCGAGCGGTGCCTCCGTATCCAGGCAACAGGCACTTCCTGTCCTCTTCTGCCCGCACATTAGGACAGCTCTCTCTGCAGACCTCCCTGAGGTGGCTAATGCCCAGCTTTCCAGAGAAGAAATCAACTGCATGGAGTCCAGCCTCCTGGGCCCCCCAGGCCTGGAGCGGGGCCCGCAGCCCCATCGGGCCTTCCTCCTGCTGGAGCTTGAGATACACCTCGGGCACAATCTCCTCCACGCTGCCCTCCTTTCCCCAGACAAGGGGTTCGTGTCTGCTAAGAGTTTGAATGCTCCTCTTTTTGCAACCATAACAATAAGGTGACGGGATCATGGGGCCCCCTGAAGCCTCTGTAGTTCTCCACAGTATCCAGGGTCCCTGGGCCACCAGAGTGTGCCCAGACCACTCAGGGCCCTTGAGTGCTGGAGAAAATTTGGGGCCACTATAGAATCCCCAGGTGGCCACCCAGGTGGAACCCCCAGGTGGCCACGTGGCGCTGGGCTGAGTGCAGTCAGGACTGTGACAGCTGACAAGAGCGGACCGGCTAGGACCCTCCAGCAACGCAGGGCTGCACGCCCTCTCCCCCAGCCCCTTCTTCAGGCTGTTCTCCTGTCTTCTGACCAAAACTGAATCGCATCTGCCTCCAGGAACCTCTCCCTGGTAGCGCCCGTGGGATGCCAGAGCCCCAGGCATCATGAATTCCATGACAGTTCCCTGTCTGCCCCAGGAACACACTCTGCAATAAATGCCCCCATTGCCTGGTCAGACAGCTCCACCCCAGATGAACTCCCGGAGGAGTGTGCCCAGCCCAGGCAGGTGGCACTTGGTAAACAGGAACCAAACACATAACCATATGCTATTAACTTCCCAGGAACGTGATGGCTGTGTGACCTTAGGCAAATCACAGCACCTCTCTGGGTCTCAGTTTCCTCATCTTAGGACGCTAAGGGCAACTACCTCTTAAGGCTGGTATACGTTATGTAAAACATTAAAACAGGGCTTGGCATCTGGTAAGCACAATATAAATATCAGCTGTTATTAAATAATGTATGTATTTATGAGGCTTTCATAGAATCTAGACTCGCAGCAAAGATGGAGAAGGATCCTCTCGCCTCCTGCGTTCAGTACTAAATGCTCCTATAATGCCAGACATTAATATAGCACTTACCACGAGCCGGGCCAAGCTCTCAGCGTCCTGTGTGCCTTAACTCTGTCCTCGTGGCGACCCTGTGAGGTGGTTCGTGTTGCAGACTGAAAGGAGTCACTTCTCAAATTTGTATGTCAAAGCCCTAAGCCCCAAGGTGACTGTTGGGAGGTAGGGCCTTTAAGGAGGTAAAGTTAAGTGAGGACATAGGGGCAGAACCCTTAAGCTGACAGAATCAGTGTCATTATAAGAATCCTTTCCTTCCCTCTCTTTGCCTGTCTGTCTGTCTGTCTCTCTCTGTGCAGCACAGAGAAAAGTTTGTGTGAGAAGCAGTGAGTGGCTTTTAACCACATCCCTGAGCCTGCCTCCAGGCCGGGAGTGGGCATCTGAAGTAGGTGGCCCCCTCCCCCAGGGCTAAGCACCCTGTACAGTGCACACCAAGAATGCATGAAGGAACCGGGAGTGTCTGGCTCAGATTTCCAGGCTGCCTCCAGGGCTGGCCTTCGTGCCTCTTGAGGGCTAGAGGTGGGAAGAGAGACTGGCTGTATCCTGTGTGGTCCTTGCAGTTGCAGAAGAGTCAGAGCAGCTCCAGGAAGGAATGGGTTCCCAGGCGAGCAGCCCTGCAGGCATGCAGGGTCTGCTGACCTCCAGGCACCCACGAGGGTCAGGGTTGGATTGAATGCTGCCTCCCCAAGACCATGCTTCGAGACACTAACCTCCAACATGATGGTACCTGGAGGTGGGTTGCAGTCAGGAGGGTGGGGCCCTCACGAACAGGATACCCAGGTCTTGCTTCCTCTCCTCTACCACATGAGGACACAGCAAGAGGACCTCCCTCGTGAACCAGGAAGATGGCCTCTGCTGAGAACCAAACCATCTGGCACCCTGGTCTTGGGCCGTCAGCCTCTGGAATTGTGGGAGATGCGTGTTTATTGTTTACGCCCCCCAGCCCAAGCTAATGGAAAGGGCAGAGTAGATACTCTCAGCCTCTCCTCTAGCCTCAAGCAGCCATGAAGCAGTAAAGAGAGGGCAGTCCAACCCTAGGAACTCTTCTCAATGGGTCCTGCTCATCTCTCAAGTCCAGCTCAGACATGGCCTCCTCCAGGAAGCCTCCCTGGCTTCCCACCTCCAGGTTGTTGGTCTGAAAATGGGTGGGACTTACAGCAAGAGTTCACCCCAATACAAAGACAAGCAGTCCCCCAGTGCAGTGGAAAGGCAGTACAGGTGTCAAAAGATGGATTTGAAATCCTAGAGACCCAAGCTATAAATCCTTGCCTTCCTCTGTGTGACTATGGGTGAGTATCTCAACCTCTCTGAGATTCTATCTCAGAGGATGAAACCAGAGATCAAATGACACCCATAGGCTTGGCCCTCAGCATGCAATCACTCGAGGTTCCTTCGGTCTGTGGCAGACAGTGAGCAGCCTGGCCCTGGACATATGCAAGCAGACGTGACGGGACTCCTGGCAAGGGGGTTGGGTATAACGGAGGATTCCTTCTTGCAAATAAAGATGGCTGTGAGTTCTTCCAACTCTAAAATCAGTACGCTTAAGACTGTGCCTGGGCTGGCTGTGGGGAGATGGGCAGCGACAGAGCGGACCATGTCCTCCCCTCCAGCAGCCCGCCATCAACAGGAGCCCACACATGGAGCACGGTCCTGTGTGTGTGCAGTGTCCCCAAAAGGCAGATCCACAGAGACAAAGAGTGTGCTGGTGGCTGCTGGGCTGGGGATGGGGACGGGTGGCAAACGAGCACAAGGTTTCTTTTGAGGATAATGGAAATATTCTAGAAGCAGACTGTAGAGATGGTTGTGCAACTTTGTAAATTGACTACAAACCACGGGGTCATATCCTCAAACAAGTGGCTTTCATGATGTGTAAACTATACCTCTCAAAACCCCAGAAACAATAGCAGCAAAACTGGACTCTGGAAGGGGCAATGCATGGTGGGGGTAGTGTCACTACGGGAAGTCACTAAGGTCAAGGTCACCAGGCCTGAGTCCACAAGGTCAGAGGTCACTGCTGATTTTTTTTTTTTAATACAGGGGGTTTAACACAGAAACGCTTTACCACTGAGCCACATCCCCAGACCTTTTTAATGTTTTCTTTTGTGACAGGTTCTTGCTAAGTTGCTGAGGCTGGCCTTGAACTTGTGATCCTCCTGGCTCAGGCTTCGTGCAGCTGGGATTACAGGGATGCTCCAAAGCCAGTTTACCAGAGCTCTGGAAAGTAAGTCACTGGCCTAAGGACACACAGCTAGTGGCAGGGGAGGATTTGAACCCAGGGCCTGTGCATAACAAGGGAATAACTCAACATTGCTCTCTTGGCTGGTAATGAGCCCCCATCACTAGCGCTCTGTAATGGGAGGCTTAAGGACCACTTACTTCTCCAGGAGTCAAAGTAGATGACCTTGAAACCCCTCACTGTCCAATTGGTCTGTGAGGCCACAAATCCCTGCGGATCATTTCCCTCGAGAGTGAAATCTACATCCAGTCAAGTGGTAGAGAAAGGCCATCTGAGGGAGGGGACCTGGTGGCAGGGCCTGGCTGGCACCTCCCCACCTGGAACTGTAGCTCCTCTGAGTGCTTGCCACAAATCAGCCCTGATTGCTGGTTGGGGACAAGGTGACACTTGAATACACACAGGCCAGAGCAGCTCCACGAAGGCCACCTCACAGGGCAGGGACTGTCTCCTGTCCTGGTCACCCCAGGACCCCAAGGCTCTGACTGCAGTTTCCTTGTCCCTGCTGGTGGCAGGACTCAACACAGGTGGCTCTTTGGAGGCCCTTGCAAAACAGGGGCCCTGGTTCTAAGAGCCCTCGCCACCTCCCCTGTTCCCTGGTTGTGCCTGCGTGGGCCCAGAAGGCAGGCAGGAAGGCTAGAGCCTCCAAGGAAGGGAAGGCCGGGTTAGGCTGGGCGCCTCTCTCCACGGGATCCCCAGGCCAGTGTGAAGGTGGGCAGGCGGGGCCCCCCTGACCCAGAACCACACCTTTCCCCGGACTTCACCTGCGGCCCACACAGACCTCCACCTGGTCTCTTGGGGTGCAGCGCGTTTCTTGGGGCGTCCATACCAGGCCCAGGACTCAGAAGTGCAGCTGGCATTTTAGTCTCCTGCACCCCGAAGAAAGTAAAGAGGAGTCTGGGCGCAGGGTCCTGTGCGCAGAGACTAAGTACTGGGGGTGATTGAAAGCTTCCAACAAAGAGCGACATGGGATGACACCTGGGCTCCAACCTTCAATCAGCTCCATTGAGGGGACATTCTAACAACAGGGCGGGGCTCGTAACCCCGGTATCGGTGTATCCAGGGCAGCCTGCCCTCTTTCCCCCTCACCTACAGCTCAGCCCTGCTCCCCAGAAGACAGCCTGTCCCCTGCTGGGGGGCCTTGCAAGGACTGTAACTGAGTCCAGGACACAGGTCGCCCTCAGCTAGGGCGGTTCACCTGCAGCCACCATCACTGCCCCACCAGGGGAGGAGAGAGGGCTGCCCCCTCCTCTGCAGACACTCTTCCATGGCCCCCGCTCCCGAGGAACTCGCAGCACAAAGGCCTATTTATCAACGCTCCCTCCCCCTCGCCCTCTTCTCAGTCCACCGACGGGCACCACTGGGCTCCTGCGAATTTCTCCGCTCTATCATGCCCCCGGGACTTTGCACGGCTGATCTTTCTGCCAGGAATCCGCTCCCCTTCCTGGAGCACACACAGCTGTCTTTGTCCACCTTTATGTCACTCAGGAGCACAGCCCTCCCGCACCTCCCCCTCCTGCGGGGGCTGCGACACAGGGCCGCCTGGCCTGCCTTCTCCTCAGTGGCTCTCCTATTTGAGCAGGCATCAGCATCTCCTGGAGGGCTTGTCAAGACCCACCCCGCGGTTCCCAGGTCTGGGCTGAGGGCTCCTGAGAATCAGCATTTCAACAAGTCCCCAGGAACTGCGGCCCTGCTCTGAGGACCACGTTTGGTGGATGGTCTGTCTGTCTCCCTGTTCCCAAGATGGTGGCAAGGCCTTAGTCCCGTGCCTTGGGGGTTGCTGGTGCCCATGGCTGGATAGAGGAACTCAGCCTAGGAGGACGGTCCACCCTCCGGGCTTTGGAAATTTCTCGAGGGGCTCTAGGCTGGCACCCCAAAGGTGGTATGGAGTGAGCTTCTGGGGGAGGGGGGCAGAGGCCAAGGCTTGGGGCTGGGGTGGGGGTGTTTCTGGAGATTAGTGAGGAGCACGGGACTTAGGGGGATCCAAAGTCACAAGCTCAATCACCTTGTTCCCAGAACAGTCCTCCCAGGAGACTTTGATGGGGACACCTTGGGATACATGAGGAGAGCAGCTGGGAATCCAAAAGCCCAAACTCATGGCCTAAGTGGCCACAGAAATAGCTGCTGACCCAGGTGGCAGAGGAGCCTGTCTGGGGTCCTGTGGGGTCTGAAGTCCAACAGTCCTTCCCAAAAGTTTGGATCATACAAGGCCACCAAAGCTCCTGAGAGATCTGCAGGGACAAGACGCCCTCTCTCCAACAAAACCTACCAGGATCTAGGAGCCCTGGGACACTGTGACAGAGGAGGGGCTGGCATGTGGCCAGACATAGTGTCTGTGAGCTTGGCACTGCTGGCCTGGCCTGAATATGGCTCAGCTTGGGCCACCTCCTCCACTGTCCTTGGGGACCCCAGAGAGCACTGGAGACCCTCAGGTCTCAGAGCCAACAGTTGCCAGAAGCCAGGCTGCCTCTGCTCCAATGGAACCACTTGGGTGCCAGCCCTGGGACTTCTGGTCTGGTCAGCAATCCGCTGCGACAGCCACCAGGCTCCTGTCCCTTCCTGACTGAAACCTGTCGCCTGCCCTTCAGGAGAAAACAAAAGGAGGGGCTCTCAGTTTGAGTTTGTCTTGGGATACTCCACATTCAAAGACATCTCCTGGGACAGGGAAAGATGGAGTTGGGGGAGGGGCATTTGCTTTGCAATTTAAATCCTTCTAGATCATTTGGATTTGTAAAGAATGTGTATTACTCCAGTAATAACTTTTAAAAATAATTTTTGTTGTAAAAAGGCAAAGCAATGAGCCAAACTCCATTTTCAAGAGAGAAGTTTATGCAAGAAATAGCTTATGGGGGATCATAAAACACACCTTCCCGTCCTTTCCTGAGCGTGCAGCCCGGGCCCAGAGCACCGTGACATGGCTTAACACCCATTATTTAATTTAAAGCTCATCTCAGCTCTATGAGTTGGATGCTATTAGTGCCACCATCTCCTAGATGAGAGAATAAACTGCAGGAGACTAAATAACATGCCCAAGGTCATCCTGCCTCGTGGAGCTGGGGCTTGAACTCCTGCCTGCCTGACAGCCAGCTCTGTCTGTCAATCAGGGTCCACACCAGGCGGCCTTCCGCACCTGACAGAAATTGACAAGTTCCAAAGCCACTGTTTTAAGTCCATTCTGCTACTTGAAAACTACTGATATGCCCCCAGAGCCTAAATCAAATTGTCACAGGAACAAAAACCAAGAGATTGGTGTCTGCAGCCAACTTGGCTGAGGACTGGAAAGCGTGGAGTACCATAGCCCATTCATCTGTCCGTCCATTCACCAACCATTGATGGACATCCCCACCTAAGGGACTCTGTCCGCTTCATGCTGGGGATTAGAGAGGGTGAGATGCTCACAGCCTCCAGAAAAGGCAAGGCCAACACAGGCTGTTCGGGACCCTGGCACTTGCCAATTTGCAGACTTCGTGTTCTCCAGAAATATCCAAACCCCTTTGTAATTCAGGATCCAGGCATGCATGACAAGGCGTGCAAATGAAACACCACACTGTCATCGATGCCTGGAGCAGGACCTTCCTCCTCTCCTGAATACCTCAGCGCTCACTGTAGGTCCAGACAAAGGTGGGCTCTCTAGCATTGCATCTTGGGCCCAAGATGTCAAGAAGGGGCTTAGGAAAGCTCTAGAAGCTGCTGGAGTCAGGGGTGGGATTTCTGGCAGAGGATCCAGCCTGCAGACCTGAGCCGCTCATAGCAGGGCACATGGTGTCCTACTCAATAGGACCTCATTTGGGGGGTTCCACGCCCGTTTGGAAAGAGCAGGGGTCGGGGCGGGGTGGGGGCTGGCTCCCTGACCATCACCAAGTTTTTTGGGACATGGGCCAACAGGCACCTACACACTAGTGACCACCTGGAATGCCCTCTACAGAGTCACAGAACTGCAATCTAAATAATAACAGCAGCAGTAGCCTGGTCTAGCACTGAGCGCGGATGCTCGGGATTTCCCAGGGGCAGGGCCTTTTGCAATTTGCTCACTGTCAATTTCCAGCGTGTAGACCGCGGCCAGGCACGCAGTGGGCGTCCCCCCGTTGGCTGACTACACGAACCAGCCCTCCCTGACCCCGGAGGCTCAGCACACCATATAAGGCAGGGTGGCGCTGACCGCAGAGAGGTCTGCGTGGTGACTCAGACATGCAGAGTCCACAGGCAAGACAGAGCGCAGGAGCCCTGGGGGAGGGGCAAGAGGTTTGTGGTCAACCCAAACCAAGCAAGGGTCAGATTTTAAAAAGCGCATGGCCACGCTGCCCGGGAGCAGCGTCCTAAGCTGTGGTTTTTTGTTTTCCATCGGTTTCTGCAAGCAATCTTTTTCCCCTAATGAAATAAGCCGCACCCTAAATGCGTAACAGACCTGCCGCGGCGTAGGACATCAGCAGGGCTGCGAGGTTGGCCAGCTCCAGGGGGCACGGCGCCCTTCTCCCCTGGACTGCGGAGAAGCAAGGCTGGGGCTGGTCCCCTGGGAAGGGACCCTATCTGAGAGGCCATTTAGGCCAAGTAAACCCTAAAGATTCTGCAGAAATCTCCCCGCAGTAAAGGAGTGGCAGGGAGAGAGGGAGGAAAAGGTGCTCTGGGGTGGCGCTAGGGAGCGCAGGACCCTGGGGATAAGGGCTTTCTGGAGCAATCCTTTTGGAAAGTGAGGCACCAATTGGGGACAGGGTAATACCTAGTGTGTACTTGTGAAAGTCAGGCTTTTATTTGTCTTTTTTCTTTGTTCTGCAGCGCTGGGGATCAAAAGTGCAAGCCAGCCTGGCGCTCTGGCGCTGAGCTCCGCCCCAGCCAGGTCAAGCTTTTAGAAGCCAGATTCACCAAAAATGAGGCACCAGTCCCAGGGAGGCCAACCCAGGTCCCATGAACCACAGGAAGGAGGACAAGTCAGAGTCTGTGTTGCTTCACGCCCCGCCCCCGCCACGGTGCCGCAGGGAACACCTGTTATTCCGTGCGCTCTGCCTTGCACTCCTTTGTCCTCGTGAAAATAGCGCCTGGGTTTCCCTTAGAGAACCTCCCCGCTCACGCATTCCAGAGATTCCCCCACCACACGCCCCATCACCGCCAGCCACGCCCACCAACCGAGTCTGCCAATCAGCAGATTAGCCTCCATGTTTCAATGATTGGTCAGAGATGGTCATGTGACCACACCAGCCAATGCGCTTCGACTCTGGGACTGTGGTTCAACTCCTGGGGAAAGGCAACTCCCCTTCCTCCAGATGTTGAATTTGGGAGCAGCACAGCAACCTGGAGCTGCTGGCCTTGGCTGTGCTGCCACGCAGGATGCCTGCCTGGGGACTGAGGCCCACCGGAGGGAAGCCGGGGCACAGATGGGATGTGACACATCTTAAGGGCCACAGCCCCGAATTCAGCACTGACCAGTAAACAGGACCCAAATTGCCCATTTATGGGACATCAAAAAAAGCAACATGTCACCTGGCCTCCTGAGTTTGGTGGGAGTTGCTTCCTAGTGACACAGCACCTACCCTCTTGCACAGCTTGTGCCAGACCCTCCCCATCTCTGTAGCCCACCCTTACTTGGGACCCATCATTGGCTCTTTTTTAAAAATAATATATTGTTTATTTCTAAATGGTACAATGTTTGCACATATTTATGGCAGACCGTGTGAGATTTCAAGACAAGTATACAACACATAACGATCAGATCCAGGCAGCTGGCATCTTTATCAATTCATCACCTCAGATGTTATCATTTCTTTATGTCGGGAACATTCAAAATTGTGTCTATCAGCTATTTTGAAATACGCTGAAATGACTTGTCACTCACAGTTACAAATTTTTGACAAAAGGACTTGGGCGACAATTCACCTAGTTTGTACAAAGTACTTTGACATTTTGCAGGCAAATTTTGATGTTGTGAAATTCTCACTTTTTCACGAAGTATTTTATTTTTCCTTTTCCTTTAAAAAAAAAGTTTTATTTATTTTGAGACAGAGTCTCTCTCAGTTGCCCAGGCCTTGCGGTCCTCCTGCCCTAGTCTCCCGAGTCATCCCTGGTTCGTGTTTCCCAGTTCCCCCTTCCCCCTGTGGACCCGGGGGAATCTTGGACCCTGGGACTGTGCCTGGACCAGCTGGGCTGGACCTGCCTCCACTCTGCTTCCCAGCTGCTGGGTCCGACTTGGGAGTGCTATTTGGGGGACGGACGAGTGAGAGCCCTGCAGCCCTGGCTGAGATCCATGCATTCTGTCCCTATCCCTATTATCCTGAGCATGGACCTTTGGAGGAGACAGACACTCACCATGAATGTTCACTGGGTCCTGGAATCCAGCCACTCCTGAACTTGGGGCAGGAGGGGCCACCCCAGGGCTTTGGTTTAGTCTTAGGGAGACCAGCTGTGGGGAGAGGCTGCAGGGGGTGGTGGGACATCCTTGAGCTCTGACATCGAGCAGGCCATGAGAAGTTCCTGGATCTCTGACCTGCTGCGTCAACTTTAAAACAGGGCTCACGCCACTGTCTGCCTAGGAGCAGGGCTGATAGTCACCCAACTGATGGTACTGATGCCTGTGGAGCTACAGGAAGCCTCATTCATGGCTGGCAGGAACACAGAATGGGCCAGCCACTCTGGAAGATGGTGCTGTAGCTTCTTACAAAGGTCACTGTAGCTTTGCCATGCCACCCAGCAGCACTGGCTCAAATAAGCTGAAAACTTAAGTCCACACACACACAAAGCTGTAAACAAATACTTAGCAGCTCTGTTCAGAATTGCCAAACATTGGAAGCAGCTAATGGGTCCTTCAGTAAGCAAGCAGACAACTGTGGCACATGCAATGGAATGCTGTCCCTAATAAAAAGAAATGAGCTACTGCAGGGCACAGAGGCACACGCCTGTAATCCCAGCAACTCGGGAGGCTGAGGCAGGAGGATTGCAAGTTTGAGGCCAGCCTCAGCAACTTAGTGAAGCCCTATGCAACTCAGCAAGACCCTGACTCAAAATAAAAAGATAAAAAGGTCTGGGGATGTGGCTCAGTGGTTAAGATAAGAGCCCCTGGGTTCAAGCCTCTGTACCCCAAACAAAACAAAAATGAAAAACAAACTACCACACACAGACACAGAGGAACCTTAAATGCATGCTTTTAAGTGAAAGAAGCCTGTCTCAAAGGCTGTATACTGTGCGACTCCAACCATCTAGAAAAGGCAAAATGATAGTGATGGTCAAAACTAGGCGCCAGGGGAGGACCATGGAAGATTGAAAAAGAACCAGGGATCATCCCACCCCGCCAGGCAGAGGTGCCCAGGATTCAGCTCCCTTCTCCATGGTAATGGGCGTGTGCTTCGGCAGGTGGCCACCCAGCCCAGACTCCCATCCCAGCCTCCCTTGCAGCAGGAGCACCACAGGACCACATTCTGATCACCGGGATGTGATAAATGATTTGGCTTAGAAGGTGGCAGCATCTTCTCCTCTGCTGACGTCCCCTCTGTCAATGACCAGAATGGGGACACCACAGTGGGTCACGAGGACACTATTGGTGGAGCCGTAGACAGAAGGAACCTGGGTCCCAATGTTTTTCATAAAAGAATTGCTGGGGCTGGGGTTGTGGCTCAGTGGTAGAGCACTTGCCTAGCGTGTGTGAGGCACTGGGTTCGATTCTCAGCACCGCATATAAATAAATGAAAAAAATAAAGGTCCATTGATAACTTTAAAAAGAAATTAAAAAAAAAAAGAATTGCTTTACTTGGGATTTTACTTAGAGAAAAATTCCCCTTTCTGTTGTTTAAGAGACTGTTATTTTGGGGTTTTGTTACAGACAATCTCTTATGGTCAGGTACCTTCAAGGATTGCTTTAAGGGTTCTGTGTAATATAGGTAACATCTTCATTCATTCATTCATTCATTCATTCATTCATTCATTCATTCATTCATTCATTCAACAATTAGCAGGCCAGCTTCCTGTGCTGGGGATTCAACTAAGAACAAGACAGACAATATACTATCGATGTGACCGTGCATTCTTTATGGATTGCTACATACGCAGGAATATGATTAGAAACAGCTACTGCTTCTTGAGTTCTTTGCCCACTAAGCTCTTTTCATCTATCATCTTATCTGTAACACAAACCCAGGAGGTGGAAGTTGTTCCTTCGTAATTTGAGTAATGAGTAAGATGAGACACAGAGAGGTTGAGGAACCTGTCCCAGACCACACAGCTGGTAACTGGTGGTTCCCAAGTTTGAACCTAGGTCTATTAGATCTCAGAGCCTTAACCATTGGACCCTCCTGCTAACAGGAACTAAAACAAGGCTGTGTAGGAGAATGGCAGGGTGCCTACTGGTGGTTACACTTATTGGCAATGAAAGATGCATAAAACCCCCTGCCAACAAGCCTGAAGTCCCTTACCTGGGTAGATGGTGCTGGGGAGTCTTCAAAAGGGTTGTGCCTGAGTTTTTAGAATCTCCTTCAAGAGGGGCTCAGAGTGCTGATTCCAGCAAGCTCAACATGCACCTGTGGGGAGAAGCAGAAGCAGCTATGACTGACTGGTGGGGTCGCATCACGTGGCTCAGCTCTGTCCAGGGCCCATCTTCCTGTCTGAAATGGTCCCTGGGCTCTGGAGGAGGCTGAGGGAGGAGGCAAAGACCGCAGGAGCCCGGGGTGTGCAGCAGACGTGGATCCCACCATGTGGGTCCCAGCCGAAGCAGCCTGGAAACAATTCTAAGACATAAAGACAGGTGTGAGCCCATGTGTGCACATCTTGAGGGAAAACACAAGTGTCACACCCACCGCGTGGAGCAACGTGCCCTGTAGAGGCTGAGGCTCAGCAAATAAATGTTCACGATTTGCTTTGATGTAAGACATGACTCTCCATGTCTGAGCGAGTGGGAGGAAACATCGGAGTCTGAGCCCATGAGAGAAAAGTTCCTTCCTCTTGTCAGCCTGCATTCCTGGAATGCTCTGGCCAGCCAAACCAGGGCCCCTTTGTACCAATGAGATTGATGCCCAGAGAAGGGTAGTGACTAGCCCAAAGTCACACAGCAAATTGGTTGCAGAGCAAGGCCTGAACTCTGGGTCTCTCCCCATGCCTGGCAGATGCTCTCCCAGGGCAGCGCCCTCCTTCACCATTGTCAGAGTTGTAACCCCTGGGGCAGCCCCAGGCTCAGCAGGAGCCTGCTGTGTGCCAACAGGTGGGTGTGTATTGCCTCTGCCTCAGGCCACAGCAGGGAACTGCTTCCTGGCTGCGTCCAAGTGCAGACCAGGTGTGGGAGGCAGTGTGCACAGTGGTCAGGAGTGTGGGCCTCAGAGGCAGGTGGCTCTCAGTCACATGCTGGGGCCACCTCTTCTAGAAGCAGGGCCTCGGGCAAGTCAGGGCTGGGGCGCTAACGACAGCAGCGCCCCCCGGAGATTGCTGGGAGTTAAAATGACTTTAATAAGTCTGGGGAACCCGCAGACGACCTGTGGCCTACAGAAATTGCTCAGTAAATGTCAGGGAGGTGACAAGATGAGGGTGGTATGCCTGAGGGGAGGAGGTGCTGTGTGTCCCTGGCAGGTCCCAGACGCCCAGTGCCTCTGCCTCCTGCCCTGCCCCCACCTCTGCCTCGGCCATGGTGCCCCACACCTACCCCTCCCCGACGCTGTGAGACCCCCGCCTCAGGGGTCCCCCAGACCCAGCACTGCCCGGCTTTCACCAGCCAGCAAATTGCAAATTGCAATGCCATTAGCCTCTGCAAGGTGGTGTGCACTCATGTCACCGGGAGGCAGCCAGCGTGTGAGGACAGGGGGCCAGGCCCACTCCCCCGGAAGGGGTGTCCCGGCACTTTCCAGGAGGGGGTGATAAAAAAGGGAGGAAACAGCCTTAGGAAAGAGGTAGCTACGGAGAGCTTGCAGCAGCAGGACAGGCCATTCTGCCAGGTCACCATGTCACCTGTCCCTCCCCATCCTGTGACTGTCTCCCAGCCTCTCTGGGCTTCCCCAGCGTCTCCTCTTCTCAGACCTGAGGAAGAGGGTCATCTGGGGAATCCCTGAGCCCACGTCCCCTTAAACCATCTGATAAGCAGGCGACCCCCCAGATTAACAGACCCATGGAGGGGGATCTTTGCCTCAGAGGGGGGCTGCAGTTGTGGAGCCCCCACCCCTGCGGGCAGGAGTTCTTCGGGCCCGAGTGCCACCTGCCATGTGCCCTCAGGCCCCCTGGCTGGCACAGGACCTCGGTGTCCCTGTCCGTAGAGCCGGTGTTGGGGAACAGTGGTTTGGAGCCGCCGCCAGCCTCTGCAGCCGCAGGGTCAGCGGAGGTCCAGCAAGTCACGGGCAGAGAGGCGCAAGGTAAGGCTCTGCAGCCAGCCCCCGTGACACCCACAGACCCGGGGAGGTGCTGCGGCACGTGGTGGCTTCCTGGAGAGGGTGGCCTGAGAGCGGGCTGGGAGGGGGCGCCCCGTGGCCAGGTCTACCCCACAGCGCCACCGTTCTTGCTTGCTGGATGAGGAATGGAGGCTCAGAGACGTCAACTCAGCAGACGCACAGCTGTGAGAGAGGTGGGGGCTGCACCCATACTGGATTTAAGAGCAGACACTGTTCTTGGTCACTGTGGAATGTGACCACCAAGACTGTTTAAAACAGAATGTGTAGCCAGGTGTGGTGGCGCAGGCCTGTGATCCCAGCGGCATGGGAGGCTGAGGCAGGAGGACCGCGAGTTCAAAGCCAGCCTCAGCAAAAGCGAGGCGCTAAGCAACTCAGACTGTCTCTAAACACAATATAAAAAGGGTCAGGGATGTGGCTCGGTGGTTGGTTCTCCTGGCACCCCCAAAGTAAATAAATAAATAGAGCGAATCAGAGGCGCTTGTGTCACACACGCAGCCCGCAGGGGCAGCCTGCTGGGGGCTCTGGGTGTAAACACGCGCCACTGTGGCTATGAACGTCTCTGTGTGTCATTATCAATGAAGTGCCTTTCCCCAGCCCGGAGCTCAAAAAGGCCAGCTGGGGGGACGTGGCCAAGTGGCATATGGGGCTGGGGTGACAGTCACGAGGCCCTGGTCACCCTGCAGCCCAGGACGTTCGGTGCTGAGGCTATGGGCTGGGCTTGTCCTCACGGGTCCTGCCACGCATCACCTGTCCCTGGGGCCCCGCTCCCTGAGGCCAGGCCCCACCACTACCGGGAGAGTGGCTCAGCCTGCACATCCCACACCATCCTCTCTACTGTCCCTCGTCTGCCTGTCCAGCTGGGGACAGATCCTGAGGATCATGTGTGAGATGTCCAGGGCTGCCGCCAGCGGACAGGAGGTCCAGCACCGGCCAGGCAGCAGTGAGGCCCAGCGGAGGGCTGGCCAGCCTGTGTCCCCACCCTGAGGTGGCCGCCCACCTCCCTGAGCCTCAAGAAGCCTCAAGCTGCTGAGAAACTGGAGGGAGAAAGCCAAGTGTGTGCCAGCCCCCCAGGGGTTGTTCCCAGCGGCCAGGGTGGCCCGGAGGAGCCAGTTGGGGATTCCCAAGAAGGCTGACTGAGCCTCGATCCCTCTGCCCTCCCCCAGCCTCACTTCCCCATCTATAAACTGACCAGCTTCCAGCTCCAGTGCAGAGCCGGGCGCAACCCTGAGGCGTCTGATACTCCTCGTCATTGCTTGCAGTTCCCGTCACTGCTGCATCTAATTTGCCAGGAGCAAGTGAGCTGAGTAGGCCAAGGGCAGGTAAGTCTCCACAGCAGGAGGAGGAAACGGGTTTTATGTTGGATTCACTGGCCAGGAAGGGATGTGATCCTCTAGGAAGACAGAGGGGCACCCAGGGAGGGAGGGGCAGGGCTTCTGAAGGAGAACGTGGGCACTGTCCCCAGGTTCACATTGGGCTGGTCCAAAAGTCACGGAGTCCTTGAACTGAATATTCCCTCATTAGGAAGCATTAATTGAGCTCCTGCTGTATACTCCGGGCCCCAGAGGCCTCAGCGATGAGAGGCACAGATTAGGTCTGCACAGGAGCTGAGTGTCACAAGGAGAAGATGATGCCCACATTTTTGTGGCTGGAGGTGTGGAAGGAGGGACTGACTCCAGAGCTAGGACTGCAGAGGAGAGAGGCGCCCCAGGGAAGGCATCTCAGAAGATCTGAACACCTGGAGAAGAGAAGAGGGCGTGGGAGGCAGCGACCCAGTGAGCAAGGACTGGCAGGCACCCAGGTGCAGGGTGGGCAGTCAAGACCATGAGCCAATCTGCCTGCTGAGGCAGAGGGCAGATGAGACAGATGGCAAGGCTCGGGCACGGTGGCTCACACCTGTAATCCCAGCACTTTGGGAGGCTGAGACAGGAGAATTGTGAGTTCAAAGCCAGCCTCAGCAATGGTGAGGCACTAAGCAACTCAGTGAGACCCTGTCTCTACATAAAACACAAAATAGGGCTGGGGATGTGGCTCAGTGGTCCAGTGCCCCTGAGTTCAATCCTCAGTACCACACACACCCACACAAACAAATAATATAGAAAAGAAAAGGCAAGGATGATGGTTAAGGTCCTTCAATGCCAGGAGAAGGACGGTGAGCTCTATCCACAGGCAATAGGGAGCCACTGAAGGTCGTAGAGCAGAGGTGTGTTTTGGGGTGGAGGGGATTGAGAGCGGCAGATGGAGGAGGCAAGGGGTGGGCGGGGGCTGGAGGAGGACATGATAAGCTGATGGAAGACGGGGGGGGGGTGCTGACTGGTGGGCAGAGCAGACAGACACGGGAGGGAGGACAGTGACGGGGCTTTGCCTCTCACCAACCACGTGGCCTCTGCCTGTACTTTCCACCTACTTGAGCCTCAGTTTCCTCCTTGATGAAATGGAAAAAATAAAGCTGCCTCCCGGGATGTGGGATCTGACCAGATCAGACATGGAAGCACTTTGAACACAGTGAGTTTGGTGTTTTTTTGTTTTTGTTTTTTTGATAATTTTCTATTGCTTCTATTAACTAAGGATGCCCTTTCCCTCTTGAAATGAGGATGCTGAAGCTCAAGGTCAAATAACTGGCTAGGATCCACCATGCCAGGCTTCACATCACAGGAGAAGCGAGTTACGAGCAAATAAACCCGGGATGACTCAGAGAAGAGTCTTGATGTTAAAATATTGTTAAAGGAAAAGACTGTTTTATGACTTTTGCACCATGCGCTTATTAAACCGAAGCTATAAATGTGAACTAATAAGTAAAATGAGTTAAGTTAATAAAAAAAACCCCAACCTTCAGGATAGATCCATATTACCTAATGGCAGTCCATAAACATAAACATAAAATTTTAAAATACAAGAAGGAATGGCAATGCCCAGCAGCCCAAGGAATCTACAATTTCTCTGCCTGAAAAATAAAATCTATTGATTTCAGCAGGGTTCTCATGGAACACGAGTGGGTCTTGGGGAAGTCATAAAGGAAGGAATTATTTCCAATTGTTTACCCACAGAGGATCATACATATTGAATTTAAATTGTCTCCCGTTCCTAATTAGTACCAACTGAATTAGAATCCAAGTACACAGCAAAACTGTGAAGGCCCTCAGAGGCCCCGGGCTCAATTTTCTTGGTTTTCCATAACAGACACCTGCTTAACCAGAGTGACTTGCCTAAAATCACACAGCCCAGGGAGGATTCAGGCTAAAATCAGGGCTTCTGCATCAAGGGCAATGTCCTGCTCTGGTCACTGAAACCTTGAGAGGTGGGTCATTGAAGCCAGTCCCAGTGGATGTGCCAGAAAGTGCCCAGGTGGTTCCTGCTCCCAGCTGCTAGGGAAAAGTAACCTCCCTAGGAGAGGATCTTCCAAGGCAGACGCAGCCAAGTGCAGGAGGGGACGGGTGGCCAAGGTTTCTAGCAGTTGTAAGGATAGGAGGGTACACTGCATGTAGGAAGCCAGGGCCAGTCCAGCTTGGCCAGCAGAAAGGGGACGCCCTGGGGCACCAGTTCTTCTCTGACAGGGGCGCACATCTGCTCCAAGCCCAGGTCAGTCCCTCCCAGCTGAGGCTGGAGGAAAAACAATGTACTGTATAGGGTGGAGGGGGGGCGACTTTAACTCGGCCAGCCCAATACACACACGCACACACACACACACACACCACAGAGCTTGGAGACCAAGGAGCTTCACCTGGGGCGCATGTGCACACGTGTGTTTTGATGTTAAGCTTCAGGCTGCACTTGATTATGAAGCAGATGTTTAATTACTACCTGAGTGTAATTAATCAACACGATTAATACACAACCCATACCACATCATTACTTTGCAATTACACTGGAACGAAATATTTTATTGCCAAGGGTTTGCTCATTACCCAGCCTCGCCAGAGGACAGGTGTAACGGGCAGCGAGTTTTCTTCCTCTCCTTCCTTCCCCCCTGCCCTGCCCTCTTCTTGATCTTCAGGGCTGATGTCCCCACCACACAGAGTGGGGACACCAGGCGGGCTGCAGCCAGCTCCAGGGGCGCTGCTTCTGCACCAGGTCAGTTTGAGAACGTGCCCTCCATTGCCCTCGCCCTCTCCTCTGGGCTCCTCAGCTTGGAAATGCACGTGTTTCTAGAAACAAAGGAGCCCATGGGTGGGGAGGGAGCTCTGCAGGCTGCCGCCTGGAGTCGGGCTGGCCTCAATGCCCAGCTGATGACCTCCGCCAAGGCAATGGGGCCTCAGTTTCAAAGAAAGAGATGAGAGCAATGATCTCAGAGGATTCTAGAATTTTAAAATGCAGCGTGTCTGGCCCAGAGGAAGGCCCTGGTGACCCCAGTGCAGCCATGACTGCTAGTACTTTCCCAGGGATGGACCCTGCAGAAATTCCTCCAATCAGTTGCCCAAATTTATGGGATGCTGGATTCCTCTTCCCTTCCCCTCCTCCAACAGCTTGGTCCCATCTCCATGGAAACATCTCTTTACATTATCCTCTCCCTTCTACCTGTCACCTCCATGCACCCCACTCCTTCCACCCAAGCCTTCACCCTCCCTCTCCTGGCCCACAGCTGTGACCTCCACTTGGTCTCCCTGCAGCCCCTCCATTCCATCCTCTCCCTGGGAGGGAGACAGTGAGACCTGGACCATGCTCCTCTCCTGCTCAAAAACCTTCCATAGCTTACCAGTGCTTACGCATCAAGGTCCACCTCCCCATCTGGTGGCAGAGGAAGCACCTGGATGGGTGGGCCTGGGAGAAGGGAGGAAAGGCATTCCCAGCAGAGACACCGCCAAGGCCAGGGTGCAGGGTCCCCAACTTGCGTGACAGCTGCAGGAGCCAATCTGGCAGAGGAGGGAGAGGAGAGACAGGGAGGGGGACCGGAGCTAGGTGGGGAGCGGCAGAGTGTCTGGGCTCACAGGGACCCAGGCAGGGTTTCTTTCTTACTTTATGTACCAAAGAACAAGGCTCATCCTGCAGACCGGAGGAAACCCAGGATCAGTCCAAACCCCAACCCGTGGGTGGGCAGCAGACGCAGGGCTGGCCCTCCTGGAGAGCAGGAAGCCAGGCACCAGGTGGGCCCGGGAGAGCAGGCCACTGCTGCTGGCACCACTCAGAGGTGGCCTGGTTGCTCCTGCTGGCCGGCAGCTCACTCCAGCTGTCTATGATGGGGCCACAGGGGAGAGAAGCTTCCTCCCTCCCGTGCACATGATCACGTGCGCACACGCGTGCACACACACGCACACACATGCACAGCCAAGTCTGGGTTGGATTGAAGCCTAAAGGTTAAAAGGTTAGGGAAGCTAAACAAGTGGTAGGAAAACTTTGCTCTAGCCACAGCTCAGGGAAACTTGGCTGTGTGCCCTGGGGAAGGTTAAGTACCCTCTCTGGGCTTCAAATTTTTCCTGTTTGAAATGAAAGAGGTATTCAATGATCTTCCCCATGGATGGGGAAAGGTGAATTGAGGAGGAATCTGGAACCTGAACCCTGAGACTGGAATGACATATCCCCAGGATAAAGCCAGCTGGTTCCTGCTGGGACAAGAATCAGGGTCTCCTGAATGGCACCTCATTGGTGAGACGCTGAATTCAAACCCTGGCCGCACCACTCACCATGTGGCCTTGAACACCTTTTGTGAACCCAAGCCTCAGTTTTCTCATCTGTAAAATGGGGACAATACAGTTTCTCCTTTGCAGACTTGAATGACAAGACAAAGAGATGGCCCAGCACCGTGCCTGAGCAGACCGAGCTTCAGTGAGCGGAAGCAGTGCCGGCGTCGCGGTCACAGGTCCATCCACATTGAAGGGCAGCTTTCTTGGGGAAACCTCAGCCATCCTCAGGCTGCCAGAGACCCGGGAAGTGGCTTGTCCTCGTCCTGTTCCTCCCAAGCCCCTGGCAGCCCCAGTCCTGAGGGGCATTGTCCTGACCACAGCCCAGCCACACCAGATGGAGTTGACGTCACTCTTCTAGGTAAACAGCGGCCACTCTGGGGGCCCTGGGGCAAGGAGCCTGGGGCTGGGGGTTCCATCTCACCTGACATGCGTCATCTGTACAAGCAGGATGTGTCCACACCACTTGCTAAATAACAATGGGGACACTTCAATCATGGGGGACAAACATCTCTGGGGAAACCCCAGCCTTGGCTGATCCTGGGACAGCAGAGGCTCTGGCTATGATTCTTGTTTTTGGAGGAAGGAACTGAAAACAATGGCCTTCTCCTCTGTTGGCCCTGGGGACAGAGGTTATTAGGGGTCACACGGTCCACCTCCCTCATTTAGGAGGGACAAAGCTCACAGGGCCAGGCCAGGCAGGGGAGACCCATCCTGGGGTGGCCTCTAGACCTCCGTTCCTCGAGGGGCAGCAACCAATCTGATGCTGCCCATCCAATAGACGCTGATGACCCTCTGCACTTGGCCCAGGAGCCACTGTCTACAGGCTTGAGATGGGTCCTCCTAAGGAATCTATGCCTTAGTGGGAGGTCACTAAATAGCCCTGGGAGGTCAGTGAGCCCCGTAAAGGGCAGAAGGGTTCCCACTGAGGTCCGTCGGGACGCAGTCGGTCGCCTCTCCAGAATTCCAATGTAAGGGCTTCCAGGTGTGTGGGTGCTGCACCCTGAACCCCCTTCCTGAGTGGGGCACCCCCAGCAGTGTCCACTGTGGGGCCAACTTGCCGGAGACGTGCAGGACACGATATCCTGGACCCCGTGGGGCACAGCCCAGGAGCCACTGCCTGACTGCACAGTGGTCTGTGGGACCAGGATGCGCCTGGGCAGCCCAGGACCTCACCCCTGCTGTGCACGGGCGCTGCCTTCTGCTGGCCGGTGTGAAGAGCCCTCCTGAGATTCCTCCTTCCAAGCCCACTTGAGCGCTCTCCTGGGCAGCCAGGCCTTGGACACAGCAGCTCATGAGACTGTGGGGCCTGCAGGGCTGCGGTCACAGGGCTGGACCCCCCGCTGTCCCCACCACCTCTCACCCATGAGCTTCCCTCTCGGGTGCCCTGCAGGGCTCCCTCCTGAGCTCTACGAAGCAGGCAGTCCAGCCGAGGGCCATAGAGCAAGCAGCTGTGGCTCAGGCTGATCATTTCCCAGGGCCACATGCAACATCTAACTGGCTGCACTTGAACTTGAACTCCATTCTACCTGACTGCGGGGCCCCAGCACCTGCCTCCTATTAACAAAGGGGACTTGATGCAGCTGCAGGGACGAGGTCCCCCTTGTGGGCCATGTGGCACCAGGAGACCACAGGCCTGGGGAGGCAGCGCCAGAGGGGGTGGGGACTTCCGGGTGCCTGCTTCCGGCTGGGCTGTGGCCCCTTCCCCTGGCGAGTCTGGGGCTCTCTCCATCTCAATGATCTCATTGTGGCTGCTCCCTCCTGCCCCTCCCAAGTCCTGTCATGTCAGACTGTGGGCTCAGCCTGGCGGGCAGAGAATTGGAACTGTTACCTGTTTTGGTTTCTGAATCTCTGCTGCTTGCCAAGCCTGGACGGCTCCCACAGCAGGAGGGTGCAAGGGACACAGGGCCAGGGGCATGGTGGCCGTCACTGGAGGCTCCCCTGGGTGAGGGCACCCCTCAGAAGCCAGCCTCCCTGGCCTCGAAGGCAGGAGGGGGGCCTGCTTGATCTGCCCACCCTTGGCAGGGAGGGGGGCAGAAGTCCTGTGAGAGCCCCTGGCCCAGGGGCAGAGAGGAGCCAGGCGGGCACAGGACACCCCGGCCCTGCCCCTGCCGTCCCAAACCTGTCAGCCTCTCCCAAGGTGCCTGCAGCCTCGAAGCCCTGGCCTCTTTACCTCCCGCCCGCCCCTTGATCACTATTGTCTTTATTATAATCCCCCCTCTTTTTTGGTACTGGGGATTGAACCCTGGGGTGCTTAACTACTGAGCCACATCCCCAGTCCTTTTCACTCTTTATTTAGAGACAGGGCCTCACTAAGTTGCTGAGGCTGGCCTTAAACTCGTGATCCTCCTGCCTCAGCCTCCTGAGCCGCTGGGATGACACGTGTGTGCCTGGCATTAGCCCCATTTTATAGAGAAAAAAACTGAGGCTCAACACGGCAGCGTCCCTTCCCCAAGTCCAACACAGAATCACCACACGCCCTGCGGTTCCCCTCACAGGTCCGAACCACAAAGAGCAGAAGACGGGCTGAGAAACGCACTTGCTCTTGTGGGCATGATCCACAGAGTCCAAGAGGTGGAAACAACCATGTGCTTTCCAGCCTCTGAGTAGAGAAGCAGACGATGTGGCCATTAAGGAGGGGGACATCACCCAGCTATCAAAAGGAAGGGAGAACGGACGGAGCCACCAGGCGACCAAACCCAGAGGGACAAGAGGCAAACCGGTGGGGGATGGGGCTGGGAAGAGGCAGCAGACGCAGTGCCTGGGGCAAGTGTCATGGAACTGGATGGACACGGGGTTGTGTGACACGGGGGTGTCCTGGATGCTACTGCATTATACACTTGAAAATGGCTAATTTTATGTTCTATAAATTTTACTTCAATTAAGAAGAAAAAGGCGATATAACGCACAGGCGGTCAGGAGCTGGGAGACGAGGGAGCTGGAGTCACACTTGAGTCTTTCCGACTGCAGGGCCTGTGCCTGTAGCCACCGTCCTCTGGGGCCTGCCCTGTGCTTATCCACCTCTAGGCCTCTGCCAGGAGAGCCCTCTCTCCCTGTGTCTGCTGTCCTACCTGTCCTTCCAGGGCCTTGGGTGAAAGCCACTTCCTTCTCCGATGTCTTCTTGGATCTCCTGGGATTGCCTGCTCTTGGAGCCCCTCAGACCTGGGTTCTGTCACCCGCAGCAATGCCCATGGTCTCCTGCTGGAGTCAGCACCGCATGGAGCCTCCCCTGCCCTAGCAGAGCTCCTCAGATGAGTGGGGCAGAGGGCAGGGAGTGACGGCCTCCCTGACGAGGCCCTCTCGCGCCTGCCCGGGGAGAGCCTGCCTTCCCGCTGGGCAGGAAGCCATCTCTGCTCAGTGTGGAATAGGAACTGTGGCTCCACTTCCCCATGGGCTGGCCCGAGCTTGTGCACACACCCGGGGGCCTCTGGAGGAGCCCCGTACAGAGCCTGCCTGTCAAGTGTGCAGGCTCCTGGGACAAGCCCAGCCCTGACCAAGTCCGGGCGTTCTGCCCCTGGAGGCACCACCACCGCTAGGTCCCATGATGAGGGGACATCAGAAACTGGCCCCTTGGGAGACAGGCTTCTGTTCTTCTCCATCGAGTCCTAGGCCTGCCTACCTGATGCCCTGCTGGACGGGACAGTCACTAAACAGATGCCCACTGCACACCTGAGGGGTAGGACATGGGTGTGGCCAGGAAGACACGCTGGCTCCACTGGAAGACTGGACCACAGACCAGCCCTTACCCTCTGGGCTTCAGCGTCCTCATCTGTAAGATGGGGAGAAAAGCACCCCGTGAAGCGCCTGCCCCAAGCCAAGACCCCATCAGCACAGCCATTATTGTTATCCTTGTTCTTCTCTCCATTAGACAGATGTGACAACTGAGGCCCAGGAAGGCAAGCCACAGTCTACGAGAGTCACAGGGTCCCCAGTGACACATGACTCCCACCTCAGGAGGCCCACTGGATCCAGGACATATACTCAGAATAGTCGCTGCTGCCCTGGGAAATGGGCCCTGGCTCTGGCGCTGGTGACAGCTTGGCAGGCTGGGTGGAAATGGCACAAGCTGTGCCCACCCCCTCACCTCTCTATCAGTTGTTCCATGGAGAGCGTCAAGCCAGACAGCACAGAGGTTCAAAGAACAGAGATCTGGGAACAGAAGGCTGGGTTTAGGTAGGAGCTCCTCCATTTCCTGGCCAGGTAGCCTTGGTGAAGTCCCAGCTCCAGGGTTTTGTCCATGTAGTTCTCTCAGGCTGCAACACCACACCCTGTTCCCACCCACCTGACAAACTCCTATTCATCCTTCAAGACCCAATGCACATGTTACCTCCATGTGAATCTCTCCCGGAGTTAGGTGGCCACTACTGTGCTATTTTCCCACTACATGTTCTTCATCTCTGCAAGCTCTGGGAGGGCAGGGTCTGGGTCTGGGGTACTCTCTGCAGTGTCCTCCACAGTGACCAGTGTCATGTATATACCATGCAGTCAAAACTCAGTGAATCAAGAATGAGTCTCTATGACATCTCAGATGTTGGCCATATGTATAACTCACCTGACTTTGAATGCCCAGACAGGACTCATCAACTGTGTCCCCCTGTCCTGGGTCAGTCCTCAGTAAAAGTCTACAGGTGACAATCTCTGTAATAACTGTTGCCATACGTATTCCACGGGCTTTAGTTAATATGCAATACGGCATATTCATTCCATCATGGAAGCACTTTATTAGGGATTATAGTATACATTAAAATATTGGTGTTAAGAATAATTGCAAACAGTACATAGCATCAACCTGTTGATAGGTCTTGGGAAGCTTTTGAGTCTGCAGTGGAAAGTGAATTATATGAAGACAATAAGAACTTCTCTTCACTCCAGGGAACATAGAGAAACACCAACTTCCCTGGTCTCACCCCGACTTGACTGTTGGTAGTGGGACATGCCAAGAGCAGGGAGCCTGTCCTCTCTGAGGGACACCTGAAGCAGAGAGAGCAGGCTTTGGGACCAGGAAAATACAACCCAGTCCCTTGCCAGGCGCTCTGAGACCTTGGGCTGGTCCCTAAATCATTAGTATCAGAGAAACTCAAATTAAAAACCACAGTGAGACACCACTACAGATCTAACAGTTGCTAAAACCAAACAGATGTGAAGCAGCTGGAACTCTTCCATGCTGCTCGTAGGGCTGTCAAAGGGCATGCTCACTCTGTTTGACAGTGACTATCAAAGCTCAATCCATTTCTAACTCCAGTTACTGCCCAAGAGAAATTCTCACATACACCCACAAAAATAGGTGGACCAGAATGTCCACTGTGGCTTTAATCACAAGCACCCAAAATAGGAGATAATGTTCATCCATGGAGAATGGGAATCAATCATCATATATTTATACAATGGAATATTACACAGCAATAAAAAAGACAAGCCACATGCATACGAATGGATCACAGAAAACATATGTTGAGATAACAAAGAAATTCAGAGGAGGGCAAGCCATATGGTTTCACTTATAGGAAATTCAAGAACTGGCACAACTGTTTGGTGGTGATAGAAGCCAGGACAGTAGTCTCCTGGGGGAAAGGGGAGGAAGGAGTATTGACTGAGACAGGGCCCAGGAGAGCTTTCTGGGCTGGTGGGATGGGAGTGTTTTATATTTTGATCTGAATGGTGATCACTAGCAGTATCAAAATTATTCAGCTGCCACTGATAATTTATGCCCTCGACTATATAGACGCTATACCTAAACTAGAATTTTTAAAACTGCCAGACTAGAGGGTAGATTGGATCACATCATCTCTAAGGCCCACCAGCTCTATTACTTTATGATTCTCGGAGCTCAGGAATGACGTCCAAGCTCTCGTGCTGGAATGCAGGGAGTCTGGTGCTCATTCTATTCTGTCTCTGTGCCAACTGGCTCCTCTGGAGAGGCCCTTCTCTTGCACAGTCTCCCTCTCAGCCTTTGTGGAAGTCAACCAGCCACTCCAGGATCATTGCCCCATCCGTACAAGGAGGTCATCTGCCTGGGGGCGGCTCCAAAGGAGAGAGACCCGGTCATGCATCCTGAGCGAGCACGGGAAAGGCATCCTGAGCACTGCTAGCAGATGTGGCTTTGCAGGGGACAAGCACGCTCAGGCAGGGACGGGGGTGTTGTTTGAAATTCAGAGTCAGCCCATGTGTGCTGATTTCACATGAAGGGACCTAAGAGAGGGACCAAACCTCAAAAGCCATCACGGGGAAGGGCAGCCACAGGTTTGACCTGGGAAGCCCTAGAGATTGCTGGCCTGGTCCCTCATCCTTGAAGGACACTGCCCACTGGGGCAGCCTCTCAAAGAAGGAGCACTGGCCCTGGAGTCCAAGGGTCTCCGTTCAAGTCCTGCCTCTGCCCCCTTGTGCTGTATGGACTGACAGCCAGCTTCCCACCTCCGTGCCTCGGTTTCCCCTATGGCACAACTAAAGGGCCGAGCAAATCACCTCTAGGTAGCCTTTGGCCTGTAGCCATGGATCAGCTCACAAGTTTTTATTTTCTGAATTTAAATCCCATCATGTCCCTTTCTGTTTAAAACCTTATCTACAACTTCATAATAAACTAGCCTAAAGTTCAAAAATCATCATTGGGTCCTCACAGTGGCTGCTTGCTGACTTCGGCTGGAACCAGTGCCTCACCTCCCACTATGCCCAGCCATGTTGTTGTTCTCTCCATCCTGAAACACCTCAAATTCATTCCTGCCTCAGGACCTTTGCACACATTACCCTTGCAATTGGAACTCTCCTTTCACCAGTTCACTATGGCTGGTTTCACCAGCTAAGGGCACTGGCCTGGGGTCCCTTCTGCAGAGGCCTCCCTGCCTGGCCACCCCACATAAAGCAAGCCCTGTCCTGTTTGCTGTTGTTTTTGTTGTTTGGTTTTGTTTTTTGGTTCTTGTTGTTTGTTTGTTTGTTCAGTACTGGGAATTGAACCCAGAGGATTGCTACCACTGAGTTATATAGTGCTAGCTCTTTTTTTTTCATTTTTATTTTGAGACAGGGTCTACTAAGTTACCCAGGCTGGCCTCCAACTTGGTCTCCTCCTGCCTCAGCCTCCTGGAGAGCTGGGATTACAGGCGTGCTCCACCACGTCCAGTTTGTTTTCCCCTCCCCGACCTTCATACCACTAATGCCAACATGCATTCCTTTAATGAACCTACAGTGACTTTGTTTTCTGTCTCTATTGGGGTGTCAGCTCCATGCAGGCAGCGACTGTCCTTGTCAACATTAAACCCTGACACACACACAGTAGACACTTGGTGAATATTTGTACATTTTCCAATTCACTCAGGCACGGTTCCAGACCCCTGTTTCCCTTGGAGGCTTCGAGTTTCCCAAAGGGGTCAGGCAAGATGGCACATGCCTTTAATCCCCAGCGACCTAGGAGGCTGAGGCAGGGGGGTCACAAGTTTTTTTTTTTTTTTTTAATATTTATTTTTTAGTTGTAGGTGGACACAATAGCTTTATTTTTTTATTTTTATGTGGTGCTGAGGATCGAACCCAGTGTCTCCCGCGTGCTAGGCGAGCACGCTACCACTGCGCCATAATCCCAGCCCGGGGGGTCACAAGTTTAAGGCCAGCCTGGGCAACTTAGCAAGACCCTCTCTCACAGTGAAACATAAAAAGGGCTGGGGCTGTAGCTCAGTGGTAGAGCGCCCCTTGGTTCAATCTTTATCAAAAAAAAAAAAAATAATAAGATTTTCCCAAAGGGAAGAAAAGGCTCTCAGGCATCGTGGCCCCAGCAGGAGTGTGAGAGGCGAGGATGCCTGGTTCTTCATCCTTACGTGACTTCACTCACTACAACCCTTGGAGACAAGTGTGATGGGGGAAACTGAGCTCAGAGTAGAAAGAGATGTGTGCATGAGCATCCGCAGGTGACCAGGAGCCCTGTGCTGGAGGCAGGTGGCCCTGTGCCACCTGCTGGCTGAGGATCACAGGTATGATCCAATCTCTCCCAGCTGTGATTTCTTACCTGCCAAGTGGGAAGAAGATCTCCCGTCTGAACTGCAGGCAGGATGATTAATGTGGTGTGCCAAGCAGCTGGGCTGATGTGGGAGCGGAAACAGCCTGGGGTCTGCTTTGCCCCCAGAGTTGGCGCCGCCCCTCCTGGGAGCAGCTGAGGAGGGGGAGGAAGGAGGCTTCCAGAGCCAAGGCCCTCATAGAACTGCTTAGCTCCTGGGCAGAGGGACTGAGCGGGATACCCTTGGGCACACACGGTACTTGCCTCCTTTGAACTTCAGTTTTCTAATTTGCAAAATGAGAAGAATAATTCTTCACCCCAAGGCTGTGAGGTATATTGGGGAATCATCTACAAAAAGTACTTTATTCTTACCAAAGTACTAAGCAAATGTCATCTTTTGATGTCTTATGAAATCTAGTTCTAATTATACCAACTCCCTCTGAAGAGGGAAAGTGCCCAGGTGAAGTGGGTGGAGACTCTCAGGGCTGCCACCCCACCCCTGTGAGATGCCCCTGGGAGCCTTCCCGAGCCTCACCTGCAGGATGTGGTGTCTGCATGTGTTCTCTCTCCCTCTCTCCCTCTCTCCCTCTCTCCCTCTCTCTCTCTCTCTCTCTGTACCAGGGATTGAACTCAGGGGCACTCAACCACTGAGCCACATCCCCAGCCCTATTTTGTGTTTTATGTAGAGACAGGGTCTCATTGAGTTGCTTAGCACCTCACCATTGCTGAGGCTGGCTTTGAACTCGCGATCCTCCTGTCTCAGCCTCCCAAAGTTCTGCATGTGCCTTGGCAAAGCAGAGCCCAAGTGGCCCTAGGACAGTGCTTGCTCTTGATAGAGCCGTGCTCTGGGGAGGTCCTTGGCCATGGGCTCCAGTTGAGCCTGTGGCAGGGGCTAGGGCAGCCACCTGAGTGTGGCTTCCAGGAGCCTGCACACAGAATGCAGGTGCTTGGGAGGATGGGATCCAGCCATTGGACCACAGCCATGTCCAGCCCTGCCCTTTGCTGCTCACGCCTTGCCTCAGGCCCTCAGTCCCTCGCTGCCTGCTCCCGGCAGGCTCAGCTCATGCACTACCAGTCCTGGGAAGTAATTAGGCAAGATCAGCGGGACAGAGAAGGTGGATGGTGGAGGATGTATGGGCACAGGGTGGCTGATGGAGAGAGACCCTGCGGCAGAGAGGCTTCGGGGGTGGAGGAGAGAGTCTGTCTGGAGGGAGACAGAAAGACACAGGACACCCCGCGGGCCTCCCAGGAGGGAAAAAGAGCTGGATGCAGAGACACAGAGAGGCTTCAGGAAGAAGAGGCGGAGGCAGGAGGATCGCGGGAAGCAGGCAGACAAGCTTGTTTGCTTGGCCTAATCCCAGAGAGTGTCTGAGAAACTGTTTCTCCTTTTGCAGGGCCAAGGGAGGTGGCCTTAGCAGAGAGGGGACAGGCCCAGCTGGCAGATGGGTGTCCAAGCCACTAACCTTTCACCACAGCCATTTTGTCGGGTAAACTGAGCAGGAATGGACAAGTACCTTCTACCGGATCACAAAGAGGGACCGTGTGAACCCGGAGGGCAGGGGCAGGGCGGGCTGGCCGCCCAGCTGGAGCAGGAGCTGGGGACACTTTCCCTTCAGGAAAACCTGTCTTTGTGTTGGGGCCTTTCAAGTGTGTGGACGAGGCCCTCCTGCACACCTGATGTCACCTGATTGCAGATGTTGGACAGGTCTCAAAGCCCTTTCCAGCAACTGCTAGGTCAGCATTTGCTAGAATTAAACCATCACACCACCTCTTACGGCTTCCTAAGGTGCCTGTGATGAAGTCCCACAAAGCTAGTGCCTCCAAACAACCCAAATCTATTATCCCACGGTTGTGAAAGTCAGCCGTCCTTTGAAGGGGTCTCACTGGGCCAAACTCCAGGGGTCAGGAGGGCATCTACTTTCCACCTTTGCTTGTTTCTAGAGGCTGACAGTGGTCCTTGGTGTGGCCTTGTCCTGCTCAAGGCCAGCAAGGGCCTGTCCAGTCTTCCTCAGACAGCATCCCTGAAGCTCCTGTAGTCTAGCTTCTCTTGGCCTCTTCGAGGGACCCAGGTGAGGAAGATGGCACCCACATATTCTGGGATAATCCCCTGCCTCTAGACCCTTAACTGACACCATTAACCGTACTGTTAGCCATCTAAGAAAATGCACAGGCTCCTTGACTTATGGTGGGGTTCCAGCCCTATAAACCCATCATATGCCACCATACACTGTAAGTTGCAAATACACTAACCCACCCTGCCCACCAAGCAGCCAACTGCCAAGCACAGTCTGCAGCACAGCAGGTGAGGCAGGGCTGCCCACGCTGTGCTCACTGGCTCCGCCCAGCATCCAGAGCACAGGAGTGCACAGGAGCCCAGGAAAAGATGGAGATTCAAAGCATGGCTTATTGCTGAGTATTTAGCACTTCGACACCATCACAAAGTCAAAAAGACCCATTAAATGGAGTCATCATTGATCAGGGACCATCTGTATATTCAGGGTCCAGGGATTAGCATATGGGCATCTTTGGGGGCCATTATTCTGCATACCCACCACCCAGGTGCTCATGGGTAGTAGAGCAGACACATCCTGGTACAACGCCCATCGGGAAAATACACAGCAGCCATGGGAAGGGGTGAGAGGGACTCTTGGGAAATAAGAATAAGATTCCAGCTTGGCTCCAAAGGACTATGACATCAGGAGACTTAGCCTGTCTGTAAAAGGGGTCACGGGCAGCCCAACAAGGTGTGCTGTGCACCTACAGGTCAATGCCCTAACCTCTCTGCACCCTTCTCCTAACGAACTGCCCAGCAACCCGAGCCCGGGTGCCACACCCTGTACACTGTCTTGCAACAGGCTGGGAGCTTCGCAGACCGCAGTGGCACTGTGGGGTCCTCTGAGCCCCTCCACCTCTGTGTGCTTCTTCCTCAGAAGGTGGAGCCACCCATCCCCATGGGGCAATTGCCTTTGGGATTCTGGAGCCAAAGGTGCTGTGTGGGGAGCCAGCAGTGCCCAGAAGCTTCCATCCCTCCCTTGCCTTCAGGGTGGCCCCTAGCCAACGTCTGCAGTGTGGGAGGATGAAAGCTCAGCCCTCTTATCTCAAGTTGAGGCAAATGCAGAGATGCCATGAAAACCCTGAGCGCCGTCTGCAGGACTGTTCTTGGCATGGCCACCTGGCTCGCTTCCTGCCTCGCCCTGCCCTGTTCCTCTGGGGAGATCATCCTTGAGAAGTGCTTTGTCCACACACGCTTGCCTTGGGTGCCTCTGGATTATTAGCGGATATTATTCCACTGAACTGCAAGCCTTTGATGTGAGCGCTGTGGTTGCTCCCATTTCTCAGATGAGGAAACCGAAGGCGGAGAAGTTCAGCAATGCATCCAGGTGCAAGAATGAGCAAGCCGTCGGGTGGGACGTGAAGCCCATCGGTCCAACCTGAGCTCTGTGCCTTACCTCCTCCTCCCATTGCCCCCACCAGCAGCAGACAGGACACAGTGGAGGAAGGCGCTGGGAGGCGCAGGAGAGAGGATGACAGTGTGAACGCCTCGCGGGGCTTCGGGCTTCATCAAAGTACAACAAGAACAGGCAAAAGTTCATCGCTGGCCAACTCACGGCCCTAGGAGCAAGCAGTGTGATCTGGAACCCTGGCCATCTGTCCTCCCGAGGGGACTGCTGCTTCTCCCTAAAAGAATCCACCAGCCTCACTGCCCGGTCTGCAACCGGCACAGAGACCCTCTCAGGCGGGGGTTTGTTTCTTAAGCTGAGAACAGAGGCTCTGGGGCTGGAGGGAGCAGCAGGTCCCCTGGCCTGGAGATCAGGCTGGAGAGAAGCTAGTGGCTCCCACACTGTCCACCTCCCCCCACCCCATACACCCAGGGCCATTTGAAAGGGAGAGAAAAGAATCATAAAGCCCCCCCTGCGCTCCAGGCCTCAGCCATCTCAGGACTTCTGCCTGAGTTTAAACCTTGGAAACAAAAGCTGATCCCTGGGCCTCCTGGTGGCTGGGCAGAGGGGGCAGCAGCAATTAAATGACCCCACAGCTGCCACCCTAAACTCCTTTTCAAAGGGAAGCTCCACCCAGCATCCTTTACCTGCCTAGCAGGCTCCTTTAGGTGGGCAGGCTGAGGGGCTTGGGGGGAGGGGCGGGAGAACACCTGATTGCAGGGTGGAGGGGTCTGTTCCTGGCCTGTGGGGGGGCGCCCTCAGGGGACTTTCATGAGGGAAGGATGGAGGCCCAGGCCAGGCATGTGTCAGGCATCGGACTGGCGTGGCCGCTTCTCTCTGGGGATGGTCCCTGGCTCCTGGCCTTCCTGGATTCCTTCTGGTTTACAGTGACCCCCACAAGAGAGCTCCTGGGGGTGAGATGTCTTGTCTCCACCCTACCCGGCAGGGAAGATGAAGCCACCCGAATAGCCATTTTAAGGGGCAAAGAGTGACTGGTAAAGGGCTGCTGGGGAGGACAGTCCGGAGGGGCTAAGTGGGAGGTCAGGGATGGATTCCTGGTGGAGGTGGTAGGGAATGCCCTTGGCCCCAAGGCAGCCAGAGCCTAAGGAGAGACAATCACCTGAGAGCCACCCCTTGCCACATGCTTGCTCAGGGCCTGGGCCTTGGTTTCTGATCGTCAAGCCAACCCAAGAAGGTGGCCGTCACTGTGTTTCCAGATGAAGGTTAGCCCCTCTGAAGGCTCAGAGAGGTTAAGTTACTTGCCCAAGGTCACTGAGACAATAGAAAAGAAAGCTAGCATTTTTGAAGCCAGGTCCATGAGTCCACCCAGCACCTGCTCTGTTCCCTGAGTCCAGGACAGCTGGCCCTGGGGTAGATACCAGGGACAGGCCTTGGGCTTTGGGTCTTAAAGCTGGGAGAGTATTTCTGCCAGAGCAAGAAGACAGGGATCCTGGAGGAGTTGTCTTTCAAATGTGGAAGCTTCTGGCAGGCAGAAAAAGGAGGAAGGGCATTTTGGGTAGAGGGCAACGTGGCCGCGAAGGCCCAGAGATGGAGAGCAGGGTGGCGTCAGTGAACAGCATCATCTGAGGGACGTCCCAGGGGCACTGCTGGAGAATACAGTGCCCGGGATACTGAGGACATCAGACTCATCCTCTTGAGACTGCAGTGAAGACTGGCAGGGACAGCCACCAAGTGAACGTCACTGAGAGACTGAAAGAAACAGCCAGAGAGAAACAGTCCCTCCAGGGACAGGGTGGTTTTGGGGGAGAGTATCGGCTTGTTCCAGGCCTATCAATGTGGGGAGAAGAGCTCAGGAGTGGAGACACCCTTTGGGGATTGAGGAGGGTGGGCTTTGAGGGTAATGGGTAAAGCTGGGCTGGGGAGGGACAGGAGGAGCCAAGGAGAATGAGGGAAAAAGAAAGAGGAGCCTCTGAGGGCAAAGGTGAACTTGCCGTCCAAAGAAAACTGACCAGGATCGGGCATCCACGTGGGCTGTGCCGGGCATCCTGTGGGATGCTGGGTCCACAGGCATTGGTGAGATGCTCAGTGCGTGGGCTGGAAGGGAGGAGAGGCAGAGGCACTGCCCACCAGGACTGGACGCCAGCCTGGTCGAGGTCCTTGGCCCCTCCAACCTCTGCCCTCACCTGATGAAGGATGTATAAGGGTGCCTGTCACCAAGTGGGGAATCAGAGATGACAGTGATGTGATAGGACTGCTTGGCCAGGGCTGAGAGTGGCGGCCACCTGCACTCTCCCCTCCCCCCCCTCCTTGGGCATCGGTCCTGAAAGCTGAGCCGGTCCATGTCAAGTTCCAGGTAACTGGCTCCCTGTGCTTAGACGCTCCGATGCTGGTTAACTTGCTCCATTTCCTTCCGTTTGCTCAAACGTCCCCTCCCCTGAAAGGCCTTCCAGGGCCAGCCTTCTTGGACAGCCCAACGCGTCACTCCCCAGCACTGCAGACCATGAAGCCATGCCTTCGCCTGTTTGCTTGCGACTCTCCGTTACAAGGCCAGCTCCAGGAGGGCAGCCAGGCTGTCCCCTGTTTCTCCAGCCCATAGAGCACTGCCCAGTGCAGAGTGGACACAAGCATTTGGAAACAAATAGGTGAGCGAGTGAACAAGTCGCCCAGGCACCCTGCCTACCCAGGCTTCCCCAGCAGGACCGGGGAGGGGTCCAGGACTCCAACAAGCACCGTGACATCTGAGCTGGCTCTTTGGATGTGTTTATTCAAAGTCAAGTCCCAGGGACTTGAAAGCACCACACAAAGAACTGTAATGGCCCTTGTGAGCTCCAGTCCACAGTGAGGTCCTCAGGTCCCGCCGGGCCACATCTTTTGTCTCAGTCCAGGCTCTGGGGACACATTCTGTTCTCACTGGTTCCTGAGGCAGGAGCCAGCCTTCCAGCAGGCCTGCTGGGGCAGGACAGGTGGGGATTCCGAGGACCTCTCCTGCTTTCCTGCTCCCCAAGCTCTAACCCAGAGCGGAAGGCCAGCGCCACGCCATGGCGGCGCCAGTGGCCTAACACAGCCGTGGCAAAGGTGGGATTTTTAAAAAACCCCGCTGTGAATTAGGCTGGCAGTATTTAGCAACTAGGAAACAACCCCTTAAACTTTTGGGTTTTTAACTTCTTTTCAAGCATTTCAGAAGATCTGAAAATAGAGAGGCTGAAAACTAACTCCTCCCTTGAGATGGAGCCCGCGTGGGAGCTTGCCACCATCCCACAGTCCCCACTACTCCCCGACGATGAAGCCGCGGGTTAGATGCCTATGCGTGCAGACCCTGGGATACTGGGGTTTTGTCTGTCTGTCTGTCTGTTTCGCTCAGCTTGCTTACTTATTTGAGTTAGCTTCCTGGACCCAATGAGAATCCAAGTGACTCCTGATCTAAGTGTCCTTTGCCTCAGTTTCCCCATATGTAAAATATACATGCATGGTCTAAGAAGTTAGTGTAGCCAGAATACGAGCATTAATTAGGCTGGTACCTAATTGATGCTCAGTGAGCATTTCCCTGTCCCCTTTTCCTGTCCCACTAAATGGCCCAGCCATTCATTTTCTGATCAGAAAGTGAACACAGAGCCACACCTTTATGCCAGCTACCACGTGGGACACTGGGATGTGACGGGTGTCAACTGGCACAGTCTCTGCTTCTGCAATCCTTGCAAACCATTATTATAGAAATGATCCAGCAAATAAATCTGCAGTTTCAGTCTGAAATACGTGCCTGGAAGGCAGGAGAGTAGTGAGGGGGAAGGGAAGGTCTCTCCAAGGAGGCTCACCTGCCCTGAGCACTGAGGAGGGATAGCTGCCTCCCAGGTGGAGACGGTAGGGCAGGTACTCCAGGCAGAGGGGACAGCCTGTGCATGGCCGAGGGGAGAAAGCTGCATTGTTCTGGGGACAGAAGGCAGGCTGAGGACTGGGCTTATTCTCAGTACAATGAGAGCCACAGATGCTGAGAGAGAACTGGTTGATCCAAATTGCACATTTCAAAATGTCTGGGCTATCAAACAATAAAAAGACATCACTCACTATACACCTATTAAAATGGCTAAAATCCAAACCTGATAATGCCAAATGCTGGCAAGGATGTGGAACACCAGAACTCCCATTGCCGGTGCGAACACAAAATGGTACAGCCATATTGGAAGAGTCTGGCAGTTTCTCCCAAAACTAAACATATCTTACCACACAATCCAACAACTGCTCCTCGGGAGTTACGCCAGTGAGCCAAAACTTGTATCTCCACAAAAATCTACACACTAGTGTTTACAGCAATTTGATACACAATTGCCAAAAAACTCAAAGCAACCAAGAGGGCTTTCAATGTGCTGATGGATGTACAGACATTTATACGATGAAATATTATTCAGTGATGAAAAGAGATGAGCTAGCGCCAGGAAAGACGGGGAGGAACTTTAGATGCACACTGCGTAGTGAAAGAAGCCTGTGGGAAAGGCGCACACTGTGCAATGCCAATTATAGGACATTTTGGAAAAAGCAGAACTCTGGGGTTGGGGGAGAGAGGGAAATGCCAGTGAGTGGAGGATTTTCAGAACAGCCTTGGAGAGACCTTCCCTTCCCCCTCACTGCGGGTCCTGTACCGCATAGTAACAGGGAGCGCACGTTGGTACACATTTGGAATGAACGAGGCAAGGAGGAATTCTGATGTAGACTGTGGACTACAGGCAATAACGACGTGTCCACTGTAGCTCAAACCAGTGCTCGAACAAGCAAATGCCTGTAATCCTAGCCACTCAGGGGCCGGAGGCAGGAGGAGCCCGAGTCTGAGGCCAGCCTGAGCACCTCAGCAAGACCCTGTCTCAAAATAAAAAATAACAAGGGCTGGGGATGTGGCTCAGTAGCAGAGTGTCCCTGGCTTCCGTCCCCAAGGCAGAGGAGAAAAAAAGACGTTCAACTGGGACGAATGTATCACAAGAATATAAGAGTTAGCAGCAACGAATCTGTCTCCGCGCCGCTGTAACCAGTGAGCCACAGTAACAGGGAGGGAAAGAGGAGAAACTGGGGAGGTCGAGATGGGTGCATTTGAGAACACTGAACTTTCTGATTCTTTT
>CM053399.1:18696338-18783302 GCA_028644305.1 Xerus rutilus
GGGCGGGGCGGGGATAGGGTGGGGCGGGGCGGGGCGAGAACGGGGTGGGGCGGGGCCAGGGTAGGGCGGGGAGGGCCAGATGGGGTGGAGGAGGGGCCAGAGTGGAGTTGGGCGGGCCCATTGAGTGGGGTTTTGATGAGTTTGGGGCTGGGGGGGAGGAAGTGGTTCCATCCCTCCTCTAGAGGAAACATGGACAGGCCCGGGGATGGCTGGCTGTACCCAGCGAGCGCAGGAAGGGGAGAGTCGCGGATTCCCTGGCAGTGGCTTTGCGCAGTGGGTACACTGCGGCGCGTCATGCAGGACTGGACAGACAGCGGGACGCAGGGATGAATCATAAATGCTTGTTCCTTGCTTGTCTCCACTGTGAGTTTACCCCGCTATCCCAGAGCGTGACGTCCATGAGGTCCAGTGTGGCCTCTCTTCCTTCCCCCGTTATTTCTCCTCCAGGAGCCCCAGCGCCTGCTGTCCAGGGATCCGAGGAGAACCGAAGGCTCAGGAGACTTCCATCACCTAATTCCGCTTCTCACCCTGTCAGCTCATTTCACAGATGGGAAGACCGAGGCTCAGAGGTAGGAAGTGGTCCCAGAGGGGCATCTCAGATACCAGGGCTCCTCTCCTGCCCCGCACACCCTCCCTCACCCTGCATGGGCTCATCAGGAGCCACCAGGAACCTGGCAAGGTGCCTCCATTAGGCTTGCTGGTCTTGGTCTGCCTGCTGTGGGGGGTCCAGTGACAGCTGGCTGTTCCACCTGCAGCCCAGCCTTGCCCAGAGGGGCTGGCCACCCAGGTAGCGCCCTCCTGAACTGAGGCTCCTGGGTTGGCTAAGAGCCCACAGGCTCTGACTTGTGAAAGAGCTGTGCCCGAGCCCCAGCCGGGAGAGGCCCTGGCAAGCTGGGCACAGGAGCCCACGGGACAGGAAGAGGAAAAGACAGAAACAGTGTCATACAGAAAGGGGGTCAAATAATGCCCCCCCCCAGACTGCTTCAGTGAACAACTCCCACACTATGGCTGACTCACTGTGTTTCAAAGTCAAGCACCTGCGTGTGTCTATCCACAGACATTAAGAGACCAGACCCAAGAAGAGCTCTGGCTTTAGAGTCCAGTGTTTCTGGTTCCAAATCCTGTCTCTATCACCTATTTACTGTGTGACTGTAGGCAAGTGACTCAACCACTCTGCATCCAATTCCTTACCCCTAAACCAGGCACGAAGAGAGCAGGTATATAAATCCCTGAGCACAGCCTGCGACACAAAGCAAGCTTAGATGCTAATATGGATGATACAGGGGACAGACACATAGATGCTCCAAAAACACCCAGAGTTCATGTACAGTGGGTGCAAACCCTTCCTTTTAGCCTTCTTTGTTCCAGGAAAGCCCTTTCTGCTAGGAGCCCCCAACTTTGGGGTGTGATAAGCCCCCATCTCCTGGTGTATTTCCTCCAGCCTCACAAGGTAGAGAGATGCTCCTTCTAACCAACACATTCTAAGTTGAAAACATGTAAGTGGGAAATGAGTTGGACACACCTTCCCTCTGGCCCACCCGAGCTACGCAGCACACCACAGGCTCCGCTGTCTCCCCTCTTGATTGCGGCTGACTAGGGGCTGCGGCTTCCTGCCACCCAGCAAGGAGAGGGTGTTGTTCATTGTTTCCCTTACCGGGACAGAGATCAGAGTTCAAACCTCACAGTACAATTCTGACCCAACGTACGTTGCTTCTGCGTCATCCTAAAGATGAAAAATCTCACGTGGAGCCATGTAGGTTGGGGGCCATCTGTGCTGACCTCATTATGCTCTAATGATGGAAAGTGGGAGCTGAGAGAGGCTGGAGAAGAGCTGGCAAGGTGCACACCCTGGTGCTCAGGGCCCCTGCCTTGTGTGTGTAGTGTGAGCACCAACCCGAAACACGCCAAGGAGGTGCACAGCGACTTCGTGAAAGAACACAGGCCCCAGGTGGGAAGGAACCTGAGTGACCTGCCAGAAGCACTTCTATGAGGCCAAGGGTTGAGCCAGAGACACCTCAGGTCAGAAAAGGCCAGCCTCGAAGGAGGGGCCCAGCCTCTGCTGGTACCTTGGAACCCCACAGCACAAGGTGGAGAGGGCCAGGCGGAAGCCCTTGGGTGCAGGTCCTGCAGACCTGGTTACCAGGCATCTGTCTAGTGCCCACTGGGTGAACAAGGCCTCAGTCTCCTCATCTGTGAAGTGGGTACACAAGTCAGCCCTGCCTTGTAGTTCTCAGGCGGGACACCAGGGAGGTGCTAGGGAGGTGCCTAGGTCTGCCTGCTCGGAGTCCTGTGGTTTGGGGTCACAGTGGAGACCAGCTGGAACTTCCCACCCCACTAGAAACTCAGGGGTCAGCAAGGGTGCTCAGGTCGGAGCCTCCCTCCCAGAGCCAGGCACCAGCCAGTGTCCTTCCCAGGAAGGCCATCAGTGTCCATCCTCAGCACACCCTCTACAGCCTAGGACATGCCTCTCATCTGTCCAACATGCTGAACTGCAAGGGTCTCTCCGGGATCTACTCTAGGACCAGAGAAGAGCGCACAGACCACCAGGATGGCCCGACATTGACCTGCATGGAGTGGAGCCTGCAGCACCCGGCTGGTGCCAAGAAACATCCCAGGAAAGAAAGGCAAGCAGGAGCCAGGCGCGGTGGCACAAGCCTGTAATCCCAGCACTTAGGGAGGCTAAGGCAGGAGAATCACGAGTTCAAAGCCAGCCTCAGCAATGGCGAGGCACTAAGCAACTCAGTGAGACCCTGTCTCTACATAAAACACAAAATAGGGCTGAGAATGTGGCTCAGTGAGGATGTGGCTCAGTGGAGGATGTACCTCTGAGTTCAATACCCAGTACCAAAAAAAAAAAAGAAAGAAAGAAAGAAAGGAAAGCAGGGAAGGAAATAGCTGGAGAAAATATGCAAGCCACAGGCCTGCGGAGCAGCCTGTTGGGGCTCAGGCCCCTCCTGAAGCCAATCATTATCTCCACAGCAGCCGCCACCTGCCTGCCGTCAACACTGGCCAGGCAGGAAGCCCAGCCCTGCGGACAGCAGGCCTCCTCTTACTGGGCTGCGGAGTGGCCTCTGCTCCCAGGCACAGACACTGGCCCTGGGCTTTATCTCCCTGCCTTCTCCTTCCTCCCATTGTCCCTTCAGGCTTCCCACAGCCCCAGCTGGGGAGGTCACAGAGCTGCCCCCACCGCCCAGAGGTAGAAGGTGGGGCAGAGAGACCCAGGTCCCCGCCTAGGGAAACATTCCTTTCAGATCGTCACCAGAGATCCTCCCCCTCGCAGCATGATCTCCTTGGAGACAATGAGGCCCCCACATGCTTTGCCCCTGCCCCGTCCACCCCCAGTAGCTTGGGGTCAGAGGCCCCCAAAGAGGCCAACTGATTAGCTAGGGTGGGAGGAGCAAGAAATAGCCCTGCCAAATAAATAACCAAGATCAATAAATTAGGATGACAGCCTGGAGGAGCTTGGGGTGAGGGGCTCAGTCCATCCTTCCCTGGCATGAGGAGACCAGAGAGGGACACAAAGCAGTGGAAACCCAGACTCTTCTGGGAACCCAACTAGCAGAACATGATCACTCCAGGGCCCCGACTGCAAACTGGTGGGGCAGGTTTAACACGGTGGGACCCAGGAAAGCAGAAATGGGGCCGGTGTTGAGGACCAAGCCCTGCATCACAGCAGCTGGCTACAGAGCAGAATTCCAGTGCAGGAAATAAGCCCCGTGGACCATCGACTTCCAATTCAAGTGGGACTCAACTCGGAGTAGCTGACCCCCTTCTCCCCCTCCAGCTACTTCTCTCCAGTAAGCTTCTCAGCCTGTCGGAGTAATGCAGAAAGCTGAAGTCAAAATTTCCCATGCCATTATCAATTCTACCCATTTGGGCCTTAAAGTTAAGTCAAGACCATAGACTTGTGAAGTGATAAGGGGGACAGAGACCACACATGGATACCAGAAGCAGTAGCTGGCATTTGCTAGAGCTGACTCCACCCTTAGAGTATCTTGCTAATCTTCCTAGCAACACGGTGGGCGGGGCAGATTTTATAAGGGCTCAGGAAGTTTAAGACACCTGCCCTATGTCACATAGCTAGCAGGTGAGAGCACCAGTACCCCAACTCAGCTCCATCTGCGTGAGACACCCCTGGTTCCTTTAATCCCTTCAAATTGGTCCAGTAGAATTTAAGATTATAGTACAGTCTTCATCTGGAGTCTGCCATCTTCCCAGGGCTAGACTGGTTCTCCTGGGGCTGTTGGGAAGTACAGTGGAAAGGGGTTGTTATTCTGGGAGTTTGGCTGTTCCCCAAACACTGGGGCTCCCCTCCCGGAGAGAAGCGCTGTGGCTGAAAGGTACTGCCCAACCAGGAACTACATTTCCCAGCCTCCTCTGCAGCTATGCAGCCATGTGACTCATTCTCACCAATGGGAGTGGAAGGTGTGTGTCCAGGTCAAAGCCATTGGCAGCTGCCTTCCCTTCCTTCTTCCTTCCATGGTGACCTTGGAAGCCACATGAAGACAGAAGGAACTTGGAGCCCTAAATACCACAAGGAAAACCACCCATGCTTCATAGCACTAAGACTCAGGGCTTCCCTCTTACAGCACCTCTTCACCAGTACAGTAGTCTGGGTTCTCAATTATTACTGATCTCGAAAAGGCTAGGAAGGCCCGGGCAACCCCAGAGCTCAAGAAGGAGTTTGTTTGAGGCAGGAAGTGTTTCCTAAGCTCCTCCCAGCCCATTCATCCATCCATCCACCTTTCCTGCCATGTCCATCACCCCTGCCCTGCTCATACACTCCTGTGACCCGCCCTCTCTCCTCCCTTCCATTACCAGATTTCTCAAAGAAGTCGTGTACACTTCCCGTCACCACTTCTACATCTTCTATTCACTTCTCTACCTTCGCCAGTGTCCACCCTCATTTATTCTCAGAAACAGGCCCAGCAGAGGCCGAAGGCTACTTCCTCCATTATGGTCATGGCTTGGAGTATATGGATGTTCCAGACCCTCAGTTCCCAAACAGTTGGTTCCAATTATCAATAGGGGACACGTCCCAAGATCCCCACCTGATGCCTAAACCCACAGATAGTACTGAACCTGATAGACTATGTTTTTTCCTATGTGTACAATACCTATGGCAAAGTCCAGCTTTTAAATTTGGCACAGTAAGCGATGAACAGCAATAATGAATAATAAAAATAGAACAATTATTATAATATACTATAATAAAGGTTATGTAAATGTGGTCTTTTTTCAAAATATTTTATTGTGTTCACTCTTTTTGTGACGATGTGAGAGGATGTTTAAAGGAAACTTTATGGCTTCTCTTTGACATACACAAATGGCCAGCCTCACTATTTTTGAGCTTTGGGGCCATTATCAAATAAATTAAAGATTACCTGAATATCAGCATCATGATACTCTAACGTTGACCTGATAACCAAAATGGCTACTAAGGAATTGATGGAGGGGTAGCATATACGTCATGGATATGCAGGGCAAATGGATGATTTATATCTCAGATAGGACAAAGTAGGATGAGCCAAGATTTCATCACATTGCTCAGAATGCTATACAACTTAAAACTTACGAATTAGTCTTTTCTAGAATTTTCCATTTAATATTTCTGGATTTTGTTGACCACAGGTAACTGAGATCACAGATAACTGAAACCACAGAGGGTAAAATTGTGGTTAAGGATGACTGCAACATTGTCTTAGTCCATTTTCTGCTGCTATGATAGAATATTGCAGACTGAGTATTTTATAAAGAAAATAAATTTATTTTTCACAGTTCTGGAAACTGAGAAGTCTAATACCAAGGTGCTGGCATCTGGTGAGGGCTTCATCATCCCATGGTAGAAGATGGACAGGTAAAAAGAGCTCAGGAGACTAAGAGACAATGAGGGCTCAAATTACCCTTTCAGTAGGACCCCACTCTCTCTATAACCCATTCGTGAGGACGGAGCCCTCATGATCTAATTGCCTTTTAAATCGCTCCCCTCTTAGCCACTGTGATGCAATTAATGTCAACATGGTTTTGGAGGGGACGTCAAATCATAGCACGTATCAAGTGGCCTCCATTTCAGAAGCATAGCTTCCCATATACCAGTGTCCTGTGACTCTCACAACTGATCCCTTAAGAGATCATTCAGCATCTTTCTAGAAATTTTTGCAAGATTCTACTATGTGCTAGGCAATGGTCTAGCTAAGGATGAAGAAAAGGAGAGATATTCTGTCCTTGAGAGATTTTAGTCCAAGTACATAGATTATATCTCCATTTTTCAGATGAGAAAACTAAGGCTCAGAGAAGTTACATGTTTAATATGACATGGCCAATTAATGTCATCTCTCTTACTGACCCAACATGGAATCATCTAAAAATGATGATCAATAAAAACAATGCACTTTGAAAGAGAGGAAAATGTTAATATGCGCCTAACTCAAATCCCAGACAGGGAAAAAGAGGAGAAATAGAGAAATCCCAGGGTTGGCTTCCCTTCCACCCAGTTTTATTATCTATAATGTTCTAATTAAAAGTCAAGCACTCTCAATAATCTCCGATGAGATCCAAGAAGATGTCTTGGTCCTAATTTTAGCTCCATGTAAAATAGACCAATATCATATTAGCCAAAATTATTTGACCTTCAGAAAAGGTTACCTGCTATCTTTGTGCTTCCTTTCCCAAGAGTGCCGTGAGGGGGCTGAGCCAGATGATCCCTCGGGCTCACTGCAGACATCAGCGTCTGTGATTCTAGAATATTTTCTCTTGCTTAACCAGACACCAGGGGCCGACTCACCTGTCCTCCTGTACCGTAAGAAGGTAATAGTTTTTGTTTAGTGCTTAACTGCTGCATTCAGGATCGAACATTTGTCTTGTATAAAAAAGCTAGAAAGTAGGTGCTATCAGTATATGAGGACGCCAAGGTCAGAAAGGTTCAGTAACTTGCCCAAGGATGACCAGCAAGTAGGTAGTGTTCAAACTCAAACAGCCTAGCTCCTGTGCTGGCCTGGCAACTCTCACAGTCCCAGCTATTTGCAAAAGAGTCTGTCCATAGCTCCTGAGAAGTAGCTGGTGGCCCACTGATTTGACTCCACCCACACGTCCAGGCTGCTGGGACCAGGACTTTGATCCTATCCACTGACTTTGGCAGCATCGGGAATGGCCTGATATGGGAGGCCTCACTGCAGAGACAACCAAGCTTGCCCAATCAGGCTCAATGGCCATCTGCCAGTTGGCTACGAAAAGCTGAACTAAAACCGTGGAGACTCAGGGCCCAGTCACCAGGTGGGTCAAGCTCAAGATCAAGAAGAGTTGGCAGACCACACCAGTCAGAGCAGAGAGGACAGCGAACCACCCTACAGGAGCCTGGCCAGCGAGGCAGAAGTATTCTTGGCACCAGGAGCTGGTAGATAATCTACTTTAACCCCAGGGATTTCCTGAGCCTCACTGTACCGTGACAGCCAGCTCCCTTGGCTGGTGCAGGGCAAGTGGCCCATGTGCCTTTTTTTACCAAAACCTGTGAGCAGACCAACTCTCTTCCCCTTGCCTGATACCTCTGCTGGACCCGATTGGACCTTTATAAAGCCAGTGTTGGTCACGAGCCGCCACCGGCCCAGGCGCTGGACTTCTCTGTAATAGAGAGGTTTTCTCTGTCACAATGTTTATTGTAATAAGATTCGAGCGCTCGTGTGAGACGGTCTGTACAAAAGAAAAAAGAGAAAGAGGATTAAAAAAAGAAGGGGGGGGGGAGAAAAGAAAGAAACCTCCCCAGCTCAAGAAAATGGAGAAAGCAGAGTGCACAGCAGAGAGGAGTCAATTAAATCATGATAATTACTTCCGCTCCATGCCCGAGAGCAGTGTGAACGTCGATTAATTAGGAGCTCCGTGTTGACTGTGGCCATTTGACTCCACGAGGCTGCCAGTGTGCTCGGTAATGACATTCTCCCCGAGAGCGAATGTGCAAAAATATTTTCACCCTGGCAATTACCAGTTTTAAAGAACCCAAGACACACACGTGTGCGCACACGCACAGGGCCAGGTCCCCTAGGCCCCTGTGATTAGCATGAGATGCAGCAATTTCTGCTGTCCCCAGTTCCCGTTCCCCAGAAGTCCAGATGCCCCGTCCCCAGTTCCTATAATCGCTGGTTCTCCTCGCTCTCCAATCAGCACTACGGGCAGCTTCTCCGGGTGCAAATCCCTGCACAGGAGCACAGACGGGAGCCCAGCCCGAAGGGACCTACAAAGAGTTATCTTGTCCAGCCTTCTGCCCTGGGCAAAACCCGCCCACACCACTCAGGAGCAGAGCCTGTCTGGGGCCAACTGTGAAGGAAGGCACTGAACACGCTTCAGGACAAGAGGACTCCATCCTCAGGTCCAGACCCACCCCTGGGCACCAGATGCCCCCGTGCCTCAGAGCCTGGTGGGCAAGCCAGACAGTTCCTAAGCCAGGCCTGAGAGGACGACAGGGGAAGGTCCATGATGCTTGCTCAGGACAGGCTGTTCCCTGACTCCAGAGTACCAGGTCAGGAGGGGCGTAAGAGACTGCCTAGGCCACTGAGCATCTGGGGAAACCGTGGATCAGGGAAGCCAGGCCACGGCATTAATTAATTGATTAATTAATTATTGTTTGGTACCAGAGATTGAACTTGGGGGGCGCTAAACCACTGAACCACATCCTCAGCCCTTTTTAGTTATTGTTTAGAGAGAAGGTCTTGCAGAGTTGCTGAGGCTGGCTTTGAACTCACGATCCTCCTGCCTCAGCCTCCCAAGATGCTGGGATTACAGGTGTGCACCCCCACGCCCAGCTCAGGCCATGCGTTTTTCATACCTGGACTAGGTCGAGGGCTTTTCTAAAGATATTATGTGGGGCTGGGGCTGTTGCTCGGTGGTACCTTGCCTAGCACATGTGAGGCCCTGGGTTGCAATCTCCTGTACAGAAAAAAAAAAAAAAAAAATATATATATATACATATATATATACAGGCTAATATAGGATATATCATGTCATATATTATTATTTCAGTGTAATAACTCTTGCTACACAGAGTCTGGCACATAAAAGAAGGTCAGTAAATAACAGCTCACTTCTTCCTCTCTCCCTCCTCCTCTGCGGATCAGTCAGGCAGTGGCGGCCATGTTCCCAGCCCTGGGGGCCTGGCAGGGGATATGGGAAAATGTTGGGGGGGGGGCGCCAGTTTTTTCCAGGATAAAACAGATGCTGGCCTCACTCTTGCTTCTCAGAGGAGCTAAGCAGAGAGCCAGGTCTCAGATAAATATGCGATACCAGGACACCGGCCCTGCCTGCTCTGCTCAGAGAACACCAGCAGGCACCAGCCTTGAGGCCGTCCTGATGCTCTCTGGCCAGCCAATGGGGCTAAGCCAGGAAATCCTCTGGCCCTGGGGCTCTAGGCTCTCCCTGGCTTCAGTGCTGGGGACAGAGGAAGGTGAGGGTCAAAGCCTTGGGAGGGCTGCGTCCTGGAGGATGTATAGAAATAGTGTCCCCTGCCCAGGGAGGACTGCCGGAGGGAAATGCGCCTTCCTGCCATTCACTGTCAGCTCCGCCCCAGCCAAGTTCAACAGGCTGGCCCTGCAAAGCGCTGCAATCCCGACTTGTAGGCCAGCGCACCTGCCCTTCAACCTCAAAACGCTCACAGCTACTGGGGCAGGCACTGGCCTTCTCCCCGGAAAGCATCAGAGCATGCACAGGCTCCCCTCTCCCCGGAGGGGGCTCTCAGCACTGGGCCTCCCGCTCTGGCCTTGGACTTCCCATGTGCAAGCAAGAATAACTGCGGTGACCTCTGCAGACCATTGTCCAACTGGAGTTAAAGGAAACCGCACTGAGTCAGGTGGCCTGGGTGAAGCCTCGGCTCCAGGGACCTCAATCCCAGCTGTGAAGGAGATCGGAGGGGACACTTTGCATTGCGTGTGGCACACGGTCATACAGGCCCCCTCACCTAGGCAGAGTGGCTGTCCACCCCCTGACCTGACCACACAATTTGCTTTGGCCAGTGGGACATCAGAGCAGAGGCAAGAGCGAACGTCCCAGCGGGGAGGGCCCTTTTGCCCTCCGGTCACTCGCTGTGTGAACGGGTCTTGGTAACCATGGTCTGCACAGCCTGGGCCCCATGATAAACATTCATAGAACAGACCAGGGGCCCAGGCGACTGCTAGTCTGAGGGGGAGGAAAGACACAGGGATCAGACTCAAGTCCAAGTGGCAGCCAGAGCCTGGCACCCGAGGCCGGGAGTATAAGCCAGCCCGGCCACACTGCAGCTGACTACACCCTTGAACGTGAGAGTAAATGCTACTGGAAGCCACTGAGCTCTAGAGCCTCTGGCATGTGGCATGATTTTGGTGATAACTAATGACTTTAACTCTGTGGAAGAGAGAAGAGTGACCTGCTCAGGGTCATGATGCTAGCAGACAGCAGAGTCAGGGCAGAGAAGACCTTCGGAGGTGCTCTCAGTGGCCCCTCCAACACCCTGATCTGGTGACATTTGAAACTAAGGCTACACTTCCAGTAACTCTGCACTCACTTTGACATGGAGGCAGACTCCATTGGAGTCAAGGAGGCCAGGGGAGAGGAGAAGCATCTAGGTAACTGTGATTGCTCATTGACTCATTTCCCCGGCGATGCTCAGGTGCAGTCCACCTGCCCTGCCAGGCTTGAACCCCCATCTGCCAGTGCTACACGGGGCCTGTCCCCAGTTGTATTCCTGGTTGGAAGACCTCCTATGGTAGGTCTGTAAGTTATCGGAGAATGGACGGAGGGAGGAAGGAATGAATGAGGGGAGGATTCTGCAGCCACTCTCTGTGGGATCCAGCCATCCTAGGTGGCCCAGGACTAACCCAGCACAGTGCACGGCGTGAAACAGACATCAGGTACTGAGTGAAGGAGCTGCCTTGTGTTCAGAGCCTCAGTTTCCAACCCTGTAGGTGAGCCACCGGGACCAGCCCATGTTCTTCAAAGCATGTGGCTGGAACATCACTGGCGAGGGTCCCCACCTCTGCCCTGCCGCCGCAGCTTTCAAATAAGCAAAAGAGCAAACTCCAGACAGGAGGAAGAGTTTGTGTGAAGCCAAGTGTCCCCACTGTAAAGCCCTCTCCTTCTGTTCAGGAGATGGGATGGGGACAAATCTTTTTTCTGTAAAATCATGGGGATGGGAGTTGATTGTTGTCTTTAAAGAGAAAAAAAAATCCTTCTTCTGCAACAGGAAGGGGTTGGCACCAGATGCAGATGTCAATCCTTAAATAATTTCATTGGTAAAGGAAACGCAGTCTGGGAACCTCTGCCCCCTGCTCTAAGAAATGCCAGACATGCGGTATTTTCCACTGAACAATGAAGAATTAAACCGCCTGAGGACGCCTTTTTGGCGTTTGTCATTGTTTTGGTTTTTCTATTTTGGATTTCCTTTAAAAAAGTGATTTTGCTTGCTTTGTACAGTTTGATGATCTCTGAAGGAACTGTCTCCCAGCGTCCAGTTCCCAGGGCCTCCCGCTGATCCGCCTTTCTCCACCCCTGGACATGGTTGGATCTCAGGCTTGCAGAGGATCCGGAGGACTCTGCCCAGCTCAGCCCAGCCCTCCGCGCTGGTGTGACAGTGGCCATGGATCTCTGCCCCATGCACTCCTTCCAGGGTTTTGTGCATCTTGCAAAAAAAAGCCCCTGAGGTGTGCCCTCTCCAACGTGCCAATCATTTGCAGAGCATCTTTGCCGCGCATGTAGCTGGGACCCTGGTGTTGGCAGATTTCATATGGTCCCCATTTTTAGCCTCATTCCACAAGGAGAGGCACAAAGCCATCTCTTAGAGGTCCTTCCCTCCGCAGCGCCTGTGGAGGGGAAATTTCAAAAGCCCTTTGGCAGCCACACCCGAACTTGAGAAAACATGAAGTCCAATTTTCTCAGCCTGCGCTCAGAACTACTGGGGTGACCACGTATGCTGCGACAGGCTCTTGATACATTTTGTCTCAGCCTCACAAAGGCAAATGTGTATTATGATCCTCACTTTCCCCAAGGTTCAGAGAGGTTCTATGACTTGCCAGAGACCACACAGTAAGCAGGGAACCACATCCACAGTGACCTTCTTTCTGTCTATCCCCATGTCATGGCCTGTGGGTCCCTGCCCATGGAGTTTTCAGCTGGCCTTTCTCTGCTCTAGATCAGCTGGACTGGGCACCTGCTTGCTGGAGAAGGGAATGGCTACTGAGACCAGATGTGAATGATCAGGGCTGCAGAAAGTTGTGGCCACCTGTTGGGGGACATCCTGCAGGTTGCTGTGAGGTGAGGGGTATGGAGCCTCAGGGGAGCAGCCAGTGCCCAGAGCAGCACAAAGGGTAGGGCTTCGTCAGCAGCACAGGGACTCCCATGCTGAGGATCAGTCTCTGCCCAGAGGAGGACTAGGAATGTGTGTGTGTGTGTGTGTGTGTGTGTGTGTGTGTGTGTGTGTGTGAGAGAGAGAGAGAGAGAGTGCACACATGCATGCACACACCTCAGCATCCCCAGGAACCCTAAGAGCCCCACTGGTGTCCAGGTGTAGTGGCATAGGCTGGGGACTGCCCATGGCATCCCACACAACCCTGCCCAGATACCCCAAGGCTAAAAACCCAATGGCCCTGGCCCAGTGAAGCTGCTTCATGAACTTGGCATGTGTGGTACAGATGCCCTTCGGGAGCGGGGTGGGGACAGCCCCTCAGTCACTGAGCCCTCACCTCCCTGACAGTTTCCTCCCCACCACTTTGACACGGGAGTGGTTAGTTCTGCAGGTCACCAAAGCTGAAGTAACTGGGCTCCTCCTCCAGGACAGATCCTAACTTCTAGCCTGAGCTTGATTCTAACCCTGGGCTTGTCGTAAAGCACCATCAGATTCCACCCAGAGCGCATGTGCAAGCATGCAAATGTAAACACGCATGCGCGTGCCCTGCCTCCAGGACACCTGGAACCTGTCTAACCTCAGGCCAGGTCTCCTTGCCTCTGCCCACACTGGGCCCTGGGCACACCCACCCCATCTTCTCTACCAGGCCAATCTATTATTCATCCTCCAAGAACCAACAGGGGGGCAGCGCTCTGTGAGAATGGGTCCTCAGCCCACCCGGGACATGACTGCTCCCAGCTCCGCTGCTCATGGAACCCCGATGTGACTCTGTTCACCTGTCATCCCCACAGAGAGCCGAGGAGCTCTTTAGTCTGATCAACCACATTAAACACAGAGGATGTCTATCACATATAGGAGGGAAGGAGAGGGCACAGAGACGATGACCACAAACTGAGCCAGGCCCCTCACTGAGCACATTACAAGTTCAAGTTCATGCCATCCTACTGTGACTGCACCAGAAAACCCAAGGCCCAGAGAAATCAAGGCATTTGTTCAAGGCCACATAGCCAAGAAGTGGCCAGGTTGGTATTTGAACCCAGGCCTGCAGATCTGCAAAGTGCATGTTCTTTGCCCTGGTTGGGCATGCCTGGCCATGGAGGACAATAGGTGCCCCCTAGCTTGGGGGCTCAGCTGGTGGAGAGCTGGGAGGCTTGTTTTGATGAATCACTGAGAGTAAAGTGAAGAGGGAAGCCTGAGCCCATCTCCACCAGGCACAGCCGGAGGGAGTGGCCACGGCAGCACGTGGTATTGCTGGTCCCGCCTGCTTGGAAGGTCGGCTGGGACATGTGTAGTCCTGGGAATGTGCTGACCTTTCTGTCCTCCTTCTGGGGGCTCCTCATTTCACCCAGTGGCTGCCGTTTTCCTTAAGGAGACCTTCAGCCCACTCACATGCTCTCTGACTCACTGAGCTAGGATCTGCCGAGCCCCAGCTGCATTCAGACCTAAAGGACAGGTTTATATACATGGGGGCCGTGGCTCAGTGGTCAAGTACTTGCCTAGCATGTGTGAGGCCCTGAGTTCAAAAAATAAAAGTCTCAATGTGGCACATGTCATTGAGGGATTTGTCACTAGAAGACTAATTGTGTAAGTATTTCAGCTTCTATTTCCAAGGCTCACCGAGGAGCATGTCTCCCCCTCTGCCCTCTTCTCACATCCTTTGAATGGTACCCTGTGCCTGATGGAGATAGGAAAAAAAAAAGTCAGAGTATGTCAATAAACACCAACAGAGATGCATCTCCCAGTTGGTAGCAGCTAGTGGAAAGGCCATAGCTACCGGGGTAGAAGACACAGGGGTGTGTGTGTATGTGTGCGCGCATGCGCCTTTAGAACAATCATGGATCAAGGAGGGGAAGAGTGTCAGCACATTCATTGAATGGGAAAACTGTTATTATTTGGGATGAGACAGATAGCAACCAAATTCTTTAATTATGAAAGTCTGCCAGTAATTTTAAGAAATGATAGTGTGGCACGCATCTGCCTGTTCTTTTGAAATTAAGCAGTACACACCCAAACGGATTGGAAGTGGGTACCGAAACACAGTGGCACTGCCCACAGAGGTGCAGTGTGTCCTCACGGTGAAAGATCGTCCGGCCTCGAGAGGGCATGGAGTTCTGCCACCCGCTACAGTGTGGACGTCCCCGAAAACAGTACGCTGGGTGAAAGAAGCCACACGCAAGAGGCCAGGTGCTGTGTGGTTCCATTCAGATGAGATGTCCAGAAGAGGTAGATTGGTAGTTTGGCGGTCACCAGGTGGTGGGGAAGGAAGAGATCCAGGACAGATGGCGTAGTGGGTGTGGCCTTCACTCTGGAGCCATGAGATGTTTCAGAACTAGAGGTGGTGGCCACACAACAGGGTGACTGAACTAAATGTTGCTTAATTATTCACTTGAAAGTGCTTAAATTTATGTGGCATGCACTTATTCATTCACCTCAATGAATTATTATTATTATTTAGTACAGAGATTGAACCAAGGGGTGCTTTACCACTGAGCCACATCCCCAGTCCTTTTTATTTTTAATTTTGAGACAAGGTCTTGCTACATTGCCTAGGGCCTCGTTGAGCCGCTGAGGTTGGCCTCAAACTTGTGATCCTCCTGCCTCAGCCTCTGAGTCACTGGGACTCCAGGTATGTACCACTGACTGGCTCAAGGAATTATTTTTGAAAACAGAAAACTTAAGGAAAGCCTGTATTCTTCCAATGACATGAAGTGACAGCCGATGCGAGGTGAGGTGCTGGTGTGGGATAGGGAACGTGGCTCCACCCCTGCCCCATCCCTTTCTCACACTGTGGCCTAGGGCGATCATTTCTCTCAGCCTCAGTTTCCCGCTCTGTCTAACAGGGTCTCCGGGTTATGTGATGACCCAGCACACTAGCTGGGAAGTGGTGTTGGAGACGTCAGCTGCACTATGTCCAACGCCAGCTGAAACCTGGGGGTTTGGGAAAGTCGGAGGCAGGGCCAGGGTTCACATGGAGCTGCCTAAGCAGGATGCCATGTGGCCTGGCCCACAGCTCGCTTGCCACCCCTCTCCATCCCTGCTCAGAGGGGCCGGCGGGCAGCTGCACATAGAGGACAGGCATCCGCCTCAAGGCTGAGGGACCCGCCTCCAAGCCAACTTGACCTTCGGCACCAAGCAAGCGCTGGTCATTCTGCCCCGCCTGCCGTTGCCGGTCACATCTCCGGGTTGCGGCACTTTGCTCCTGAACTGCTTCTTCTGACTCCTTGACATCCCTGGATGTGCGCACCCCTGAAAGTGAACTTGAGCTTCAAAACGTTTTGTTACAAAAGCATCACTGGGCTGTCTCCAGGTGACATGCCAGCTCCTAGGGATGTGGAGCTGAATAAGCTCGTACCCCCGCTTCAGGGAACTCCTAATAGAGACAAGGGGGAAGATAAGGGAGGACTCCCCAGTGTAATCAAGTCAGCGACAGACAGCTGCAAGGTGCATCACGGGAAATTGCGATGGTGCAGGCTTAAGAAGGCAGACTCGGGTTCAATTCCTGCTTCTGCCACAGTCAGGCTGTGTGGCTTTGAGAAGTACCCTGCCCTCTCTGTGCTTCAATTAGAATCTGAGGCCAATGGTCTCTGCCTCAAGGGGTGGTGCCCAGGATTAAATAATCCAGGGGATGAGAAGACCTTGAAGAAAGACCCGAACCAAGGTCACTGCTACACAATCAGAGTTGGCTCTGACCCTGGTCTCTGAGGAAGTGCAGATAGGGAAGGAGTTCAGACACTACCTGGCAGGACTAGGGTGGAGCTCAATGGTAGAGCACTTGCCTAGCAAGCACAGGGTCCTGGGTTCCATCCCCAGCACCTTCAAAACCAGGATGCTTGGTGAGCCATGTAAACCTAAGTGCCAAATCATCACAGGCCTGTTTTTAAAAGCCTACGGCCATGCGAGTCTTGCCCCCATGAGGGCTGTTACCAGTTGTCACCAAACCCTAGTGAGGGAGAGGGAACCTGGGGGACATCCACAAACCCAGATCCGCTGGGAAGTGAGAGTACCAATTTCCAGGAAATGTCAAATTATATCCTCCTCCTCCTGCTGCTGCCAGACCCTGGGGAGTGATTTCGTGTTCAAATTGCTTTTTAATCCCAGGAGATGGCATCTCCCTCCCGCGCCCCTCCCCGCCTCCCCTGCAGCCTCTGGAGGATGCATTTGGACAAGATTTCGACTTGCTTGCAGAGTAACGTGAAGCCACAGGTCAAGTGCTTTCCCCAGCCTCTCCTCGCTGGAGCGGGAAATAGGAGCAAGCCAGAGAACCTAGGGGGCCCTTATCTGCACAGAGGCTGCTCTTGATGCGGGTCTAGGATTTTCTGGTGATTTCCTGTCTCTTCTCCTACGCTAGGTCTGTCCATCATCACAAGCCGTGAATCCAGCGTCAGAAACACCCACCAGGCCGGGGTGCCTGGGGAAGACCAGCCGTCCCTCCGCCTCTGCTACACTGCTACCTGAGTAAGTTACTGCACCTCTCTGAGCCTCGGTGTCCTCCTCTGTAAGATTGATGGCAACACTATCACTTTCCTCAGGGGACATTGCAGAGACAATGGACACGACTATGAAGCACCCAATACATAGTAGGAGTTTTAAATAGCAAGAAGCAAAGCTCAGCTTCAGAATGATGTCAACAGAATCTCCTCCCAGCCCCATTCTAGTCTTGAACTCGCAAGCAGCTGCCTCCTTGGACCATACCCGAGGGTCCAGCACGCCAGGGATCCCTCCAGCTCAGAGCCCTGGAACAAGCCAGCCCCACAGGGCCCCCTCACTCAAGCACTATCTGCCCCCCGTCTCACTGCAGACAATTCTGATCCAAGAGCCACATCTGGCCCACATCAGCTCCCCCTCTGCCCAGCACACCACAGGGACGAGCCCTCTGTGTTCCAGGGATCTGCCGTCCCCTCTTACGGAAGAGAACTGGTGTTTGAAGCCACCAAGAGACATGTCTGGGGTAACCAGGCCAGTGAGCAGCAGAGCAGAGACGGGAACCCAGGCACGAAGGCCAAGCTCTCGAAGCCAAGATTGAGATGTCAGTGCCCCTCAACATGCATAACTGCCCCCCTGCGGCATGTCATCTAGACCCACCTGTACCTGTTCTTAAGGGAACGGTTTTCTTTCAAGTGACTTAAAACAACTCACTTCCTGTAAACTCAGCCTGTCTTCAGCGACACTGTCCTGGAAACCAAGGGTTTGATGTACTAAATATACTTCACCAAATACTCATTCAAGTAACTACAGCATCATCAAAATGAAGTGTTCCAGTTCTTGCGAGTCCCACCTAAAATCGCCTGACATGCCACATGCCACTGATTGCTGATGTACTTCCTCCCGCTCTGGAGGTGTCGGAGGAACCAGCCTCCCCAAGCTATGTTTGATTTAGATCTGCCAGAGCCTTCTTAGATTATTCAACCCACGTTCCAACAATTGTTGGAGACGGTCTCTGGAAAGAGAACTGTTCTTTCAGCCCCGAGACAAGTTACATTTTTATAGTGGAGCTATATCTATGAAAAGCACAGCTTCCACGATTTTCTTGAGACGTCTAAGCAAGTTCAAGGGTGTCAGATGCAGGCCCCACAGGGGCTGTTGTGAGGCAGTTGCATTTCTCTGGAGGAGCCCTGGCTTTTCCCATCTCAGCTTCCCCTCCTAACAGACCAAGCCCCTGTGCAGCAGAGGGATGTTTGTTGGAAAGGAGGCTGGCACTTCCAGAACAGGGCCACATGTACCTCAGCGGGCCCCTCCTCTGGCCCTCTGCCCAGCAGGCACTTAATAATTGTTGATAAATTGCATATGTTCAACTTCATGAAATCTAACCATGCTTGACAGGAGGAAGGTGTGCCAGATTGGATGCCCACCCCCCAAGTCCATGCAAAACCTCTGGTTCTGACCTTATTTGGAAAAAGAGTCTTTGCAGATGTTGGTGAGGATGAGGTCATATTGGATGAGGACAGGCCATAAATCCAACAATTGTGTCCTTATAGGAAAGGAGGACACAGAGACGTGTGCACAGTGGAAGATGGTGGCCATGCAGTCGCAGGGGTGTAGTTCCATGTCAAGGACCATCAAGGATGGCGGGCCACCCTCCAAAGCTGAGAGAGGCAAGGAAGGAGGCCCCTGCCCCCGCCAAGGGCCACAGAGGGAGCCTGGCCCTGCCGCACCTGGACTGCAGACCCCTAGCCCTGAGAACTGAGAGAGGCCGCCCTGTTTTTGCTTTAAACTGCCTGGTTTGGGGCCACTTGTTACAGCACCCCTGGTGTAGAAGACAAGTACAGAGGCCCAGAGGGACCTTGTGGCTGAGCTGAAGCCCATAAGCAGTTAATGTCAGTGCTGGGACTAGAACTCAGCTCTCTGGCCTGGGACACACTCTCGTCTTGAAAGGACCAGGAGCTCCCTGGGATCCAGCAGCCAGACCTCCCTGTCCCGATGATGCTGGGAAGGTCCCCGAGGTGAGACCTGCCTCAGTCAGAGCAGGTTTGGTTTTTTTAACTTCTGCATCACAAGGAGATGTGAAGTGGCCAGAAACGTCACCTGTCATCAGCCCAGTCCCTGTCTGTGTTCTCAGTGGCTTTCTGGACAGACGTGCCCATCCGGGGCTCCCTCCTTGAGTTGCCTTTTTATTCCACCTGCCAGCGTTGACCAGCCCCGAGCTTTGGGAAGCCCTCACCTGCTCTGTTGTCCCAGCTGGTGTCCAAAGCCGGCTGCTCCACCCGCTCCCACCCCCAGGTGGCACAGGGTGCAGTGCCAGGCAGTCCCTCCCTGCCCCGTCTCCAGGGTGGCTGTGGTCTCCCCGCCAAATGCAGCCAGCTGAGGAGGTCTGCCTTCCCAGCCGTCCCGGGGGCTCACGGCTCACCCTACTTCAACACCCCATCTGTTTATGGCTCTAACCTGCCTCCCAGATCACCAGCGCTGGGGCGTGGAGAGCTTCTCGGGATTTCTCCTCAGAAGTACAAGCCAGTTGTTGTTTTAGGCTGGGATTTGTAAAATTCTTGGACTTGAAAGAAAAAGTCAGCTCCAGACCTTCAGGGTAAACACACAGTGGCAGGTGCAGTAGCTCCTGGAGGAAGCTCCAAGACCCAGCCCGTCATGGACCGCTACCCACTGCTGGCTGGTCCCCAAATACTAGTTATGGGGCGCTGAGGCTAACTCTGTGCTGGGCTGGAGGAACGAGGCTCCTCTGCCTTCCTCTCTCCCTCCCTCTATCCACAAATACCTGTGGAACTCTTCAATGGCCAGCTGCTCACCAGACTGTCCTCTGGCTCTGTCAAGGTCAAAAAGAACTGGCCGTGCCATGGGGCCCTGGAGGAACCCACCAGAAAGACGCAGAAGCAAGGCAGAGAGGAACGGCCATGTCGGCTGTTAAAGACAGTGCGGGCGGGCTCCTCGGGCTGGTGACATTCAGTTCCTGTTTTCAAGGCTTAATAAATACTGGTCTGACTTCCACCCAAGCGCCAAGAGATTCTGCCCCACGGGCTTCTGACATGGGAAGGGGAGAAGTAAGAATTCTTTTTTCTTTTGCCCGAAGCTGATTTCATTACTTAGGCTCCTTCGGCTAGCTTTTTCCCTTCTTACAATTTCCATCATTTTTTCTTAGCAACACCAACAAACTCCTTGACACCTGGGATTGAAGACTCAGAGGCTCTGAGCATTTCTGTCCTTAACCTAGCCAATGTGTCTCAAGGTCCCCTTGTGGCCTCCTGTATCTGCTTTGTTAACTCCACACTGTCCCTGTTCCATTTCAGGCCTGCCTCTCCTATTGCTTGGACCACTGCAGTAGACAACTGGTTCCAGTCTCTCATCTCTTCAAATCACCTTTTACCCCCTATCAACGCTAGATCCTCCGACCACTGGCCTGATCCCAAACCACTGAAGCCTCCCCACGGCAGAACAATTACACTCAAATTCAGGGCAAGGACTTTTATAATCTGACCCTGACCTGCCTCTCCAATTTAGTACTTTCCTACTTCTCTACATGTCTCCAGACTTCACTAAAAGGGATTCTGCTTTCTTTGTTGAAAATTGACACCCTGTACTGTTCTATGTCCAAGCACTGGAAATGATGTCCCACCCACTAGAATGCCATCTTCCCAGCTGCAGCCCTCTATGGACGCTGCTATAAAGACTGATGTCCTCCAAAAAGCCCTAACGGTCCTTGCGGGCAGGGCTTCTGGTGCTATCACCTGCTGCTGCTGTTTCAGTCTGTCTATATCCCATTATTTGTTCCTAGGCAAGTTCCTAGAGGAACAAATTTAGTCTTCTGACCTGTGAAAACTTTTACCACGTAGAAAACATCCCACGCTTAATGGGAGCTTCAGAACACACGAGGTGCTCAATTACTGCGTGAGACATGAAACTTTCTGTTTGCATCTGTGCCCTGACTTTTCTCTCCACATACCTTGTCCCCACGGCTGTCTCTGTCGTCAAGGGGCTGGTGTCCTGGTTTGCTACAGTGGGGCTCAGTGTTAAGTTTTTTTGTTTTTTTGGGTTTTTTTGGTGCTGGGATTGAACATAGCCTTGCCCCTGCCAGCCAGGTGCTCTACCTCAGTGTGAAAATCCGAACAGAAATCTGCCCAGCTATACTCATAAAATGAGCAGTGTGTGCGTGGCTGGGGACCCTCCCTAGTAAAGCCTCAGGACCCTTTTCTCTCCCCCTCCAGCATGTTGGGAACCCAAAACTGACGTTCCCTGCCTCCTGGCTAGGAGAGTCCCCACCTATAGCTCTGTCACCTGCAGCCCTAGCCACCTCTGCCCAGGTCTTGGAGCCCACCCTGGCTGACACAGCACCCTGCGGGCTCCCAGCTGGCCCACCAGGGGGGCGGCCCTGACTTCTGCCCCCCACAATTCCTCTGGTCTTGCTCCCACGTTGCTCCTATAATTCCTTCTCCACGCAGCGGCAGCTGAGGGATTTATTTAAAATGCAAATGAGACCCTGGAGCTCCTCTGCTTAAAGCCTGCTGAAGGCTTCTGGTGCATTTAGAATAAAATCCAAACTGTGCCTGGCCCTGTGGCGCCCCCACCTCCCCCGCGGCACCCCCACCCGCCCAGTGACAGGAAACTGCGTTGTCTCGTTGTCTCGGAGCCCTGGTGTCTGCTGTCTCCTTTCCTACCGGGTTCTGCCCGTCAAAGATTCCGAGGTGTTCCCCTCCCTTGTATGCTCCCCCAAACCTCTGTGTGGCAGCTTCCACCCTGGGAGGCACTCTCCCTGGTTCCCAGAGAGCAGCTCCAAGACCTAGCAGAAGGGCACGGGTGACATCCTCTAACCCTGCTGGCTGCAGGCAATGGAGGCCTGCAGCAGGCCAGTGACTCCCCCAGTGGGCCTGGAGGCCGCTGTCTCTGCCGCTCTGAGGCAGCCCTGACTCCAGGAGGCCAACGTTCACTTTCACCCACTACCACAGCAACCCTGCCGAGCTCCTGTGGTTTCTCCAGATGCTGGATGTTTTTATTTCATTCCACAAGTATTTATTAGGTCCCTCTGTACGGCCAGCTCTGCGCCGACAGCCCCGGGCGCACCCACACGTGAGCAAACCCAGGAAGCTCCTGATGCAGAGAGGCAGCCACAGATCCCAACAGAACCCTGAGGGACGGGGTGTCCTGGGGAGGCAACCAGAAGCTGCAGAGAATGGCAGCCGAAGGTTTTTGTTCTGTGCAGGCCTTTCCAAGGAGGCAACATATAGTTTATCATTTTAGTTGAAGATTTGGGCAGTTTCCAAGTACACGTGTTTGCACACCTATACACACACAGGAAGCATCCACAACCCCCCACATCCCAACCACTGAGCTTCAACTATCCTTGTTGTGAAGCTATTTACATATTTTAGATAAAAACTAACTTGGTGCTGGGGATGGAACCCAGGACGTTGATCATGCTAGGCAAATGCTGTGCCGTTAAACTACATCCCCAGCCCTTGGGAAGCTATTTAAAAATAAATAAGTAAGTACAGTGTACAAAGCATTGGACTGGGAGTCAGGAAGCAGGAGGTTCAGCCCTGGCTGTCTGTCAGATGCACAGCGTTGGGCAGTAGGTCTGGCCACGGGAGCCCCGGGGTCCCTGCGTGGGAAAATCATCATGTCCTCTTCTTCTCCTTTCCCCAGGAGACTGACTTTGGGCAGACGCTTTCTCTGTATGAGAAAAGTCTGCAATTTAGCCTTGACTTATGTCCCCACAGAACACCCGAGAAGTCTCTGCCCTGCCTGCCCCAATCCTGGGAAGCTCCTCTGGGGTCTGGGGGAATCTAGTCCAGAAAATTCTGCAGATGAGTGTCATCCAGAGCCCTGTGGGACGACCCAGGAAGAGCAGAGTGAAATGCACTTTGAGCAAAGCTTTCCATCACTGAGCAAATACAAGACTTGGCACAGCCTGGGAGACCCTGCACCAGGCACCTCTCACATCCCTGAGCGGCTCGCTGGGAGCAGACCCGGGCCCCTTGAGCTCCACTGGCTGCCGTTCATAGCACATGTATTGAGTGTTGGATCTGAGCTGAGGGTTTAGTTGAAATTCAAGGAAACCAAAAAGACGTTTCCATCCCAGATTTGCTAGAGCCACAAGCTCTGGGGCCTCTGGCAATACTTGTTACTTCTTTGAACCTCAGTTTCCCCATCATCAAAATGGGTGTGGTAACATCAGTGTGGTCTGAACTCTGATGCCCCTGGGGTGAGGCTGCTCCAGTGGGGAAGAGAAAGCATGGCTTGGTAAAGACCCAATAAACACTCTAGCAACTGCTATGGGTGCTTCTGGGCAGCGCTGGAGGCAGCTGGGTTCCCATCCTGGCCCTGCCTCTTGCTGTGAGCCTATAAGAAGGGCACAGTACCTCGATTCCAGCTGGCACATAATAGACACTCAATAAATACAACCCTGCACAGCTCCCCTGGAATTGGTTGCCCTCTGCCTCGTCCTGCTCCCTGGTGCCTCTTCCCCACCAGGACCTCGGGCTCCATTGTGCTCTCCTGCCCTGAGCTATCTGCAGGGCTGGAAGAAGGGCTGGGGGCTGGGCAAGGCCAAGGGCAGAATGAACAGCTAATGTAATAAAGCCACTCAATCTGAGCTTGCTTGTTTCGCACAGTTGTGACACTGGGGGGGGGAGGGGGCGGTGGGTACAGGATGCACCAGGGCACTGAGACCCTCTGGAGGTGGAGGATGGGCAGGGAAAATCACTTTCCCCCTTGGACCAGTTTAATCCGGTTTTCAAGCGGACAAGGGTTCAAGAAGGTCCTGGGCAAGGCTGAGGAATGTTCGAGGGGCTCCTGGGGAGGGGCGAGAGAGGCTGAGGCTTCATAAGGGGCCCATTGTGTCCTGTGGGCGCCCACAGCCCCCCGGAGAGCTGGAGAGGGTGAGGGTGAGGGGAGGGAGGCCCCCAGAGGGAGAACAGGGGGCAACCCAGAAACAGAGGTGGGCGGGAGGGGACAGCAATAAGTCCCACAGATAAAGCTCGGCTGCCCTGGGTCCCCAGACGGCCCCATTCAATTCAATAAAAGAAAAAAAAAAAAGACAAGAAAAGCAAGAGGCAGCCAAGCCCAGACGGGACCGGGACCGAATAAAACTCTTTTTATTTGCCTTAATATCCCTTAAAGGCACAAACTTGAAACCCAACACCCTCCGTCTTTATTTCTCTTGGATGGGGCAGTGTCTGGCAGCACCTCCCCACTCTTCCCAAGCTCCTGACCAAAATTATACCAGTTCCTGCTTAAAATTCCAAATCCATGGGCTTCTAGTATGTTCGGCCTCAGCTCCAGGACGCCTGGGGGCAGGACAGGGCTGTAGCTTCCCCAGGAGAGACCAGACTCAAGCTTGCAGGGTGGCTTGGGCTGGATGGGGACCAGCCTCTATTAGGACAGGGTGTGGCTAGGTGGGGAGTCAGTCATGCCCTCATCCTGGCTTGGCCACTTGGCCACCCTGTGGCCTGGGCTAGGGACCTGGTCCTTCTAAGTCTTGCTTTCCTCATCTGTAAGAAGGACGGCGATGACAGGCGCAGGTCACAGCTGTGGGAGCTTCCAAAGAAAGACACAAGGAGTCGGGTGAAGTGGCGCAAGCCTGTAATCCCAGCACTGAGGGAGGCTGAGTCAGGAGGCTCGTGAGTTCAAAGCCAGCCTCAGCAATGGCGAGGCACTAAGCAACTCAGTGAGACCCTGTCTCTACATAAAACACAAAATAGGGCTGGGGATGCGGCTCAGGGGTCGAGTGCCCCTGAGTTCAATCCCCGGTACAAAAAAAAGAGAAAGAGAGAAAGACACAGGGAAGCTGCTGATGACCTTGCCTGCCCTGTGTAAAGACTGAATGAGTGACAGCCATTACCATGTCACCAGCGATGGCACATCCTGAGGATCAGCCTCCACAGCAGAGCATGACTTCCCAGGAGCCAGCACGGGAGGGCACTGGCCTCTCCAATCCTCGCAGCGCCAGCCAGCCACCGGGCAGACGTGAGTTGGCCACTCAAGGGCCTTCTGGGGGCGCGTGCTGGTGTTGATATAAGTGCACCAGTGAACACAGGCCTGCGGCCCCCAAGCCTGCGGATGCCTGGCTCCCCCAGCACGAACAGGCTCCCGTGTGCAGGACCCACCCGAGCTCGACTCCAGCAGCCTGCAGCCCGAGTCTCCAGAAGGAAGGCAGAGCGTGCTCTAGCCCCTCCGCTCCGCACGGTCAGCCAGCGTTGTGTGTCTCCGCTTAGGACAAGGTCACCCGGCTTAGGTGTGGGGGTGCCATTAACGGCTCCTCTCACCCTCTCGCCCTCTCGTGCCCCATGCCCTTGACAGACCACCCCTGAGAACCTTATTCTGTCAGGCCCTGTACTGGGCCCACGGGCAGTCCCAGGATGGATCTGGCACAGAATGAGTCCTGCAGTGTCTTTCAGTGTTGCCGGGCACAGTGGCGCACACCTGTAATCCCAGTGGCTCAGGAGGCTGAGGCAGGAGGATCGCAAGTGCAAAGCCAGCCTCAGCAACTTAGCGAGGCCTTAAGCAACTCAGTCAACTTAGCCAGATGGTGTCAAAAAACATAAATAAATAAAAATCTCTGTCTTACCAGGTGACATTCATTGCTCCTTGCAGGCATGTCTACCCATCCCCATGTCATTATGGGCAGGAGGCCCCTCCCAGATGTTAGGCACAGGATTTGCTAGTCACTCTCATTGTTCACACCCATCAGCAGGTGCCCTCAGATCTCCCTTCCAAGCTGTCACAGTAGGGAGGGAAACGGTGGTGGCCACGGGGGCCCCGAGTCTGGTTTGTGGACTCCCCGGCCATGTGCTGCCAGAGGCGTCAGCTTCCTGGAGCCTCTGGGCTCTCCTCACAAAGTGGGCACAGCGAGGTTCGCCACGTCTGCCTGTGGGTCAGTGCGAGAAATCAGACAATACGGCCTGCTCCACAGACAGGAGGAGCTGTTCCAGGAACTCCCTGTGGCCTCAGAGTGCCACTCCTTGTCCTGGGACAAGGCAGGCACTGCTTACCCAAAAGAAAGAATCTCCAAAAACAGAAGTTCAGGTCCTGAGATCCCCAGAACGATTCGAAGATGCCAGCCGGCAGCAGGGGGCTATTCTTGGCATCCTCAAGGCCGATGACATAGAAGAGCTACCAGCCAAGGCCTTGGGAAAGCCACAGGCCTGACCCCACCCTCCAAGCCAGGGTCCTAACATGAGTGATCACTTGCTTGAGAGGCACGCACGGACCAGGCCTGGGCGGGAGTGAGCACCCCAGCCAACTCCTCTGGGGATGCCTCCGTCTGCCAGCCAGGGCAGGAGTCTGCAGCAGGGACAGAGGAGGTGCCCATGGGCTCAGGAAGCCTGCGGCTGGCAGTGCTGGGGTTGGCTCATTGCTGTGTGGCTACAGTTGTGCTTGTCCGTCTCTGGTCATTATTTACTTTGGTGTATGAAACAAAAGAGACAGCCACATTCTTGGCACTTCTGACACCTGGGCTTCCCTCCTGGCCAGTGTGCGCATTCCACACCCCACAGTGGGCTACTAATAAAATCCAACGAGGACCAACCGGCTGGCCGACTTGGCCAGCCCACAGGACTCTGAGCACCAGGTTTGGATTTTGTATCTTCACCATGTGGAAACAGAAGGATTCTTCCACGATGGTAGAGGAATCCACAGGGAGGGGGCACAGAGGACACTGACATCCCTGTCCCCCACATTGGCAAAGAGATCATAAAAGCCTCAGAGAACCAGGAGCCTCTCTCCCCTTCTCCTACTCCCTATCCTGGGAGCTCTGGGTGGCTCTTCTGCAAAAAAAGTGGATTGACGGCACAGGGTCTCCTGGACATGGGGGCAGGGGCAGCAAATGAATGAGACGCAGCTGTGAAGCAGAGCCAGCGGGGGCACCCCAGAGGTCCACATGGTGCAAAAACCAACGAGACGTGCACAGGCAGCCAGAGCGGGACAGGAGTGCCTATCAGGCTGTTTCTGTGAGTGGAGACCTCTGATCAGTCCCAGGTCACTCAGAAGCCGCCAAAGTCCCTGGAGCAAGTCCACGGGGCTCAGGGACTAGAACAAACCTTCTACACACTCACAGGTACCAAACCACCAAAGCCAATCAAAAGCTCAAGAGGTGAACACGGACCCCATGTTTACCTAGAAGATGGCAAGAGAATTTGCAACTGTCTTTCTGCTCCTAGAACAGGAAATAGGTCTCAGGCCCCAGGGATCTGAGCAACCATAAAGGGTAGGAGCAAAGGGGCAGGGCGGGTCCAAGGAGCGAACTCGTCACCGGAAGTTCAGCCTGTGCCTGATCTTCACACCTGCGTCCAGCAGGCTGGCCACCGCCACGGCCCACTTGGACTATGCAGTAGCCTTCTACCTCATCTGCTGTCCCTGTCGACTCCTGTTTGGGTGAGTGGACGTGGGACTACCATTGTGCCCATGTCACAGATGGGGATGCTGAGTTTAGATGAATCATCTGGCTTACGATTCCTCGGACAGGCAGTGGGAGATTGCACCTGAACACAAGCAGGCTGTCCCCAGGGTGGGCATCTTAAACGTCACCTGAGGCCAACACAAGGACGGGGGCAGCAGCATCCCTCAGATGATGCCAGACACTTCCTCAGAGGGAAGTGTGGCCCTGGCAGAAGGACAGGAACTGGCCAAGCTTGTTGAAGGAGACCAAGGAGGTCGGCGGAGTGAACGGGGGCAGGTGGTGGGGGTCTAGACCTGACTCTCAGTGTAAGGGGAGGACCGGGCCTTTCCACCCAGGCCCACCAGGACATCAAACAAAGCGATACCATTTCCCCCATGACATCAGTTGATAATAATGAATGTTCATAACTAGCATTTATGAAGCCCCGACTGTGTGCCAGGCATGGAGCTAAGCACTGTTACATATGTTCTCATTGGACCCCCATGGCCACCTCCCGAGATGGGACTGGGTTATTATCCCCATTTTACAGATGAAGAGACAGAGGGCTCAATAGGTCAATAGCTTGTCCAGTACCCCAGCCACTGGGGAGCCAGGATTTGAACCTGTTTGAATACTGAGCCTGAGTCCCTCCCGCCACCTCCCATCCGCAGCGCGCACGCACACATGCCTAGCCTCTGGCTGGCCTGGCCAGGTGCTCCCTGGGTGGAGGAAACCCTGGTGAGGTGGCGCTGGGAAGTCCACGGGCTGCATTTCTCCAGCAAAACTTGCCCGTGGCTCTTTCTCTTTCTTCCTCTTGCCGCGGGTCCAGAGGGGACCCTGCTCCAGCCTGCAAGCCGGCATCAGGGGACGGGGCCCTGCTTCTCCCTCCGCTAATGGCTGGCTCGTGATCATGGCCGGATGAAGCAATCAGAGCTGAAGGATTAATGGACGTGGCTCTGGCTTTCAAGTCCCCGCCCCCCACCGCTGACAGACCACCTCATTCCCCCCAGCCCCCTGTCCCTCCACCTTTCAGAAAAAAATGCAGGCGGCTTGCTTATCTTAGTGTGGAGTTGCCATGGAAACGGCATCCCTTGTGAGATGCGCTGTCATAACATCTCACTGCTGTTCAGAACACTTAAAGACACAGCCTCTTCCTTCCTGGCCTCAGCCCATGGGCCAGTGGTGAAATGACCGGGGAAGGGTGAAGGAAGAGGCAGGAGGTAAAGAACCAAGAAGACTTGGCTTTGGACCAGCTCGCGTCACCAGGTGCCCAGCAAGCATGGGGAGGCTTTAGAGGTGAAGGTCCCTCAAGTGGCTCCCGGCCCCAGCAACGTGCCCTGCTTTGGTGGCTCTCACCAGCATCCCCAGGAAGTTGGCCTGGCTATGATGCCCATTTTACAGAGAAGGAAACTGAGGCTCAAGGCCGTCCAGTCATTGCAGCAGACACTGTTTAGTGCTCCTGGCAACCACACCTCTAGATTTAGCTCTCCAAGTCCCGCATCCCCGGGGGGCCTTCCCATGCATTTGTATCTCCATCTGCCACTCCTCTCCAGCCGGTGGTCCTTGGGCCCTGTAGTTGCCCACTTGCGAGCAGGAAATGGGAAGGGCTCCGAGCCAGTCACCCCCCTGCTGGCTGGATGACCCTTGGCCAGGCAGGTGTGTGTGGGTAGGAAAGAGGCGTAACTTACACCCCAGGCTCCCTGTGGAGTTACCCTGATGCCACCCCCGCCAGGCTTCTCCCCCGTTCCCTCTGGGGCACATCCTTACGGATCATTTGCCTGAGATTCCTCATCTCAGGGTCTGCATCAGGAACGGCCTGGCCTTAGGTCACACAGGAGGCCCTGCTGGGGCTGCACTGCCGCCTGACCTCAGCGCCAGCGTCTTCCACATCCCCTGCACACCTGGGCTTCGGCCACACTGAGACATAGCCCTGTCCCCACCAGCCACATTCTCTCTGGCCTCTGGGCCTTGCCACACGCTGCTTGTCTACTCTGCTGGGGGCGTTTTCCCAGGCTTCTTCCCTCCACTGGGGTCCACTGGCCCTTCAAGGCTAGTCGAGGCGTCTCCTTGTCTGGGAGGCCTTCCTTGGCCCTCACCGAACTGCTGAATGGGCTCCGCAGCATCTGTCCCCGCCCAGAGCCCATGAAGGAGAGGACAGCCGGGTCTCTACCTGCCGTCCAGAGCCGCCTATGGGCCCTGGGGCAGGCCTCTGTCTTCATCTCTGAATCCCCAATGTCCTGCCCGGGGTCTGCCACTGAGAAAATGCTGATGAAACAGAAAGAGTGAATGAAAATGCACTTATGCAGCACCTACTGTATGCCAAGCAGTCAGGAAAACAGGCACCTGCAGGGGCCCACCTGGCCACCCCTGGCCACTCCCCCTCCTCTGCTTTCCTTCCACCCCCACTCACTCTACCGCTGGCTGGCTCGTCACTGTCCCTGCCCTGCTCTGAACCAGCCCCACGTGCCTGTAGTCCCCTCTGCCCAACGCCGTCTTCCCACAGATGCTGCTCTGCGCTGGTCCTCACCTGAGGTCTCTGATCAAATGCTGCCCTCAGAGAAGGCCCCCTGGCCTCTGTCAAAAACACCTTCCTCCATCATTGCTCATTTAAATTTATCACTGATATAGAGATAGAGAGAGCTGAATATATATTTATATAAAACTAATACATGAGCCAATAAGTATTTAATTACCCACATAAATAGATAAATGTATTTGCATCAGGTATGGACAAATATTCTTTATGCATAGATCAATTCACATTGAATACACGTTGACTAACTTGTCTGTCCCTCTCACAAGAGTGGAAGTGCCACAGGGGAGGGAGTTTCGCCGGCTGCTGTAGCCCCAGCATGCAGCACACTGCTACAGCACATGGTAGGTGCTCAATTAATACTTATGAAAGAATGAATCAAATGTTAGCCTCAGATTTACTGCTGCCAGACGGCCCTATGCTGTAAGCACTGTTATAAACCAAACCCAGGGGGTTCAACAACCCACCCAGAGCCAGGTAGCCGGGGATGCAGTGTCTCAAGCTGTCGCTGCTGGCTTCAGGGCTGGCCTTGACCGTGGACCTTCTCTGGCGGTGCCCTGTACACGGCAGGTTGCTCCAGGGACCCATCTCCTCTTTCCAGAGTGGGTGCCCAGGCCTGGGTGACTGGCTCCCTGGTGGCTGGGGATACAGTGGGGACCAGGAGGAGAGGAGAGTCCACAGAAGAGATACCCAGGGAAGGCAGGGCCGGTGGCCGCCTGGAGTAACCATGAAGCAGACTCCCCTACCGGCTCTGAAACTCTGCCAAGGTCATCAGCCCCTGCACGCTGGGGGTCCGGTGGGCACTCTCCAGCCTCTTTAAAGGACTCAACCTGCCCATTACTAATTAAATGTTCAAGCCAATTAGTTCAAACTTTCGCATGGAAATTATGGATGTGTCTCAGGCAGACAGCCTCCTCTGCCGCCAGTGCTGGGGGGAGACTGGCTCCACTTTTCCCGCCCCAGGCCGGGTTGGAGACTTCCAGAGCAGCACGCCATGTTCCCTTGACCCCGGCCTTGACTCCAACCTGGTCAGTCAGTGGGTCGGGGGAGAGGGGAGAAGGGAGTCCTCAGGCCAGTTACCAGAAGCCCAGGAGGCTGCCACTAAAACCAGGTTTTGGACAGTGGAGGGCAGGACACCTCCTGGGGACTCTGGGGACCTGGGCAGCCTGCATTTTCCACAGGTCTGAAGAAGGGTCTTGGGAGAGACTCTGCACCAGATGCTCCTACGGGGATGGGAGGAGGGAAAGCTCCTACCTCAAACCCCAAATGCCATTTCCTAAAAGATCCACAAGAGGAAGCTGACCTGGGACGACAATATCACCACGTCATCCTGTCCCAATGACCATCTTTTTGGTGCCCCCAGCCACACACTGACCTGCTGACTCCATGACAGAGCCAGAGTTGTCCCGTTTCACAGATGGGAAGGAGGCTAAGGCCAGATAGGGACACAGGGTCCTAACCTTCATGGTGTGCCCCGGGGGGCATCTGGCTCTGCTTGACCAGGTTCCAGACTCCCCTAGATATCTGTCATGCCATCTCCTGTTCTGATCTATAGCTTAGAGCAAGTCTGTGCGCACGGGCGCACACGTGTGTGCACACACAAGAACACACTCCTCTCTAGCCCTTAAGCTCAGCCATGAAGCAGCAGTGTTGGAGAGTCCATGAGGTCTAAAGTGTCCGACTCAGGGACAGGACCCCTTCCAGATGGGCATCCACTTGACAGCCCAGAAAATCCAGAGACCTGACGCCCCTGTGTGGGAGTCCTGTCATCCCTCAGAGCCCCCAAACACCCCAAAAGGGGCACTGGTACAGCACGAGGACCCCCAAAGGGCTCTTCCAGCTCCTCTACACCCTGCGTGGCTCCACACAAGTAAGAGATAGAAAGAGAAGGCAGGGCCCCTCCCCAGAGCCCTGGAGGTACCTCGTGTGCCTGGATCATTAATGCTTTTTCCTTTTTCTAATACTTGTGTCCTGATATGAGAATACAGACTCATCTCCTACTGATCTGGGGTGCTTTTTTATTCTTGTTACCCAAATACTGTAATTTTGGGTGTGTGGTGGGCAATCCGCCCCTGGCTTGCTCCCCAGATCAGCGTCACTAATCCTGACACCTTCTCAAGAGCATACCTCCTCCACACAAAGTCACAGCCACGCCCCAGGGCAGAGAGAGCCTCCCTGCTTGCAAGACCAGCCCTACCTTCTGTCTCATGGAATTCCTGCAAGCCCGCAAGCCTGTGGTGAGATACCTGTTTTTGTCAGGAGAGGCAGCTGAGGCTCAGAGAGGTTAAGTAATTTGTCCTAAGGCACAGAGCAAGTCCATGAAGAAACAGACACACTTTGTCCTTAGCAGACACAAAAGCCAATGAACTATTTCCCTCCCAGAAACTCCAAATTGAACAATTTAATCTTGGTGCTGAAGCTGAGACGGGACTTAAGGAGTTGATGTTGGGTGGTTGGTTTATTCTCCCGGCTGTGGTTTATTTCCCTAAGGAAGTGAGAACCTCTGCTCCTGGTGTGTCCTGGGCTCTGCCTCATGTAAACACTGTGAGCTGTGAGGAGAGTTCACGGTCAAGTTCACGTGAATGGAACCCAGTAACGGACACAGGGGTGCGAGCGTCAGGAGCCTGCAGGTCCTTGCCTTTACTGTCCCCAGCCCCTCTGGTCGCCACGTGTGGCTGAAACAGAAAGCAGGAGAAGATGACCCTCCACAAAGTGCGATCGTGTCGTTTCCTGTGGTTTCCTCTGCATGTGGTGCCCGGGCGCCCGCAGAGGTGTCAGCGGAAGGCAATGCCAGCCACAGCCACAGTGGGTTCCTCCTTTAGCTTAACCCTCCCTTCCCTCTGGGGGAGAATTGGTGTCAACTCAGCTCTGATGTGGGACCTCCTTAACCCTGCCCAGCTTTTCCATGTGCGAGAGAAACAGCCACCAGCAAGGTGGCACCAGCCCTGGGAAACACGTCCCTTTGCAGAAAGGCCCCCGTCCAACACACCGGCCGCTGTGGCAGCCGTGCCCTCACGTGGCCCCTTAGATTTAAGTTAGTGAAAACGTCATGGATTGGAGCTGCTGCAAGAGCTTCTGAGGTCACAAGGACAGGCTGCTGACCCCCACACACCCCTGGAGGTGCCGGTCCTGCACCAGGGCTGCTCCTGGGTCCCTGGTCCTCCCAAACTTCAACCTGCCAACAGTCCACAGTTGGTCTTGGGCCCCTGTGACACACAGAGGAAAGTTTACCCAGGGAGCTCCTGTTTCCAGGCTCCACGTTTTCAGCCTTTTATCTGGAAAACTCTCATCTGCCCTGCCAGAGACGGTTCTTGGACACACCGGGCCGGCTGGCCTCCCTTGGGGTCCTCAGGAGGGAAACCCAGTGTGGCTCTGTCCTGTGCTCCACCCAGGGACTTTAAGGCAGGCACATGGCCTCGGGCCAGCAGTGAGCAGTGACCAGGGGACTTCTGAGAGCAGCAGAGAGCAGCCTCCTGAAGAACTGGTCATTCCCATCCCCTCAGAGTCCCAGGCAGCGGGAGGACAGGGCCATGCGATCCCAGGCTTTGACCTGGGCAGAGACGAGACCCTGCAGACACGGCAGGCTGCTTTGGGCTCGGTTGATTTCGATGTTGAACGTACAGCAGCTCCTCAACCTTCTCAGCCAGAACAGATTATTATTGTTCATATTTTACAGATGAAGAAACCGAGGCATGGGGATGCTCAGCCAGCCAGGCAGGCCCGCTCTCAGCAAGTCCTTGCTGCCATGGGGACCTATAGCCACCGCCCTCTGGCCACAGCTACCCCAGCCCCACATCTCCCCGGCACTACCAGTGAGCAGGAGAACTGAGTGATCACCGTCAGGGACGAAGGCCCCTGAGTCCAGGAGGCCAGTTCCTGTCGTTGGCCCAGGGGCCCCAGCGTGCACAGGAAGGGGAACAAAGACTCCAGATGAAGGGAACTTATGAGCAGCATGAAGCCACCTTCATGAAGCCACAGACACTTTGTGACCAACACCACCAGGAACCACAGTGTGGTCTAGACCCGAATGAGGCCCTGGAGGGGACAAGCCAGCTGCAGGGCTGGCAGAGGGAGGGACACGTGCCACCCAAGAAATACTTTGTCAGAGGGGACAAAATCACCTGCCTCTCTTCTTTTTCACCAACCACAGGGCTGGGGTTGGACGCTCTGCGACTCTACCACAGTCGCTCTGCGACTCTACTCGTGTGTCCCAGATATTGTTATAATTTACCCCCTGCACCTAGGTTGCAAGGAGCCCTTATATCCCCAGTGCAAAATGGAGCCAGTCCCTGCAACATCTGGATTGTACGCCAGCCCCCGCCGGATTTCAAACCGCGCCTGGTCTCATTACTGTGGATAGGGACGATAAACATCACCACAGATATTTTTTAATGATACATTTTATTTATATCCCACTCTACGCTTTTATAGCATTTGCCACTGGCATTATTGGTGAATAACTTACAATAAGCAATGTCACCAATCTAGCGTAGAAATACTCAAGACCAAACCTGCCGTTCACTCACGACCCTGTCTCTAACCAGCTGGGAGACTCAGCAGGCCACTCCAGTCTCCAGAGCCTCAGTTTCCCAATTGGGAACATGGAGAGAAGGCCCCTGTGTGTCCAGCTTGCCAGATGGCTAGTCAGGTATTCTTGGGACTTTGCTCTGTGGTGGTGATGCCCTGAGAGCTGGGGACACAGCAGAGGACATGACAGAGATGGTGGCTGCCTTGAGGCTGCTGTCCAGGGAGAGAGACGGGTGGTGGACAGAGACTGCCACGGTGGTCTTTGTACAGAAGTGAACATGGGAAGGGAGGCGTAGGGTTCCCAGGAGTCACCTCAGCGTGAGGGCAGAGCCGGGGCACTGAGGCCTGACCACTACCTCCAAGTCATGCCTTTTTTGAAGAGGTCATGGGTTGACACGGCTGTTGCAAAGCAAGAATAAATTGGTTTTAGGGAGAAATAGGGTGAGAACACGAATCAGGAACGGAGGCCATGGAAGTGGGGCTGGGACCCGCCTGTACACACGGCAGGAAAACACGGGCTGGGAATTAGCTCTTCCTCCAAACTCCCAGTGTCGTCCACCCCCAGGACCTCCCAATGTAGGTAAAGGGGGTCATGTCCCCCCAACAGGGCCCCTGAAGACTGAGCAATGTGGCCGCTGTCCACTCAGCCAGTTAGTACTCACCTCGATTGTCACTAGAGCATGAGCCTCTGAACAGCATCTCATCTCTGCCCTCACCCACAGTGCCATGCCCTGACTCCTCCCAGGCTCAGCTCTGGGGCCCAAGGAAGTGGCCCTGATGGAGGTGCACAGCAGCTGCGTCCCAAGGGCGGGCTGAGGTAGCCTGTGGACCGCCAGACACAGCGTGTTCCAGAGACTGGCCTGGAAAAGGCAGCTCCCGGGAGAAAGAGGTTCAGCACTGGCACAGACAGCAAGGAGAGAGAGAGAGGCTGGCACAAGGCCCTGTGGCCATGGCAAGGGCTCTGGTACTGACCCTGAGAGCTTCAAGAGCTGTGGGGACAGCCGTGATCACACTGGGGCTGCACCAAGAGCTCTCTGGCTGTGGGCAGGAAGTGGGAGCTATAGGACCACACAGGACCTGGCAGGTGCCCCAGGGAAGCAAGTGCTCAGAGATGGCCGTGGTACATTCTAGACACACAGGGGGTGAGGGTTTTCTTCAAGCCTGCAGCATTTCTATTCATTTACTTAAGTGTCTTTTTCTAATTTTTTAACTTTTAAATGATCAACTAATTAATTTTTTTTGAGACAGGGTTTTGCTCTGCTGCTCAGGCTGGGTTCAAACCCATGCAGTCCTCCTGCCTGGGCCTCCCCAGCAACTGGGACTACAGGTGCCCCCTACCTTGTCCTACTTTAACACTGTCTTTTGATGAGCAGAAATTTTTAATTTTAATGGAGTCCAATTTATCAGATTTTCCTTTCACAGTTAGTGCTTTTACATCCTCAGGACGCTGTGTCTACTGCAAGGTCATGGAGATAGTTTCTCATGTTTCCTTCTAGAAATTAAATAATTCCTTTAACTCAATAATAAAAAGGCAAACAATCCAATAAAAACTGGGCAGAAGACTTGAACAGGTATTTTGCCAAAGAAAATATTCAGATGACAAGAAGTCCATTGAAGGACACTCAGCCTCATGAGCTGAATAGGGAGATGCCAATTAAAGTTGCAACAATAGGATTCTGCAGCTGGTAGAATATCTACAATTAAAAGATGGACTGTGTGATTGTTGACCAGAATGTGGAGAAGCTGGAACTTTCACACACAGCTGGAAGGTAAAATGAGACAATATTTGGTTTTAATGAGTTAAACATGTATCTATTCTGTGATGCAATTATTGCAGTCCAGGATATGTACCCAAGAGAAAAGAAAGTGTGTATCCACACAGAATCTTTACTCTAACTTTCCTAGTAGCTTGTTTACATAGTTGCCTAAACTTTGAAACATAAAGGCTCTGGAAGGGCGCATAGGTAAACTATCAGGTACAGATAAGAAGGAATATTACTCAGCAATAAAAAAGTAACAGGATGAATCTTAGGAACATGAAGCTGAGTGAAAGAGGGAACATTCCATGAATGGAATGTTCTAGAACAGGTAGAGCTAATCCATGGGGATAGAAAGCACTGCTGCCCTCGGGAAAGAACAGGAAGTGATTAGGAAGTGGCATGAGATAACTTTCTGGATTGTCGGAAAGTGTTGATAGAAATGATATCGCCATAAAGTTCTTGGGGAAAAAGAAAAACAGTTGTTGGATGAACGTATATGGAAGTACTTGGATGCATTTAAAGGGCTCTATAGCCCTCTAATATTACCACACCTGCCGGATAAAGAGAAGACAGATGGACACACTGCTAGAAGATTCCATTTATTCATCATCCAACAGAGATCTGTTGACCTACTGTGTGCTCTTATAGCCTCTGGAGCAGCAAAGGTGGATATGATAATTTCACCAACAGGCCTCCCTGTCCCTGATCTATGGGCAGGGTGGGCCTGGCCAGGGGCCCTCCAGCAAGGCCACAGCCTCCTGCCCTTTGCGGACACCCCAGTCACTGTGTGTGCTAACCCAGTCTTTCTCAAGTGCTTTTTCTTAAAGGAACAGAAGAAAGAGATTGACCAACTGTGCTGCCCAGTGGGGATTCCACACGCAGGTTTAAAGACGCCTGCAGCTCCTCATCTGGGCCCCAGGAAGCTGACAGGCCACAGGGTCGAACACAAGATGGGCACTAAGTTTCTGTCAGCACCTGAGAGCATTGGCCTCACAAAGTCCCTAGATGGTTTGGAACTTCCTGGTCTTCCCTGGCCCCGGAATCCCCAGGGGGAAGGCTGCTTCCATGTCAGGTGACGTGGGGTGAACGAAGAACGCAGTCAAGAGGAAACTGCCTCCAATGTTCACGGGTACAGCTCAGAGCCATGTGCTGAGGAGGGAGGGAGGGGGAGACCATGCAAACCCAGAGGAGGCCAAGCACAGAGGAGGCCCTGAGTCAGTGCAGAGGCAGCTCCCAGAACGCTGGGCCAGAGGCCCTCTCGGGAACCATGGGTCACCTCAATCCCCTCTGGTTTTGCAAGACCTGAAGTGTGGGCTGTGACTCACTCCACAGATGGGGTCAATGACATATAACCTGCCCTAGGCACATGGGCTGGGAGACCAAGACCAGTGTCCCTAGGGAGCCCTGTGATCCCTCAGTGCTGCAGCCACTGGACAGGTAGCCTCCTACCCGCTGTCTGTCTGGAGGAGAGAAGGTGGCCCTGCTCTTGGGTTCTGCTGACTTCAACCCTTGAGGTTCTGAGAACCACAGACCCCAGGACTGTCACCTTCCAGAGGCCAGATCTCAGCTTCCTGGACCACCAGGGACTTCCCAGGACCTCTTCACGCACCAGGAGTGGTATGTGCACACCAGGACTCGGTGGAAAGAATAAATAAATAGAGTGGATTGACACACTCTGGCTAGTGCTGGAATGGTCCCCAGGAATCAAGTAAGCCATCCCTCTCCGTAGTTTAAAACTGAGGAAACTGAAATGGAGAAAAGAAGCAATTTCCTCATCAGGCACATGGCCAGGGCAACCCTAAGATCCATCCCTCCACTGGGAGGCCCTGAGGCCTCCTCCTCGAGAGCTCCTGGGATTGATTGGCAATGCCTGCCGGGCTCCTTGCCTAAGGATCATAGGGACTGATGACTGTGCTGCAACTGATTAGTGATGTCTGCTGGGGAAAAGGGAGGGTGGGAGACAGTTCAGTTTTCTCATATTGGCTCTTCCTGGCCTTAAGGGCGGAGCGATGCCAGAGAGGCCTTCCCCCTGGAGAGGTGCCCATTCAGCCCCCTACTCAGGAGTAACCTCATTCCTATCTCTCCCTCCTCACACTTCTTCCCACATCAGAAGATTCACTGCCCCCCAGAAACTCCCATCCCTTCATAGCTCCGGAGGGTCATTTCTGCTGTTCCCAGCCTGGCTGGCCCTTTCTGCTGGCTTTCCAGGCCATTGCCCAGTACCCACTTCTGCTGACTGAGCCTTCCCCAGAGTCCTGCAGAGAAAACCCACCCAGGCATGAGGTGTTCACCTTGGTAGCCTCCACCCCAACCAGGGCTCTGCATCCAGTAGGCGGTCAATAAATGCATGGTGCATTAAATTGGCATGCCTACCCAGCCACCCCCCCTGGAGCTGGCAGAAAGACCACAAGTAGCTGCAAAAAGAAAAGGGAAGGAGGTGGGAGCAGGCGACAGGAACCGCAGCGTGATCTATGGACAGTGGGAGAGGAGAGGGAATGAATTCATTTCCTCTCTGTAGTAATTTGCCTGTAAATATTCACAAACCATGCGATCGTTCTCAGCTTTCCCATTAAAGATAAATGCATAAATAAAGCTGCTGGACCCAGGGGCTTTGCACACGGCTGCCGCTCCTCTCCGACAATACCAGAGTGACTAGTTAGCAGCAGTGGCCGTGCCCCGAAGAATCTCAGGAGTAGTTCCAGGGGGCTGGCTGTAGTGGGTGACCAGCAGGGTGAGGCAGAGATCAGGCAGGAGCTGAAGCAGATTTGCTCACAAGACCAGAGTGTGATCAACCCAGCACCCCAAGAGGCCATACCAGGTGGCCTCACTGGGCAGTGTTTGGCTTGGCAAGGTGTCCTTCCCACCTCCGTGCTGCTCCCCAGGAGGGTTCAAGGGTCATACACAGACAGACCTCAGTGTCCTCTGGATCCCTTGATAAGAACAAAAGCAACTGCCTCTTGAAATGCTGGAGGTACGTGGTCCATGAGGGAGGGGCACAGAGGGTCCCAAGCAGAGGCCAGCCTCCCTGGTCATTTTGGTAAGAAGTCTTACATGAGGCTCAGGGCTCCTCTTAAGTTAACCATAGGTCCTTCTCTGCCTTTCCTTGGGACCAGGAAAAGAGGAGCTTTGAGGAGGCGTGAACATCAGCTAGTCAATGGCGGAACCTGGCTCCTCCTCCCAGCATGCCTTGCAGACTCCTAGGAACTAGACCAGAGCCCATCCTGTCCAAGTGCCCAGAGCAGCAGGGCTGAGCCACACCTTCACCAAGTCCTGGAATGGCCGTGCCCAACCCTGTCACGACACTTGCCCTGGGATGGTCTCCCTGCTTTGGAGTCCTCACGGTGGCCCTCAGAGACTGGTCACTATTATGATCCCCTTTTTATAGATGAGAAACTGAGGCCCAGAACCACACAAGGAGCGGGGATAGAGTCAGGATTCAAACCCACGCTTGCTGGCCACAGGATCTGTGCACAAACCACCAGGGCACAGAGGAGGAGGGATGGAGAAACGGGAGGAAGCTGGAGGCGGGTCCCAGGGCGGGGTGTGTACAGATTTGGGGAGGGGTGCTATGTTCCTTTCAATAAATGAAGGCCCTGCTGTGCAGCCCCGACACATCATCTGCTCACCCAGCAGCAATGCGGCAAGCGGGGCCGGGGGGCTGGGATGCCCAATTCACAGATGACGAAATTGAGGCTCCTGCAGCTGGATGGTCCCCGTCCAGGAAATGAGAGCCAGGATGTGAATCTGGGCAATGCCACAGCCACCTCTGCAGGCCTCAGCACCCGCTTCTCACCTGCCAGATGTGACTTGGGCAAGTCCCTTACCAGCTGGGCCTCAGTTTCCACATCTACGTGATGGTCTTCTAATGGTCTTCTACCCTCGCTGAGCTCTGGCCTGGGGCAGCTGGGGAGAGGGAGTGAGGGGTGCCAACACACCCCACCCACGGCCCCTAGAGCCTGGGCACCAGCCCGCGGGTGAAGCCTGCCGTTCCCAGCAACGCTCCCCGCCACCCCGCAGCATCCCCTGCCAGCAGAGAGATTCAATTATGGTCATTATGGTGCACTTAGGAAAACCAGGGAGCAGGCCGGTACATTTTAGAAAGATTGGCGACAACAGGGGCTGAATGGAAAGGAGTCTCCTGCTTAACCCCAGTTACACAGAAAACCCATTTAACCACAGGCAGCAGCCTGTCTTCCCAGACTCCCGTCACTTTGGGCTTTTTTTTTTTTAAGTGTCTGCCACTTAGCTTTATATTTTTATCACCTTAGAGCTGCCTTAGAATTAAAAATAAATTCATTGATGAAGAGAAGGGCGTTGCTAACCTCTATGGCTTGCAGTCCTGGACCAGCATCCTCAAAGCCTGGCTCCTTCCAAGGTGGCAAGAACATGACTGTTTCTGTCTATGCCAAAGACGCAGGTGGGCGCCGGAGGAAGCAGCTCCGTGGCCCCAGGAGGGAGCACTGAGTCACACTCCCACCGGGCCAGCAAATCAGCATGTGCAGTCATTGGAGGCTCCCAGAAGGAGGCTGGAGGTGGCATGGGCCTCCATGACCGCCAAGTGTGCCAAGCTGCACAGCACAGATCAGAGGTGTCTGGGGAGGTATGGTTGAGAGTACTCCCCATGAAAGGAGAAAGAAAATCCATCAGCCAGAGAGTTTTCTCCATCATTAAATGAGGAGCACTGACTACACACATTGCCATCCTTTGGATCTGGAATGTTCTCAAAGGGTTATATCTTAAAGATTGGTTTCCGCCTTGGTGCTGTTAGAAGGTGGTAGAACCTATAAGAGGTGGGGCCAGGTGGAAGGTTCTCAGTCCTTGGGGGGTGCCCTTCCACTCCCTCTCCTGATCTTTTGCTCCCCAAACATGAGGCAGGCAGTTTTTCTCTGCACATACTCCCTCCAGGATGTGCCAACACAGGTCCCAATAACGGGGCTTACTGATCATGGATTGAAATTCCCAAAACCATGAACCAAAATAAACCTTTGTTGTTTGTAAGTTGACGATCTCAGGCATTTGTTATAGTAACAGAAAGCTGCCTCCCACACACATGTTTCAAAGCTACTGCATGCCTAGGACGGGCTGCCAGGTAAAACATAGGACGCTCTGTTAAGTTTCAATTTCAGGTAAATAACCACCTTTCCATGCATGTCCCAAATAGTACGTGGAACAAATATTGCATGGAATGAACTTCCACTCAAAACTTATCTATCACCTGAACCAAGTTCAAATTGAACTGAGCGTCCTGAGATTTTCTTGGTTAGATCTGGAAACTAACCCCAGGAGCTTCCAGCTGCGTGTCCACCAGCAGGGTCCCTCTGACCCTGTGCTGGCCAGGAAGGAAACCCACACTGTCATGCAGTGAGAGATGGTGGCAAAGAAAAGCAGGAAGCAAACGGAGTGCACGTTCTGCTGGCCTCTCCACGGAGCTCACAAGCCTGACCCGAACAAAGGCAGGAAGCCGGGGGCCTCTTGGCTGGGAGGGAACGGAATGGCCCTCGCCTTCATTTTCCAAGCTCTCTGAATTGTTGTTTCATTGCCTTAACAATAACAGCCACACACACGCCACCAACGTGTCCAGCTCTTCTCTTGTGAGAGGGACCTGGCTGGTCTGTCACACCGTGAGCACGTTGAGATGGCGGTGTGGGAGCGTTTAATCTCTGTACAAGAATGGAGGGGTGCAGGCGGGAGGCTGAGGGAGCTCTGGGTCCCAACCCCAGGCCTGGCAGACCCCCAGCTGGAAAGTGATTTCTACAGTGACCCCCGGCCCAAGTGGGAGCCCCCCAACTCTGCTGTCCACGTCTCTTTGCTCTCTCCTGGGCTTGGACAGCAGACATGTCCCTTACATTTACTACCCAGCCCTGGACACTGCAGGACCCAGGAATGAACCTGGGGAGCTTCTCCCAGGGACAGAAGCCAACTCTGCACCCTCCTCCTCATTCCGCCTCCTCCTGTGGGACATGCCTGCCTCAGTTCAAGTTCAGTTTGAACAGATGTTGTGATCCTAGGAAGACTGGTCTTTGAAGTTTGGGAGAAAAATCTCAGCTCCAAAGGGACCTTTCCTACCAAAAAGACTCTCTGGGGAGTCTAGCTGGAAATAAAAAACAAAACCCCTGGATTCTTCTCTCCTGGTATTTATGAGATTTTTAATTAGAACAGCTGCTTCACAGACTGTGCTGTTGAGAGATGCCGATGGGTGGGGTGGGGGGAGGGAGAAACCGAGGGCAGGGATCTCACTGAGGGGGCGGGACCAACTGGTGCTCACAGCCACCAGGCAAACTGTCACCCTGAGGACCAAGTGACAGTGCCCAGCTCTTTAAAACTCCAGGCCCAGGGACATGGACAGTGCTGGAACCCTGACAGCTGCAGCCACATAGGTACCAAGTCAGGGGCCCTGGGCTCTGTCCTGCCTCCATCTATTGCACCTAGAAACCACCTGGTCATAGGCAGGACTCAGCAACAGAGTCCCCTCGGCCACGGACCCTTTAGGAGCACCTCCTTTGGAAACATCTCCGCATGAGCTGGCCAGGGCCAGGGGCCGGGTTGTCCATCCAGGGAGCTGCAGGTAGGGGGTCAATGGCCCCCCCAGGGAAATTTAAAAACAGACCTCAAATCAACTATTAGCTGACAATTCTGAGCAATGGCAGCGATAAAACCCTTGGCTTTAGAAAACATCTTGTGGCAATCTGAGTGAGCCACCGGTGGGGTGGCTAGTGAGTTTGGACAAAGGGTATGCAAACGTCAGGTGGCTGCCTTAGCATCCCTTAGCCTTTGAAAAGCTGTGCACAGATGTTCATTTGGAGAACATAGGCATATTCCAAAGACCCTGCCCCTGGGGCTCTTGGGGACACACGTTCATTTCAAGAGCATCCAGAACCTTTTGAGATCTCTTCATGAAGTTCAGGGCTCCGACCCCATGGTACTAGCTGTCCCTCTGCTTAAATGACCGAATTTAAAAATGATGAATTTAAAATAAGTGATAGCACAATGAGGTAAGGACAGGGACATGGGAATGGGATTGCTGCCCACACTGCCACCCCCGTGCAAAAACATCCTCGGAACTTTGTGGTGTCACTTTCAGTAGTGACGTATATGATCATAAATATTCAAACATGTATATTTGTTTTCTATCTTTTCCAAAATTTCCATTAACGCCATTAAAAAGTGTTCACGTCTTGTTTGTTTTTCCTTTTTTGATGACGTGGTGTTTGTTTACGGGCACAGTTACGCAGACCAAGTTCACTACAAGTTCCATGATGTTTCTTTATTGCCTGGTATTATAATTGAGCTTATTTCACCATCATTATGAAAAATAACCTTCTTGTCCAACCAGGTACAGTGACACATGCCTGTAACCTCAGTTACTCTGGAGGCTGAGGCAAGAGGATTGCAAGCTCAAGGCCAACCTGGGCCACTTAGCCAGAACCTGTTTCAAAATAAAAAATAAAAAGGGCTGGGGACATAGCTCAGTGGTAGAGTATCCCTGGGTTCTATCCCCAGTATGGAGAATAATAATAATAATAATCCTATTGTATAGAAACATAGTTATTAAAAAATCCTCTGCCCCCAGAATGAGGTACCCTAGAGTGATAGTTTTGTGTGTCCATGTGACTGGTCCACAGGCTGCCCAGCAACTGGTCAGACATCCAGGGTGGTCTGTGAGTGTGGTTCTGGCTGAGAGTAAATCTGAATGGGTGAACTGAGTGAAGCAGGTGGCATCCCCAGCGTGGGTGGCTTCATCCAATTAAAGACCTGAAGAGAACAAAAAGCCTCAGAGCTGCACCTTGAACATGTCCCTCTGAAACTCAGGTGCTGAAACTGAGTAGCCAGGGTGTGGTGTCGAGGGGTGGGGGCCCTTGAGAGGAGAAAGGCCGTGAGCGCTGCTCTCTCACCAACGGGACGAAGGTCCTCATTAAAGAGGCTGCTGCCGCTCCCTGTCCTGGCCCTTCTGCCTTAGGCCATGTGAGGACCCAGCGTGTCTCTCAGAAGCATCCACATTCTGACTTTCCTGGACTCCAGGGGGAGGGAAAGTAAATGTGTATTCTTTTTCAATTGTCCAGCCTGCACAGACTGTGACAGAGAGTGAGAGGGAAGTGGACCTGTCCGACTTCTTGAGCTGGACATTGGTCATCTCCTGCCCTTAGACTGGAGCGGACGCCATCAGCTCTTCTGGGTCCCAGCTTGCCCACTGCAGAGCTGGGGACTAGTCAGCCCCCCAGTCTCGTGAGCCAACATTTCATCACACAGACACACACCATTGGTTCTTGGTTCTGTTTCTCTGGAAAACTCTAACATACACTAGGCATGACCCTACTCAAGCATGGCTTTTTCCCTAGCAAGGAACAAGCGGGTTTGAAATTAAAAGCATAAAACCATTTTGGCTAACACCCAAAGAAAGGAAATGCTCCGCTTCAGCCGTAACAAAACATATATGAGATCTATAGAGGAAAACCACAAAACTGCAATGAAAGAAACCAAGAAACCAAAGAGCCAAAGACATGGAAGGGCCGTCCACGTTGGAGGTTAGAAGGCTCAATACTGTCAGGACGTCAGACCTTCCCCACTTGATCTCCAGATGCAAATCATCCAATGAGAATTCCACAGGTCAATGCGTGGCTATCAACAAATGGAATCTAAAGTTCACACGGACAAGCAAAGCTAAACAAGTAAACCAGAGGAGCCCACACAATGGTGAGGGAGAACAAAGATGCGGCATTTGACATCAAGACTTCCTACAAAGCCACAGTCATCAAAACGCTGCCATTGGCGCAAGAACAGACAAATGGACAAATGGAACCAGACAGTCCAGAAATAGACCCTTTAAATGCAGTCGTTTGACAAAGAAGCAGAGTCAATACAGCAGAGACGAGAGAGTCTCCAACAAATCACGCCGGAACAATTGGAAATCCACACGCAGAACCGTCACTGCCGTCACCTAGACACAGTCCTTACACCTGCATGGAAACGAACTCCACTGGATCCCAGACCTACAGGTAAAATGCAAACCTGCAGAATTCCTAGGTGACACAGGAGAAAGCCGAGGTGACCTCGGGTGGGTGATGGCTTCCCGAAAGATGTCAAAGGCGTGAGCTGTGAAAGAAATCACCGATCAGCGGGTCTTCAGCAAAGCTGGAAGCCTGGGCTCTGGGAAAGTCACTGTCAAGAGCATGTGAAGACAAGCCACAAATGGGACTTTGGCTGACAAAGGACTGTTCGCAAAATATACAAAGAACTCACAAAACTCACCAAGGAGGAAACAAGCCAGCCAATTAAAAAGCAGCAAGAGTCCCAATCTGACAGTTGATCAAAGAAGATGTCTAGGTAGAAACAAGGGGGGCCCAGAGGAAAATAAGATCAGTGCACATTTATTAGACTGGCCAAAATCCACACCCCTGAGAACACCAAATGCTGGCGAGAACAGGAACGCTGGGCGCTGTCCAGCAGGGCACAGGGACTATCAAAGATAAGCGTGGCCATTTCTTACAAACCCGAAGCTGCTCTTACCCTACAATCTAGCAACTGTCAGTTGAACACAGATCCACACAAAAACCTGAACACGGGTGTTTACAGCAGCTGTCTTCATAATTCCTGAAATCTGGAAGCAAAACATGCCCACAGTAGGTGAATGGGAAAAGCAATAGCAGTAAATTCAGAAAACAGCCCCACTCAGTGCTAAGGAGAAATGAGCTCAGGGGCATCACTGATAATAGCTAAAATATGAAAAGGACCCAGTGGCCATCGCTGGATGGATGGGCAAGAAGAATGTAGTGTGTACATAACATGGAATATTAGTCAACCCTAAAAAGGAAGGAAATTCCGGAATATGCTCCAACACCAGTGACCTTGAGGACATTATGCGAAATGAAATAAGCCAATCTGATGCAAACAAAAAAAAAGATAAAGAATATATGGTCCTTCTTATCCAAGGTACTTAGAGAAATCAAAATCATAGAGACAGAAAATAAAATTGCAATTACTGGGGCCTGGGGGAGGGGGAAAGGGGCATTACTGTTTAATGGATGAAGAATTTCAGTTTTGCCAGATGGAGAGAGTTCTGGAAAGAGATAGTGGGGAAGGTCCCACATTAATCTGAAGGTACTTCGTAGCACTGAACTCCACACTTAGACACTGCAGCAAGGAGAGCGGGTTTTATTTTTATGTGCATTTTACCACAATAGAAAATAGGGGGGAAAAAAGGAGAAGAAAGAAATGGGTTACCAAGCCAAGAGAAGATGTGGAGAAAATGGAAATGCACACCACTAGGTCCAAGAAAAGCCTCAGCGAAGCCGATGGGGACAGGCCACCGACGGCACGGCCCAAATACATGACATGCAGAAGGCTGGCACCATGGGGACAGTAAAGGTCAGTGGCTGCTGGGGTCAAGGGGCAGGGAGGCCAACAAGGGGGAGCACAGAGAACGTCTGGGGCGGGGGAACTGTTCTGCATGGCCCTGGGACGGGAGATACATGTCATTGTACGTTGGCACCCATAGAACCCACAACACCAGGGGGCCTCAGGTCGACAATGCTCTGTGACAGCGATGTGTCAGGAGGGTCATCAGTTATGGTACATAAACCACCCTGGTGCAGGGTGTCCACAGTGGAGGACGCTGGGGGGCCTCAAAGTGCTCTAGAAAGTGAGTTGCTTTTTTTTTAAAGTTCAACCAGAGATTGAACTCAGGGGACTCGACCACTGAGCCACATCCCAGCCCTATTTTGTGTTTTATGTAGAGACAGGGTCTCGCTGAGTTGCTTAGCGCCTTGCCATTGCTGAGGCTGGCTTTGAACTCGCAATCCTCCTGCCTCATCCTTCTGAGACTCTGGGATGACAGGTGTGCCACTGTGCTTGCTTGACTAAGGTAGATGGTTTTTTAAAAAAATTCAAATGCAGCAGAGTCCAGAGCCCAATCTCTTTCCTGGATCCCACAAGTCCCTTTTTCCTAACGAGGAGTCACCTTTGCCCATCCAGGAGCACAGGGACAGATAGTTCTGTCCCCTTCCCTCCAGCAGCTCTGGGAGGGTGGTAAATGTCAGCAGCCAACTTGGCAGAACCCCTGACCATGGAGGCTTCTTGCTTGATTTGTAAGTGGTTCATTCAAATATTTCATTTTCTATTTGCCAACTAACAAAAGAGGCAGCTGGGTGCAGCAGACCTGGACTGGAGACTGGCACACGAGGCCTGTCTCCCGTGTTTAGCAGCCATGTGACCTTGGGCCCGTCACTTCCGCCCACCCTCTGATGCAGGCATGGCATTTGGAACTGATGTTCCTGGTGCTTCCCTCTTAGCCACAGTTGCTATTTGTGAATTCTTCTCCAGCTGTGATTCTGGGTCTGGATTTACATCACTAACAATAAGGAAGCCTGTTCAGGGTGGTTTCTGTTGCTCAGACAGAAAAGCAGTGACGTGGTCATTCCGTAGTGGACAGGAAGACGGATTATCACCTCTCTGCGATGGCACGAATGGTTCTCCCATGAGGGAACAGGCTGGCTCTCACCTCTGTCACGTGGGGCACCTACAGGATCTCGGGGAAACTCCACCAACTCAGCCTCCTGCAGGGGTAATGGATGCCTGGACCCCCTGTGTAAATTTAAAACTGTACTTGGGAAAAGAAAAGGTGGCCAAGGCTTGGGAGAGAAAATAGCCAAGAAGGGCAAAAAGGGGCCAGGGGCTGTCGTGAGTGACAGGTGGACAGGGTGCTGGCCTGAGGCCAGGAAGTTCCTGCAGACACCGGGCTGAGCAAGCAGGAAGCTGGACTGCGAGAACCTGTCATCCCGTCTCTGACACATGTGTCCCAGGCACACAGCAAGGAGGAAGCCAGGGAGGGGGATGAGGTCTGGGGGCCGCTGCCCCTTCCTGTGAATGCCCAAGCCATGGGCAGTCCTCTGGGGACAAACTGCATCTGATATAGAAATAAGATGGAGGATGTGATGTACAGAGCAGTAGAGAATCCTCTTCAGCCTGGCCACAAGCAGAGGGAAGCCTGCAGCCCACCGGATGTGGGAATTGCTGGGCCCCAGGCGCGGTCTCCAGCCGGGAAAGTCCAGAGGCCCAGGACAACCAGGACAAGTGTGGGGACGGTCCCCGCACTGTGGCTGGGCCTCAGCCCTCTGCCCTCGGCTCTGTTGGAAGTGTTGAACACAGGCCTGAGTCCACCCAGAGCCCGGTGGGCAAGAAGTCAAGACTGTCCTTAACCCCGCATCCTCCCAGGGAGGCAGAGGTGACCACAGCCCATCCACAGACAGAAGGTGTGGGGGCGCTCCAGAGGGAAAAATGTGGAACCCTTGTTCTCTGCAGCCCTACCAGGCAGATGGGGGTGAGCAGACAGGGGATATGAGAAGACAGGTTGCAGCCCAGCACAGTGCACACCTTTGACCTGTCAGTCAACCCAGGGAAGGGAGTCGCTCTGCAGGGGGTGGAGCAGAGGGCAGATCACTTAGCCAGAACTCTGGGCGGAGACTGTACTCTGCATATCGCCACCTTGAAGTCACTTCCAGCTTTTGCTTAGCTGACCCACTGGACCCTTACCTACACCTTTGCATGATCAGGTAGAGAATTTTGATATACCTTATAGAGGCAATGAGAGTGCTCAGAGAGGTTGAGTCACCTGCTCAAAGTTGCACAGTGGGGCAGAGCTGAGCAGGTCTAGGTCTTCCTCCAAGTCATTTTGGGGGTGGTAAGAGGATAATTACGTTCTCCTGAACTGGCTTCTTTTCTCACCGCTGGCACCTCCAAGACCTTCTGGAATTAGGAAGGATCAGGTATCTCCCTTACAGCCTCGCTCCAGTCTGCCACAGCCTCACCACCTGTACGACTGCAGCTTTGCCCTGGGGCTGCATCCTCTCAACAGCCTCCCAAATGTTGCCACCACCTGTGCTTTATCTTCCTCTAATAACCAGCCGTGCTCAATCTTGGTTGCACTTTGGAATCACCAGCAGAGCTTTCCGATACACTGAGGCTCCTCAGAAAGCTAGACACCCAGCCTCAGAAACCAAGAGTGCAGTCGGGTGCGGGGGTGCATGCCTGTAATCTTAGAGGCTCGGGAGGCTGAGGCAGAAGGATCTCAAGTGCAAAGCCAGCCTCTCAAACTTGGGGAAGCCCGAAGCAACTTGGTGAGACCCTGTCTCAAAATAAAAAATAAAAAGGGCTGGGGATGTGGTTCAGTGGTTAAGTGCTTCTGAGTTCAATCGCGGCACCCCACAAAAGAGAGAGAAGAAATCGAGAGTGTGGTGATACTGGTATAGGATAGATATGTCGAGCAGTAGACTAGAGTTGAGAGTCCAGAAAGAAACCTGGACATCTATAGCCAATTAATTTTCAATAATGGTGCCAGGATCATTCAATGAAGAAAGAAGGGTCTCTTCAACAAATGGTGCTGGGCCTGCGGGATACTTACATGCAATAAAATTAAGCTGGACCCCTACCTCACACCATATGCAAAAATTAACACAAGAGCTGGCGGGGTGGGGCGGGGACTCAGTGGTAGAGGACCTTTCCGTGCATAGGCTCTGGGTTTGATCCCCAGCACTACAAATAATAATGGTGATAATAACAACTCGCAAGGATCCAATGACCTAAATGGAAGAGTTAAAAGTATAAAACTCTTAGAGCAAAACATACGGGGAAATCTTCATGACCTTGGATTTGGCAGTGGATTCTTGGATATGACCAAAAGCACAAACAGCAAAAGAAAAACTCGATAAACTGGAGCCTGGAATGGGCTCTGCTGCAGCCGCCAGTCCTGTCACCAGCTCCCCTCCTGCCACCTGCTTCCTGTTGTCAGATCTCAGGATGCTTCATAGCAACTGCTCTCTCTCACTCACCAGCAGCGGAGGAGATAAAACCCTCTCTGCCTGGGCTCTGAACTTGGTGCATGCTTGGTGGAGAATTTGGGAAGAGTGCCACCATGGGTCAGGTGACCATGCATTCAAGAGGCACCACTGTGGATGCAGAGGAGGCCCCTTTAGGTGTCTGGGCTACTGGGGGTGCTGTGGCACACATACTGTCCCTGGGGCAGGAGCTGCCTGGGGTCACTTACAATTCTTGGAACCCCAGATGGCCCCACTTGGGAAGAGCACACTGATGTGAGCCCCGGGGTATGGGCAGAATCAGCAACTGTCTACTGAGAGGGTCCAGGGAAGACCACTGGGAGTCAAGTGTCAGCCTCGGGGTAGAGGCCAGGGAACACTCTTCACGCCCAAGATGGCCCTGAGCCCCAGGATGTCACAACAGAGTTGACACAAGCCAGGCCCCTCCTGCAGCCCTTTTTTTAGACCCTGAATGGAGAGAGGTATGCGTCTCCAGGGTGATCTCCCTGTCAGTTACAAACATCCACTCTCACAGCCCCAGAGCCCTGGCCTCTTCAGGGAGGTCACCCTGGGAAGCCACCCTGCTCCAAGGAGGCTGTGCTCCAAGGGGGCCTCCACAGGTTAAAGCAAACAGGGGCTTCCCATTGTGATGCCCCTGTCCTCGAGACCTCCTGGTGAGACGCATGCCAGGTGCCCATTTCACAGATGAGAAAACTGAGGCTGGGGAAAAGCACTCACCCTGAGTCAAAGAGCTACTCAAGGGCAGAGCTGGGACCCGCCTCCACCTGCTGCCTCCAAAGTCCCAGCAGGGAGCTTCCTTCCGCAGGCATGTCCCTGCTGCTTTATGGCCACCTTTGTATTTTCCCTGTCACCAACATTTTTCTGTTTCTAGGTTAACCAGAGGGGATGGGCTAAGTCATCAGGCTCCCTGGCCCCTCCTCAGGGTAAACTGAGAGCAATAACCCCACCCCTGCTGCTTCCTCTGTGTTTAAAGAGATTCTTTCCCTGATGGAGAAACCACCCCAGAAGAAACGCCCGGGCGGCAGCCCCTTCCCACTCTCCAGCGCCTTCTGATGAAGAAAGCCAGGCGGGACCCAGGCTCGAAGATGAGGCCTCTGTTTCCTGGCAGCTGCTGTCAACAGGTCTGCAATTAAGATTCTGGCTCCACGTCGCCACAGGACACAGGCTGTGGGTGACGGACAGCCACACAGGCCGCCGTCCACTGGAGCCTCAGCCTGGCCCTGCTTTGCCAGCCACCCTGCTTTGGGTTGCAGACAAAAATAATGCCAGGCCACTGGTGGCGCCCTCCGAAGGGAGAGGATGAAGAACGAGATTGATGACTAAGACACTGACCAAGGGCCTGCCAGCCACGGGCACTAGAGGCTCTTTCCATGACAAAAAATCAGTTCTCCCTAGAGCTGCTGAATGGCCTCTCCTCTCTGCAGCCTCCCTCTGTGGCCTCCTTTCTCTCTCACACCTGCCACTTCCTCCTGGTCAGCTCTGGTCTTGGAACCTCAGAAATGAAATCATGAGGGCTGAAACAGTCACATCCCAGCTGCCTCATTTCATAAAGGACAAGACAGATGGCTTGGAGGGTATACTGGTGGCCGAGGATGGCCAGAGGATAGACATCCTGGTCCCTCATTCAGGAAACTTCTATGAGGCCACCCAGCTCATTGCCAGTCCTGGGGGCATGGGCAGCCCCAGAAGGACTTCCCAGAACTTCAGGAGCAGAGCAAGACTTTCCCATTCCCAGCTGCATCCCAGAATGTGTGACCAATCTTAGTTCTTGTGGATCTAAACTCTATCCAAGGGATCCTGGATGGGTATAGTAATCATCCTAGGGAGGTATTTCCTTCCCAAGTCCCAAGGCTGGGGTGGGTTTGGGAGAGGCAGAGGCGAGGGAAGGGGCGGGCACCCTCAACACAGCTGCCAGGGCCTCAGAAGCTGTCCTGGAGTCCCGAGGAGCTCCGCTCTTCCTGGAAGGGTTCATCCGTTTCCTAGATCAGCTCTTAGCCCTTCTGTCCCCTTCCCTGTATTAACATCTAGGGATGGGGACAGGGGATGATGCAGCCCAGGCTCAGAAAGGATGGGCTTGCAGAGTGGGGAGAGGAGAGAAGATTGGACCTGTTATTTATTTATTTAGTCACTGGAGATTGCCCTACCCCTGAGCTACATCTTCAACCCTTTTTATTTTATATTTTGAGACAAAGTCTCACCAAGTTGCCCTGGCTGGCCTCCAACTTTCAATCCTCCTGCCTCAGCCTCCAGAGCGGCTAGGATTACAGGCATGCACAACTGGTGGAGGTCTGAGATGAGATGATCTTGTTTGTATAAGCCAAGATGCCACCCGCCATGCTTTCAAATCCTACCTCTTTCAAATGGTCTCTTTTCCTTTCAGCCTACGGGTGCCAAGATCCCCTCAAGGTCTCCTTCTGCTGGTGGAGAAACTCCTGAGGGAGAAGAGAGAGAAAGGCGAGGGTTTGTGTGGCTTCCACACCACTTCTGCCCAGATGTTGCTCCTACACCCTGAGAACCCCCTCTGCCTCCCATTCTCTATAGAAGGAAGACAGGACTCACCGCTGGAAAGCCAGCCATCAGCACCCAGCCCCACCAAGGTTTCCAGGGTGATGTCCCCAGGGCCCACGGACTAGGGTATATTTCCAGTCCTCTCAGGGGAGCCCACAGCCTGGACAGCATCCAGGATGGCACTGAACATGCACACATCACCCCGTGTTTCTTTGCCTCTAGCTAGAAGATTATCACCTTGGTGTGGGAACTCCAGTTTCCTCAGGCTGAAACAGGGCTTTCTGAGTAATTGTGAAAACCAAACAGCATCCATCATTGCCTAATGAATGCAGCTCTCTGGGCAGAGCAGAAATTTCAAGATCCAGTGTGGGAAGAGATAAGCCATAGGAAGAGAGGTCTTTGGTGGTAAAGGAACACTCAGCCCTAGATGGAGTCCTCTGTCACTTTGAGGGGGACCTCCCAGGTCGCGGGAGACGTCAAGGATGCATAGCTACCAGCTGAGGCACAGGCCAGCGACAGGGACCAGCATGTTCACAGCACAGCCAGAAAGCCGCAAGCAAACACAGGCTCTCTCCAGCCCAGATCCTTCCGCAGTGATGATGACCGCGCAATGCGCAAGGATGGAGTCCCTGATCAAGTTCGTGTTGCCTTGATGATGATAAGAACCCCACGAGAAAGGCTCTCCGCCACAGGGACGAGGATGTCAGCTCAGAGGAGGTGGAGAATCTGACCATGCAGCTGAAATGTGGCAGCCACCGCCAGCCACCTCCGCAGCGGGGTCCCTGGCGTCCATACCCTACATGCACAGGAGGGTCCTCAGAACTGTCAACAGAGGGGAAGCAGGGCTGGGCCAAAGGGCGGGACATGGTTTGATGTGTACCTCAGTGGTCCATCCAGGCTGGGTCAGCCCCGAGGGGCCTCCTGCCTTGTGGTCCAGATCAAGGCTACAGTCAAAGGATTTAGAGATGATGGACACACACATGTGCACACACGTGCACACGTGCACACACCCATAATTTCCATGTTACCCACCCACCCTATTTAAGAACATCCTTTGGAATGGCACTTTGCAGATCGCCCGCAGCCCCACGACCTTCATGTGTGCATGTGCGCATGCTCCTATGTGGGGACGGCACGCAGACGCGTGGCTTTCCACCTCTGGATCTGAGCGCGCGCGTTCTGCATGCCACGTGCCGGTGGTGTCTTGTACACCCAGGAGTGAAAACGTACCCATGTCCCTGAATTTTTTCCATAGCTGCAACCATCCTACGGTGCGTGTGGACCAAATCTATTGGCTGTTCCTCTGCCACAGTGCTATGTGGGGAGTGTCAATTCCAGGCCACTGGGGCCTGGCTGCCAAGATGCCCGGTGCCCATGCCTGCACACCTGCATTTGGATAGATGCCAACACACTGCTTCCTCAAATGCGGGATAGATTCACAGCAAATCACAGGGCAAAAGGGCCTCAGGGCTGGGTGGTAGATTTGAACCCAGGGCTCTGCCTACAGAAGAGCTTTCCAAGTCACCTCCCTGCAGTATAGGGGGCTGACAAAGGGAGGAGTTTGTCACTTGGCCTGTGCAGATGTCCACTGCTCTGCTGCCCAGGGCATCTCAGAGGCACTCAGTTCTACCTGAGCTGGGAACTGCATTTACTGGCTCAGAACTGATAATCAGCTTTTATGAGCTCCGGGGACCACGCGGATTGCGCGTATTAATGTCAAGCATGCCTGTCAGCCACGCAGCCTGGGTGAATGTCACACATTAACGAAATTAAAGACAGCAGCCACGCCGGGAAGGAGCTGGGGGCTGCATATCAGGAGGTGTGGGCAAGACCCGTCACTAACAAAATTACTTTTCAGGTCTGGCGCTCTGGAGCCCTGTGCTCTCTCTGGGTTCGGGTGGGATTGTGCCTTCCTACAGCCCGAGAGGGGATTAGTTTATTACCAGTCTGCCAGGAGACGCGAAATCCAGCGCTAATCCCCATTCCCATTTAAGCACATCTGCATTGTGTGAGTGAAGTCAGCCGGCCTTGGCATTTCTTCCCCTTTTGGCTGAGATCTCCTTCCAGCCCCTCCTGCCTGGCCTGCAGAGGGCCTGGCCCGGGCGGTTCCAGCCCCTGCTCCTGCTCCTAGGGGAGATGAAAAGAATCCCAGGGTTTAGGACTCAGAGGGGAAATGGGTGCTGGGTGACAACTGGCTCCGTGGAAAGACCCAGGGCCAGGCGAAGTTTTCACCCAGGAAATTGGGTCCCAGACCTGGTAACTCAGAGTGATCAGAGGGTCATATGCAGAAAGAGCAGGGCACACAGCCTCATGGCTCTTGGATGGAAGTCTCCGCGGGTTGCAATCACACCATGATGTTAAGCAAGTTTAATACTGCCAATTAATTTAATTATATGTGGCACCACTTTTTGTAAGACAGCACAGTTCATCGATATTAAAATGTAAAAAAAAAAATGTGATGCCTTAAAATCTATACAATACAGTGAGAGCTTCATCAACAGTCGTGAACAGAACGGGACCTGGCCAGCCTGTCCATTTTGCAGACTTTCTGTGAGGATAAAACTTAGGCTGGGCATAGCTCAGTGGTAGAGTGCAGAGGCCCGGGCTTGATCCTCGGCAGCAAAATAAAAATAAAGGTTAGATCATCTCCCTCCTCTTTTTTCTTCTAAACCATGAACTAAGGGCTAAGCTCTCAATTTATAAGAAAAGCTCTGAGAGCCTCTCAGTGTCCTGGATGAGGCCCACATGAGAACCTTTAATGTCAGACCTGCTATCTGCAGCCACACCAACACACACACACACACACCCATGTGTCTGCAACCTGCTGAATTTTCACAACAGAGCACCCCTGGGAAACAGACACTCACACCAGTAACTTGTCTCTATTTTCTCAGCTATTATTTCTCTTTCATCTGATTCTCCCAGATCACCTGTGTGTCTTGATGGCCAGAACCCCTGCCTATTCCTGCCCGGCTCAGCCTCATCATTGGCTACAAACTGGCTCCTGGCTGGTCTGCCAGCCTGCAGCCTCTGTGTCCTCCCACCTGCCCTTCCCACTATCAAAGTGAGCCCATAAACGTAGAGCACTGTGTCTGTCTTCTGCTCCAGTGGCTTCCATGGCCTCCCTCTGTCAATACACAGGACCTTTTATTATCTGATCACCAGCTGCCTTCCAGGCTGATCTTCAGATCCTCAAAGTACACACAGACTCCACAAACTAAACCCACCTAGACTCACATACTCTACCAGTTTGTTCAGCCCAACCTCGCTGATTTTCATGGGGTCTGGAATTCTCTTACCTTTCCTAACTCTGAACTTCACCCTTTTCTTCACTTAACAAACTCCTACACATCCTTCAAAACCTTTCCATTATTTCTTCTGAGAAAGCTTCCTGGTCCCCCAAAAGTCATAACATGTAATTATTTTCTGGGTTCTCCTAACAATTTGTGTGTAAAGGTAACAGTATATTTTTGGTTGATGTGATTTTGCCCACCTACTGGGCTATAGGTTCCCCCATAGAGATGGTGTCATACTTTATGTGTGCCTCAAACCCTGACTCTGCAAATAAGAGCTGGATGCCTAGAGGCAAGGATAGACGGATGCATAGAGGAGAGGTTTATAAAAGAACTTGAATAGTGGAAAGAAGGAGCTAGGTTATCACTGGTCACAGGGATAGAAAGATGGATGGATGGATTGATGAATGGACAGATGATGGATGGATGGGTGGACAGATGGATGGGTGGATGGATGGGTGGACAGGTGGATGGATGAATGGATGGATGGATGGATGGATGAATGGGTGGGTGGGTGGGTGGGTGGATGGATGGATGGGTGGGTGGGTGGATGGATGGAAGGATGGATGGTGGGTGGATGGATGGAGGGCTGTATTGATGGGTAGATGGGTGGATAGAAGCAATGAGGACGTGGGGAGGTGGATCCTTCATAGGAATCAGTTAACTGGACAGGAGAAGCACGGCTAAGTTGAAGGAGATCAGGGAAGGGATGGGTGGCTCTCAACTACTCGTATAATTTTCACTAGACCTTGAGAGATGGAGATGCTCACAGTTACAGAGGTCCTTGCTTCAGTCCTCCAGAGTGTGTGGATCTGAGTGGAGGTCACATAGACAAAACGGTCAGACCCCAGCTCACCCCACCACCCCACCTGCTCTTCCTGCTCCACCTGTAGACCCACAAGATGATCCCTCAGAAAAGAGTGGTCAGAGCTACCCTGTGCCTTGGCCCTGGCTGATCCAGGTGGACGAGATATCAACAGTGTGATAGGGAGACCAAAGTCATCTTGTGTCTCAGTCAAGTCCTCGTCAGCAGGGGATCTGGTGCCATAGGCAACTGTGTGCAATAGGCCAGCTGGTGGACAGGCCTGGGAGGGGTCAGCTGCCTCATTTAGGGCAGAGGGACAGCTGCCAGTGGAAGCCCTGTGCCACCCTGCAGAGATGCCATCTGGGGCAAACTCAACACAGTAACACATCAGGATCTCTGGAGACCACAGTACCATCTTGATGGTTACCTGAGGATGGGCTTACAAGGAGTCTAATCCCCTGACATGACCTGCTGCCTGCATATGATGTGGGTGAGAGTCAGGTTAGGAGATGGGAGCCCCCAGCATTGAATGACTGTCAAGCACCATGGTTAAGGGACCAAGATTTTGTTCCCCACAGGCCTGTGTTTAAATCTTAGTTATGCCCCTTGCTGCCCATGTGCTTCTGGGAAAGAGAATTCCTTATCCTACTAAATCTTAGGACATTCACCTGCAAAGTGTGGACAATCATAGTCTACCTCATAGGCTCAAGTTAGGGATTAGATGAATTAATAGATTGAAATAGTTCCCGTAGTACCCAGCACATAAAAAGAACTTAATAAATAAAGCAAGTATTTTATAAAATACAATCTGCTCCAACTTTTATGAGGAAAGGGTCGTAGCCAAGCACCATGCTGATACCAAAGCCAGACAAAGACACTAGAAGAAAACTACAGACCAATAACCTTGATGAACACTGATGCGAAAGTTTCAATAAAGTGCTAGTAAACCAAACTCAGCAGCACGATGAAAGGATTCTACACCATGACCAAATGGGACGTATTCATGGAATGCAAGGATGGTTCAATGCATGAAAATCAATGCAATACACCACACTAGTAGAATGGAGGAAAAAGCATACGATCATCTCAACTGATGCGGCAAAAATTTCACAAAAATTCACAAAATTCAATAGGCTTTCATAAGGAAAACATTCAACAGACTAGGAATACAAGGCACTACCTTAACATAATAAAAGCCATTTATGAACAACTCACTGTAACATCATGCTCAATGGTGAAAGATAGAAAGATTTTCCCAGAAGATCAGGAACAAAACAAAGTTGCCCACTTTTGCCACTTCTAGACAAAATAGTACTAGAGATTCCAGCCACAGCAATTTAACCTTTGACTTAGCAATAATTTTTTAAAACAGGACACAAAGGGCAGAGGCAAGAAAAGAAAAAAATGCACAAATTGGACTTCATAAAAACTTTGCGCACCAAAAGCAATGTAAACAGAGTAAAAAGGTGACCCACGAAACTGGAGAAAGTACTTGCAAAACGCACATCTGACCAGGGATTCACATTCAGAACTCCCGAAACTCACCCACAACAAAATGGGCAACATAATTAAAATATGGGTAAAAGACATTAATAGACAGCTCTCCACAAATGATATACAAATGGCGAATAAGTACATGTAAAGGTGTTCAACATCCCTGGTATTAGGAAATGCACATCAAAACTATAGTGACATACACCTCATTCCTGTTAGGATGGCCACTGCGAAAGAAAGAGAGAAGGAAGGGAGGGAGGGAGGGAAAGAAAAATAGAAAATACCAAGTGTTGGCAAGGATGCGGAACCCTTGTACACGGTCGGTGGGAATGTAAAATGGGATGGAAAGCTGTATGGATGATCCTCAAAAACTTATGGGGCTGGGGTTGTGGCTCAGCGGTAGAGCGCTTGCCTCGCATGCGTAAAGTACTGGGTTCAATCCTCAGCACCACATAAAAATAAATAAAATAAAGATATTGTGTCCATCTACAACTAAAAAAAATGAAAAAAAAACTTAAACATAAAATTACTATGGGATCATGGGCTGGGGCTGTAGCTCAGAGGTAGAGCGCTTGCCTAGCACGCGTGAGGCACTGGGTTCGATCCTCAGCACCACATTTAAATAATAAATGAATACAATAAAGATCCATCAACAACTAAAAAAACAAAAATAAATTATGATGGGATCACCATTCCATTTATGGGTATAGACCCAAAATAATCGGAAGCAGGGTCTCAAAGCAGTATTTGTTCACCCATGTTCAGTCCCATTATTTGCACCAGCTAAAACGTAAAAGAAACCCAAATGTCCACCAACAAGTGAATGGAGAGAAGATGTGATGTGTATATAAACAGAAGGTGGAGAGTGTGCGCCAGGCCGGGGCAGAGGGATGAGGAGGCGCCGCTGACCGGGTTCAGTTCCCATTTGACAAGGACCAGAAGAGTCACGGAAGCTGGTGGGGATGTCGTACAGCAGGAATGAATTGAATGTCACCAGACTGCGCTCCTGAGTACAGTCAAGATGGTAAACTTTATGTTTGTGTTTAAAAAAAAAAAAAAAAAAAAACTCAGGGAAAAAGCACAGTGGATGGTTAGATGGATGGTTTCCAGCTCTCCTCCTTGGCGCCTTTTCCTCCCACCGTGAGAGTCCTACACAAGGAACAGAGGGGTCCACACCCCATCCACGTACCAACACTTAATTGGCAACAGCTACACTTTTGGATATTTCATGCATTAAGTTTTCAGATAACATTGAAGACTGGTTTAGTCTCTGTGTCCTGGAATCCCAGCAGTGGAGGATTTCAGAGGGAGAAGCAGGCTGCGAAGGCTGCCTGGAGGAGGCAGCACAGAGATGGGGGGGGCGCTGAGAACCCAGAGCGGCCTTCCCCTGGCTAGCGCTTGTCTGCCACCTTCCATCCAAGCTCCTCCCTCCCACTCCCTCCGCCTCTCTCTGTCCACTGGTGTCCCTCCCTCACACTCCATCCATGTGTGTATGCCCCCCCCCCACTCTCCACCTGGTTCCACCTTTCTGCTCCAGCCACCCTACGTCTCTTCCTGGGTCCTGGGTGCAAGGCCACTCTTCAGAGTCCTGAGATCACAAGAACTCTTGGTCTTAGGCCCCAAGAAGGGGCAGAGTCCCCAGCAAGGCCGCGAAGGTTTGGAGTTGGCCCTGCCTGGAGCTACTTCCCCACACACGGTTTCAGGCCAGAGAATCCAGACTGGGCCACTGCCAGCCGGATGCATTGTTTGTTGACAGATAAAAGCTCCGCAGTTTATGGCTCCAAAGCTGAGCCAGGGCTTTGTTTTGCTTTGTTTTAAATTAGCCACGTAGGGGGCTGGGTGGGGGGAGCTGGATGGTTCCTGCTGCGTGCAGCGCTCACAATCCCCCGGGCAGCCTTTAATGAAGCTGGAGCGCTGAGCGCATCCAAGTCTCCCTGGCACGCGCCCCTCCACCTGCATTTGTCTTGCTGGGGGAGGGAGGGGCTTCCCATCCTGCCACCCTGCCACTCAGCCCCATCACCCTCCGTTCTGGTAATGAGACTCCCAATCAGCCTCCTAATTGTGCCCCAGGGCCTCAGAGGGGTGGAGGGGGGACCATGACCCTCTCAGAAAGAGCAGGTTCTTTCCAGTTGTGCTGGGGAGATCAGGGTCTCTCCCCACATGTCATTGAGCATAGCTCCGAGGGTTCTGGATGCTGCCAGCAAGACCCCCGAGGGTCTGCCCAGAAGACCTGAGCCATTAGCTCTTGGTGACTTGGGCAGGGAAGGCAGGAATGTCCCAACCCCATAGATCAGCTCCGTGGCTGTTCATTCTCAAAGGCTAGCAGCTATCATCTCCCTCCCGCCTCCCATCTGCTCCGGGGCTTTTCTGCAAATGATGGCACATGCCAGCCTGTATCTCTCAGTGCCCTCCTGCCCAATACCTGCCTGAGACAGACGTGGCCAGGCCGTCTGCTGAGCAGGAAGGAGAATGTGTGAGCCCTGGAGCCCTGGGCCCGGCTGTCCAGGGGCAGCGCTCTGCACCTGCTCCCCTTGGTCCCCTCTGACAGCACCTGCTATTGCCTGGAGGAGAGAGGTGAGGATGGTGCCCAGACTTCCTGTGCACTGAACCTCACTCTCTTCCTTCCACTCGTCAAGGCAGTCTTAGCCAAAAGCCCCGTGTGCAGTCCCAGAGCTTTGCCTGGCAGAGGGAGGGCCAGATCCCGGGGTCTTGTTCGCACCCAAAGCCGCCCAGGACAGCAGCTTGCCATCCAGCCGACTTGGGGGATGTGGCCAGCATCCAGTCTCCTGCTCCCACAGGGGACACCTGAGAGGTGCCCAGGCCACTGGGCTGCCAGAGCAAGGACACCTGTGGTCTCAAGGGCCCCAAGGAACAGCCTGGCACTTGGTTAAAGAACAGAGACAGGCTGGGGCTGGAGTTGGCCTTGGTGCTGGGCTGTGTCTCCATGCTTTCCAGACCTTGAACTCCACGCAACGTGTGGTCTCCAGCATCCAGGAACACATGTCCAAGGATACGCTGCCTCTGAGAGAAGCTGTATTAAAAAGCCACACGACAGTAATAGAGATGTTTCTAAACTGGCCACCCTCCTGCTCGCAAGGCAGTGAAAACTGAGAACTTCACCCTGGAGTTGAGGGAAGGGCCATCCCGGCCACCACGGCGTCCTGCCGCTGCTGGGGCTGTTAATTCAGATTTCACAACCACAGCATCGCAGTGGAATCTGGGCAAACTGCACCCCAACTCTTTGTAATCCTTCTCAGCTCCTCCATGTAAATATATTCTAATGCAGAAAAGGGGCTGCTGGGGAGGCAGCCTGCAGGGCCATTAGCATTTTGATAGGCTTTCCTTCTGCAGCAACCAGAGAGCTTTAAAATTCATAGTGTGGAGATTAATCCTTCAAGGGCTCCCTCCGCAGCTGGAGCCCGCCAAGAACTTTTTACCTCTTTAAGGACCTTGATTAAGAAAGTTAGGAACCAAGAGAGCTGAGCTCCCTCAAAAGAGACCCAGAGAGAAGAGACCAAACCAGTTTTCTACATCAAGTGTGTCCAGCCCTGGAAACACAATTAAATGGCAGGATCGGGGAAGGGGTTGGTATAAAGGCTACCATGCTTCATGAGGGTTGGAGCTTCTTTGACTCAAAGAACGAGAAGTTCTGGAGAGAGGAGCCCCTGCCTGTCCTGAGCAGCCCGGCTCATCTGATTGTAAGTGACAAAGGCCAGGCCCCTTCACGTCCAGGCTCACTGGCTCCGCAGCCTCTGGGAAGTGAATCACGTGACCACATATTTCATGCCTGGGACACAGGCTCAGGAACAAGCCCCTGACTTCCAGAAATTCAGTCCAGCCGGGAAATTGATAATCATAATAAAGCATGATGAGTGACCAGGGCAAGTCCTAGAGGCTGCCTAGGGACCCCAGCTGGAGGTCGGGATGTGCAGAGAGGACACCTCGGTCTAGGAGTTCATGAGCAGCTCAGGTCTAGGAGGAGTTTCCTGGTCCTTCCTCAAAAGATGCTTTTGAAAATGTACCCACTGTAATATTGAGTGTGAGCCGTGAGACGCGCACCGTTATCTAGACTCAGTCAAGAGAATGTCACAGATGCTGTTAAGAACAAGGATCTAAGGCATGGAAACCAGGTGAGGACGGAGGTGAGACTTCTCACCATCTTCCTGCGGCCCCATTGAGCAAGCCCACCCAGGCATCACCAAGCCCCAGGGGATTCTAGAAGAACCCGATCTAGTATGAAATGGCTTGTACATGGGTTTTGGCTGGTTAGAAAAGAAAAAAAAAAGAAAAATAGACAAGCCCAAGGTTATGGTCTCACTGCCACATATAGGGCACTAACAAGTGTCCAGTTTCGTGTCCATTCCAGACATCATCTTCTAGCATCCCTCCTCCTCCAAAGCCCCTTGTCCCTCTGATTCTTCTCAGGACCTGCCTGGACACTCAACTGACTCCTTCATGAATTACTTACATCAGTCTGTGACCTACATTCATTCTAGATTTATAAGGAAGTCCTGGTTTTAATTTTTTCTCAATTTTACTAACAATACACATCCGACTCTCTTGATGGGCACACACACACACACACACAGAGAACACAATTTCAGTAAAGTGAGTTTTAAACCTAACTGGCCTTGTCAGCGATTCATGAACAGGGCAGTACCCCACTACAGAGCAGAAACTCTCTCACTGAGCGGAGCTGGTTGGGGGTTAGGAGGGGACTTTGAAGGTAGGAAAGGTGGAAGATTCAGAAGAAGGAAGAGCAAACATCAGCTATTTTCCAGTTATTTTCCTTGGTGGGTTAAGGCAGAGGGGACTTCCTTATCCCACTGCCTAACGATGGCCTATCTGGGGATTTTGCTGTCACCTCCACCCTGATTTCTTCCAGGGCCAGATCTCACCAGTGAGCCGCTCAGTTTTGGGATGGGTGATGAGGAATCTTAGCATGAGTGACTCCATCCTGATTGGCCTGTTCGGGCCTGGTGCAGGAGCTCGGTCCAAAACAATCATCTCCCACACATTTTATTTAACATGTATATATACGCACAAAGCAGGGAGCAGGGACTGGAAAGAAATATAGGCAAAAGTTATCTTTAGGTTGTTGGCATGTGTATATGTGTGACTTTCATAATTAGAAAGAGAAAAGGGATTAACATTATTTTGTAAATGTGCAGACATGCTGCTTCCTGGGATGCCCCAATTTAATAGCCAATGTAAATTGCTTGCTTACACCACGGGGCACTTTCCTAAGCACTTACGGATGGTGTACTGCATCAGGACCCCACCATGCCCCACGAGAAGGCCAGCACTCTCCCCACTTCAGGTAAGGAGAGGAAAGCCCAAGTACTGGCCTGAGATCGCAGGTTCAAGGGTTACGAACCTGCCATCGAACCCAGGCAGCCCCACTGACCCCAGAGTCTGTCTGCTCACCCACCCTGCCAGACACTCACCTGCCTCCCAAGTGGAAAAGGAAGAAATAAACACATCTGCAGGGCTGCCAAAGCAGGCTTGGCCAAGACCGTGTTCCCCACCCACTCCCAGAACGCACTGGGCTGAAAGCTGAGCAAAGCCCCTGCCAGCCCGGAATTGGATTCACATGTCCCTCTCTGCCATCCCCAGCCGGCAGGGGCTGCCCGGGCTCCAGCCTCCTCTCCCCACACAGAGACAGCACAGCTGGGTGGCCAGTGACAGGCAAATGTCCTGGGCACCTCTCCACCTGCTCTGATGACGTCCCAAGCTGTCATTCCTAGCCCCTGCCCTCTCTCTCTGCCTGTACTGAAGAATCTGTTTAGGACCCGCCCTTTGCTTTATTATGGTTTTATTATTATTATTTCTTTGCCTTCAGCAAAGAAGTGGTTCGGTTGTTGGGAAGGGTTCCAGCCTGGGAACCCCAGGGGACACAGACTCTGCCTCCAACCCACTGTGTGGCCTTGGAGAAGTCACCAAACCTCTCTAAGCCACATGTCTTTAGAATGAAGGGACTCTGACACCCCAGATGCCTTGAATACTAGTCTTTCTTTTGCTGCTTCTTGTCTTTGCTGGGGTGTCTTATATGCAGCAGATGTGGAGCCCCCACCAGGGAGCATTGTCTATTGATTCTCATGAAATCTCTTCACGTGGTGGGTCACTGCTGGCTGAATCCAGGTGGAAATTAGGTTTGGAGGGAAGAGTGTCACGTGGTCTGAAAAAACAAATCAGGGTGGGGGCTGTGAGCCCCCGGGCCCCCCAGACCACCTTGTGTATGGGTTTGGTCCTATCACAATATTTGCTTATTTAGTATAATATATTTTCCTAGGTGTCTAAACACCTGAAAACTCAGGCAGGATTCTTTGGATAAATACTGTGTTGCACAAGCTTCCAAATAAAAAGTTCCATTTTCCTTGCTTTACCAGTAAATACCTACGTAGCCTTTACCTGTGACTACGGGGAAGATAGAAAAGAGAACACTTCAGAAATGTCAGCCACTAAGTAAGCGTCGATATTGAAAGACACATCTCTAGGTGATTAATGAAGATTAATGGCCAAAAGAAACACGGGTGAGTCCTCATTTATATATAAGTAAATAGTTATGGCTGGGCATGGTGGTGCACGCCTGTAATCCAGCACTTAGGGAGGCTGAGTCAGGAGGATCGCGAGTTCAAAGCCAGCCTCAGCAACGGCGAGGCACTAAGCAACTCAGTGAGACCCTGTCTCTACATAAAACACAAAACAGGGCTGGGGATGGGGCTCAGTGGTCGAGTGCCCCTGAGATCAATCCCTGGTACCAAAAAAAAAATAGTTATGGCTAATGGAAATATTCTAGCACATGTGCCTGCTTTGGATTCCTGGGTGAGTTACTGCCCCTTCTGGGTCTTCATTATGTGTCACCTAATGGCCTGTGATTATCAAAAGTGGTTCCCTAGGGTTCCTCCAGCTACCAAAGCAGAGGGGGAACTGGGGAGAGGGACCAATCCCTGTATATTGGCTTTGACAGTGGGGATCCATGTTGGGCGATTTCATATTGGAAAATTCCGTTTGGAACTCTCTTTGAGTTCTGTGGCCACGGGTAAGGTTGAATGCCACCAGACAAAACCCTCCCAGGTCCTTTGCACAGTGAAGTTTGGAATGCTGAAGCCGGTGTCTTGGTTAAGAAACCCCAAAGCGTTCTGGTGGCCAAATGGCTTCTATGCAAAGGCATCCCAGCCGTCCACGCACCGTGTCCCGTAGATATGAAACTCTCTAACCCTGGGCTGGTGCCCTCTGTGCCAGGGAGCGAGCCCACACCCCTAGCAAAGGGTCTGTGGGGACAAATCAAACGCACAGTGCAGGACGTGTGCAGAGGCCGTCACCGGCACCCAACCTCCATCAGTCCTCGGGGCAGATGGTGCAGTTGGCTGGGCTTCTCTCGCCACGAGGCAAAGGGAGAGCCTGAGCGCCAAAGAAGTTGGGTAGCCTGCCCGCGGCCGGCCGCTCAGCTTTCAAGCAGAGGTTAGAGCCCAGCCCAGCCCGAAATGCACCATCCCAGAGAGACACGGATACGGAGCTGGAAGAGGCCCTGGGGACCACCGGCCTCCTCCTCTCACCACGGTGACCGCAACAGCCCGAAGAAGAAAAGAGGACGATGGATTTGTAACAGTGCTGGATAAAACTCAGCCTCCTGTCTTTAGATCTGGTCACCCCACCTGCTCGGTCCCTTTGGGCCCCTCAAGACTATATGGTTTGGTGGCCAAAAGCTTGGCTGGACACTGGGACCTCCGGGGGGCAGAGTGAGCCTCGGCTGTGGTCTGCCGTGTGCAGCGGCTCCAGCGCAGGTTCCTAGGTGGGATGACCCGCTGTCACCTGCCGGGCTGCAGCAAGGTGTCCACAGGGCAGTACGTGCCATGCGGTCAGTTCCCAGCTCTTGTCCCTGGAATAGCTGGGAAGAGGACACACCCAAATGAACCTGCACCTGCTGGGTTGGGGGCAGGAGACCCAGGACCCCTGTCTGTGCCTCCAGCCCCCTGCCCCCCGCCACCAGCTGAGTGGCAAGTTGACTGGTGCCTGTTGCCCCTGACGCCTCAGCTGGCCTCCGTGTACCCCCTTGAGAAGCCAGAAGAGCAGCCCATGGGGAGGAAGGAAGGGTGGGCAGGCAAGAAGCCAGGGGAGCGCTATGAGGCCGTGTCACCTTGGGAGTCAACTGCGAATCACCACCTGGAACTTCGTATTTCATCCTGACCTGGGGTTCATTTCCACCTCGAAATGAAAAGATGTCCTGGGTACCAGGAAAAGGCCAGAATGTAATTCCAGGTTGGCACACGGTCTGCCTAATGAGCTCAAATCCACTCACTGGCAGAGCCTGGGAATCTAAGGTGCAGAAGGAACGTTGCCTCGGATCATCTGACTCATCCTGCAGGAAAGCAACGACCTCTCTAAATGTAGAGAGAGCAAGGAAACCAAGGCCCAGAGAAGGTGAGTGACTTGGTCCCAGTCACACAGCCATAGAGCTGGGTGGTCAAAGAGACAGAATGAGAATCAGTTCTCCTGTCCTCCCAGCTCTGCCAGAGGTGAGGGGAGGAGTCCGAGTGTGAGAATGAGTGTGTGTGCGTGTGCACCACTGAGACCTGGAGGCAGAAGGGAAAATTCAGGGGGCCAGCTGAGGTTCTGCCTGCATCTCACTTGGTGTGAGAAGATGCTATAAACAGCTGGGAGAGCGAATGAGTGAGGACGAGTGTGCAAGAGTGGTGTGAGTGAGGAGAAATCCACGTGCAAAGGAGGGGGGGAGAGAGGGAGGGAGCGAGGAACAACATCTGGGCCATTTTCAAATTCCCACAGTTGACTAAGTCAAAACAGATTGTCCTGAGACACGGAGGCTGATTCTAACCACATCCTTCCCACCAGAGCCACACCCGAGTGGCCCCGCTCACAGCCAGTCACACGAGTCACTGTCAGGACTCTGAGCACAGAGGGAGAGCCAGGCCCAGTGAGACACCTCCTCCGTTGAGTCGTGTTTAGACCCATTTTCCAGATAAGACTGCCCAGGCGTAGAGCAGAGAAGTCACTTGGTCCCCGTGTCTCTCTGCTCCCTGATTTCTGGGCTCAGAAAGCCAGATGCACAGCAGAGACATGAACGGCCAGCTTCTGGCTGAAGCATGGTGTCCCTGGGAGCCATCGGCTCCTGCAGGGCTACTCCTGGCAGCTGTGGGGAAAGGGGAGGCAGGCGCCAGGGAGCTGGCGTGTTCCCGGGAGCCAGCTGTCATGCAAGACCAAGCAGACGCTCACCTGCAGAGCAGGGCCTGGCATCCCAACCAGACCTGCAGGATTGGCTGCAGGAGCTGCGGTCACCTCGGCCACCTCGCCTGGGTGTCTGACCAGGAAGATGCTGCTCTGGGATGCAGGCCAGCTCTGGGTGCACAGGCTGGGCGGGGGAGGAGGGCACCAACAGGGCCCCAGAGAAGCTGTGTCCCCATGGCTGCTCCTGGTAACAGAGTGACTCCCCCTGAGGGGCGGACCGGGGAGGGCGGGAACGAAGCCCAGCTGGCTGTGCGCCATCATCTCATCCCAGCCCCCGAAGGCTCTTCTGATGGAGGGGCTACTCTTCTGGCTTCCAAGGAGGTAAACTGAGGTCCAGAGACTAAATAACCCACCAAAGTCACCAAAACAGTGCCTCCAGGTAGAGTCAGGGCTGAGCCCCGGAACGCCCAGGCGTCCTTGCGTCTCGCTAGCTCACCCGACACTCTTCGGCCAGCCTTTCTCTCTGACAAGGCTGGACATCCCAGAGCGGAAGCACTGTGTCACGTGACCCCATTTCACATCCAAACAAGGACCCGGAAGCAAAACAGAGGGGCAGCAACAGGCTTCACCCAGAAAGGGGACGGCCGCTGCGGCCTCCCGCAGCCCACTTGGGCCACACCGAGTTCCAGGCTTCCAGATCATTCCATTTGTCAAGAAGGTGGAAATCCCAAGTTGTGGGTCGTTAGAAGGAGCTTTCACATTTTCTGCTTCGTTATTAGAATTTTAAAAACTGGGACGTCACAGAGAGGGAGGATAGTGCACGGATCTTGAAACGTACAGATGACTGGCCACAAAAGCAACACACCTATAAGCCATCACCAGGGACAAAGGAGCAGCAGCATCCAGAAGCCCCATGTGGCTCCTTCTAGGCACCCCAACTCTTGCCCAGAGGTAGTTACCATTAAGGCTTTTGCCACCATAGGTTTGACTTTGAACTTCACATGAAGAGAATCATGCTATGTGTGCTTTCTCACATCTGGGGTCTTCTGCTCAGCATTAGGATGCTGAGATTCCCCCAAGCTGCTGCCAGCAGCTGGGGTTCCTCCATTTTCTTTGCTGTATACTATTCCATAGTGGGGCTCTACAACTCCCTCATCCACTCTTCTCTCTGTTCACACCTGGATTGTTCCAGTTATTACCCATAGTGAGCAATGGACCTGTGAACATCTTCACACATGCTTTCTGAAGAACATTTATGTGTATTTCTGTTGGGGAGATTCCTGAGAGCAGAGTTGCCTGGTCGCAGGGTCCATGCAGGTGCTCAGCTTCAGCTGTGCCTCTCGCCACGTCAATGTTGGGTCCGGTTCATGCCTTAAACATTGTACACATTGAGCAAAACAGCTCTGCAGCTCCTATCTGGCCAACACATCACTGTTTGGTATCCCTGGCTTGCATGTCACTGTGACTGAAAGACCTGACAAGAACAACTTAGAGGTTCAGTCCATGGTTGGCCGACTCCATAGCTCTGGGCCCAGGGTGAGGAACAATAGCCATGGGGGAAGGGAAAAGCAGCTCAGGACATGGCACCAGGGAGCAGCAAGCTCAGAGAAAGGACTCCACTCACCAGGGACAAACATAAACCCCAAAGGCATGCCCCCAGGGACCCACTTTGTCCAGCCATATCTATACTGCTTAGGTTACAGCTCTCTTAACCCAGTTGTTTCCCCTCTGAACACTCTTACTCTGTCTCACACATGAGCTTTGGGGGACACCTCCTATCTAAACCAGGACAGCGTTTCATTCATTTCTGCCAGTGGCCAGATCAACTCCCTCAGGAGCTAACTGGACTCTACAGGTTCACGTAGCACAGTGAGGCAAATTCTGATACCCTACTGCGTACCGATGAGCCGATCGAGGCCTAGGGAAGCCACGATAGCCATACGCAGGGTCTCCCTACAAGGATGAATCACACCAAAACTCCTTGAGCAGCCTCTTCAAAATACACATGCCGAGCCGCGCACGAGACCAACTCAGAGCACCCACCAGGTCTTCTGAGGAAGGAAGACAGCCTCACATGATCATTATGAAGTCCGGTCACCTGAGGTCATTCATCCCTAAATCAGTGACAGAGCATTCAGGTTCCCAGCACCTCCCGTCTATTCAGGTGCTGGGCACTCCATCTGCCACCTCGGACCACAGCAGACATCAATAATGGATGTTGGCACACCTTCCCGCTGAGCTGGGAGAAAGCAGCCCCATCTTCCCATCACTGCACTCAAGACAGACCCTACCAATCTATCAAGTGTGGGGTCTAAGATGACAAGCCTGTGCCATCCGGGTCCTCAAGCTGCTCCTGCGATTCTCCAGCAGCTCAGCTTTCTCACCCCCAGGATGGTTATAAGAGAAACAGAGAAAAGAGCCAAACCCCAGCCTGGCCACACCCTAGCTTATTGAATTCTACTCCTTGGGCCAACCAGAGACGCCAACTGTGAAGATCATTTGTCTCTGCCCTGGTGTGTTTTTGTTTATATGCTTTTTGTTTTGTTTTGTTTTGCCCTGGGTTTTACAGATGGCAAACAGGCCCAGAGAGGACTAGTGCCTTGCCCAAGGTCACCCAGCTCGCTGTAGCAATGCTAGGACTTGAACAGACACCCCCATGTCTAATCCAGGACTCTTTCCCCACTCCAGGGAGTTTCTCGAAACCAATTAGGAACCACCAGAAAAGTCGGAACTGTGATGGCAAGCTCGTTCATCTCCAGCCAGTCACGTGGGTTTGCTTCCTCCTGGCTAAGCAGTGAACATGGAAACGGAGCCCAAGCTGGCTGCAGGCTGGGTTCTCAGCAGAGAGACCGGATCTGAGCCCACAGCACCAACTGGCTTCTGGGCTGATCCCTGGGCTATAAGAAAGAGCTTCCCCCTAATGCCTCTGAGATTGGTGATCTGACATCTCAAAATCATCCTTTTCCGAAGTGATAATACACAGGAAGCCAGGGAGGGGCCTCCGGGTGGAGGTGTTCCCAGCAGTCCCTGGGAGGCCTCTGCTGTCCCACCTCTTCCTGTCTTAACATTTGCAAAAATCTCATGGTACCTTCTGCTGCAAATGAAAACCATTTTCTCCCCTCAACCAGGCCAGATGGCTCCTTCTTGCTCCCTTCCCCTCACTCGATGCTAGAAACTATTTTATTTTTTAATTTTTAAGAACTGAAAGTTCCCTAACATCTGCAACACTGCCTTTTCAAAGCCATTTTTAGCCAAATGTGCCCCAAACTGGGTCCTCCCTCAGAAGCAGCTTGATCTTCCCATCCAAAGTCCTTAATTGTGCAATTGTGCAGAGTCGTGAAGCAGAGGAAGGTCCAGCCTGCCTGGCCACAACCAGGAGGCTGGAGTGGAACGCTCCACATGGCTAGGGGTGGGAGTGTCCCCCTGCCACCATGGAAAGTGGCACAACAGGTGTGGTGGGAAAATGTCCGAAGGGCCACTCCAAATATGGGGAATCCCTAGCTCAGACTCAGATGGTCCCATGAGGCCTACAACTTCTGAGGCTTCCTCGGTTCACAGGGAGGCCGCTCTTACAGGCCACCTGCACACAGCTGCACACCCAGGTTCACAGGGACGAGGGAAGCACCAGGACTTGGCGGGCTGTGCTCACACCAACCAGAGAGTGGCAGGGCTGGACTGCACCCAAGTGGCCTGACCCTAGTGCCCAGCTCTAACCACTGCACCACAGGGCTCATTCTGGGGGTCTCATCTTGCCTCACCCCAAAGACATTGTCTTCCTCTCCTTCAAGGTCCCATTTATCTCTGACAAGACTCTCGGTGACTCCCTAAGGCACAGGTCAGGGCCCAGCAGAACCCAGACAAGCACACCTGTGCATCCACAGGTCAGCAGCTCCAAATCCTGCTTGGGAGGAGGCTGCTACTTCTGCTCACCAACAAGAGGGGCAGGGACCCAGGAGGCCGTTTTCTAAGGCGCCTCTGGCTCCAGTACAGTGAGTCAGTCTCAGGGAAGCAGAAGGCCCCAGGAGAGTGAGAGCAGGGAGCACGGTCCCTCTGCAGGGAAAGACAGTGAGCTGTCCCAGGGAGGTCGGGCCTGCTGGGCTCACTACCACCCTCCGCCAGGACCCCAGCCGGGTCTGTAAGGAGGCCCTTCCTACCCTGGGTAGGAAGCATGGATGCTAGATGCTGGGGGACCGCTGTGTGCCAGTGGTATCCAGCACCAGTCACTCACACTGGGGGCCTAGGATCCTCCAAGTGTCACCTAGAGCACAAAAGCACTGAGTTCTGGGGTGGCCCTGAGGGAGGGGCACAGGGGTCTGAGACTGGGAAAAGCTTGGAAGATATGAGTGCGTGGGAACCGGGCCCCTGCAGGACAGTTCCTATGGTGGGCACGACCAAGGGGTGGTCAGAGCCAGAAAAATCAATGGTGCGCCTGGTGGCTGGACGGGACGCAGCCACCTCGCTCAGGTCTTCAGTTAGTCGGGGGCACAATGGAATAAAGGTCTGGAGCCTGCAGCAGGCAAAGGCCATTTCTGTTTTCAATGGACCTGGGCAAAAGTCCCCTTTCCACGGAAAGGGCTTAGCCCTGTGGTGGTTCAGAGGGACCTGCCCAGTGTCCCAGATCCCCCTCCTCCAATGCCAAAACCTCAACCCCTCAGGCTTCCATTCTGTAAAACGGAGGTGAAAATCCACTCCAGTTTGAACAGCTGGGCACCAGTGAGACAAAATGTGTATGGGTCTAATGTTCTCATGGGCCCCCCTGAGTTTCTGAGGGTCGGGGCAGGGGCTCCTTCGCCCGGGGCTGGGTGAAGCCCTTGATCCTCTCTCTTTTTTTTTTTTTGGTACTGGGGATTGAACTCAGGGGCACTCGACCACTGAGCCACATCGCCAGCCCTATTTTCTGTTTTATGTAGAGACAGGGTCTCACTGAGTTGCTTAGCACCTCGCCATTGCTGAGGCTGGCTTTGAACTCGCGATTCTCCTGTCTCAGCCTCCCTAAGTGCTGGGATTACAGGCTTGAGCCACCGCGCCCGGCTTGATCCTCTCTTTGCTGTCCCTTTTTTTCAGACGGGGGCATTGAAGCTTAGATGGGATAAATAACTTGTTAAGTGTCATGGATGCAGCTCGTGAGGGACTGAGCGGGATTGGAACCCAGGTCCAGGGGACTTCAAAGCTAAAATTTGCTTCCCTGGCTTACAGTCCCCATTCAAATGCCACAAGGACTTTCCAGTACTGGGGCTCGAACCCAGGGCCTTGCATATGCTAGGTAAGTACTCTGGCACCGAGCTGCACGCCCAGCCTTACAGTTGCCTTCAGATCACTTTCTTCTAGCATGTATTTAATGGTAATCCCAGAGATGTGCCTGAACTCACACATGCAACTTTATTTAACTATATCATTATCATTATTATTATTTTCCCCCAAAGACTCTATCAGGGAGGCCCTTTTTCTTTATACACAAACACACACGCACACACACACTCGATCGCTCTTCTCAAGCAGGTTTGAATAGACCTTTGTGAATGGCCGGGCTACCTAGAAACAAAAATTGCCCATTATTTAAATTCAATTACATAGCAACCACATTTTAAAAAGAATATTTTTATTTGAGCTTATTGTGCAGCAAATCATCAGACACTTTCTTCAAACTACTTTGAGAAGGAAAAATTATCAAATGAAAGAGAGGAAATGTCACGCATATCATCCTCTCTATTGAAGCTTCTGGAAATGGAGGGTTCCCTGGCTGCTCGGTGTATTTCAACAACACCCCTCTCCCACCAGCAACCACACCTGGGCTTTCTGAGTGCTTTTCTCCAGAGAACGCGAGGCATTGGGGTCACATTTCCCCTTATAGACTCGGAGGGGAAACCCAGGGGCTCTGGAGCTGGAAAGAGACCCCCAAAAACACCAGCACTCACTACCCCAACATGGAATGACTCGGAGGCTCGCGGGGCTCTGAGAATTTGTCAGAGCCTAACAGGATCAGGTCCAAGGCTAGAAGTCCCTGGCCTCCCAGTCCAGTGCTCCTTGCCCTTACATTTGAAGAATCGTGGGGACAATGACTTGTAGGTAAAGTCGAGGCTGCAGAATCCATTCTGATTCTGTGCTTATAGCACAATCCCAGTCCCGTTGGGAGCAACTGCCACAGCACCCCCACACAGGTCTCTAGACAGAGCGGGAAGGTCACCGGGGAAGGTGCCACCCCTGCCCCAGCTCCGGCCCCCCAGCAGCACCAAGTGACCCCCCAGCTGGGCCTTGTCCTCTCACAGGACATGCAGGCCAAGCCTCAGGCACCTGAGAGGCCACTGTGCACCTTGGCTCTGCCCCCTGCTTTCCCAGCAAGAACCCTCTGGAAAGAAGACAACAACAAGCCCTGATCTCAACCTCAAGATGAAATTGCCCTCCCCGCTGCCCCGCTGCTCTCCCCTTCCCAGGGCCTCCCCAGGGGCCTGAAGGATCCTCTAGGCGCCACCTCACCCCGGGGCCACGGACCTTGAGAGACAAAGAGGCCAAGACGATGTCTGTGAGGACCAAGAGGGGACCAAGCGGGGAAGGGCAGGGGGAAGGGAAAGGCCAGAGAGCCTCAATCAGTGGCCTGAACTTGACCACCACTCGTGGGACTGACCGACTCGAGGGTCCCCGGGAGCCCTGAGCCTGGTGGCCCACAGCAGGCCACGCTCTTCTTTCTCATCTATAAACGATATACACTCAGACCCTTGCTCGTGGTCTGCCATTGGAAACGCTCAGCTAAAGCAAGGTGGACGTGTCCTTGTTAACACAGAAGGAACAGACACAGAAGCACTTGATGTCACCAAGTACATAGGACCCTGTGAGCCGAGATGGGGGCACAGAAAAGTGATTTGTCAAAGCGGCTGCCACGGTCCCAGGCTGAACTGAGATTGGAACCCAGGTGATGGTGATCAGAAACTGCAGGCCTGACCCTGGGTGGCGGGTGGCTCCTCTGCCTCGGCTCCAGGATGGGGCTGCTGCACATCTGAGTTGGCCAGCCTCTGCAGCTGGGCGCCCAAGTCCTCCTGGGTCCCTAAGGATGGGCTCTGGGGCTGAGAGTCATCATGAAGCCCTGTCAAGGGCCATTCCCTGAAGAGGTGCCCAGAAACATGCCCCTGGGGAAAACAGCCCAATCTTTGCAGGCTGCAGTGACTCCTGATGCTCACAGCAAACCTGTGACAGATGTCAAGGAAGACAGAGGATGGGAATGGGGGCTTCCAGTCAGTCATTTCAAATCATTTTTTTTTCTAGAAAACATTTGTATCTCCAAGAGGCTTTGTTTCCTATGCATTGATGTTTCTTGCGTCCAGGCTGGACACCCAGCACCATCCGGGACCGTGGGGATGGAGCCAAGAGGGTTAACGGCAACTGGCCAATGCTTAGCTGTTGGCAAGACATAGACATGAATCTCCTTGATGCTCAAAACCAGGCTAGGGGAGGTGTAAAGATATTCCCCACTTTACTGATAAGAAAACTGAAATGCAGCAGTATGTGGTGGCTCATGCCTGTGATCTCAGCGACTCGGGAGGCTGAGGCAAGAGTACTGTAAGTCCGAGGCCAGCCTCAGCAACTTAGTGAGGCCCTAAGCAACTTAGCAAGACCTTATCTCAAAAATAAAAAGGGCTGGGGATGTGTCTCAGTGGTAAGCACCCTGGTACCAAAACCAGAAAACTGAAATGTAGACACGGTGACTTACCAATCACTTACTAGTTGTGTAGGTGTAAGAACCCAGGCAAACACCTTAACCTGTTTGCATTGCTTTTCTTGGTTATAAATAGGGCAACAGCTCTATCACTCTGTTACAGGTTGAACTGTGGACCCTAAAGAGATATTCTGAAGTACAACCTCTGGTTCCTGTGAATGTGGAAACCTTTCATTTGGAAACAGGGGCTTTGCAGATGTCATCACGTTAGGATGAGGGTGTTCCACTATGATGGTGTCCTCATAAGGAGAGACAGACACACAAGAGAAGCCACGTGAAGGCACAGGGGGTCAGAGGTTGGAGGGACACATGCACGAGACAGAAAGGCAGGATTCCCAGAAGCCACTAGAAGCCAGGAAGAGGGAAGTAAGGAACCGTCCCTAGGGCTCCAGAGACCTTGTCTGCCCTTGACTGCAGGGTCCTGGCCTCCAAAACTCTGATCGCATTTCTCTTTTTTACCTAATTTGTGGCACATGCCACAGCAGCCTTGGGAAATACCACATGCATGGCCTCGTCGAGCTGCCCAGCTGCCTGAGGCCCCCGCCACGTGTGCTGCAGAAGCTGAGGTCTGGATGCAAATATGACTATGGTGTATTTGAGGGACCCCATGGGGCCCAAGTCTCAGTCATAACTGGTCTCTGTGCTTCTCGGGGAGGTCAGGAGTCAGGCTATCTCCCCAGCATCTTGCTGGCAGCTACAGAGGAAGGCCACTGTCTTCAGTGTCCTGGGAACCAGTGTCCACCATGCCCAGGTGGAGAAAGGGCGACCCTGGAGTGCTGTCTTGTGGGCCCAGCCTCTTTGTACCCAAGCCCAGCCGCCCGGGTCCAGCCCACTCAGCTACTTCACGGGTCCAATGGGAGGTATTTGCTTGGCTGGAAAAGCACCTCATCCCCCACCCCAGGCTAAAAAAAACCCAAAGAGCCCAGGAGCTTTGGGAGAGCTGGGCCCGCCTGCTGGAAGGAACCCTAAATGTCAGGCAGCAGGTGGCCATGGGGCTGCTCCCCCAGGAGGCTCTGCACACTTGGCCAGCTAGAGCACACTGCAATCTGTCCCAGCAGGAGAGGCAGCCACGTGGGGGTGGGGTGGGTGGAAGGGAGCCTGTCTCAGCAGTATCCCCGGGCCTGGAGGCAGCTCAGAATGCTCCCATTTCACACGGAAGCCATGTTCCTAACACTGGACCATCCAGCCTGGGCCGCAGGAGGGGAGTCAGGTACTTCTCTGGGTCTGAGTCCCTTGCTGGGCCCACTTCTGCCGTCTGCCCAGGAGGGGCCTTTGCCGAGGGCAGCTCTTCCTTGTGATCCAGGTGGACAGGAGGTCCGTGCCAACTGGACACCCGAGAATATGCCAGGCGCTTGACTAGCGGTTCAGCTTCCCACACTGGCCATTTTGCAGAGGAGAAAACTAAGGCAGACTCAGAGAGAGAGATGGGGCTGAGCAGAGACGCCGGGGTCCCAGGGCTGCATCTGCCAACCAGAACTGCAGAAACCCCAACCTAACACACCCATCCCCAAGGCGGGGGGCGGGGGCACATTCCTGTGGCTGCCACCAAGGACATCCGAGACTATGGCTTCTCCCACCTCAGGCCCCTACCCTTCCCTCTCAGCTTCCAGAAAGTTCCTGCACCTTCCCTCCCTCCTCCACGTAGACACACAGGTGGAAACAGAAGCCCCTCCACCATTAGAGACTGGGAGGAGGACACCGGAGCAGAAGCAGATGCGGGCAGATTCTAGAAGAAGTTCTGGAATAAGTTCTCAGAGGAGTAAGTTTCAGTAAGCCAAAAGAAGTCACGAGGCACTGGGCTGAAGGTCAAGGGCACGCCACAGCCCTCAGGGCCCCACCCACTCAAAGGCATTACAGGTAACAATAAGATCTGCCCCAAAATAACTTACACACACACACACACACACACATACACGCACGCCTGCAGTCTCCAGGGACACCTCAGGAATTATCTGGAAAGGAAGCCTCCGTGTTTTGAGGGCTGATGACATGCTGCATCTACGGGACAAGTCTTGAATGCATTGTCTCAATGAACCTTGCAAGTCCTCACCAGGCCACGGAAACGTGGGGCGCTCATCACATAGCCAGGCACTTCCTTATGCTCCCAGCCCCCTTGTAGCTGTTTTGGGACTAGGGGACAGTTCCAACCACAGCCCTACAGCCCAAGGGAAGCGTGTCACCTCCCGGTTGAAGGACGGAGGGTCGGTGTGGCTTTCCTATCTCCCTCTTCTCGTCCTGCAGTCACTCTGATGCCACAGATGCAGCCACAAAGATGTCAGGGTCACCATCAGCCCAGCCCCCATAGCAACTGTGTGGAGCAAAAAAGTCCCATGCAATCCAAGCGACACCATCAATAACGGAACCTGCCGTGTCAAGCCCCTGAGATCTGGGGCCCTGTGGTCTGGCAGCTCAGGTTATTTAGTCTACCTGGATTGCTGTTATTCAGATCTGGGGATTGAGGACCCCAAGGCCACACTGCAGCACTCAGCAGACGCAAGACTGAAGTCCACACCTGGGCAGTGACAAGCACCCTGTGTGCTTTACAACCTTGGCTGCTTCTTGGAATCACTCCTCACCTGCAAGCAGCAAGGTCCCCAAAACTCTTACCCCCTCCATTCCCAAGGTGGCAGAGGAACCTATACAGGCGAAAAGAGGGACTCTCGGAAGGTGCCCTGAATCTAGAAGATAATCAAAAGCAGGGACAAGGAACCCGACCCAAGTCCCCAGAGCTTCCTCCTGGGGCCCTGGGCTCACGGAAGCTCGCGTGTGAGCAGAGACCGCAGGCTGCCTTCGCTGACAGGCCAGAGAATGAGATCAGCCAGGGACACAGCGGGCGCAATATCAGCCCATCCTACAGGGCGGACATGAGGAGGAAGCAGGGTCCAGCTCCCGTCCCCGTAGTATCTGTCCCTGTGAGGACACCCGCTGGAGCGGTTCAGAGCGACCAACTGCCCGGAGGGAGATGACGCGGAGCTGCGGCATCAGCTGAGCAGCTGATGAAGCCCAAGCCTTACACCGCAGACCTGGCCCAGCCCAGGTCACTGCAGCAGCCCAGGGGCCGAGCACAGAGGAGGGACCAGCCAGACACAAAGCAAAGGGACAGAGCATAGATTATTTATTTGAAAGTGGAAAATGTCTTCTAGGAAGGTGGCCTTTTATTTGGGTCAACCTGGGCGTTGTTTATCAGCTTAAACTTATTATCTGCACATATGGTCTTTGTAGGCAGTTAAGGGCGGGAAAGAGGGTGGAGGGGAAGGACGGCAACTCTGGCTGAGGAAATAGTTTCTCTCAAGCGCCAAAAACCAGGATATTTTCAGTGACGTCAAGTTGGGCTTCCTGCCACAGGGATGGGGCTACCATGAGAACAATTATAAGACTTGAGAAGAGTCCCTCAATGAGGCAGGGAAAAAAGAACTTATTCACCCTTGTTTTCTCCCCATGAGCAAATGTATCACACACCCACAATACCACGGCCTGGATGACTGCAAAAGATCCAGCGTGACTCTTCCAATATTATTGTATTATGTTTGAAGAGTAGTAATAATGACAGCAATGACGGGACCATTTATTGAGCATCTACTATGTTCTGAGTACTGCGTGCTCTACAAGTTTTATCTCATTGCAGGTCACAACAATCTGAGGTGGTATCACCAGCTCCATTTTACGGACCAGGAAACTGAGGCACTAGAGGTTGAAGGGCCTAAGGTCACACAACCCATGTGTAAGATCGCCATTATTTGAGCCCAGCCTATCTAATCACTTTTTAAGGATTCTTCTGAAGGAAAAGGAGAAACAGGTTCAGAGAGGGGCAGCGACTCTGTTGAGGTCACACAGCTCTATCTGTGAGAGATTAAAGGCGAGGACAGGAGTCTCCTGACTCCTGGTTTAGCAACCTCTCCACTCCATTCTGTCGCCTGGACGGACACACCCACTGACGAGCAATGAACTTGTCTGTGCTCATCTTCCAGTTGTAGAATTCACTCATGAACCCAGCCTCAGAGTGTGGCCAGGGACTAAGGGCTGGATCATAAGACCCGGATGAGAGCCCTGCTCTGCAGTTGCAAACACAGGGGCTCATTCTGTCAGTCCGCTCTTCTTCTTAAAAGGTGTCTGTCTGTCTGCCCCCACTCCATCAGATAGAGCACCGATGCAGGTCCAGGGTGGCAGCCCGGGCAGCAGGAGGAACCCAGGCTGGCATCTTAGCTCAGTGGCATCAGGTGGCAGAAACACCCGATCAACAAGCAGCATGTGCTCCGTGGGACCAACGTACTGGTTCCAAGCCCCCCTCCCATTGCTGCATCCAAGCCGGGCGGGAACAAATGTTCCTGATTTTCCTTCTCAATGGCTGATGAAATAGGCCAGAGAGCAGCCCTCTGGAAAGGAAGGGGTCCCTGAAATGTGCCACCCTGCCACTGACACCGAATCTTGCCGGGAAAGACTGAGGCTGGACAGGCATGCAGAGGGGCGTGGGCTCCCAGCAGGAACTGGTCCCTGACATTATCCTTTACACCTAAAACTGCTGAGCAGTTTTATCTACACAAGCCAAAAAAAAAATGACCAGAGCTGGGTTTCGGATCTCCTGGGTTCACTTGACAGGAGACTCTGCTGTGGGGGGGTGCGCTGAGCACAGCCAGGCAGCCAGCAGTGGTCCCCTCTGCTGGACTGAAGGCAGGGCCCAGCAGGCCTGCCGGGCACCACAAAGGGTGAGACTTTCAGTTGCAAAGGTCCTGTGTCCTCAGCCACTGCACTCAGTTAACAGACTGGGGAAGCTGAGGCAGGAGGGGAAATGACTCCCCCAAGGCCACCCTGGTGATCAGAAGACTTGGACTTCAAACCTGTGGTCTCTCCCTACCTAGGTCCCTCCCCTAAATCCTCTTAATCCTTTGCCTCAAGGCCAAACCTGCCCCACCCAGCACCCTGTCCTTCAACCCACGGTGACCACTGACACGGCATCCACAAACACAGGGAGGTATTCCCAGGCTGATGTGGATTTTTTTTGAAGGCAGGGAGTCCTTCTTGAAGTCAACCCGAGACATCCAACACCCAAGTCCAGATTAACTTCCAGAAAGTGGCCTGTAGCTTTCATTGATTTCCTGCCGGTTCAGATTTGGGGAGCCTGGTGGACAAGGACAGCCAGCGTCCACCACTTGATATTGCGGAATTAGAGACCCTGGGGCAAGAGAGTCCCAGCAAGATAGGAACGTGATGTCAGCACCCCTCAGGGTTTGTGACAGGTGGGGGGTGGGGGGCAGAGAGAAGAGGCAGGACACAGAAGCTGCCAGACTTCAGGGGGCCCTGTGCTCACACAGGTCCCAAGGGCAGGGCTGTTCCCGGCAGGCTTCCCTCAGCAGAAAAACAAGAGTCACTACAAGTAAAACAGAAGAAAAAACTAAACAAAACAGAAAACTCCTTTTGTTTTTTGGCCCCCTGGAATGTCCTAAAGAGGTAGCCAGGGACTGGGGGGTGCAGCTCCCCCGCCCCCATTCAAAATAGAAATCCAGTTGATCAGGAGCATTTTGGTTGCATCAAAAACACAAAACCAAAACCAAAAACTGACAGTCTACAACAAACTCCATGTCCATCACCTTCCAGAATGGGGGATCTCAGGACACGGAGTGGGACAGGTCTACCCAAGGAGTGCATGTTATGGGGAGAACCAGATGAAAACTTCCTCTGGCCACGGTGAAGTCACTGGTAGGTGTGGGATTTGCTCCTGCGTATTCGCTTTGGGTGCAGGAAGGAGGGAGGGAATTTGAGAGAGAAATGAGGCAATAATCCCTCCGGGTGTCCCTTCAATGTCCAACAGCCCCACATGACAAAGATGACCCTTTTCACAGATGCCAGCAGCTGGCTCACTTCCCAAGGCACAGCCACAGACTCAACATGCAGGGGTCCTGAGGGGAGATGACGCCTGCAGAGCAGGTTTTCACCAGTACTTGTGAAATGACCAGATGAATGAGCCCGGGAGACCCCAGACCCAAGGGGTGGGAAACTGACCCCTGAGAAATCCAACACCTCCGCCCGGCCTGCGGCTCTCCAGGGCCCCTCCCCCACCCCGCACCTCCTCGCTTACTGGAGCCCAGGGAGAGAAAGAAGAGTGGCGCCACCCCAAGACCCCACCCAGCCTACACCTAGAGACCCCGCCAGATCCCAGGAACAAAAGGTGCCACTTTTACAGAAAGCAAGCATTCTATAGTTTGGGTTTTGGAAACTTCAAGAAACCTCAAAAAAGTGAATGTTCCAAGCCACTCTCCCCATGCCAACTCTCGGTGCATGGAAAGTTTCTTTCGTTTTTGTTTTTCTGGAAGTGAATGTTTCACTCACCCTCTGCCAGACCCCCAAGAAAAATCACCTCGTGTCAGCGGATCGGTCCAGTGATAACAGACGCAGCCGAGTCTCAGGCTCGAGCCCGCCCTCGGTCCGCTGCGGCGGGGTGAGAGTGCTCCCTGGAGCCCACCCTGTGCGGGCAGTGGGGCTGTGGTTCCGCGGGTCCCGAATGTCAGCGCGGTTAAGCGCCGGCGCTCGCCTTGCGAGGGTGAGCGGGCCTGGTAGGGCGCCCCCTGGCGGGGACACTCGCCTCGCTCCAGCCTGGAGCCAGCGCGGGCGCGAACCACCCGTGGCCCGCAGCGCTGCGAGCCTGTTCCCTCCCCACCACACCACGACAAGCCCGAGCTTCCGACCCACCCAGCACCCGCCGATTCTCTGCTTCCCCAGCCGCACGCCCCTCGCACGGAATAAGGCTGGCGCGGGAGGACAGCCAGGCGCCCCCGCCTTGCCTTGCCGCCTGGGACCCCAAAGGCAGCGCGCGCTCAGTGACCCGGCGGGGTCCAACCATCTTCCTCGCGGGATCCTGGCTCCGGGTCCCTAGCCCCTACCTGTCCTGCTCCAGGCTGGCGCAGGGCGCATCCCTTTCCTCTGGGCACAGCCCTGGCCGGAGCCCCGAACCTTGAAACCACACCTGCCACCACCACCCCTGGCCACTCTCGGGAGCTCCCACTCACCCCCCGGGGGCGCTGGTCGTCGCCAGGTATTGCACCTGTCCTGGCGAAGCTCGCGGTCCTGGCGGGTCCTCGGACAATGATGGGGGCGAGCGCGTTTCCCGCGCCCCCTCCAAGGCCAGTGAGAGTAGAACTTGGCCCCTGGTCCTCCCCGGGACGATCCCGGGTCCGCATCCCACCCCCCAGCGCGCACGGGCGGAACCTTCTCCCGGGGGTCGCGCACCAGTGTCCCAGGCCCCGGGGCGCAGCCGAGCGCACGGAGCGCACCGCGGCCGAGCCTACCTGGCAGCGGCGGCCGGACCCCGCGCCAACTCGCGGGCGGCCGGGAAAGTTTCCCCGCGCGGAGAGGCGCGCTCCCAACTTGCTGGGCGCAGGCTGCCTGCCTGGCGGTGGCGGCGCTGCCGGGGACCCGCGGCGCGAGGAGGCGACGCACGCTCCGGGCCGCGGCCGGGGCTCGAGCTGGGGCGGCCTCGCGCGGCTTCGCGGTGGATCGCTGGGCGCTGCGTCCGCCCGCAGCCTGAGCCCCCGAGACGCCAGCGGCAGCTGCAGCCGCCCGCCCGCCGCCCGCCGCCGGCCCCACCTCCCGCCCGCTCCGTCCCGCCCCCTCGCGCCCTCCCCTCGCCGCCGCCTCCTTCCCATCGCCAGTCGCCGCCGCGGCGGCCGCCGTGAAGGCACGTCTCCCCGGCCGCTGCCTCGGCCTTCGCCTCGCGCCAGGATCCAGACCTCGCTCCGGATCCCGGGGGCCCCTCTGCCCACCTCCCCCGCCTCCGCCTCCGCCCCGACCCCATCTCGTCCCCGCCGCCTGTCCCGGCCCTCGCTTGGTCCGAATTCGGGAGATCCACTGGGGGAGTGCGACAGTGGCACACCAGACCCGGAGGATTTATTCCCGGGGAACTTGCATGCTGCGCCCCTGGGCCCTCCTGCAGGGATGGGTGGGGGAACCCTCCATCGCGACCTCCCGGCTCAGCTTCTGGCTGCCCTGGGAGTGCCCGCCGAGAGCCTGGGGAGTGGACCCTCTTTTGGCTTGCAGATAACGGGCGACTGCTGGGGCTCCGGGGGCGAGGTGGCAGACCCCATCACATGCAGATGACTTGATTGCCAGGGGCGGGGCCTACGGCGCCAACCCCAGGGTTGGGGTTTGTGGGGAGCTCTTCGTCTGTTTGTACTACTGCTTACAGCAACACCCCTCCCTGGCCCCTGACACATGACTTCACTGAGACATTTAACCTCTGAGCCTTCTCTGTTAAAAGGCTAGGGGCCCTGCCCAAGCCAGAGGATCAAAACAGGCAGCACGAGAGAGAGGGCTTGGTAATTGCCCAGATGAGAGGCGCCAGTTGCCCAGTCTTCTTCCCTTGCCGACACAGTTCTGAAGCTTCCGCTCCAAAGGGTCCCTGTGAGTGGACCCTGGAGAGACAGACAGACACACACACACAGTGCAGGAGGGCCTTAGCCAACTGATTCTCACTAAGGAGTGAGTGACTAATAGGAATTGAAGCTACCTCTGTCTTGGATATGTATGTTTGGTGATGTCAGGCCAGGGGACAGTTTTTCAGGAGCAGGAAGCCCCTGCCTCTCCTTGTCCACACTACAGGAAACAGGTCTGTCCCTCTAAGGACTTAAGGGACAGCTGGTCCTTTCAACCACTACACACTGGATCACAGGGTAAGTTGGGGGCAGGGGTCTAGAAGGAACCATGGAGCTGGGAGAAAAAGCCCTGGTTCACAGTTCTGCAGTGCACCGGACTGAGCAATGCTTCACCCCAGGAGAGAAAATCTCCACCGTGGAATTTCTGCAAAAATGTGGACGAGACAGGAGGTCTCCACTCACCCCTCCAGCTGCCAAAAAAGGGTAAGAGGAGAGGCTGGCCTTCTGGCTAAGAAACCCCCAGGCTGCTGCTGCAGGAGGCTCTGTGGACCCGGTGGACACATAAAGAAGAAAAAAGTGAAACTGAATGCTCCTTGGGAGGTAGAGGCTGGAAACATTGAGGGAGGCCATAAGGAGCTTCCAGGGCCTGGGGCTGGAAGACCAGGCTGGAAGAGTGGGAAGGAGGGCAGAGCCAGGAAGGAGGAAAGGGCAGGGAAGGAGGGCAGGGCAACCCACCTGCCCAGCTGGGAGTGTAATTCCAGTTCAAGGCAGACTTTCCCAGACCTCTGCACTCTCCTGCCTCCACGGAGAACCAGAGAACGGGCCCTCTCTGTGCGCCCCTGAGGGCCTTCTGCATAATAGCTCTCTTTAAATCAACTCTGATTTTATTTTTTGTTTTACTTAAAGGAGCTTGTTTTTAAAAAGGTATCTTATATCATTACCATAAATGGAAAACTAGCATCACATTACTATAAATAGAAGGTACCCTTAGAAAAATACTACAAAAGTAAAACAGTATCATTAAATTCTAACAATGCATCTTTAACCACCATTAAAAAGAATTCTAGCCCGGCGCGGTGGCGCAAGCCTGTAATCCCAGCACTTAGGGAGGCTGAGACAGGAGAATCACCAGTTCAAAGCCAGCCTCAGCAACAGCGAGGCGCTAAGCAGCTCAGTGAGACCCTGTCTCTACATAAAACACAAAATAGGGCTGGGGATATGGCTCGGTGGTCGAGTGCCCCTGAGTTCAATCCCCGATGCCAAAAAAAAAAAAAAAGAATTCTAACTCCGTGGTGGTGAGCTGGGGCCCTACTTTCTCTTGAAATAGATGATTAGCAAGGACAGGAAGGGGAGGAAGGCCCGTCAGACAGACTTGTGATGTCCCGTGACTGGGAAACATGAACCTCTGAGGATGAGGCAAAAAAAAAAAAGTATTTCTTTCAATAGTTAAGAACTCAGAGACAGAAAGCCAATCTGTGGCAGAGCACACACCCTCACAAAATATTCTTGGGGAAGCTGCGCCCTTCTCTGGCTTCAGTCTGTCCATCTGTAAAATGGAGGCTTAGGCAAACGGTAGAGTGCTTTTAACTATCCTTTTTTTTTTTTTTTTTTTTTTGGTGCTGGGGATTGGACTCAGGGGCACTCGACCACTGAGCCACATCCCCAGCCCTATTTTGTGTTTTATGTAGAGACAGGGTCTCACTGAGTTGCTTAGCGCCTCGCCGTTGCTGAGGCTGACTCTGAGCTTTTAACCATTCTTTGATGAAATCAGGAAATCAGGGTCCTGGCTTGTCAGGTGACTGATAAGGTGAAGTCGTGCTGGGGCACGGGTACAGAGGGGCGAGGAGAGAATGCTGGGCGGGAGCAATGGGTTGGTAATCATCAGCAGGGAGAGGGAGGTCAAAGTCTAGCTCTGCCCACCTGGAGCCTTGGTTGATATGTACCCAGAAGTGACCTGGTCCAGAAGCCTTGAGACTCTCCATTGGCTTGTTCCAGAAGGAACTTGAAGGGAATTCATTATAAGCCAACCACTTCATTGTACCTATGGGGAAATGGAAAGAACGGCGGATTAGATGCTCATGGTTGAAGCCAAGCCATCCAAAGACCCTGGAGTTTGGGGTCTAGTAGAAATGGTTCTTTTGAAAACACATCTCCTCCAAGAAGCTCTTAGACTTTTTTTTCCCCTCCAGAACCTGAGAAGAGAAGCAAACAAACCATTACATTGACCTGAAAGCCCTACCTGAATTTGTCCAGCTGGCCGGTGCTGAGCAGCCCAGGTGCTGCGCCCCTGGTGTGCATGCCCTTATACCAGCATCCTGGGAGGCGGAGAAGAGAACCCCACGCCAGAAGACCACACCTGAGTTCCAGTCCCGCACGCCCTGGCGACCCCATACCTTGCTGGGCCTTGTGTTCCATGGCATTTGGACAAAATGCATGGTTTTGGATGGGCCCTAGGTCCTATTCCTAGGGACCTGAAGGACTGTGGGAGGGAAGGGAAGCCCCCGCCTCAGCTCCAACAGGAGCAGATGCCCTTTGCCATGGTTTTGTACCACTTAAGATCTCAAGGAGAATGTGTCTTTCATTTAAAAAGGGTTCCAAACCATTAGAAATGATGACATTGTTGACTGTAGGGGGGATTAAGCTGGGAGCTTCCCCAGGGCCTGGCCCCCCTAGATCTCTGGGTCTCCAGCGCCCGATGATGCAGAGGTGTGCTGGGAGGGGCATCATGTACCACTTCCTACCTGAAGCGTCACTTCAACTCTCTGGGGCTTTTTTAAATGGGCTTCTTTTTCTAGGAGAGGAGGGGCTACCAGGGATTGAACTCAAGGACACTCGACCACTGAGCCACATCCCCAGCCCTATTTTGTGTTTTATGTAGAGACAAGGTCTCACTGAGGTGCTTAGCACCTCATGTTTGCTGAGGCTGGCTTTGAACTTGCCATCCTCCTGCCTCAGCCTCCCGAGCAGCTCGGATGACAGGTGTGTGCCACCACGCGCAGCTAAAATGGGCATCTTCATGGTACTTCTAGCACTGAGTGACTTGAACCTATAGAAAACTCGGGAACATGGAGAATGCTCTGTTAGAGTGACGTCTGGCTGGCTTGCCCGATGACGCTAGACGAGGTAGACGCTTCCCCACTCCAGACCCGTGGACCTTACAACCCAGCTCTTCCAAGGCAGGCTGCATTTTAAATGTTTAATCATTGCCTCCCTGATTTTTTTTTTCCTGAATTGTCTCCTTTTCTATGTAATTTGCAATCATTTCCAAAAAAAATAAAAAATGACAGTTCATTAAATGTACAACTGAGAGTGATTAAAATTGTTCATCTTTGCAATGACTTTCACAGAAATAAATCGACAAATCCTAGGAACACCCTTTCCAGGTTGGAAGGATTTGGTCCTGGCCTTCAGGGCCTGGAAGGGTGGCCGGAGCTTCGACTTTCTCTCTCTCTCTTGCCCACAGGCCTTGACCAGCTTCTCTGTATGTTTTCAGCACAAGGCCCCAGGGCCTGCCCCCTCCTCCTCCGCCCCCAGGAATGCTGCTGGCTGAGAGCTGGGAGGAAGGGAGAGTGTTCACACACACACACACATGTTGCATCCAACCCGCACCTCTCCCCAAGAAGTGCAGCCCAGACAACTCTGCAGAAGCAGCAAAGTTTATTGAGGAAATAGGCACACAGGCCAATCGATTGGGGTCAGCTCTCCTTTCCTTCAGAGAGTGACCCCGAAGTGAGGGTTTCAGAGGTTATTATAGGGTGGGCTAGCTACATGACTCAGGAAAACATGAT
>CM053399.1:18783802-18822955 GCA_028644305.1 Xerus rutilus
TAGGCACACAGGCCAATCGATTGGGGTCAGCTCTCCTTTCCTTCAGAGAGTGACCCCGAAGTGAGGGTTTCAGAGGTTATTATAGGGTGGGCTAGCTACATGACTCAGGAAAACATGATTTGGCAGGTATTCAGCCTATAGTTATTTACAGTTCAACCGTGACAGTGCCTCCTATGTTTCCTTTCAGTTCCTGGAACTTCAGGTAACTGGCCAGGGGGTCTGGCAGCCTGTGGTTTTGCACCCCCATCCGTGAGAAGCAAGCACAGCAAAGCATTAATCACAGAAGCACAAAGAGCAGGTTAGCAAATACATGCAGGCCTGAGCCAGAGTGACTCCATTTTGTGTTAGGATTTTACAACACACACACACACACACACACACACACACTGCTGGAAAAGGTAGTCTAGAAGGCTCTGCTGGGAGGGACCCAGAGTCCCTCTTCCTCCTGGTGCTTCCTGGTGGGCTTTCTAGAAAGTAGCTCCCTGGGAATAGCAAGGGGGGACCCTGCTCATAAGGAGAACGCTGCCTTGACATCTGCACTTCCATTTTCTTCTTTCACTTAGAGCAAATAGTACAATAGGCATAACCACCATTTGTGGAGTGTTTACTTGGGTAGAAACTCGGGTTTTGAAGTTACACAGAGACAGGTTCAAAGCCAGGCTCCTTTGTTCTTTAGCTGTGTGTCTTCAGGCAAATTACTTTGCTTGTCTGGTCTTTATTCCTCCTGTTCTTTAACATGAGGAATGCCACTATGTGCCAGGCATTGGGAAAAGAACGTCAGAGGCCTACCAGTTCACTTAGATTTTCAAATACCTCAACGTGGTGGGGATGGTTAGGGAGCCTGGTGTGTGTATTAAACCCAGGGGTGCTCCACCACTGAGCTATATCCCCAAACCTTTTTTAGTTTTTATTTTGAGACAGGGTCTCACAAAGTTGCCCAGACTGGCCTTGAACTTGCCATCTTCCTGCCTCAGCCTCCCGAGTAGCTAGGAGGACAGGTGTGCAAGTAAGAAACCTGTTTTACAGAGAGGAAGTCATAGAGCCACCTGGCAAATGAAGACCTGGGACTCAAACCTTTCTTCTTGGTCACATCAGGACCTCTGCTTGGGACAGACAGAGGGTGGCCCTACCCAGCAGAGCCAGAAAGACCCCTGGATGTTCCGACTGCTTTGAGAAAGGGCAGGTGACCGACCTTCTGGTCCCCTTTAGGCAATAAGGGCTGCCTCCTCGGAAGCCAAGTGGCCCCAGAGCGCTCACCCAAGATGCTTAGGCCACTGGGGTGTGCTAGGCGGTGACGAGGAGAGGGGTGCTCCTCCTGGTCTCTGAGGTCCACGTCTGCTCCTGTGCTGGCTGCCAGTCAGTAGCAGACAGCAGAGCCAGGAACCTGGATCCCTGCTGGGCCATCTCAAGGACAGTCCCACGCCCACCTGCTGCTCCTGTCACCTAGGTAGCACTGGCTATCTCCCCCACCCCTGGCTCTCTCCAGCCTCCCCTTCCCGCCCTCTCCTTTTGTTCTGGACTGGAGTGTGTCCCCTAAGGTCATGTTGGGGTCCTAAGTCCTGGCATCTGTGGAGGGGCCCTTATTTGGAACAGGAGCCCTTCAGGAAACCCAGTTAAAGAGGTCCTATAACCCAGTATTAGCGTGTCCTTATCCAAAGAGGACAGGCACGCAGGGAAGACCGCGTGGACGCAGGGAGAGAGCCGTGTGATAGTGGACAGAGGCAGCCGAGCCACAGGCCAGGCAACGCCAAGATGGTGGTCCCCTCCGGAGCCAGCCGCTGGCCGGCAAGGACTCCACCCAGGTCTGCAGCGAGTGTGGTCCCACCAGTCTCCCCCGTGCAGACTTCCCGCTTCCAAACCTGCGAGACAACAAGCACCTGCTCTTGTCTAGTTGATGAGGGTTCTTTGTTAAGACCCCTGGCCACAGGCACCCCCCTTCACTTAGCCTCTGGATTCTAAATACACCCTTTGAGGTGGCAGGCTCCAGAGAAGGAAGGCCACCACAAGTCCTCACTGACAAGTGTGTCCCGTGCTCCTGTCCCAGGGTAGAGGCATGAAGGGCGCATGCTCACCTCCTCCAGCCCCTGGAAGCGGTTGACCGAGCCTCACAGAGCACTGCTGCGAGCTGGGTGCTCCTGGAGGCCCTGACGGTTGGCCACTCTTAGCCGCCTTTGACAGGTGGGGAAATCGAGGCACCGAATGGCGAAGCCATTAGGTACAGTTCACCCAGCTAAGTGGCCCAGCTGCAATTCGGCCCTGGGCGATCTGGCTCCACCCCTCCTTGCCGCTTGGTCCTTTAGGACCAAGAATAGCCCACACCTGCAGGAAGAAATCCAGGCCCTCTCACACGCAGGGATGTGTGTGTGCCACTGTGGAGCCACCAAGCCCCAGGTGGAAGGAGCCACGGTGACTGACTAGCCCTCTTTGTGTGCAGGTGTGTGTGTGCACGTGTCTGGGCACGCGTGTCCGCGCGTGTCCGTGCATGTCCGTGCGTGCGTTGGTACCCGTCCATTCGGCTTAATAGCATCATTTTTTTTTCCAGAGCAAGGCTGATTCACTTACTCAAATTAACATCCACATCTCGCCTGACTCGCTTAATGGGAACAGCCAGTTCATGAGCACGTGTGAACTGACCCCAGACCTCTCCCCGACGCCATCCAGAGCTCATCTTGTTCTCGGGCTGACAAGCCTTGGACCTTGGGGGGGGGGCGCTCAGCTCCTCTGACTTCGGCTTGTTTCTCCTGGCGCTGCCCCTCCCCCACCCCCACTCCCACGTCTCACCTCGGACCAGAGAGGATGGCAGAGAGCTGGTGGGGGAAGAGGAGAGGAGCAGCAGATTCCCGTGCAATTGCTCAAGAGCGATTTCATCTAGAGGAGGAACCTGGAAGATCAGAGAGGGTCAGTGTCTTGGCCAAGCTCATCCAGGGGTTTACGGCAGGCCCCGGGCCCAGGGAGCAGACCCCAGCCCAGCTCTCTCTTCCTAGTTTCTCTTTTCCCTAGGATTTTCTCTGGCTCTGCTACTGTCTGCCTGGCCCCTTGCTTTTTATTCCAAATATGTAAACCTCTAATAAACCCGGTGGCAGGCTTACGCCTGATTTATCCCCAGTTACAGAGGAGCCAGAGCCAATTATAAGGTGGATAAAAGTCCCCACGTGCAGTTTGTAGAAATGCTTCCCCAGCAGAAACAGCTGAGCTCCACAAGCTCCCTGAGCACATTTGCTTAGCCGCTCCATTTTCTAAGAGGCCATAGGACCTTGGGTCTGTTCAGATGATTACACGAGACTCGCCACTCACCTCCGCGCACACCAGCCACTTTGGAGAGGCCTCATCCATGGGCCATTCAGATGCCTGGTAGGGGGCTCCACCAACACTTAATGAATGAGAGAAGGAAGCAAAGATCGTCAATAAATATTAGCTTGAGCAAAGCGTCATTAAGAGGGTCAGTCCTTTAAAGGGAAAAAAAATATCCAACAGCATCTCCTCCCCAGCCCAAAAGATCTTGGCTTTCTGGTGATCTGGTAACTGAGCACACCGTTATCAGAGAGAACAGGCCACATTCTGAGGAAGGAGCCCTCAAATCCAAGGTTTCTCTCAACTATTGAATGGCTATTGCATGGTGTAGGGTGGGGATGGGTATACAACTCAGCGTGATAATTGACTAGCATGAGGTCCTGGTTCAATCCCCAGCACTGAAAAATATACATAGGTGTGTGCACAGAGACGTGGGTACATATAGCTAACACACATATGTACACACACACACAAGGTCCTGCCCAGGTACCATCAACTACGTTAGGCAAGCACTGGGCATATAAAGGTGAATCCAACAGGCAGGGCCCCTGTGCTATGAAGCTCATGGATCCTGGGAAAGAATATCTGCTTTGGAGTTTATTAGATGTGAGGCCACCCCGTGAAGGGACCCCAGATTTTACCACTGGGCTCAGAAATCAAAGGGCAAAGACGGCAGTGACCCTGAACCTGGGCTGGGCCGGGTGGTTAAGGAAGGCCCTGCTCAGAGAGGCCCTGCTCCGACCTTGGGGCAGCCCTTTCTCTCTGTCACCTGCAGGAGATGTGCTTCTGCTGGGCGTTGCCCACAGAGCCTTCCACGCCCATCACACCTTGGCACAGCAAGACGGAACACTGATGCAGGGGACTGCGTCTGTCCTTGTTGCTTGTCAGAATAAAAATCAAGGTCCTGACCATGGCCTGCCAGCCCCAACCCAATCTGTGCCCACCCCTGCCTCCTACGACCACCCCCCACCCCTCCCCGCTCAGCCACACTGGCTCCCTGGACTTCCCTCCAGCACAACATGGTGGCCGTGCCTGGCCTCAGGGCCTTTGCACATGCTGTTCCCCCTGACCGGAATGCTCTTCCCACAGAGCTACATGACTCACAGCCTCCTCTCTGGCAAGGCTTCCCATAAATGTCACTTTTGCAGCCAGTATATTTCTGGTTGTCCCATTTAACATTGTGATCCTTTTGCCGCTGATCCTGCCCTCCCTATCCCTCTCGGTGCCGGGCTCTCCCAGCCTCTGAATCCTGTGCTTCCTTATGTGTGAGATGGAAGCTCCTTGAGGGTGGGGGTGTTCATTCCTGCACTGGGGCCCAAACCTGGCACCCCGTGGACACCAAATGGAGAATCGATGGGCGAGCGAGCAAAGCTCTGGGCCAGGAGCCTCTGTGAGCAGAGCTAGCGCTTTTGCAGTCTTTGGTCCCACACAGCAGGTGCTGCCTGAGACCCCTGTGTGCCAGGCAGAGTGGTGGGCACCAGGGCGGACTGCAGATTCACCTGCCTCTCCGCTGCTGCCGAGGCCTGGCCCTGGGCCAGCACGTTTGACCTCTAGTCACCTTGTGCATGACCTGGTGGATCCCTGCTGCCCCCCTGAGTGTGAAATACTGTTACTATCCCCACTTCCATAAAAGAGTTATGTCACTTTCCCAAGGTCTCGGTGTCAATCAGTGGCAGAGCCGGGGCTGTGAGGGGCGCTCAGCTTCGGAGCCTGCATGGCCCTCAGGCTGGTAGAAGAGACAGACATGTAAAAAGCCATACTGTGCCAGGGGACTTGGGGACAGTGAGAGAGGGGGCAGCCCAGGCCTGCTGGGGAAGCAAAGGGAAGCCCCTGCTATCAGCAACAGTGAGAGAGACTGAGAAGCGTCTGTCATGAGAAGTGATGCTTCATCCGGGTCTTGAAGGATGCACAGGCGTTCACTGGCTGAAGAAGGGGAGGGTGTGAGACGGCTGGAGGTCTGCTAGGAACACTGGGGTCCACAGGAGGTCGTCATGGCATGCACTTGGGGAACGGGGAAGAGGCAGAGCCAGAGACCAGCTCTTGAGATGCCAAGCGGAAGAACTGGGGTGTCAAGAGGAGCTCTGGGGGCTGAGGTTCAAGCAGAGCAGTGAATTCGTTTGTTCAAAGAGTAAACACTTTAAAAAGGTTTGCCGTGGGTCGGACACTGTCCTGTGTCTGGGACCTGTATCTGAAGATCACTCCTAGCAGACGGGACGGTGGGTCAAATCCGGACTGCAGGCAGAAGTCCTGGGGTGGCCTGTTGGTGGAGTGAGAGAACGAATGAGTGAAGGAATGAACAAGCGACTCTCCTTCCTTTTCCCAGCAATCTAGGGAGGAAACCTTGGGGTACCAGATGGAAGTTCCGACCTCTAGCCCTCTAGGTGCCTGCCTCTCTGACAGAGGGCACCCCAGCAGGCCCCGGGCAGTCTTTTAAAGACCATCTGACCATAAAGCTGGACACACAGGCAATGCAGTGTGATAGGAGCCCCCAACACCATGACAGCCCAGGCTGATACATGATCCCGGGAGGGGCGGAAGTCACCACACTGAATGGGGACACCCACACACACTTCCCTCTGGTTGCTTGGGGCTCTGGCACTCCTGGGAAGAGGAGGCCTGGGCCTCTGAGGCCCCCTCTCCCTGCCTGGGCATAAGCCCCCACTACAGACAGAGAAAGGACAGAAACGTAGGGCGAGCTTGGTGACCCTCCCTGGTGGGCCGATCTGCCTACCAGAGGAGTCTCAGCGTCAGTGTGGTTACCTGCTTAGTCGCTCTTATTTCCTTATAAGTCACAGAGGAAGGGAGGGAGAGGGAGGGAGAGAGAGAGAGGGAGGGAGGGAGAGAGAGAGAAGGAGGGAGAGAGAGAGGAAGGGAGGGAGAGGGAGAGGGAGGGAGAGGGGAGGGAGGGAGAGAGACACTTATGTGAAGAAACTAAGACACTCAGTTTCCGGGCTATTGGGCATCGTGTGGCTGTGCCCCTGCTCCAGCATAACCACCCTGAGGACAGGGTGTCTCCCACAGTCATGTACAGTCATGTCTCCCACCTTCTGCTCACGTCCTCTGAGGGAATGACCAAGTCCAGCCTCTCCTGGGGGGGAACTAGGCTCTACCTTCTGAAGGCAAGAGAGTCAAACCATGTGACGATCACATGACCTTGCCCACAAAAGGTCCCTGAACTAGGGAGCATCGATGTGCCCTGTCCCCCTGTGCCCCCCATGACACAGACACAGGCCGCTCGTCCCATCACGGGTCATGGGTAGGAGCACTTTCCCCAGACAACAGCCCCCCACTGATGCCATGGCTTCCTCTTCCACAAAACGGGGGCCCAGCAGGAGCTGTGGCCAGGACATCATGAGCCACGTGAGGGTCAGACCCAGGTCCCAGCTGCAGAGTCCTACTCATGCTCATTCATTCAACCAAGCTTTTGGGATGGAGAATTGAATCAAGACCTTGGAGAAGCCCCAGAGATGATAAAGCTGGATACTCTCACCTCCTTGTGTCCAGGGCATCAAAAGGTCCCCCAGAGTAGAGGGTACCAGAGGGCCTTGTGGGTGAGTAATGCAAGAGAAAGAGGTTACTGGTATTTGAGGCAAAAGATAGTTTGTGCAAAGGCACTGGGGTGAGGAAGAATGTGATGGGGGATAAAGGTGGTGGCGCTCTCGCCTAATTCGGTGTCTAGCAGAGGAAAGGCTAAACCCATGCCACACGAACAAGGAAATGAGCTGCCAGGGGCTTAGTGGAGGGTGGGGGGTCAGAAAGTAGCTGGAAAGATGTGTTTGGGCAAAATCTTTGTCTCTTTTCTGTCTTTCTGTTGCTATCACAGAATACCCGACACTGGGCAATTTATAATGGACAGACACGTACTTGGCTTGTGGTGCTGGAGGTGGAGAAGTTCAAGGTCAAGGGTGCCAGCATCTATGGAGGGCCTTCCTTCCTCGACCACCACCGAAGGCAGAAGGGCGGGCCAGAGAGGGAGGGAGCGAGTGAGAGGTTGAACTCACAGCCTCCAGCCCTTTGTCTCATGCTTATTTAGATCTTTAGCTGACATAACAACTGTCATTACAGTGCACTCGTGATACAAGTGTACAACAGGTAACGACCAATCAGATGATGAGTATTTCTGGGGGCCGCGGTGCAGCCCTTTCATGATAGCCGGGGTGCCCCACTCATGAGCGCAGGGTCCTCCCAGGCCACGCCCCCAACACGGTGGCTCTGGGATTTCGCTTTATGGTCATGAACTTTGGGGGAGATACTCAAACCGCAGCAGGCAGTGTCTCTCCCCCCAGGCTAGAGGACCTCGCCCCCCCCCCCCCCGTGCTGTGCTGTCGTTGGCTGGGTGGGTGGGTGATCTGCTGGTTGCTCTAAAGAAGCCTCCCACAAGCAGGGCAGCCGTTTTGAAGATGAACCTAGAGAGTTAGCACAGCCACCTCCCACCTGTCCCAGAGCAGTGGCAGGAAGCCCAGGAAACCCCACCTTCCTGATGGGTGGTAGGCTTTCAGCCTCCAGGCCCTCAGGTGAAGCTCTGGTGTCCTGGTTCCCCTCCCTGATCTGCCAGGAAATCCTGTGCCTGGAATCCTGTGCCTGGACCTGTCCCATAGTGCCAGCCCCTCACTGCACCTGGGCCTCCCTGCTTTCTGACTCTTCAGGCAAGCACCTGCCCCAGGGCCTTTGCACAGGCTGTTCATGCTGCCTGGCTTGCGCTTCCCCCCACGTCCTGGATATGCTTGTGTTGCTCTCCCCCACTTCCTCTGCAGCCCAGATACAGGTCATGAGGCAGGGATGATGAGCAGGGGACAGACAGGGAGGGCATTGTGGAGGTAGAACGGGCAGGACTTGGTGGCTCCTGGGTGACAGAAGCAAGGTGGAGTGGGGAGAAAGCATTCTAAAGGTTTCTTTCCTAAAGAGAGAGATTTCCCCCAAATCCTGGCTTGTCTTGCGACAGATGCCGCCAGTTAACTCCCCCACAGCCTGTGCTACCTGTCTTGTTGGCACCTTGAGAATCTAACGTTGGAGATGTGGACGTCCTCTTCCCAAGGGAGGGCAGAGCCGGCGCCATCAGGGAGGCCGTCAGCGCTGACCCGCTGCGGGGGTCCTGCCGGGGGTCCCGCCGTGCCCCAAGGCCAGCCGCCCTCCCCCCAGACGCTGTGGTGTGAAAGGCTGTGCCCTGCGCCTTCTCTGCTGTCAGTCAAAGTGGCCGGTCTGGGGATGGGCTTCTTAATCTCCTGGGGAGCCAGAGGGAAGGGACAGTCATTTCCCAGACTTCTTTGCAGCTAGGTCTCGGCTGTGGGTGGGGGGAGACAAGTAAGGGTGCCACGTGCCACGTGCTGGTGGCTGGGGAGGGGTGGCAGCCACCTAGCTGCTGCCCTGGTGTCCCCTGCATCTGCATGCCTCTCCAGTGTGTGGCGCTTGCGGTGTCAGCAGCTGTGGCCGTCCAGAGCCCAGGTGCGGCCCTGACTGTCCCTTCTGGAGCCCTCCACACAATGTCACAAACACCCAGTTCCCTGTTTTAATTTACTTGCTGCGAGGACTCTGGAGGGGCCTCTGCTCTGGTGAACCCTTCAGCCAGCCCTGTCTCCCCAGGCCAGGCTCCCCGCCCCGGCCCTGCCCGAGGCCCCCTCCAGCCTCCCCCTCCACAGTCTAGAAGGACAGCAGGACACCCCCTATTTGTGTCTCCCTCACCTCTTCCCCAGATCTACCAGCCATGTCCCAAGTACTCCCTGCCCTTTGCGACTCTTGTGGCTTGGATCTGTAATGTCCTCAAAGGCTCGTGTGTTAAAAGCTTGGTCCCCAGTGCAGCAATGGACCCAGGGACAGGAGTGGCTTTGGGACATGCCTGGATCAGGAGGCTCTGATCTTCTCAGTGGATTAATCCACTGGGGGATCCATAACTCCAAGGCACTATCGAGAGGTGGCAGAAACTGTAGGAGGTGGTTGGAGGAAGTAGGTAAACGGGGGATGTGCCCTTGGGGACTATATCTTGTCCCCGGCCCCTTCCCCTCTCTCTCTCTCTCTCTCTGCTTTACAGCTACCACGAGCTGAGAGCTTCCCTTGACTACGCCCTTCCGCCATGACGCTCTGCCTCACCTCGGGCCCGAGGAACAGATGAGGCCGATCATGGACTGAACCTCTGAAACGATGAGCCCAGAGTACATCTTTCCTCCTCTAGGTTGTTTTTCCCAGGTTTTTGTCATAGCAGCAAGAAACAGGCTGATACACACTCCAAGTCTGGAGCCAGTCCCGTGTGCCCTCTGCCAGCCCTGTGCCCCTCTGGGAGGAAGGGACTTTGGGTGGGTTTGCTCTAAAGGCCCGGAAGCCCCCACCCCAGCCCTCCCGCTCTCTCTAGACTGTCCTTTCCCAAAAGTGTACTTTATGCAATGTCCCTGCGTGAGCGGGGCTCTTAGGAAAAAGCCTGCCGCACAGAAACCGGGAGTTTGGCTCAGAGTCAAACAGGTGCCTTTGTTGCAGAACTTCTCAGACTTCACTGTGCTAAGACGAATTGCAAATCCCTAGGAGGGATCCCAAAACCCAGTGGCCCGCACAGCACGTCCCACACGGTGGACTCATAACTAACTACGGTACTTAGCGACCGGCTTGTGATGTGGACCCTCCACGTGGTTCAGGTTCAGTGGCCTGAGGATTTAGCTGCCACTTTCCAGTGGGCGTGGGGAGAGAGCGTAGGCTCTGGATGGAAAGAGGTCTGAGCTCCACCCTGGCTGGGGGGAAATCGATCTCACCACTCTGAACCTCAGTTTCCTCTTTGGGGACAGACCACCTATGATGCAGGAGGATTGCCCTGGTGAATGAAACGAGACCCACGGTGCTGGCAAGGGGAATTACGAGGGCGATGGTGGTCTCTAACCACAGCTGGCTCGTCACAGCCGAGCCCTCCGGCACAGTCCAGCCAGATGGACGCCGTGAGAGAGGAAGCGGGTGGTCCTGGCAGGCTGTGCAGAGAAGCCCGAGGGACCCTTCCCCTGAATTCCAGTCATGCCTGTGGGGCTCTTGGGTTTCATACACGGCATCACAGAGCGGCTCTGCTACCTGGGACAAATTGCTATAATCCAGAGACAAGGAGACGTTCCCAGAGCTGATTACCAACAGATGCTGCTGCTCCAGGTGGAAGAGACGGGCCCGAGCTGGGGCCGGAGGACCAGGAGGACAGAGGCTGATGGGGCAGGACAACTCTTATCACCTCGTTCAGTCCTCAGACAAGCCAAAGAGGTAGGTCCTGGTGTCACTCTGTGGCTGTGATGGGGACACCTGGGTTCCCGAGGCAGCCTCCTCTGCAGCCCTCCACCTGCCTCTGGCTGGGTTCTGGCTCCCTCTGCTCCCTGAGGCTCCCATCAATTGTCCACTATTTGGCCCATCCCCCGGGGCCCCTTGGTTCCCGTGGCACTGTGGGAGGTCTCGTCGCTCCAGATTACAGGGATCTGGTCCCATTCAAAAATGTCAGGTCCCATTAAAAAATGTCAGAAGGCTTCACCTTCTGGGTACAAAGTGGAGGTCTGAGTCTCGACACCACACTCGCTTGTGTTCTGATGGGATCTGTGTCACTCTGCATCTCTGAGCCTTCTGGAGTTGACTTAGGTCAACTGTGACTCAGGTCTGCCTCCCTTACTGGGTGCTACATCATTGTGGGTGCAGATCAGAAGCCCAGCTCAAAGTGGCTTCAACAGAAAGGAAAATTTCCTTTTCTTTCTGCTTCTAGTGGAAGTCCAGAACTAGAGTGAGTAATCGATGACTCCGTGATGTCATCAGTGGCCCTTGTTCCCTCCTTCTTTCTGTTTATCCATCCTTGCTTGCCTCATGGTGGCAAAATGGCTGCAGCAGCTCTATGCATAATATACTCCAACCACAATACCCACAGGCCTCTCTTCTCTTTTGAGGAGAGAGAAAGAGAAACCGTGGCACCATGCCTGGTGTGTTAGTTTGCTAAGGCTGCTGTAACCAAGTACCACAGGCTGGGTAGTATAAATGAGAGAGATTAATTTTCTCACAACCCTGGAGGCCAAAAGTCTGAGATCAAGGTGCTGCTAGGACTCACTTCCCCTGAGGCCTCACTCTCTGGCTTGTAGAGGGCGTCTTCTCCCTGCGTCCTCTTGTGGCCTTCTCTCTGTGTGCGTGTGTGTCCTCATCTCTTTTTGTTATAAAGACACTGTTCAGATTGGATCAGGACCCACTTTAAATTCCCTGTCTGCAGGCCAGTCCCATTCTGAGGTGCTGGCGGTCAGGAACCCAGCGTGAATTTAGGAGGACGCGGGTCGGCCCGCGACTCCTGGAGACAGGTCAGGAATGGCGAGCAGTTTGTGTCAGCTGGCATTTGCGTTTACCCGCGTGGCTTTCGACCGGGACCTCCTTCATCTCTCCAGTAGAAATCGACCCCTCGGCCCTGCCTGACCGAACTGTTCAAATGTAATAAAAAGACATGAGATATCACTTTGCCAAAAACATCCTACCCCTGAAGGAATCTGTGCTCAGAGGACGGGGACAGCCCCCCCAGGACAGGGGTGGGCCAGCTCCTGGCTGCTTTGCCAGGAAGGCCTGGGGCCTGCTGCTGGTGAGTGTCCTGCTGCCCGGCCTGGTCTTGCAGGGACATGGGTCCTTTTGGAGCTGAGCCTTCAGGTGACACTGTGGCCTTGGCTCATTCACTCTCCAGGGCCCCCCATCCTGATGTCCCGTCATGGCATGTCTTAATCCATTTTGAGCAGCCAGGGAAGAACGCCTGAGACTGGGTGATTTATAAAGAACTGAGATTTATTTCATGGGTTTTGGAGGCTGGGGAGTCAGAGGCTGAGGGACCACCTCAGGTGGGGCCCTGCTGGCTGGGTCATCCTTTGGTGGAAGGCGGCAGGGCAGGAAGATGCCTGGGGGGGTGCTGAACCCATCATTTTTATCAAGAGCCCACCCCCACGATCACTACCTGTGCCTGTGACAAGGACGAAAATCCCCAGGGACTCTCTAACTCCTCAATCCTGCAGCCCTGGGACTAACCTTCTCACATGTGAACTTCAGGGGACAGTTTTGTTTTTTAAATTTTTGGTACTGTGGATTGAACCCAGGTGGGCTTAACCACTGAGCCACATCCCCAGCCCTATTTTGTGTTTTATGTAGAGACAGGGTCTCACTGAGTTGCTTAGCGCCTTGCCATTGCTGAGGCTGGCTTTGAACTCGCCATCCTCCTGCCTCAGCCTCCTCAGCTGCTGGGGTTACAGGTGTGCGCCACTGTGCCTGGCTTCAGGAGACACTTTCAGATCATAGCATGGCAGATCCCACTCTGGGTCCTGGACCAGCGTGTGCCCCAGTTCACCCACTTGCACCCTGCATTTGGAAGCCTGTTCTCAGGAAAGCCTCCAAACAGGGAGGAGAGGCTGGAGGCTGGCAGGAGGCTCAGGCAGCCAGTGCTCAGAGGTGGCCCAGGCAGGCCTGTCCTTTGGGAGCAGTGTCTGCACAGAGGTGTCGTGTTCCTGGAGCCTGAGCTGGCTCTGCGCTGCCTGCCCAGCTCACGCCCACCGGAGCAGTTGCCTCAGCGTGAGTCAGTGTCCCACGGACACCTGGTGACCCTGATCACTTCTTCAGGGAGACTGGAAGCCAGCTGCCCAGCCTCGGTCTGTCCGTCCTCAGAGGCAGGACGCACCATGGCCAAGGGCCTGGACCTTCTTCCTGTGGCTCCCGACGCACACACTGGGCACACGTGGCCTGGGGCACTGGCGGTGGCTCTCACGAGGGTCAGGGCCTGTCCCTCACCTGGCAGGGTTTCTAACTCTGCATCTCCCCTACCCGAAGGCTGCCTCCCTCTTCACCTCTCTTAGTCCCTTGGCTGCAGGGACATTCCTCCGTGCTGCCCACTGCCCGAAGCCACTCGATCCGCTGCCTGTGGCTCCTGAGCCCTCAGAGCCCCACCCCATCCCGAGGATGCACTGCTGAGAGCCTCGGCCTCCCTGAAGCCCCCACCTCTCTCCCCAGAACTTACTGCCCCGCCTCCAAGCACCCCCCCCAGATGCCCTGCCTGCCTTCCGTCATGTGATCTGAGGGCCGGCCTCTAGGCCTCCATTCTCTGCTGCACTGGGCTCTGCAGTCCTCAGGGGCAGAGAAGTGCCTGTGACCACGAAAGAGACAGTGTGACAAGCATCACCGAAAAGGGAGGCCGGGGCTGCGGGGGTCCATGGGCCTCGTTCCTGGCACTGGATTTGAGGAAGCTTCCTAGGGAATGTTGGATCTAAGTAGGGACCTGAAGCATGAGTCAGCAAGGAGAGGAGTGGCTGGGGAGAGCAGTGGGCAGAAGGAGCAGCCACAGGAGGCTCCAAGGCTGGAGTGGAGGCCCAGAGGCTGGGGTGGAGGCCCAGAGGCTGGGGTAGAGGCTCAGAGGCTGGGGTGGAGGCCCAGAGGCTGGGGTGGAGGCTCAGAGGCTGGGGTGGAGGCCCAGAAGCTGCGGTAGAGGTGGGATGAGTGACCGATGGAGGCATGAGGGTGGCTGAGGGTTGGCTGGAGGGAGGACTGATGCGTGTGGAGGGGCAGGCCCAGGATGCATGGGTGGGTGGACAGGGGACTGCGTGACCTGCTTGGTCAACTACAGGGCCAGAGTGGGAGGCGGGGCAATGGTGGTGTTGGTGGCCCTGGCTCATCCATTACCCTCTGCTTGGCCCTGTGTCTGAGTCTCAGCAGACACCACCGCTGCCCCCCCTCCGGCCACACAGACCAGACCCCTGGCCCACCCTTGTGTATAACCAGTGTCCTCCCTTCTGACCACTGCCCCCATTCTCCACCCTCCACTGGGGAGGCCACACCTGGCTCCAGAGGCCGCCCTCCCCTGTGCCTCCTTATCTCTCTCTTGGCCTCGCTTCCTGCCCTCCCAGCCTTCAGCATCTGGGAGCGGGGCTCCGAGTCTGCTCAGGGACTGCCCAGGGCCCAGGGCACCCACTGGCCTGTTCCTCTCCAGAGATGGGGGTGTGGGCCTGGGCCGTGCTGAAGTGGGGTTCAGGCTTGGCGCTGGGGAGATGACCTATAGAGCCTGCATGGCGCGACTGCCCTCAACCTCACCCCACTGTGCCCAGCCTCAGGGACAGTGGCCATGTCCCCCTCCCAGGAGCAGTCACAGCATGATCCAGGATATTGACCTTCTATATCAAGGCCACACAGCCCCTTGGAGGACCCCATGAGGAGGGAAAGAGGGTGCTGGCCGCCTGCAGGGCTGGGAGGGATCTCCAACCTGCTGAGCTCAGGTCTGGCGGCCTCCTCCCCGGGGCCTGGGATTGCTTGGGAACACACAGGCCTCTGGCATTTGGCCTCTGGCTTCCGGGAAGGCCTCTGCTCTCTCCGCGCCCAGCCTGAGAGTGCGCGTGCCCACACACACACCCCAGGGTGTGGGGACCTCTGTCTCACTGCCCTCTTGCTACAAGTGGGGCCAGTCTCTGCCCCAGGCTCCTAGGACCCTGGTACACCCACCCCTACCCGCCTTCCCAGCAGGGCGGCTCAAGGGGAGGTGCTGGCGTCCCTGTCTGCCACTTTAAGAGGACCAGGAGAGTTACATAAAGGAGAGAGACCCGGGTGGTGGCCCAGACAGCAGGGGTATTTCTTTCCCGATGGCCACGCAGCGTCTCATTTACTCACTCAGGAAATGTGTTCAGGAACCTTCTATATGCCAGGCTCAGCAGGAGGCCCTGGCCATGCACAAGGGACCCAGAACAGGGAGAATCCCAACTGTCCCGTAGGGACCAGGAAGCGGCAAGTCAGGGACAGCCAGAGTTACCAACCCTGCGCGTGGCCTACACGTGTCCTGCTGGACATGGCGTGGGAAGCCAAGCTGTGTCTCATATGCGCCCAGACTTCATCCAACCGCCTTTACATGTAAACACAAAGAGTTTTTTGCTCGGTTTGAATATACACCGAATTTTCCAGGGATGCGACTCGGGACAAAAACAAGCCTATATTTAGTTTTATTCAGAACATGCCAAGGATCACCCACGACTTCGGAACCACGCAGCAGGCGGCCGCACGGTTGGCTGGCCGAGCCTGCACCCGCACCCCTCATCCCTGCCCCTGTGCAGCTGTCTCCCTCACGGCAGCTCCACGGAGGCTGTCACCCCACTGGGCCTGAGCACTGACAGAGTCGGAGTTTACAGGACATCCTTTGTTATTTCCCTCTTCTATCACAGTCGGGCGTTATATGTGCATATTTAAAACAATTGTGCAGGTAGGGTACAGAATCGTGGGGCTCGCCTCCGAATTTGAAAGGGGACACGGTGCATCTTTAACATAAGAGGAAGGTGCTGTCACGGGGGGCGGTGTGGGGAGCCCTCGGGACCTGGTAAAAGTTCAGACTTTATCGTGGGGACTCAGTACACATTTGATGCGTGACAGAATGAACACCTGGACATGTGCTCCAGAGGGAGGTTCCCACTACAGCACCATTTGCAGGGACTTCTTGCTTGGGCCTTCCTGCCCTTGGCCCCAGTTCCAGAACCTTCCATAGGGCAAACTAAGCAGAAGGCTCCCTTGGCCCCAGCAGCCCGCTGGCTTTTTGCTGGGTGGAGGAGCTGCTCAGGGTAGCTTCAGCCCAACCCTGGGTCCCCTGTGCAGCCACCACCCTGATCCGGAGGCCTGGTCGGGGCTAGACTGGGGGCAGGTGGATGGCTGCAGGTGCCACACTCTTTCCCGCTGGGAATTCAAATCATCATATTTGCATCGAATGAAGTTCTTTCTTTTAACATATTTTCTCGTTGTACATGCTTGTCCTTGGAAGAGCCGCGAGCCCCACAGGCCAGTGGAATCCTCCGTCCCTGCAGCCTTTCTTTCGAACGTTGGTGCCACAGCACGGCTGACCCCGCAGCACCCGCCCCTCTCGGTGTTTTTGCTGAATCCCCCACCCACTCACTTCAGATCCTTCCCTCTTTACAAAACATAGACTATGTCGAGCCTGCTACTCGGTCACCTGCACCATCCACAGCTTAGCTGCAGGCGTCTGTGTGCACACCCTCGTTTCATTTGTTTCATTAAGTTTTTACTTCTTTTTTTTTTGTACGAGAGATGGAACCCAGAGGTGCTGAACCACTGAGCCACATCCCCAGCCCTTTTTATAGTTTATTTAGAGACAGGGTCTCGCTGAGTTACTAGGGCCTCGCTAAGTTGCTGAAGCTGACTTTGAACTCACGATCCTCCTGCCTCAGCCTCCTGAGTCCCTGGGATTATAGGCGTGAGCCACTACACTTTGGTCATTAACTTTTTTTTTAATCTCATGGAATGAACAGTTGGTTAAAAAATAATCAAGCCAGGCGCGGTGGCTCAAGCCTGGAATCCCAGCACTTAGGGAGGCTGAGACAGGAGAATCGCGAGTTCAAAGCCAACCTCAGCAATGGCGAGGCGCTAAGCAACTCAGTGAGACCCTGTCTCTACATAAAACACAAAATAGGGCTGGGGATGTGGTTCAGTGGTCGAGTGCCCCTGAGTTCAATCCCCAGTACCAAAAAAAAAAAAAAATCAGATATAAATGTCTTTACTCTCTTAAACAAGTTTGATCTCGTTTTTTTCTAAAGGAAACTGGAAGAGATCCCACTGCTGTTTCCTCGTTTTTCCACCTTGGACCATATTTACTGACGACACTCTGGGACAGTGAGGGACCTGGTGGCCAATCCCCACTGTCTGCTGGCTGGGTGACTCTGCTTTGCATTGGGAGAGTTAATATCATTTACATTCTAATTCATTATTATTACTAAAATGGATTGTGAACAGTGAAAGTCAATCACCAGCGTCGTTAATAACACTTGTTGCTCAAGGTGGCTCAGCACGGAAGTGCCACAGTGGTGCTGGAGCCTGGCTGGTCCCGGGTTCTCAGCCTCTCTCCGGGACTTCCCCTCTGTGACAATTTCACTATTACATCTCCCAAGGTGTGGACACACCTGTGAGCCCCTCGCCTTACGTTACAGATGGACACACACGGGTCCCCATCACAAACTCCTAAGGAACGCTCACGTCTCTGAGGACTCGCAGACCTTCACTGCGCTCAGGACGCGGCACATGAGACCCTCACAATGAGCTGAGCTGAGCAGGTCCTGTTGCGGTCCCCATCCGTGAGTGAGGACAGGGAGAGACACGGAGGTTAGAAACTGGACAAGAAGGACCAGGCCTCTCATCCTCCGCCCAGCATTTGAGTTCTCAGACTGTAGGGGCATCATGGTGTGAATTGGCAGTCGGTGGCCTGCTCTGGGACAGTGACTTGCTGTGCAACTTGAGGAAGCAAATTCACCCTCTCTGGGCTCAGGTTCCCCAGCATAGGGCCAATGTGTTGGTTAAGCCAATCCCAAGAGGCCAACTGTCTCTAGGACTCTATGGATCTGCCTGGTCCCACGTCGCTGTGTGACCTTAGGCCATTTTCTCCACGTCTCTGAGCCTTGGCTGCCCCAGCTGTGGCAAAGGCATAATAGTGACCCTCCCCACATAAAGCTTTCGGAATATTAAATAAGATGATGTGGGTATCACCCAGAGCACACAATAAGGAGGAGGGGGAGGAGAGAGGAGTCACACCTGGAAGCCAGGAGCCCTGTCACTCCAGCCTGCTGCCCTCCCCTTCACGAGACCCCAGAAGCAGCCTCCCTTCCTGATTCCCTCAGCTGGGACAGGGAGTGGGGTGCAGATTCCAGGCCGTGGCTTGAGGTGGCCGGAAGAAGTGAGGATCTCCTTTCCCACCAATTCCTGTCATTTCCTTGAGCTGCAGGACCTGGCTGTGGGCAAGCAAGGCTGGTCTGAGCCCTTTCCTGCCCCTCAGATGGCCTTTGGGAAGCCGTCACTGGGCAGGGTTAACCTTGCTCTTGGTTCCTTGTCTTGGGTGTGGTCATGTGATCCAGATCTGGCAATAGACCTATTCTGTCCTGCAGGGCCACAGAGATTGGTTTAGGGATGGTCATGTGACCCGGGCAAGATCTGGGACAGTAGCGTCCTTGGGTAGAGGGAGGCTCACAAGTTTTGCTAAACGTCCTGATTGTTGTGTTGACCATCGGGTCCTGGGAGTTGATTCAGACAAGGGAGAATCCTCCACGAGGCTGTGGCGTGAGCATGTCATGAACAAAGCACTGTGATCCGAGGTCACAACTAGCATGTCATCAACTCCGTCCTGTGATCCAAGGTCCAATCTAGAGAAAAAGGAAGAGGCTCCAGTCGGGCTCCTGGGAAAGGAGCACAGTGCTTTCCCAGCTGAGGGTGCTGGGAGGAGCGGCAGCTGGGGCTGCCAGGGACTCCCCACCCCAGAAGGAATGGAGCCGAGAGCCGCAGAGCCGCCTCCGGAGCCAGTGCCCGCGCAGCCGCGCCCCAGGCCCTCCAGGCTGATGGCCCCACAGTGCTCGGGGACCCTCCACTTCACAAGCAGTTTGATGTGTGTTTCTGTCACTTGCAGCCACCAGGCTCTTGAAGATGTACCACGTGTCTCTTATGGGGTGGCTGAGGAGAGATCCCCAGGAGCAGAGGATGCCGGGACCCAGTGGACACAGAGGGACAAGGAGGCAGAGGTCAAATGCACACAGTGGGAAAGAGGGACTGTGGGGACAGGAGCCACTGGAGGAGTTGAGAGGAGCTTGCCGCTGGGCACCTAGGCTCTGCATGGTGCAGGGAGAACCAGCCTGAGGGCTAAGTCGGCTTGTGCCCGTGACCTCGAGTCTACGTCCAGACTCTCGCCACTCTGATGGCGACGATAGGAAGCCATCCAAACCCTTCAGGAGAAAAGTTGGCAGGACAGCTGCATGGGCTGGGTCAAGGTCGTGTGCAGCCCAGGAGCAGAGCTGGGAGGAGCAGCCTCCCGGTGCTTGTGGGCTTTTCCCACTGGGGCCGTGGAGCCTCTGGCCTGGACACAGGGACGACCAGGCTGATGGCGGAGGGCTGTTCAGCCGTAGCTGGCCGTGTCGTCCCTGGTCCAGGCAGTGGGTCTCGACTGGTATGCTCAAGCACTTCCCCCTTGCTGGCATTAACGCAGTCCCCACGATCATCTTATGAGGGAGGGCCTCCTCCTGTCTCCCTTTCACAAATAGAGGCACAGCAAGGTTTAGTGACTTGCCCAAGATCACACAGGTGGTAAGTGGCAGAGCTGAGATTTAAACCTGGACACCTTGGTTCTGCCTGTGCCCTTAGCTCCAGGAGGTGAAAGTCTGAGGGCTCAGGTGGACAAGAACCTTCACGGTGACCTTTATTTTTGTTGTTGTTATTCTAATTAGGTACACATGGCAGCAGAAATTCATTTCAAATTCATTGTACACAAATGCAGCACAAGTTTTTATTTCTCTTGTACACGATGCAGAGCCTCACCATCAGCGCAACTACATATACCTAGGGTAGGTACCCACGCATACCTAGGGTCATGATGTCCTTATTCCACCATCTTTCCTGCCCCCATGTCCCCTCCCCACTCCACCCTCCCTTTAACCAAAGTCCCTCCATTCTTCCCATGTCTCCTCCCCCATTATGGATCAGCATCCACTTATCAGAGAGAACATTCGGCCTTTGGTTTTTTGGGATTGGCTTACTTCGCTTAGCACGATATTCTCCACCTCCATCCATTTCCTGCAAATGCCATAATTTCATTCTCTTTCAATGCCGAGTAATACTCCATTGTGTACATATACCACAGTTTCTTTATCCATTCCTCTGCTGAAGGGCATCTAGGTTGGTTCCGCAGTTTAGCTATTGTGAACTGAGCTGCTGTGAACACTGAAGGGCTGTGACACGGTAGCATTGCTGATTCTAAGTCTTCTGGGTGCTTCACTCTAACCACACAGCAGCAATGGTGGTGCACTCACCAGAGTTCTAGCTCCTCCTTTTCACCGTCCCAGAAGAAGACACGTGACTTCTTAATGACCAGGCAGTGATGTGAACTGTGGGGACACTTGACTGTGATCTTTCACTGCCACGGAAACTGAACACATGGATCTGTCCCCAACACAGGAAGAGGCCCAGATCATGAAGTGGTTTAGAAATATTGCAGCCATAATGTAAATCATCATTGTCGTCGTTGATCACAAATGACCAGCATCTCAGCACACGGAGAGGTGCTGTGACCAGAGCTCTGCATGCAGCTTATAAATCCCCGAGCCTCGGAGCTGGGGGTGCTGCGGGGAGAGCACTTGCCTAGCACACACAAGGCCCTGGGTTCCCAGCAACCAAAAGCCAAGTCTTGCAGTTCTTCACAGGACTGGGCTCCCAGGTGGGCGAAGGGTGGGACCAGCCATGAGAAGGCTGAAGCAGGGCTGAGGACACAGACTTTGGCATCCGCCAGCCCTAGGTTCTGGGTTCCAGTCTCATCTCGTCTCCTCACTACGGGGGCCTGGGCAGGCCCTCTTCCCCTCTTCCCTTGGTTCCTGTATTTTAAACTGGGAATTATAAGGGAGCTACTTCCTAGGAGGTTTCCAGGTAACTGAGGGAATGTTCTTCCAAATGGTGACCCAGCCTCCTGCTTCAAGACTTCCATACATTTTTTTGTTTAATTGAATGAAATAATGAAATCCTGCAGAGAATATAAAACATGTTATAATGTGAGGCTAAGGGAAGGGGGGATCTCGCCTGGAACACGGGCCCTAGATCAAACTGCAACCCTGCAAGTGGGGACAAGGGCAGGCCTGGAGAAGGACCCTGTTTGGTTAAATCAGTATTTAAGCCTATGGAGCTATATTTTATAACGGAATGCCTGTAGCTCATTAATTCTGCTACTCATGGTTCCTACGCATAGCGTTATAATGAAAGGCTCATTCTTTACAGCTAAGAACCCCAGGTGACCCTATATATCCAGTGCTGGGTGCAGTCCCTGCAGAGTGGGGTCTCTGGAACCTCCGAAGGCCAGGATTGCACTACTTACCCTTCCCGGTGGTGGCATCTGCATGGTGCCTGCCCAGCACTGCGACCCCGAGTTGCAGCAGTGGACGGGGTTAGTGAACAGCAGCGTGGCAGCTCAAACGTCCCCACGTTTCCTTCCTGATGGGTAGTGCTCTTCCCTCTCCATCCCAACCTCAAGAGAGCCAGAGTGGCCAGAACCCTGAGGGGACAGTGTGAGCTGCCAGGGGTGGACAGTGTCCAGAGCATCAGCTGAGCCTATGGCTCTAGACCAGCCTGAGTTCAGATTCTGTCTCTGCCACAGAGAGGTGACGGGATGCAGGGCCGGTACTTCACCTCTGCCATCAGTATGAGGGGGAGCCACAGTCACAGCCAGGGGACAGGAGGCGCCTCATTGGGGGCAGAGGCTTCTCCATCTCAGGCTCCACTGAGAGGCAAGGGAGACGGAGCAATGGCAGGCGGGACCCTAATGCCTGTCCTCCCTCAGCCTCCTCTTGTGGCCAGCTTTGTGCGCCTGCCTGGCCGAACGCATAAAGCCTTGTTAATAATGAATAGGCCGCTGTCTGCCTTACTTAACACTGAAGCCCCAAGCAGATGCACAGGCCTTGATAAATGATCCGGTCCAGCTGATGAGGTCCCCGGGGGCGCGTCCTGCAGCCAGCCTCTTGTTCCCGTAATGGAATCATGATGTTAATGTGATCTCAATTAGGGCTACGTTACAGAATGCAGGTGGTGCAGGAGCCCACGGGCGGGGACGCCTCCTCGGGGACTCATTTTCCTGGGAAAGGTACGTGTGTTTCCAAAGCCCCCTCCAACCTCAGGAAAGGGCGCGACACACGGCTGAGGGGAAGCTGCAGAAGGAGGCAGCAGGCACCTCCTCCCACACTCCCTGCCGGCTGGGGCCTGGGCTTCTTCCAATCCCAGGAGAAAGCCCCCTTTACAGAGATGATGTATCCTGGGGATCCCTGATGCTCAGGGGCCCCAACTTGAGAAACACTAGCCCAAGAAATGGCCAAAACCTGCCTCTAGCCACATGTCTTCCCATTGCAAATTGTCACTGCAAAAGAGACACCGTCGTGATGAATGGCAGCAGCATTTCCTGTGACTAAAAAGAGTTCACACATATGTATGGAGAGTTGATTACGCACCAGAGACAATTCTTAGTCTTTTTTGTGTATAAACTAATTTCTTAGATTTGATCATCAAAACGAAAGCATGAAAATACTTTTGGACAATTTTTGTATAATGTAAGGACCCCCATGAATGCATTCCAGACCCCCTCTGAGAAACTTCAGCCAGGAGCAGCTGGGCATCATGAGACCTTGGGAAAGCATAGCCAATTCTGTTCTGCTGATTAGGAACCTGTGAGCAGGACAGGGGAAGCAACTTGCCCCAGGTTTCCCTTATGTCATGGACCTAAAGGAAATTGGAACCCAGGTTTCTGCCTCTCCTCCCTGCTTCCTTCCACCATGATCATCATTGACAAAGTATGAAGAGAAAAGATAAGTCACTCCAAACCCCACAACCCAGAAATCTTCATGGCTAACATTCTAGAATATTCTTCCAGTCTTTAATCTATATACATATATAATAGGGACTAGCTTACTTAGTGATCTGGTATTTTCCCCACCTAAGTATAGCAGGTCAGCTGGGCAGAACTGAGGCATTTATTTCTGAGACCCATAGCATTCTAACGACCCTGAGGGTCCAACATGGCCTTGCTTGAAAGAAAGTCTTCTCTTCCCCAGCTTCTCCTACAATGCCTATGCTTTGAACACTAAAATGTACTTGCATTTCTGTGACCAGATCTTCTCTGGAAGGCCTCCATGCTCTTGTACTTATGACTTCTACCAGTGAAGCCCTTTTCTATCTCACAATTTAATACCCAGCTCAAATATCACATCTGTGGCAAAGCCTTTCCAGCAGCTGCAGGGCCAGTCCCTCTTGACCTCATGCCCTTCTCCTCTGGCAGTGCCTTGGCAAGACTTTTTACGTGGTCTTGTTGGAACATCTATCACTTTGTATTCCTACTGTGAAGGATTTCTATAAAGTCTAGAAACTCAGGTAAATATATTTAATGTTGTCAAGGGTGTCCTCAGTGTGTAATATGTATTTATTGTTATTATTGTATTTTCGATGCTTCTAGACTTTATGGATACTCTGTATTTTCACAGATCAGTCTTCCTGTGAGAGCAGGAAGTCAGAGAAATGATATTTGCTCCATATTTGTATCCCCGGGGAGGCATTTAGGTGATTATTTATTTCAGTTTCTTCATCTGTGACATGGGACTCTTTAGATAGAGTTACATTAAATGAGATAATGCAAGCAAAGCAATTAGCATAGCACTTTCAATAAATAGCAGCTACTGTTGTTTGTGTCAGTATCATTATTACGATTGTCCTTAAGCCCATGATTTTTGAACAAGGGATGTACAGAGAGAGGGAGGATAACTGGATGGATAGATGGTAGACGGGTAAATGGCTGGATGGGTAGAAAATAAATGAAAGAATGAAAATATGGAAGGATGATAAATAGAAGATGGTGGATGATGCAGAGAAGACGGGTAGAGGGCTCAAACAGATAAACAGGTGGGTGAAGAGATGGCTGGCTGGCTGGGTGCTGGATTAATGGGTAAATGTGTGACGCATGGACAGATGGATGACAGGTGAATGTGTGAATGGACGGATGGGTTGACGAATGTCGGGTCCCGTCTTCTCCTTTTATAAACAAGGGTAGAGGAAGGGAGGCGAGATGGCAGCAGGAAGACTGAAGGTCTTAGAGACAACAGAGGCTGCGTATCAGAGCTTTGGACCACAACCCAAACCTCAGCCAGGTCCCAGGACTTAGCCTCCCTGTGACTGCCTCCAGGCCTCCTGGAGTAAGCACAGAGTTCCTGTGGAGCATCTGAAGGACCAGATCCTGGGCCAGGAAACTGCCCTTGAACAGAGAGGCTCCACAGAGCGCACAGATCATGAACCTCGCCCACCCAGGAGCAGCTGCTCGGGAAGAGGTCACTCGTCTCCTGGCCAGGAAGAGTGATTATCACGGAGACCTCTCAGAAACAAGCACCCAGTGCTGCCCAGCTGGCCCAGCCTCAGGCCTTGGGGAGCCTTCTCCACACACCCTGGAGGGGTCTCAGGGAAGTCCCTGGCTGGATGACAGGAGGTGTGAGAACAGAGGGGATCCCCAGGGGAGAGCTGGGAGGGAATCTGGACTCCTGCAGCTCCAGCCCTGGAGAGACCGGGGAGTCCAGCAGGCCACCGCTCCCACCATCAGAGGGAGAAAGGTAGGAGAGGACAGCAGCTTCCCCAGGGTCCCCATGGGAGCTCAGTGGCAGAGTGGAGACCTGAACACCGGTCCTGCCTCTGGGGTTCTCCACTGCCCTCCTTGCCTAGGCCCTGCCCTCTGCTCCCAGCCACTGGTGGACCCACACAGAAGCTCCAAGAGCCAAAGGCCTCTCCGCTGGCTGGGCCAAGGCGGTGTCCTGGGGGCTAGTTCATATTCAGAAACTGCTGCATCCTTCCCGGTGACCTCTGTGACATTCCAGGTGAGTCACTCTCCAGGGTTCCAGGACCCCCATCCCTCCCGCCCCCCGCAGGCCCTGCTGCTGATGGAAGGGATTTGAACCAAGACCCTTCTAAACTCCCCACTGAACTATGGGAGCCCCTGGTCATCATTCCTGGGCACATACCTGAGCGAGGCAGCTGGGACAGTGTGGTGGTTCCTGCAGGGATGCGGGAGAGACGGACCCTGTGGAAATAAGAAGCCTGAGAAGCCTGTTGCTTCGTGAGGGAGCCTGAGTCCAGGGTGGGATCTGGCTCCCCTCTAGCAGCTGTGTGGCCTTCAGCAAGCCATCTCCTTTGTGCCTGGATTTGTTGGCTGGAGAGAGGGGGATGGGGACAAGAAAGGCCAAGAAAAGGTGACCTGTGAGGAAACAGGAAAATCAGAAAGTGTTTCAGTCCCAGAAACCAAGAGCAGACTCTCTCAAGAACGCAGGATTCCAAAATGGCAGCCTGAAGCTTGCTGTGCCCCCACATCACCGGAAACAACAAGGAATTTGGAAGGAAGAAAAAAAACAAAAGATGGAGCAAGACCTCTGTGTTTTCTTAAACCAGAAAGCAGACTTGTTACATGTCATCAAATACGATCTCAAAAAGGAAGGGCACATAGCCGGGCGCAGTGGCACAAGCCTGTAATCCCGGCACTTAGGGAGGCTGAGACAGGAGAATCGCGAGTTCAAAGCGGCCTCAGCAACAGCGAGGTGCTAAGCAACTCAGTGAGACCCTGTCTCTACATAAAACACAAAATAGGGCTGGGGATGTGGCTCAGTGGTCGAGTGCCCCTGAGTTCAATCCCCAGTACCAAAAAAAAAAAAAAAGGAAAGGCACAGAGCCCAGGGGAGGGAGCTGGTGTCCCTCCAGAGGGCTGCACTGGGGGCCACCCGATGGGTGACAGGGTCTAGTGCAAACTCGGGACACAAAGGCATCAGAGACATCTGTGCACCCCAGTTCCACACCACAAGGGCGAGGAGGGAACTGCAGACGGGGCGTCCCTCCCTGCTTGGCACCTACAGGGAGGAGGAGTCTGCAGAGGACGGGGAGGTGAAGGAGGTGGACCAACGGCTCAGAGGCCCTGACAGACAGCATGCCACCCCCTGGTGCTGAGGCTGGGGGCTCCAGGGAAAAACTACAGGATTTAAAATGTTGAGAATATAAACCCGAATTCCTCTTCAATTACCAATCTTGCTCCTTTCAACATCATCCTTCACCATCACCAAGTGGCTGGACATGTTCCAAGATGGGGGTGGGGAGACGAAGGTAGAAGCACTCTGGAAAGCAGTATGGAGATTCCTCAGAAAACTTGGAATGGAACCACCACTTAACCCAGTTATCCCACTCCTCAGCGTATACCCAAAGGACTTAAAAACAGCATACTATAGTGATATGGCTACATCAATGTTTACAGCAGCTCAATTCACAATAGCTAAGCTATGGAACCAACCTAGGTGCCCTTCAACAGAGGAATGGATAAATAAAATGTGGTACATATACACAATGAAATATTACTCAGTCATAAAGAAGGATGAAATTATGGCATTTGCAGGTAAATGGATGGAACTGGAGGCTATTGTGCTAAGTGAAATAAGCCAATCCCCAAAAAACAAAGGCTGAATGTTCTCTCATATGCGATGCTAACATACAATAAGGGGGTGGGCAGGAAGAATAGAAGTATTTTGGATTAGGTAAAGGGGAATGAAGAGAAGGGGGGATGGGAATAGGAAAGACAGTAGAATGAATTGGACATAACTTTTCCTTGCTCATATATGAATACACGACCAGTGTAACTCCACGTCATGTACAACTGCAAGAATGGGAAGTTATACTCCATGTGTGCACAAAATGTCAAAATACATTCTACTTTCATGTATAAGTAAAAGGAACAAATAAAATTTTTAAAAAAAATTTGAAGGTGGAAACCAGGAGCATAAAGCCCCATGGACAGGACACAAAGAGCTTGTAGATTCTTCAATCCTGTCCACAAGCTGAAAGATGAAGCTCATTGAAACCAGCAGAAAGCAAGCTGGTTAGCAACGTTCTGGAAAGAAATGGAAACAGCAAAGACATTTGAAATCAAAGAGACATTGAAAATAAGAAGAACCACGCATAGGACCCACAGAGCAGGAAAGATGGCATCGTGAGCAGCTGGAGAAGACACACAAAGAGAAATGGGAAGAAACAAGTCACATATAAAAATAGCATGTTAGCCTCCAGGGGCTTTCATAACCATTGCCCCAGGTGAGAGGAATTAAGATGAGAGACATCTATCCTTCCACATTCTGGAGGCCCTAATTCTGACATCCGGTTGCCAGCTATGTTGGCTGCTGTTTCCGAGGGCCTTGGGGAAGATTCAGGCCAGGGCTCCCCTGGCACCTGGGGATGTTGGCGATGCCCGCTGTTCTTGGCATCCTAGCTGCAGCACCCCGTCTCTGCCTATTTGGGCCATATTCTTCCATCTCTGCGTGTCTGTGTCTCTTCTCTTCATGAGGACAATGGTCACAATCAGTTAAGGGTCCACGCTAGTCCAGAATGACCTCATCCCAATCAATTACATATGTGATGACTATTTCCCAGTAAGGTCACATTCTGAAGGACTGTGGGTTAGGACTTGGACATCTCTCTCTCTCTCTTTTGCAGTGCTGGGGATTGAACCCAGGGCCTTGCACAGGCCAGGCAAGCCCTCTACCCCTGAGTCACACTCCCAATCTGCAACTCCACCTATAACAAGTAGTTATAGAAAAACAAAAAGACTTGGAGGAAAGGCGTTCACATAATTAGTGTTCCTGAAAAGACAAAAATAGAACAAATGATTAAAAAATAATAATAATACTTTAGACAGAATGGAGAAAAATTTGCGTGGGGAGATGTGAAATTGATTCAGGACCATCACCAGGAAGAAGCGCATCCTGATGAAGACGGGTGTCCAGGCCAGCGTCACATGGGGTCCAGGCTGAACTCTCGAGTCGCCAAGCGAGGCCAGCTGTAGATTCCTCTCTAGAAATAAACCAAGCTGGGGAGCGTGGGGCAGTGCCCACAAGGCCCCAGAGGTCGGGAAAGGGTGACCCAGAGGGGTTTCCTTCCAGTCAGAAAGACCACAGAGGTTCCAAGCCTCGGGACTGAAGGAATGAGCGCCTCTTGGTCCTTCTCAAAATAAGCAAATCTCAGGCAATAAAATCTCATCCACAAAGGGATTTATCCAAATAAATAGTCGAGAATGCAGAAGCCAGGGTAAACACGACAGCTCTAAGTTCTGAATCCACTTAAATACAGAAATAAAGATCTTCAAGAGCCTGGCATAGAGATCAGTAGGAATGTCATTAAAATCGTCAACAACAAAAGCAAAGATTACTCCACCTCACAGGCCTGGGCGTTAACGGCCTCATTTTTCACAGCCAGAGTCAATCGGTACAGGATGAAGTCAGAACAAGGACATTTTGCATTTAAAAATAACATCATTATTATAATCTCATAATTGGAATCTTAAATAATTATGTTTGACTTTAAAGGTCCTGCTGGGAACTGATAGCCCTGGTGGTTTAAAAAAGAAAACATAAAATTTTGCAATTTCTTCAGTTTTATTTATTAGTTTGTGTCTTAAGCTTTTTCTTTGGAAATCATCATAGATTTACAGAAAATTAGCCCAAGGTTCCCCAGGTACCTTTTCCCAGCTACCTCTGCACCAGCATCTTACAGAGAGTGTGGGGTGCACCTGTGGCTCCCTGACTTTCACTGAGGCTGGCTTTGAACTCGCCATCCTCCTGCTTCAGCCTCTCAAGCCGCTGGGATGACAGGCGTGCGCCACTGGGCCCAGCAGTCCTGTGTCTGCTGGACTCACCTCCTCCTTTCTGTCCTCTGTGGTTTGGTGAACACCTCACCCTCTGGTGCTACCAGATGCTCCAGGCTCCTCCCATATATTACCTATTCCATCCAAGAATCCGCTCTTCCTCCAGGGAGCCCAGGCACCTTAATTGCAGAATGCAGTTTAGAAATCAAAATCTGGATGCCAGGCATCACTGAGCTGGGACACACAACCATATTTATTTCTTTACCTATGTATACAGTAAGCCTGTGATCTGTGGACTCCACACCCATCGATTCAACCAACCTTGGATCAAAAATATTCCAAAAACATAATGGGTCTGTATTGAACACGTACAGACTATTTTTCTTTGTTATTATCCCCTAAACAAAATATACAATGACAGCTGTGAGACGCATACTCACCTACCCAAAGAATGGGCTCAGAGACACCAGGTGCAGCAGAAAACAGGGAGACTTGAATGATGGTCTTGCAAGATCCCATTCCCAGTGGTCAGAGACCCCAAGAATGGTCACAACCAGGATTTTGTCTCCTGGTGCAGAAGGTTCCGGGCCCCCAGCATCTCATTGGCGGAGTGCCTGGCTCTTGCTTCTCTACCTGAGTTACTATTTCTTGTTTTCTTCTTTTGGTATATATGTATTTTTTTAGTTGTAGATGGACACAATATCTTCCTTTTATTTATTTGTATGTGGTGCTGAGGATTGAGCCCAGCATCTCACGCGTGCTAGGCAAGCGCTCTACTGCTGAGCCACAACCCAGCCCCCAGTTACTGTCTCTCAGCAGACAGTTTCCTCTCTTAGCTTGGAACTCTCCACCATGCTCTGTCCCCTCCTGCCGCCTTTCTCACACCCAATGTTAAATTTGAAGCTAATACTATGTTCTAAAAATGGACCACTGGGCTTTCTATTTCTCACACCATTTGCATTGAATTAGGCATTATATGTAACCTAGAGGTTATTTTTTTATATATTGGAAGGATGTGGTTGCTTATATGCACATTCGACACCATCTTTATGTAAGAAACTTGAGCATCTGTGGATTTGGGTATCAGAGGATTTTGGTATCCATAGAGGGGAGGGGTCTGTGAACCACCCTCTCTGGGGACAACCGTGCATTAAAATAAGCATGACTTCATTCTGATGACTCTGATTCGGAGCCAGCATTCTTTCTAGCTCCCCCCTTACTTCCTGCGAATTCTTCCTCTGATAGTGAAAAAACCTGGTTCTAGTTATGTGCAAGATGTGTGCCTATCTGCTCAACTTAGCAAACAAGTGAACTAGTTTTAGGATCACTAATCTGGACCCCTCAAGAAACAAATTAACAAGACTAGTGTTTGCGTTTGGCTCTTTCCTCCTTCACCTTCCAGGATCCAGTCAACTCTGCCAATTTTTTTTTGGGGGGGGGGTAGGGCAGTAACCAGGGATGGAACTCAGGGACACTTGACCACTGAGCCACATCCCCAGCCCTATTTTGCATTTCATTTAGAGACAGATCTCACTGAGTTGCTTAGTGCCTCGCTGTAGCTGAGGCTGGCTTTCAACTCGAGGTCCTCCTGCCTCAGTCTCCTGAGCCACTAGGATTACAGGCATGTGCCACTGTGCCCAGCTGTCAATTGTTTTTAAAGTTATTTTGTACATTTTTTCCCAATGAAACTTGTTTTCCAAGCTGTTAAAAAGTCAACAAAATTAACTGCAATAGTTTTAACTTTAATACAGGATATTTATGATTCCATATTATTATAGTACAACTCTAATTTACCTATCATCTGTCTACCCTTCTATCTGTATATATGCATAAAGAAGTATCTGGAATTCTATTAATCAAATATTAGTAGCAGATGCTTTGGAGTGATGGCTTTGGGGCAATTTCTTCGACATTATTCAAGTTCATATTCTGTTATTAATTCTTTTTTAAAAATATTTTTTAAGTTATAGATGGACACAATGTCTTTATTTTATTGCTTTGTATGTGGTGCCGAGGATCGAACCGAGGGCCTCACGCATGCGAGGCAAGCGCTCTACCACTGAGCCACAATCCCAGCCCCCTGTTATTAATTCTTACCATAAGCATATATTATTTTGACAGAAAACATCAAAGGAATTGTTCTTTACACAAAAGGGGAAGCCAGGCACAGTGGCACATGCCTGTAATCCCGGCGGCTCAGGAGCCTGAGGCAAGAGGATAGCAAGTTCAAAGCCAGCCTCAGCACTTTAGTGAGACCTATCCCAAAATAAGATGTGTATAAAAAAAAATGGCTGGGACTGTGTCTCAGTGATGAAGTGCCTCTGGGTTCAAGCTCTGGTACTCCCTCCACCCAGAATGGAGGAAATGGTTGACAGGTGGAATACTGCTGATGGGCAGGAATTCCCACCGGATCTAGGGACGTGGGGGTCATTTTTTAGCCTAATGAGAGCCAGTGTCTTAGGCAGAGTGATAGGACTGGAGACAGACCAGACAGACAGTGGAAGGCAAGGACTATGAGACATCTCTCTTGTCTTGTCTTATCTTACTTACGTTTCTCATCTCATCCCTGAGAATCACCCAGGAGCCTGGTACAACGCATCCACAGGTTCCAGCCCTAGAGGGTACCTTCAGTGACTCTGGGGTGGAATCCAAAACTTGCTTTTAAAAATTTTTTTTTATCTGTTCTAATCAGTTATACATACGTGACAGCAGAATGCGCATCGGTTCATTGTACACAAATGGGGCACAGCAAAACTTCTTCTTTACCGAGCTCCCGGATGCTGCCGGTGCTGCTGGTCCTCAGACCACACTGAGGAGAACGGCTGGAGACACGCCAGAGAAGAGACCCGCTGAGAGGCCAGCGGTGGCCATGGGTGGAGGCGTGGCCGTGGGTGGAGGCGTGGCCGTGGGTGGAGGCGTGGCCGTGGGTGGAGGCGTGGCTTTCTCCGGATTGTTCTGTTGTCTGTGTTTTAACAGAGCCTAATGATATATGAGAGAGAGAGAGAGAGAGAGAGAGAGAGAGAGAGAATGAATTACAAAATGAAATGAACAAATAAATGGCCTGAGTAGAAGATTTTAACACTCCTTTCTCAGTAATTCACAGAGCAAATACATCAAATAAGGATAAAATTATTTTCAAGTGTGTGCCAAATTTGCCACAAACAATTCTACTGGTTCACAAAATAAACTTCAAGCCATTTTAAAAGACTGAAATAATAGTATGGTGATTTTTTTTTTTTGTGGTACTGGGGATTGAACTCAGGGGCACGCGACCACTGAGCCACATCCCCAGCCCTATTTTGTGTTTTATGTAGAGACAGGGTCTCACTGAGTTGCTTAGTGCCTCACCATTGCTGAGGCTGGCTTTGAACTCGCGATTCTCCTGTCTCAGCCTTCCAAAGTGCTGGGATTACAGGCTTGAGCCACCGCGCCCGGCTAGTATGGTGATATTAATAAAGATATAACTACAAAATTCTGAAAGGGTTAGAATTTCTTGTGATACATTTCTAGTTGCTGAATTTTGTATTTGGAAATAACTTCAAATGGACCCAAGAAAAGTTGCAAAAATAAAAATAGTACAGAGCCCTCATGTCCCCATGGCCCAGATCCACTTATTGGGAACATCTCACCCTCATTTACTTTACCATTCATCTTCCTTTCCCTCTGACCTGACACACACACACACACACACACACACACACACACCCCACAGTACCAACCCACAGCCATGAGAGTGAGTCCCCCTAAAAAAGAACCCAGGGCTGAAGTTGCCCCTGCTGAACTGTTACAGGGCTGGGCCCTTCTGGGAAACTGAGGCAGTGAGAAGCCTGCTCCCTTCCCAAACCCTGATTCTTATGATCAAGTCCAGAAGATTCCAGATACGTCACTCAGACATGCGTTTATTAGAAGGGACAGGAAAGGGGAAAACAGGACACTCTCAAGGGAGAGGGTGGCACTTCTCCAATGAGGAGAGGGACAAGGTGCCTCTCCTGCTCTCCAGTTTTATTGGGGATCCCAGAGAGCTGCGCCCAGGTCTGCCTCTTGACTCAACTGACAGTAGAATGACATCAGACCTTCAAGTCCCCACTGTCATGGTGACGCCAGGTCACTTTGGCTCGGGCTGACTGGTTCTAACTGGAACCCATTGCTACAGGTTGTATGGTGAGAGGGCTTATCCTTATCTCCCTGAGTTCCGGCATCTGGTCTGTGCAAGGTCAGAGCCCCTCACTTCAGGGTACCTCGGATTCCTCTCGTGGGCATCGGGGACCCTGCATTCTTCCTGCAGATAACGGGTAGCTTACAGAGGAATGGAACTAATTGCTTTTTAAAAGTGAACTCATGTGGGGGTCAGCACAGCGGGCCTGGTGGATAGAATTATCCCCCTAACCTGGTGTCCCCACCACTCGCATCTGTCTGTCCCCTATTGATACCACCCTATTGTGGCCTGGGTGGCCTTCACCTCAAACTACAGATCTGAGAGTATAACAGTATTATTCCAAACCCGTGAGTGTGGGATGTTTGCTGTATGGAAATATTGTGGCACCTGGGAGCCAGGGAGCCTAAGATGTGCTAGGTCTGGTGTTACCTGCTGTCACCTGGTATCACCTGGGTGACCTGTGGGTCCTCTGGCTCCTGTATGACCTAGGGGACCCAGCTGCCCTAAGAGGTGGTGCTCTCCTAAAGAGGTGTCGCCCACCCTTCTGGTGCAGGGAAGGCGGGAGAGGAATTAACCAGCCCAGGGCTGTAATCTCCCAGGCGTGGGGACAGAGATGAAAGAGGGGCTCAGGAACCGGCAAGCGTGGCTCTTCATGCAGGAGCCACGGAGGATTCTAACTTGGATCCAGAAAAAAAAGGGAAGGTAGAAGATGGTTGCCAGAAAGGAAACAGGGGCCCTGAAAACTCCAGTGACGTTCAAGGACTTTGTGGTGAAGGAGGTCCAGAGGCAGGGTGGGAGCCAGGAAGCAGGAAGCAGGCTCCCCGGAGAAGCTGCACTAGATCTTGGACAGAGGTGGGGCAGTTTAGGGTCCTGGAGGGACCTCTTCCCCACTGGGTACCACTCCTTGTCTTTGATACTTGAGCCTTCTCTGACTTTCCAATACCCCTCTGCCAAGGGCCCCTGCTCCACTGAATTCTTTTCCCTGTCTGCCTCCCTGAAGTTTGGTTCTGTGCCTTGGTCACAGGGCTCTGGGTTCTCCACACCTGGTGTGGCACATTCTGAGGCTAAATCAACCAATGAGTGGAAGCTGGGATGATGGACAGATCTCTGCGTCCCAAACCCTCATTATTTCTGTTCTGTCTTCCAAGAGGTAAAATGGGAGATCAGAGAGGTTAGAAGACCTGTCCTGGGTCACACAGCAGACCAGCCTTGGGGACTGAAGCAGCAGCTGGAGGAAGCCCCAGAGTCCCTGCTCCGGGATGTGTCAGCACCCCAGCTGGAGTGGGGGGACTCCCCTTTACTCCTCCATCCTTCCCCCTCCGCCTGCTGCATGAGCAAGCGGAGCGCAGGGGCCAGAGGTGGCTGCCCTGGAACATTTGGCAGCCTGTTAACGGAATCCTCACCTGGCTTGGGGAGCCCGCTGTCACCGGTTCCCATTTCCGAAGCAGCTCCAGGCTTCTGGGGAAATAGCTGGGAGGCCCAGCTGTATTTTCCTCCTCCCTCTCTGCCCCACGCCCACTCCAGCAAGGCCGAGGAAAAGGACAGTTAAAGGGGAATCTAGAAGAGAGGGCAGGCTCACCAGCCTGGGCTGGGGCTGGCCTGGGAGGGGTAGCGCCCGGGAGGCCCACAGAATGGCCGCTGATTGGAATGGGAGGTGGGGGAGAAGATGGGGAGTCTGTGCTCAGGCATGTCTCAGTGACCCCCAGAGGCTGCCCGCTGGGTGGGGGAACAGCCATGCCCCAGAGGCAGGTGGGCAGGAGAGGTCTGGGTACCCAGCCATCCTGAGATGGGTCGGCCCTCCTCCTCTGAACTCAGAGTCACCTCTCCACCTGGCCAGCGGCTCGTCCACTCATGCCTGCCTTCACAGACTCCTCGTTCATCCCCCCTTGCCCCTTGTCCCCCACTCTCCACCCTGAACTCACATTAATCCTTTGCTACTTCAACACCTGTGACCTCCTCCGCTCCCTAGGTTCCTGTGATACCCCATCCTAGGGCTGGGCAAATGATGGCCAAGCAGCCCTGGTCCCCACCAGGGGAAGCAATGGGAAGACCCACAGCTAAGTGGGTCCATGGCAATGGGGGGGGGGATGCTGCAATGGCTGGAGCACAGGGGCTATGGGAGCACCAGGAGGCAGGAGTCGTCTGTTGCCCAGGCCAAGCAGGTATGGGGCAGAGAGCCTTCCCATGAAGGCCCCACGTTTGGGGCTCCAGGGTCTCAGGAAGGGCTACTCTGGGGCTTGTCCTCACCTCCAGGTAATGGTCTGGGAAACCAACTGGACACCAGGAGCCCCACCTTCATTCAGCTCCTCTGTCCTTCCCTGATTCTAGACCAGGTGGATCCCATCATCCTTGATGGACTGAGGGCCTTCCTGATGACCTGGACATTCTGCCCGCCACTCCTTCCCCTCCCCTGTGTAGCCCTCAGCCTTTCCCGGGCCCTCCAGGGGTCCAAGCTCAAGGCTGGAATTCCACATTCATCTATTCAACAAACACTCGGGGCTCACCTCTGTGCCCTCCCCCTACCCCACCCCCATGGCACCAGGGATTGAACCCACGGGTGCTCTACCACTGATCCCCTTTTAAAGTGTCATTTTGAGACAGGGTCTCATGAAGTTGCTGAGGCTGGCCTTGAACCTGCCTTCCTCCTGCCTCAGTTGCCAGGATGACAGGCGTGTGCACGGTACCCAGCTTCGGTCTGGTCCTCGGGATTTGTAATGAACCAAAGCAGTTAAGGATCACGGCTGGTGCAGAGAGAGGCTGAAGAAATGAGTACCGTCCGCAGGTCAGATGGCGACAGGTGCTGGGGAGAGTAGCCCGGGCGGAAATCACGATAACCGTGCTCTTTCCCTTCCTCCTAATATTAAGAGGCGCTTCTGGTGCTAAGCAGCCCACAGCCTCCATCCCTTGCTCCTCACCAGGGCCCTGCAGTTGGTCCTGTGATCACTGGGGCTTTGTGAATGACAGTCGGAGGGAGGCCACCCGGAGGCTACCACACTTGCCAGCAAGGACTGGTCAGTTGGAGAGGCACCACGGCTCAGTGTCCACCGTCCCTGGTCAGAGGAGGAGACAGAGAAGGCGAAGGGAGCAGGCCTCTCGTAGCCACAGGGATGGCCCTGGGGGCGCCCACCTTGGTCCAGACCGCGGGAGGCCTGCGTGCCGCAGAGGCCGTGCCTTCTGTGTGGCTCCCACCTTGAGAGGACCCCAGGAAGGACGAGCCTTGTAGGGGTGCCACTTTGCCCCTGGTCAGAACCAGGGAAGCCCTGTGCTTAAAAGGAAGAGCCCCGGATGGTGGCCAGAAGCTCTGGGCTCTGGCCCCAGCCGGCCCAAGTGGACGGGTCGGGTCTAGTTGCCTCTTTGTGTCTCACTCTCCTGATCCATGAGGAAACGGGGTTTAGCTGAGATGATCCCTAAGGCCCTATGGGGTCTAACCTGCAGTTTTCCTGGTGTCTGGATATGAGACATCTTTGGGACAAAATTGGACGTCCTCTTTCACGAGTGCAGGACCCTGGAGGGGGACGCCACAGCAGGTAGAGGTTAGGGGCTGACTTTTCACGGAAACCCTTTCTGAACTTTTGAAAGTGTGTATTACCAATTTAAAAATTAATTTGAAAAAAGTTTTAAACGTAAGCCCTTCCACATTTCCTGCTCTTCAAGGAACAGCCAGAGTCCGCTTAGGAAAGCGGAGGCTCCTGACTCAGTCCTTGAGCCTGTCTTGCTGGCAAGGAGCAGAGGAGCCTCCACACGTCCTCCTCCCTGCACCTCTGCGGCCCCGCCTCCCCCACGCATGCGCCTGCTGCAGACTCCGGGCAGCACAGAGACCCCCAGACCCGGGTCAGAAAGCCCCTCCCCACACACAATGCACACACTCCCACCTCGTCCACTGGGGCACGTTACGCATCCTTAGCCAGTGATTAGGACATATTTGCTAAATAATAAATGAATGTAAACTCTCAGATCCAGGAAACCAGAGAGCCAGGCAAGGCTGCCTGTCTGCAGCAGCCCCCACCTCCAGGGATGCCTGGGAGCAGTCAGCTTGGACGGGGAAGATTGCACAGAGTCCGGGGCACGGGGCGGGAGGAACAGCCGAGCTGGCCAGTATCCCTGGAGCTGGTGGGACAGTTCTTTGCAAGTCACTAAGACTCTCCGTCTAAAGCCCATGGGGAGCTGGGAGCAGAGCTCCAGTCCAGCTTGGGAATATCCTTGGCTCCACCCTCCCACCCCCCCAGCACACTGCGCCCTGTCTGCTGGACCTGGAGGACTCAGGGCCCAAGTCAGCCTGAGCACATTTGCTGAGGCTTGTAAGACTTTTAGTTACGACTTTGTGGCCTGACCCACCCAGCCCAGCTGGGCTGAACTTGAATTTGAACTTGACTCTCTCCAGACGCAGAGCAGTTCACAGGGCATAATCGTCAGCCCACGTTTGTCCTGTGTGGAGTTGTGCTGGGTTCCTCTTGAGATCTGGTCACAGGATCACTGGGGGAGTGGACGATTCTGATTGCGCTGGACCACAGCTCACACGACCGACTGAGGGACGAGACTCTGTTCTGGCCCCAGAGGGAACTCCAGGTGCACCCGCAGCTCCACAGAGCCAGAGCACTGCAGCCCTCAGGACCATGAAGGTTCCAGAAGGAAGCTGTGGAGATCAAGGTTCCAAGCAACGTCCTGGAGGGGCAGAGGGACCCATCCCAGAGGAACAGAGGAGGCTACCTAGCTCTGGAAAGCCCTGAGGAACAATCCTGTCTACTAGTGAATGACTTTAGGTTTTGTGCACCAGTCAAAAATTATAAAAATAGGGGTTGGGGGCGTAGCTTAGTGGTAGGGCGCTTGCCTCGCACATGGGAGTTCCTGGGTGCCATCCCCAGTCCTGAAAAAAAATTACAAAAATAAATGGAGGAGGAGGTGTGTGACTAGAAGCTGTCTGTCTGGTAGCCTTTACTTAATGCCAGCGCTGGAAGAGGGAGGTGGGCGTGGCTCCCACCTCAGGCGGCTGCACGCGGAAAGGGCCTGAGTTCTGGAAAGCCTGACGTACAGTGCGTGGTTTTCTGACTTGGTGATGAAAACCTCACCACTGATGAGCTCCAGGGGGCAGCAGGGCATTTGGAACAGTGAGGAAACTGAGGGGGACCCCAGAAGAAATGAGGTGCTGGAGGCTGCATGGTGAATGAGTGGCAGAGGGGACAGGACGTCGGATCTGTGGACCCTGCATCCAGAGCTGTTCCTGGAGGTTAGTTGGAGGAGCAGCGGCCCTGCGAGCGAGGGTGGCCCGGTCCCAGCTGGTGGCTCCAGGACTCTGCTTCTGGAGGGGTAGCTGTGCCTGAAAGCTCCCTGCTGGTGGCCCACCAAAGCAAGAGCTCTGGGGGCAGGGGACACTGGAGAGTACCTCTTCACAACCCTCCCCAGTCCCTGAGGGCCCAGCTCAGGGCCAGACTCCAGGCTCTCTTCCCACACTCTGCCTGCCTGCCTGCCAGTTCTCTCTGGGAACGCTCTGTGCCCTCGGCTGCCAGCATCCTGGCATGAGGTTTCCCTGGTGCCAGGAGGGAGGGGGCCACATGTTCCCCATATGCCACTGGGGTGGGAAGTTTGCCCTGAACAGCTGAGCCGCCTCTTCTCCCTCCCCAGCAGAGACTTCCCTGCCACACCCCTCTGTCCCCCTCAAGGGGTCTCCCACGCCCAAGCGAGGAGGAGGCAAAATCGGGGGTTTCTGGTTTCCAGGGCCCTGCATGCACTGGTTTCCATTCAACAAATACATCTACCCCGAAACCACACGAATCAAGCAGGAGTCCCCCTCTGCCAGGAACTGCCAGTAGGGATGAGCCTTGTCTCTCCATGCATCCGCCCGTCCCTCCTGCCCATCATCCATCCGCCCATCTCTTGTTGTTACCAGACTTCTCCTTCCATCTTTCCCTCTATTCTCCATCTGGTTCAAAAATGTTGTCCAAAGTTCCCATGCTGGAAACTTAACCCCCAATCCAACCATGCTGAGAGGGAAGTGGTCAGGCCGTGAGGGCAGAGCCTTAGTGTTTTATCCTGGGCGTGGGTTTGTTATAAAGGAGAGCTCAGGCTCTCTTGCTTTCTCTTGCCTTTTGACACCTTCCGCCATGTTATGATGCAGCAAGAAGACCCTCTCTAGAGCATCTCCTTGATATCACGCACCCCAGCCTCCAGATCTGTAACTCTAGGAAAGTTCTAGTCTGTGCTATTCTGTTTTAGCAGCATAGAGTGGACTAGACAACACCTCATTCCTCCTCGTCTCTGCTTCAGTATCTTCATCCATCTAGTTCTCTACTCCATCTACCTCTCTATCCTCCTAGTAATCTCTCCCTTGGGCCTCCACCCATTCCTCTGCCCCTTTATTCAGCCCACAAGCCATCTTTCTCTACCTTTGTCTTTTCATCCACCCACCCACTCACTCACCACCCACCCACCCATCCATCCATTCATTCACCCATCTGTCCATTCATTCACCCATCCATCCACCCATCCATTCATGTACCCACTCTTTTATCCATCCATCCACTTTCCCATCCATCCATCCATCCACCCACCCACCCATTCATCCATC
>CM053399.1:18823055-18839970 GCA_028644305.1 Xerus rutilus
AATTTCTGCTCTTCCATTCCATCATCCATTCATATATTCCTTTACCGCCCACTTCTCCATGCCTTCTCCTTCCCTCCTCCCACCTCCTTCTCCCCACCCTTCCATCTTCTTATTCTTCATCCCACCACCCAGGCCTCTCCTCACTCCCTCCACCTCCCCTCCCATCCCTCACTTCTCCACCCCCTCTCTCCACCTACTGAGAATTTTTCATGACCCGGAATCCCTGTCTTCTCAGGAGGCCAGCATGCTTCCTGGGGCCCTCAGTGTTGTTGACTGGGATCCTTCAGGAGCTCACGCTGCAGTGAAAGTCAAGTCTTCAGGCAACTCTGATTCTACTGAGTCTGCAGTGGAGACTGGTCTGCTTTGGGCAGCAGGTGGACAGAAGCGACACATTGAAGAAGCAGCTTTCATAAGTACTTACAAGGAAATTTAAATATCCTCTCCATTTCCCTTCCAGCAGCCCTGTGAGGACCATCTGATTTGTCTCCACTGTGTGACTGAGGATCTAGACCAGATGCCCTGGCATGGGAAGAATCTAGGTGTGCCTCTGCCTCCAATCAGCTCCGCTCTGGGGGCCAAATGGCTGCCCTCTAGTTTCACCATAAGCTTCTCTTCCAGAAAATCTTGGGCTCCACCAGAGATGCTGTGCTTCAAGACCTGACATTTTTCCAGGCACGATGGTGCACGCCTGTAACCCCAGCGGCTTGGGAGGCTGAGGCAGGAGGATCGCAAGTTCAAAGCCAGCCTCAGCAAAAGCAAGGTGCCAAGCAACTCAGTGAGACCTTGTCTCTAAATAAAACACAAAGTAGGGCTGAGGATGTGGCTTAGTGGTTGAGTGCCCCTGAGTTCAATCCCCAGTACCTGCTCCCATAAAAAAAAGACCTGACACTTTGCACCTACCATTCCCGCAGTCTGTGTTCCCAGCAGGAGAACCCTACCTGCTCTCCAGCCCTCATCCCCAAGTACCCCCTCCCTCAGGAGGCCTTCTGAGATCACCCCACCTCAGCCACCTTGGCAAGAGTTGATGTTTTCTTTTGTTCCTAGGAGGCTTCAGTGACTCCGCTTTACACACACCTCTTCCTCGGCCCTGTCTGAAGATGCACAAAGAAGCGTGTCTGTTTTCTCCCCCTGAGCTCCTCAGTGGGGTTGGGGGCTGCTGGGTCCCCTTTCCCCCCCCACATATGCACACTGGCCTGCCACCACAGCACGCTCAGTGGGCAAGCAGAAAGTGTAGCCGAAGCAGATTTATAACCAGGAGTGATATTAAAAATATGAACCAACCAGCAGAGCATGGACAGTGACCAGAGGAAAAGTTAGAGCCAAGAGAGCACCATCTCTGCAATTTCTGGAGAGCTTCAAGCTTTCGCCCAGCACCTCCTGACCTGATCTCTACCTGAGCAGGAGGAAGTGGCAGGGAGGTGTTCAGTGTCTGGGGAGGTCAGGGAAGAGAGGCACTGCAGCCGTGAGCTTGGTCCCATCAGACCAGACCTAAGATCTCCTTTCCTCACCTTCCCTGTCCCAGACCAACCCTGTCCAGCCCTTGGAGGAATTTGGGAAAGGAGGAGAAAAATCTAGGAACCAAATGGTAAGAGCTAATATCTAACAGCTGCCACGGGTGCCCTAGATATGGAGCTGAGATTTAACATGAAAGATCCCACATCATCTAAACCACTGTCTGGAGTGGCCACCATTATTACCCCCACTTTGCAGAGAGAAAAAGTGAAGGTAAGAGAATTTCCCAGGACTCCCTAGCTAGTGAGCAATGGTCCAGGGTTGGAACTCAGCCGGGACCTGGTGCTGTGGGGAGTCCACACGTACTCCACGCTCTTGCCCTGGCTTTGGAGAAGGCCAAGAGGGAACCTGGACCTAGGTGGTGGATGGGGCCCTTTGGAGAGGAGACAGCTTGGGACAGGCAGCAGGCCTGTGCCAGTCACTTTGGCTGTGCTGCTGTGGGAGCCCAGCCTGCTTGGACGGTTGGGGAAAGAGGACCACTCTCCGGCCAGCAGGGCCTCCTGGGCAGGGTCTACTGGGAGTCGGCCTTGCTGTCAAGATCACAGGTGCCTGCAGGACCAAGGAGGCACCACTTAACTTGCTGGCCTTTGATTTTATCTGTACAATGGGTACAACAGCATTTACGCTCCGGTCAGTGTCTGCTGGGACTCAAGATTGGCGAGGCACTGGCCTCCTGCCTCTGGGCTCCGTGTCCCCGGCCTGGGTAGACAGGCTGGGGGAGGAGCTCTGTCATACCCAGTTTCCCTTCTCTAGCTGGGCTCACTCACCAAGGCAGAGGACTCAGCCAAGGACACTGTGATGTCCCTTGTCAGCCAGAAGAACAGGCCCAGGCAAGAGCATCCTGCCCAGCTGCTCTGGGACCACACTGGTGACAATCCAGAGGAGCATCCCTTCATGACTGGGACACCCAGAGTAAGCATTAAGACAACAATGGCCATAGGGCACATTTCCTCAGAGAAATGTGCCAGGCACACTGCCCGACCTAGGTCTCAGCTCAAGCTGAGCACTTCTGTCACCACGTAGCCACGAGACAAGCCCAGAGAGGCTGATCAGCTTGCCTGGAGTGGCACAGGGTGGTTCCTCACCCAGGCTTCCACTGTTGCCCCACTGCCTCCGTGACACTGATGTATCAATGATTGTGTCCAGAGACACACTGGGCACAGGGAGTCCACCACAGGGCAAGATCCAAGCACCAGGGCCCTGATCAGGTGGGCAGTACTGGGTCACAGGAAAGGAGGAGAAATGGAGGGCTTTTGGGAGGAAAGAGGGAGATGACCAACTCCTGGGTCTTAAAGATCCCCAGAGAGGTCCCCTGCTTTGAGAACCCTTCATCCAGTGTCCCAGGCAGGGGTCATTGTCTTTCCCAGGCTTTGGGCCCCAGGTTCCTTGGCTGAAGTGACCTTCTTCTGTGGCCTATGGCCTGGGAAGGCAGGAATAAGCCAGGAACCAGAGCACGACCAGGGCCGTGTGCCCAGGGTCTGCCCTGCATGGGCACAGGAGAGCCCTGCCCCTCTGCCCCCTTGCTGAGTGAGCGGAAGAGAAGCAGCAGGATGGGGGAGGGTCAAGGGGAAGGGAGCAGCCTTGGAGGAAGCTCGAGAGCCCTTCCCAGGGTCTTCCTGGGGACCCAGAAGCCTGGCCTGAGCCTGGAGGGCTCCAGAAGCCTGCGCTCCTGGCCTCTCCCGGTTCTCAGCCTCCAGGCAGTTTTCTGCCCCTTGAATCTTGCAGGCGAGAAAGAGAGGAGGGAGAAGGCGGCCGGCTGGAGTTGAGGGCGCCATCTCCCTTCCTCAGAGCCTGTCCTGCTTAGATCCAGGAAGGAGCAGAAAGGCAAAGTCAGCGGAATCCTCTCCACCTGCAGCTGCCTCCCTCCCAGCCTCCTCTCCCACCCAGGGCCGCAGGCGTACAAGCAGGAAAGTCCTGGAAAAACAGTGACTGGGCATGGGGACTTCCAGTGCTGCTCTGCATCTGCCCCTGAGCCCCCAGGTGGGAGGGGAGGACAAAAGAGAACTTGCTGGACCATCTTTGAAATTCCCTGGAGAGTCCCCATCTCCTATCATTTGTTATCACTGACAGTGACACTGGTCACTGTGGGGATTCTCCTGGTTGTGGTTTTGTGTGGACAGCACTCTTGGCCCAAACAGAGCTGCAGGAGACCTGTCCTTCGCAGCCCTTGTTATGTGGGACAGAAGTCAGGGGGCTGCTGAGTGTCCAGCTGTGGGGACGCCCAGTCCCTGTAACAGATGAGCAAGAAGACCCTGGCTCTGCAGGATGAAAGCGACCAGGGGTGCTGCTTGTGCAGGTAGCCTCTGCAGCCAGTTAAGGGAATGCGGCTGGGAAGTCTCACTCAGGCCCCACAGTCCCCAGGCCCCTTCCCCATCCTCCCAGGCCTGCCTCCATGAGGACCTAGGAGATGGGATGCTCAGCTCTGGACGCACCCCCCATCCCGCCGGAATTGAACCCAGAGGTGCTTTACCACCGAGCTACATCCCCAGCCTAAATTTTTACTTTATTCATTTACATATTTATTTATCTTGTGGTACTAGGGATTGAACCCAGGGGCACTCCAACACTGAGCTACATGCCTAGTCCCTTTAATGTATTGGTTTTTTGAGATAGGGTCTCATTAAGTTGCCCAGGCTGAACTTGAACTTGAAATTCTCCCACCTTGATTTCCCAAGTGGCTGGGATCACAGGCGCTCACCACCCTGCCTGGCTAGCCATAACTCCGGACTGATCTATGAATCCCCATGTTTGGTTTGGGCTGAGTTTCCCAGCCATCCTCTGCGGAACTCCACCCACAGTGGGCTGGCATCTGGCCTGCAAACCCACCTGGGAGGAAACACAAAACACTGTCCTCCTACAGTCTGCCTGTTTGAGAAAAGAAAATGCCCTGTGATGGTAGAGCTCCATCCTCAAACCCTTCAACAATAGCCAGAGCCCCAGGTAGGACTGGGCATCGGAGCCCGGAAGCAGGGGAGGGGAGAAGAGAATGGGGGTGGCTGCCCCTGATCCACCCCAGCTGTTCAAACATCCAGGCACCCTTCCCGCTTCCTTCCCAGATCCCTAGTCAGCACTCAGTCCTGGCTGGCGGCCACCCCGCTCCCTGGATCCCCGCAGTAAACACCTTGCAGAGATTTCCTTCTGCAGCCAGGAGGCTTCTCTAAATCTCCCAGGCCCGAAGGCCACCAGCCCTGAGGGGCCACCAGGGCTGGTGGAGCAGGGAAGGGCATAGCTCCTGCTGAGCTCAGGCAGGCACAGGAAGGAATATGGGAACATGCCTGTGTCCTTTTGCCGGTGTGGCACACATGGGAGCTGCTCCACGGCTTTCCCCTTTCTGGGCACACGGCTCCTCTCCGTCCATGCTTAGCTGTGGTCAATGCCCCTCCCTCCCTGCCCTGGATACTGCCCTACACTCCCGCCTCCACACTGTCCCCTGCATCAACAGTATCCTTTCATCCCCTTGAGGAGTGTCATCCCCACTAAAAGGCTTCAGGTGGAAAGTGCTTCCCACCCCCCTCTGGCCCATGGAGCCTTGTCTCTGTGGTTCTATTCATATTCTGTCTTCCATGGACGGTTGGGTGAGGGTCATGCCTGCGCTCCTGGAGCTCCTGAGACCAAGGTGGGCTGAGTCCAGCCAGGTGGTCCCCAGACATTGCCTAACCCAGTGACAGTAGAGGAGCAAGAGGACCTGAGGTTGCTTAGTAACTCTGCACTTACTAGTTACTTCTTCTATTTAATCTTCCCCTGAGCATGGCGGTGTAGACACAGCCGTCCACATTCCCACCAGATGAGGCAGCTGTTGTGAATGCTACTGTTTTTATTATTTACATTTTCTAATTGTACTGGGACATAAAAATATGGATTTTTTTCTATGTTGATTTTACCCAGCAATCCTACTAAATTCTCTTCTTAATCCTATGAATTCTTCTGGGTATCTGTGTAAACAATCATATTATTTGCAAGTAGGGTTTTTTTCCCCTTTCTTTCCAATCTTTGTATCCTTTAATTTTTAAAAAGTATTACTTTATTTTATTCTGTCTTACAGTGCTGGCTGGGACCTGCTGGCTCAACTGGAGTTAGTATTGGCAAGCGTCTTTGCCTTCCACCTGATTTTAAGTAGAATGTTCTCAGCACTTTCTACTTTACGACACTTATGCTAGGGTTTCTGTACATACCACTTACTAGGTCAAAGAAAAAAATTTCTCAGTTTTTAGAGAAATGAATGCTGAGATCTGTTGACTCTTTCTGTGCATCTGGTGAGATTACTACACAGCACCTTTCTTTTGACTTTTCTAATGTGAATTATATTAGTCTATTTCCCAACATCAAACCAACCTTGCATTCCGGGGATAAACTGAACGTGGCCAATGAGGTGTGACGGTTTTCATTCATTACAAGGTTCACTCTGCTAACACCTTTGTTCAGAGTTTTTGGGTTCCTTTCAAGAGTGAGGAGTTTTCTTTTCCTTTGTGTCGCATTTTGCTTGGGAGTTAAATGATACTAACTCCATAGTGTGCTGAGGGGTAGCTTCTTTTGTTCCGACTTCTGGAATACATGGGCTAAGACTGCAGTGATCTGAAACTTTAATGTTTGGTAGAACTTGCCTGTAAAGATGTGTTTACTGTGAAATATTTGAAACTTCCAGTTTAGTTCTGGGACTATGAATAGGGGGTCCCAGGTTGCCACACTTTAGTTTTGTTTTATATTTCTGCAATTTTATTCTATTCCTTAAAGTTTTTTATATGTTCTTTTTATCTATTCATGACAGTAGAATTTATTTAGAGATATAATACATACATGGAGTATAACTTCCCATTCTTGTGGTTGTACATGATGTGGAGTTACACTGGTCATGTATTCATATATGAACATAGAAAAGTTATGTCCAATTCATTCTACTGTCTTTCCCTTTTCCATCCCCACTCCCTTCCACACTATTCCCTGTCTAATCCAGTGAACCTCCATTCCTCCCTCCCTCCTCCCACCTATTGTGAGTCAGCATCCACATATCAGAGAGAACATTCAGCCTTTGCTTTTATGGGACTGGCTTATTTCACTTAGCATGAGAGTCTCCAGTACCATCCATTTACCTGCAAATGCCATAATTTCATTCTTCTTTATAGCCAAAAAATATTCCATTGTGTATATGTGCTACATTTTCTTTATCCATTCATCTGTTGAATGGCACCTAGGCCAGTTGCATAGTTAGCTATCGTGAATTGAGCTGCTATCAACACTGATGTGACAGCATTACTGTAGTATGCTGATTTTAAGTCCTTTGGGTATATGCCAAGGAGTAGGATAGCTGGGTCAAATGGTGGTTCCATTCCAAGTTTTCTGAGGAATCTCCATACTGCTTTCCAGAGTGACTGCACCAATTTGCATTCCCACCAGCAGTGTATGAGTGTACCTTTTCCCCCACATCCTCACGAACATTTACTGTTCCTTGTATTCTTGATAATTGTCATTCTGACTGGAATGAGATGACATCTCGGTGTAATTTTAATTCGCATTTCTCTAATTGCAAGTGATGTTGAACATTTTTTCATATATTCATTAACTGGTCATATTTCTTCTTTTATGAAATGTCTGTTCAGTTCCTTTGCCCATTTATTGATTGGGTAATTTGTTTTTTTGGCATTAAGCATTTTGAGTTCTTTGTATATCCTAGAGATGAATGTTCTATCTGAGGTGCTGGTGGTAAAGATTTTCTCCCATTCTGTTTGCTCTTTGTTCATGTTCTTGAGTGTTTCCTTTGCGACGAAGAAGTTTTTAGTTTGATATCATCACATTTATTGATTCTTGATTTTACTTCTTGCACTTTGGGAGTCTTATTGAGGAATTCAGTTCCTAAGCTGACATGATGTAGATTTGGGCCTACTTTTTCTTCTAGTAGACACAGGGTCTCTGGTCTAATGCCTATGTCCTTGACCCACTTTGAGTTTTTGTGCAGGGTGAGAGATAAGGATCTAATTTCATTTTGTTACATGTGGATTTCCAGTTTTCTGAGCACCATTTGTTGAAGAGACTATCTTTTCTCCAATGTAAGTTTATGGTGCCTTTGTCTTGTATGAGATAGCTGTATTTATGTGGGCTTGTCTCTGTGTCTTCTGTTCTGCACCATTGACCTTCATGTCTGTTTTGGTGCCAATACTATGCTGGTTTTGTTACTGTAGCTCTGTAGTATATTTTAAGGCATGGTATTGTGATGCCTCCTCCTTCACTTTTCTCACTGAGGATTGCTTTTGGTTGCCCTACTTTAGAAGATACTGTTTTATATTTCTTTGGATGCTGATTTTAAAGCTTTATGTGTCTAAGAATTCAATCATGTCATGTGTTTTTAAAATGTATTTGGATAATGTTCATAAGACCTTGGATAATATCAACAACTTAAGGAAGTATAATTGACATAAATTAATTTTCCATAAACAGAACATGCATTTGGATGGGTTGACGTGTGTATGGTGATGTTCAGGAAACACTGCCCCAAACTCAGTCCCTTGGCATTTGAGGGAACAAAGCAACAGAAAGATCTCTCTCCCCTGCAATAAGCTGAGAAGCTCCCTCTGACCATCTTCTGAAGTAAATCATGAGACCTACTCTCACTGGAAAGCAATGTCCTTGTTCTAGAAGACAGAAAGGCCAAGAAGAACCTGAATACATAGGTTTTGCTAAGTTCCCCCAGTTTATTAGCATTAGATCATACCCCTTGTGTCCACTCAGACTTCTGCATGACTAGTCATAAAAATGCACAATTCCTCATGTCTTTAGGTCTTCAATTCTGAAGACTCCCGTTTCACACAGAGCTTACGTTAAATGTATTTGTGTGCTTTCCTTGTGTTAATCGATCTTTTTATGTAACTACCCCAGCCATGAACCACGATGGACGAGAAAACTGCTCCTCCCTACAAATGTACTAGTGAACCCATTCCTGCATTCAAGTTGGGAATATATCTGGGCAGTCCTTTCTGCCCCTCTCCTCCTCCTCTGCATGTCACTACTGAACTTTATAGCCCTATATATTTGCTTTGAATTTTCTAAAATTTTACAAAATGGATGCATGCAGTATGTATTCTTTCAGCGTAATTATTTAGAGGTTCATCTAAATTACTTCATGTATCATTAGTTTATTCCTTTTGCGGGGGGGACTGGCAATTGAACCCAGGGGAGCTCTACCAGTGAGCCCTTCTTAATTTTTATTTTGAGACAGGGTCTAAGTTGCAAAGGCTGGCCTCAAACTTGCAATCCTCCTGCTCAGCCTCTTGAGTCGCTGGGATTATAGGTGTGTACCATCATGCCCAGTGAGTTCATTCCCTTTTTCTGCAGAAGAATATTTCATTTGTATGGACATACCACAATTTATCTTTTCACCTCTCAATGGACATTTAGATTAAATCCATATTTGGCTACCATAATCACTGGTGTGCAAATATTTGAATGACATGTGCTGGATGGTGGAGTAGCTGTGTCATATGATTGACATATGTTTAACTTTTCAAGAAGCCACCAAACTGTTTGCCAAATGGTCCTATCCTTACATTCCCCTGGCAGTGTATAAGAGTTCTAGTTCCTCTGCATTCTCACCCACACTTGGTGGGGACGGTCTTTTGAAATTCAAATGTTCTAATAGGTGTGTAATGGTATCTCCTTGTGGCTTAATCTGCATTTCTCTCTTAGGTTTTTGATGTTAAACATTTGCATGTGCTAACACCTGTACTGTATTTTTTTAACACCTGTACTGTATTTTTTTCTTTGGTAAAGTATTTGTTCAATTTTTTTGCCCTTTTCTGGTTTTATTTGCAGCTCTTTTTTAAACAGGGAAAAGAATATGGAAAATTCATTGTACTTGACACCTATTTGTTGCATTTGAGAGTTCTCTCTGTATTCTGAATATGTCTTTTATCAGATATGTGCTTCATAAACTTTTTTATCCCCTAATGTGATCTATCTTTTTATTCTCTTTTGAAGAGCAGAAGTCCAGTTTTTCATTTTTTTTCTTTAACGGTCCAAGGTCACAGATATTTTCTCTTAGGTTTTCTTCAAGAACTTTTATAATTTTAGGTTTTACATTTACGTCTACGACCCATCTAGAGTTAAATTTTTGTGTGATGTGAGATGTGATGTTTCTTTGTGTGTCCCTCCATTTTCCAGCACTGTGTGGACAAGACTGTTCTTCACAAATGCCTCTGTACCATTTTTCAGAAGCAATTAACCACACCTGCGTGGCTCTAGTTACAGCCTTTATTTGTGCATTCATCTTCCTTTTGATGCTGGAGTCGCACCGTTTGCACTACTGTGCCTTATCAAAACTTGAAGTGAGGTGATGCGAATGCTCCAGTTTTGTTCTTTTTCAAAAAAAAAATGTTTATTACAAAGATTAAAAATGTGTTGGCTATTCTAGATCCTTTGCATGTTCAAGACAATTTTAGAATCAGCTGGTCAAGTTCTGTGGAAATAGGTCAACACGATTTTGATTGTAGATCAATTTGGGGAGAATTGACATCCTAACATCGTCTTCCAATCCATTAATATGATGTGTATCTTCATTCATTTAGGTTTTCTTTAACTTCTCTCTGCAATGTTTTCCAATTTCAGGATATAGGTTTTCACGTTTTTTTCCAGATTTATACCTAAGTATTTCTTTTTTTTTTCTTTTTCTTTTTCTTTTTTCTATTTTAGGTACTTGGAACTGAATCCAGGGGAGCTTTACCACTGAGCTACATCCCCAAATCTTTTTATTTTCTATTTTTGAGACAGCATCTTGCCAAGTTGCTGAGACCGGCCTCAAACTTCTGACCTTTCCTGTCTCAGCCTCCCAAGTCTCAGGGATTGCAGGCACACAGGTGTGTGCCACTGCACCTGACTCGTTTTTCTTTTAAGAGATGAAGTCTCACTATGTAGTCCAGGCTGGTCTTGAACTCCTGGCTTAAGTGATCCACCTGCTTCAGCCTCCTGAGTAGCTGGGAGAGCTGGCTACAGGGGTAAACCACAGTGTTCAGCCCTAAGTATTTCATATCATTTATATGATTATAAATGATATTTTGGGGCTTCAATTTACTCTTGTGACTGGTCTATAGAAATATTATTGCTTTTGGATATTGATCTTATACCTCACCATCTTGTGTAGCTCATTTAGTAGTTAAGGTAGCATTTTCCAGATCACATGGAATTTGTTGCACAGATCATCACATTGTCTGTAAAATAAAGTTCCCTTTATTTATAGTTTGACTTCTTCTTGGATAATCAGGGTGACTTTCACTTCCTTTTCTTGCCTGATTGCACTGGCCAGAATCTCCAGGACAATGCTGATTAGGAGCAATCCCAACAGAGGTCCTCACCTTGTTCCTCATTGTCGAGGAACAACATCCAGTCACTGGTTGCCAAAGTGCGTTTATTGTAGGTTTTATAGAAACTTTTTTTTAAAAACCAACCAAAATGTTATTTATTTAATATACATTGCAGAGGCTCAACCAGACTTAATTTAAAAGACGGAAACAAAACAAAAATAATACCACAGCTCAAGATACAGAGTCCTATGCAGAAATTAAGAAAAGGACAGACTATCTAAGGAAAATAAACACAAAGAGAGGTTGAAGTCAGAGCTCTTGGCTGGAGACCTGCTTTGAGTAGGTTTTTTGCAGGTACTTCTTAAAAGCTGTGGGGTTTTTCCAGAGCTCAGCAGCATGTGAGTTCAAAGGGCTGTCGATGTTGGGTTCTCCTAGCAGGCTCTGGATGGAGAGCAGGATGGTCCTGACGTCATACAGGGCAGACCACTTATCCTTAAGGATGTCCAGGCAGATGTTACCCTGAGTGTCCACGCTGGGGTGGTAGCAGGGTGTGAGAAACTTCACCGTGGGTGCATTGTAAGGGTAGCCACTGGGGAACTCTAAGGACAGCTTATACCTCAGGTCTTCATATACTGTGCCAGCTGCTCCATACCCATTTGAAAAGGTTGTCTGATTTAGGGAAGGCAGAGATTCCTTTGTCACCAGACACCATGAGGGTCATCAGCTCCTGCTGTAGCCTCTTGCCCACAGGGCCTGGGGCGGCACCTCCCTGGGCTCCGCTCCTTTACGCTGCGGGGATGCTGGGGGCGGTTGGGTCACGGTTCTGTGAGGCCATCCCAGCAGGACAGGAAGACAGGAACTCGGAGAACAGGACTGCAAATGCCTATAGTAACTTTATCAGGTAGAATTCCATCCTATTCCTGAAGGTTTTTCTAGGGAATGGATGTTGGGTTTGACAAGTATGTTTACTAGATCCATTTCGATGATCAATACCATTTCTTTTTAAATCTGTTAATATACTGAAGTATAGATTGATTTTTGAATGTTAAGTCAACCTTACATTTCTGTTATAAAGCCGGCTTGGTCATGAAGCATTATCAGTTTATTATGCTTAATTTGCATCATCAATATTATTTAATTTGGCAAGACTTTTGTTAAGAGTTTTTGTTAAGAACTATGTCTGTGAGGGACATTTATTTCTATCAAAAATATAATCTTATTTTTTATAACTCTTTATCTGGCTATCTTATCAAAGTAATGCCAACCTAATAGAATGAGTTGAGGAGTACTCACTTTTCAGTTTGTTTGTTTGTTTTGAGAATTTATGTAGAATTAATTTACTGGGGATAGAACCCAGGGCCTTGCACATGCCAGGCAAGTGCTCTACCGCTGAGCTACAGCCCCAGCCCAGAATTATCTTTCTCCTTCAAAATTTGGTAGAATTCCCCAGTGAATCTATCTTGGCCTAACATTTTTATTCTGAGGTATTTTAAACTATGTATTCAATTTCTTTGCTAGGAATAAAGCCATTCAAGTTATTTTCTTCCTGAGCTTAGCTTTGACTGTTTGTTTCTTCAAAGGAGTTTTTCCATTTAATTACAGTTGTTAAATTTATTGGGATAAAGTTTACAATGTTCACCTAGCTTCTTCTTACTATCTGTAGAACCTGTAGTGATGTATCTTGTTTCTCTCCTGACTTAAGTAACTTGTGTCTTCTCACTCTATTTTGACCAGTCAGGCCAGAGATTTACCAATGTTGTTAATCTTCTCAATGAAGATTAATTTTTGGATTCACTGATTTTTCTCTATTATTTTTCTATTTTTAAGTTTACCACATTTCACTAGAATCTGCATTGTTTTCTTTTTTCTCCTTACTTTGGGTTTAATTTCTTTCTCCATTTCTAGTTTCTTAGGGTGAAAACCAAGGTCGTTTATTTCAGACCCTTATTATCTAATATATGTGCTTAACGACATCAATATCCCTTTAAATACTGCTCAAATATTTAATCTCTGATTTCCATTTTCATTCCAAACTAATTTGCAATTTCCCTTTTGATTTCTTCTTTCATCCATGGGTTATCTAGAACTTTTATTAGTTTCAAAATGCTTGGAAATATTTCAGGTGGCTTTCTGTTAGTGAGTTTTAATTCAATTTCTTTGTGGTCAGAGAATATATTTTGTATGACTTAGATGTTTTTTAAAAAGTATTGAGTTTTTTTATTGATCCGGAATATAGTCTTCATAAGAATTCTATGTACACTTAAAAATATGTTTTCTGGTGGGGTTGGGTGCAATGTTTTCCAAGTATAATTAGACCAACTAAGTCAGCTTTATTCAAGTCATCTATATACTTACTAGTGTTCTATCTACTTGTTTTATTATTTCTTGAAAGTGTTGAAATCTCCAACTATGATTATGGATTTGTCTATTTCCCCCTGTGGTTCTATCAGTTCTGGCTCCACACATTTTTAAACCATTACTAGGTGCATAAACATTTAGGATCTTCATTTTTCTTGATAAATCGATCCCTTTACCATCATAAAATGACACTCATTGTACTTGTGTATAGTCTTTGCTCTGAAATCTACTTTAACATCTATATGTTTACTCTAGCTTCCTTTTGGTTGATATTAGCTCATATATCTTTTTCCATACCTTTACCTTTAACTGATTTGTGTCTTTTTTTTTTTTTTGGTACTGGAGATTGAACTCAGGGGCACTCGACCACTGAGCCACATCCCCAGCCCTATTTTGTGTTTTATGTAGAGACAGGGTCTCACTGAGTTGCTTAGCGCCTCGCCGTTGCTGAGGCTGGCTTTGAACTCACGATTCTCCTGTCTCAGCCTCCCTAAGTGCTGGGATTACAGGCTTGCGCCACCGCGCCCGGCTTGATTTGTGTCTTTATGTTTTTAAGCAGCATATGATTGGGTCTTTCTTGTCTATCCAGACAATCTCTTCCTCCTTCCTCTTAGTTAGAGTGTTTAGCCATTTACATTTATTGTGATTATTGATATGTGTATTAGTCAGGGTTCTCCAGAGAAAGAGTCCATAGGGAAAAAAAAAAAAAATATATATATATATATATGTTTTTATCAAATAAATTCCTTCATATAATATCATTTGTTGTATTGTTAGCTGTAACCCTTTGTTTTATCATTTTCTTTAGGGTTTATAGTTATACATCTTTAACTTTTGTATCTACCTGCAAGTGACATAACAGTATCTCATGTGTGTAAAGTGCGTCCAACAGTATAGTTCCATGTTTCCACTTCCTGTCTTTGTGCCATTTTATTATAAATTTTACATTTATGTGTACGATAAATACCATAATATGTTGCTTTTATTTTTGCCTCAAAATATATATATATATAGGCCTTCAGATATATATGAAGGAATTTATTGATAGGTTCCAGAATAAGAGGCTGAATAGTCTCACACTGGCTGTCTGCAGCTGGAGAACCAGGGAAGCCATGGCTGCTCAGCCCAGGTGAGGGAGAGAGGCCAATAGGGTAGCCCCAGACTGAGACCAAAAGCCCAGACACCTCCTGGAGAGCCAGTGGTTCAAGTCTGTGTTCAAAGGCTGAAGACCCTGGACTCTGGTGTCCTTGATGAGAGCAGCAGAAAAAGGCACCTGCTCTAGAAGGCTCTGAGCTTGCACCCGAGTGAGCTCCCCCCTTTTCTGCCTTTTCATTCCATCTAGGCCCCCACCTATTGGACAGTGCGGCCCACATTCAGGGCGGGTCTTCCCCACTCAGCTTGATGACTGACTTGCCAGTCTTCCCTGGAAACAGCCTCACAGATACATCCAGAAGTATCTTTTACCAATTTTCTAGGCATCTGTCAATCCAGTCAAACTGACAACCAAAATTAATTGTGGCCATAAGACTGAGTTCCAATGTAGCATCTTGCTATTTGCTATATGTCTCGTCTCTTCTTTGTTCTCATGTTCTTATTTTTTCTTCCTCTTTTATTTTTTTGCAATGAGTATTTTTATCTCATTTGTTGGCTTAATAGCTGGAACCCCGTGTTGTATCCTTTTCTTTAGGGTTTGTCTTATACATCTTTAACTTGCAGATCTACCTGAGGTGACATAACACTACCTCATGTGGAAACCACACCCAACAGTACACCTCCTCATCTCCACTTCCTGTCTTTGTGCCATTTTATCATTCATTTCACATTTATGTGTATTCTGTATACCATAATATGTTGCTTTTATTTTTGCCTCAAGCAGATTATGTTTTAAAGACATTTAAATAATAATTAAGGAAAAATTCATATACTCATATAAATAACATGTGTAAGCCTTTTATTTCTTTGTGTAGATCTAGATTTTCCCTGGTATTATTTTTCCTCTTTCAAAGGACATCATTTAACATGTCTTGCAGTGCAGGCTTGCTAATCATGGAATGTGTCAACTTTTGTGTGTCTGAAAAGACTTTATTTCACCTCTCTTTTTGAAAGATGTTTTTGCTGGATAAAGAATTCCAGGTTGACGGACTTTAAATACGTGGCTCCTCCACCTTCTGGCTTGTAGCATTTCCAGTGTAAAGTCCGCTGTCATCCTGATCTTTGTTCTGTTCATAACCTTCTTTTCTGTCTGACTGCTTTTCATGTTTTGTCTTTATCACAGGTTTTAAGCAACTGGATTGTTATCATGCGTGATGTCAGTTTCTTCACGTTGCCTGTGCATATTTAGAATTTTCATCAGATTTGGAAAAATTTTGGCCATTATTTCTTTGAATATTTTTTCTCGTCTCTTCTCCTCTAATCACACATCTGGCAGGCTTCTTGGATGGGACAGCTCACACGGCTTACTGATGCTGTTGTCATGGTTTGTACCGTCTCTTTTCTATTCACATTTCTTTTGGATAATTTCTATCACAATGAGTTCAAGTTCACTATCTGTTTTCTGTGGTGTTTAATCTGCCATTAATCTCAGCATTTTTTTTCATCTCAGATGCTATAGTTTTATTTACTTACCTGGGAATTTTTTTTCAAATATTTTTTTAGTTGTTGATGGACACAATGTCTTTATTTTATTGCTTTGTATGTGGTGCTGAGGATCGAACCCAGGGCCTCACACATGTGAGGCAAGCGCTCTACCACTGAGCTACAATCCCAGCCCTTACCTGGTAATTTTTAATTGAATACAAGGCTTTATGAATTTTACCTGGATGAATGCTGGATATCTAGCTGTTCCCATATTTTTGAGCATTGCTTTGGATACTTGGAAACAGATTGATTCTTTTAGGTCTGGTATTAAGCTTTATTAGGAGAAGCGAGAGCAGCATTTAGTCAAGGCTAATTTTTCCCCATCACGGAGGCAACACTTTTGGGTATCCTACTCATGATCGGGAACTCTAAAATCCTCTCTCCTGGCTGGTGCTGACGGGAACTATTCCCAGCCCTGTGTGAGCTCTAATCTTGTTGGGTGGTTCTTTCTCCAGGCTTGGGTATAGTCCTCCTATGCATGTGCTAATCAGCAACCACTTGAATAAAACTATCCAGGAAGAATCTTCTGCCTCCAGAATTCCCTCCAAGCAGCTCTCTTTTCTCCAGGATTCTTTCCTGTGAACTCCAGACTTCTTGGCCTTGCTCATCACCTTCATTCAGGAAACTCTCCAGCTCCTTCCTTCCCAGAGCCATGGGCTGGAAATTCTCCATACAGTAATCTAGTTACAGGGCCACCTCATTTGTTTCCCGCATCTCAGGATTATTGCCTTTCATTGCCTGATGTCCACTATTTGATGTATTTTGTTGTTTGATTGAAGCGAAAAAGTCAATCCAGTCCCAGTGACTCCACCTTGCCCAGGAGGAGACATCTCCACTTAGCTTTGTAATCTCTTTTGTGACTGTGGCTGTTTCCTTTTCATTCCTGGTACTGATATTTTATTCCTTGCCTTCTTTTTCTTCCTTTTTCAACTATGTAAGAGTTTGTTGTTTGTCTTTTCAAAAATCCATTTGCATTAAACTATCAGTTTAACTGTCATAACAGGAGATCAAAAATAGCAGTAGCTGAAACAAGATAAAAATCTATTTCCTTTCATGTATACTTTGAAATAGGTAGACCAGGACTGGAGAGGCCACTTCATGATGATTAAGAATGTTGGCTCCCA
>CM053399.1:18840470-18889457 GCA_028644305.1 Xerus rutilus
CTTCCCACAGGAAGAAAGGAGCTTGGAGGGAAAACAGACTATGTCTTCAGAAGGCAAAGGGACATGTCATTGAGCAACAAGTGGCCTGGCTCAGGGGCTCTGTGCGGGATCCTCCAGGGCCTGGGGTCACCTGCATTCCCGCCCCTGTTTGTCCAGCACCAGGAAGCTTCCTGTCCACTCACCACGTGAGTCTGAGGTCACAGGAGGGTGAGTACCCTTGTATATAGATCTGGAGACTGAGGCTCAGGGGGTGAGTCTCAGCCAGGCAGGATCCAGCAAGGACCTGCCACACTTGCCCAATGACCTCCGCATGGCGCTGTCACCTCCTTCCGCCCAGTCCTCGCCCTGTGGGAGTCGAGGACCCCCACTACCCGGAGCAGGTATACGTCAGGCCTGAGACCAAGAACCAACCCCGTGCCTGTCAAAGGGCTCTGGTGGGGGCAGAATCAGCCTGAGTCGCCGCGGGGAGGGGACACTGGCGTTTCCAGAGCCCACTGGGGCCAAAGCAGGCTGTTGGCACTTTTCTCCCATGAGCCTCACTAGTCCTCGGTGAGCAGAGCCCCTTTGTTATTTTTAGGAGAAAACAGGTGACTTGCCCAAGGTCACAAGTGTGAGAGTCACGGTCCTGCCGCTGGGCAGCCCCCAGGCACACAGCCCAGTGGCCCTGGGCCCTCTGGCCTTGCAGGCACTCGGCCCACCTTGGCCTCGCTGTCGAGTTAACTAACCGGGTCAGCCGGTTCCGCGGCGGATGGGCCCCAGGATGGCGGAGTGGGCTTGGCTCAGGGATCAAGGCTTCCTGGAGGGGAGATGGCAGCTGGAGCCAGGCCAGGAGGAAGGGGAGGCTTGGGGAGGCCACAGGAGGACTGAATGGCCTTCAGGCAGAGCTGCAGTGCCCAGGCACCACTTGTGAGTCTGGAAGATTCTGCATGGTGCCTTTGGGAAGAAAGGCACAGTCCCCCGGACAGGGCAGGGCCTGGTGGGAGCTGGGCACGGACAGCCTGGATCCCCGTCTTCCCTCGCCATGGGCTCCTGGCCCAGTGAGGGGCCCAGCCCAGCCTTTCCAACAGTTCTAGGCCCCCGGCTCCCAGGACCTACCAGCCCAGCCAAGAGCCCGGGGCCCCTAAGGCTGAGAACAGAGTCCTCACTCCTTATTTCGGAAGCAGCTGGAAGTCACCACCAAACTCAGGATGGGTGAGGGCAACACAGGCCCAGTCCTGGGTCCACGCCCTCGGCAGCAGCAGGACTCTGGGGGCGTCACTCACGCCTGTCACCTTCTAGGGGAACAGGCCGGGTAATAACAGCTCCCTGGTTATCTCAGGGGTGCTGGATGGCTCGAGGGACTAAGTACGTGAGAAAGCGTCTACCGCCAATGGTGTAAAGACAAAAGAGATCATTATGAGGAACGAGGGCTCGGATGCCCCAAGACGGGGGTGACGTGCCCGGGACCCGAGCCAGGCAGCAACCCAGCAGGACTGAGGGGTCTCCTAGACAGGCCAGGCCCTCGCACCACAAGGCCCCGAATCCCCAGTGAGCTCTGCATGGACGGAGGGGTGGGCAGGAGCTTTTCCTGCACCTCCCTGTTCCCTGCTGTCTGGGACCCTCCCCAAACCAGGCACAGCCTGCGAGTTTGGGATCGAAAGCCCAGCTGCCCCTGGACTTTGGGCAAGTCAGCTCCTGGATCCTCAGTTTCCCCATCTGTAAAATGGGGCTGTGAGCCCCACAAGGGGAAGCTGGTGGGCAGCCACTGGGACATCCAACCCCCAGGCGACGCGGGCTCCCCCTCCCTCTGCTGCTCCTGCCAGGCACAGCCCAGGTTTGGCAGGAGAACGTTTCTGGCTTCCCAGAAAACCCTCTACAACAATAACCGGGTGGGGCACTAGCCTGGCTGGAGGACCGGAGGGGGAGGACGGAGAGGGGAGGGAGAGGACGGAGAGCGTTGGAAGGGGACTGAGCTACTGGAGGGTGGGCGGGGGTGGGGCGGGGAGCAGAACAAGACCCTGGCTCAGCGACGGCAGAGGGGCACCTGCCTCCCTGGTCCCCTCGCTTGGGCCTCCTGGTCAGGGAAGGCCGCCCTGAGGGGAGCAGTCGGGGGCCACGGGCACGAGTAGGAGCTCATCCTCGGCTGCAGCGGGTACCTGTCAGACCTCAGTTTTTCCCTTCTGTGAAATGGGGGTGGTGATATCATCTCTCCCTGCTGCACACTAAATTTCCATTTCCACAAAGCCCTGGATGGAGAAGGAGTGGTAGGTGGTAGGTGAGGGAGGGGTGGTGAGTCTAGCCTCACAGGGTGAGTCTTCATTAAGCAGGTCAAGGTTCCCGCTGTCGAGGTGGCTGTCGGCAGCAGGAGCTGGAATTCAACACAAGCCCCACCCCTTGCCCCATTCCACTCCCCTACTGGTTCTCAAAGTGCAGTGCTGCAGCATCTCCTGGGATCAAGCGTTAGAAATATACATTTTTAGCTAGGTACAGTGGCACATGCCTGGAATCCCAGTGACCCAGGAGGCCGAGGCAGGAGAAATTGAAGGCCAGCCTCTACAACTTAGCGAGACTCTGTCTCAAAATAAAATAAAAAGGTGTAGCTCAGTCCAGAGTGCCCTCTGAATTCAATTTCCAATGTGGAAGAAGAAAAGAAGAAGGAAGAAGGAAAGAAGGAAAGAAGAAGGAAGAAGGAAAGAAGGTCTCCAGAAGGCTATTTGGAAAGGGGTCACTGTAAGGACAGACCATTAAATAGTAAAGGGATTCCATGATTAGTTAATGATATCACAGGTGCCAGAAAGAACAGAGGAGTAGAGTCAAAAGCCAGACCATAATTGCATAGAAAAGCCCCCCTGTCTGTAGTTCTGTCCGTCTCACTAACATGCACACACCCTGCCAGCCTGCCCCTCCCCTAGAGGATTTGCCAGCTAGCACCAGGGGCAGAGGGTGCCTCTCGCAGCTGGACTGAGACTTCAAGTTTAAAGACCACGCAGCTGGGAAGTCAGTTCTAAGAATTCACTTTGTAAGCTCAGAAGATTTAAGCACAAAATACGTGGAAAGACAAGGCAGTCACTGTAGCAATGTGGATGCTAATGAAAAATTCAAATGGCCTACCTGTGTGACAGCTGGTGACACTCAGGCAGGTCACAGTAGGTTCCTGTGCTTTGATGCTATGAGGCTGGGAAACTCACCACAAAAGACTACTGAGTCACACAGGAAGATCGTCCCTCTACAGCAGGAAGCCCGGCCAGGTAGCACGGGATGTGGTTCACATGGTATGATCCCCAATCTAGGGTGTGCACTTTTTTTTTTTTTTTTTGAGGCCAAAACAGACCATCTTCAGTGGTTATCTCCAGGTGGTTATTTACTTCCGTGTGTCTGGTTTTCTGCCCTATAAATTTTTCCACAAAAACGTTCTCCCACAATTAGAAAGTTTGGGGGTGGGGGTTTTTGGTGGCCATTTGGTCCAGATGAAGATGAAGCTTTTTTAAAAAAAAATTGACATGAAATACCTGTTTGCTATGTTGGACTCGCTGGCCTGAGATCCCCTGCTCTAAGACCTGGAAGCCTCTGTAAGTACCCACACTCTACATAGCCTCAGACAAGCGTGATCCAGAATGACAAGGGGAACCTAAAGCACACGATCGGTGTCATCTCGTTTCGTCCTCATGGTAACCAAAGCTCTGGGAGGCTGGGAACCTGCCGGCAGGTGAGCAGACACTGGGAGGTAAAGCTGGCCCCTACTTAGGTCTGGTTGACGTCAGTGCCAGAGGGGCTGGAAGAACTCCAAGTTGTAGTGACAACTTCAGACTTTCCCTACTTGCAACTTATACAAAGCTTGAAACCACAGCTCCCTGCTACTCTGCCTCCTGGCAAAAGAGGAGCCTGCTGCCCCATCCTGCCAGGGAGGGGTGAGGACAGAGAGAGGATCCCAGGGGCGTTGGAACAGACACTAAATGCCTAGGAGCAGGGCAGAAGACACATCCTTTCTGTCCCAGTTACTCTGTGTTCAGAGAAGCCAAGGGTCAGGGAGACAGGCTGTCTGCCTGTGGGAGGGTGACCCACAGCCTGACACCCACTCTCCCGCTGTGGGACTTCGGAGAATCCACCCTCCCCCACGAGGTTTCTATTTCCTCTATGATGGCAATTTACAGGTTCCATTGCAACAGCGTTCCTTAAAAATCCATCTCTTAAAACAGCGAGTGGGGAATGATTTTCCAACTACAGCAGTGTGATCACTAATTATTATTATTAGCAGTAACAACAAATGGACGTTTATTGAGTGCTGACTGCATACCAGGCATCAAAGCGCCTTCTGTGTGCACAGGTGGGGACACACACTCCTCTCTCCCTTTGTGTCGCGGGCCAAGGTAAAGGCCCCTAGCTCGCTCCGCCCCCTTTTTCACTCCCCGCCCCAGACCCCACAGTGGCTCATCTGATTGGTTCGTCTGAGAGACACTCTGGGCTTGCTCAGCCATTGCCCTCTCGCCTCTCCTCTCGCAGGGCCAGGGTCCCGGTTTCCTGCTCTTGTCACCTGGTCCTGCGTGGCAGCAGGCTCTTGTCCAGCCGGGTAACCTTGCCCGTCCAGCTAACTCTGCCAGTTTTAGGGCACAGAGTAGCCCTCGGGCCCCTGACGGAAAGCCACATTTCTGGTAGGACCTCTAAGCCTTGAGCTTCCTTTGGAGTTTTAATCTTCAACTACTTGGAGTTCCTGAACCCTCCCAGAAGCCCCCTGAGGCGTTCTTATCCTCCCTGATTCACAGATGAGAAGACCCAGGCTCAGAGAGGCTATAGGCCAGTTTATTCCAGCTACTGTGAAAAACTGTCAGGACCCCACCCAGCACCCAGGGTGGGTCCCCCTGTGGAGCTGGATTACACTCCCTCAGTATCTGACTCTGGTCTCCCAGGCCAGAGTGGTTTAGACACTCCCCACAGGCTCTGGGGATCTACACGCTGATAATTCACTTCCAACACGCCCCGGTCCCCTGCCTGTGAAAAGATAGGATTTATTAGCAACGAAGCCTCAATGTGATTCAAGTTCCTGTAACACATTTTTGTTTAAATATGTATAATATTTTTAGAGCTGTATTGTCTGAGTGTTTTTTTTCCTGAATATAAAAATTATACAGGCTCATTGGAGAAGATTCAGAAAACTGGGAAAAGATAATAATCTCTAATCTATATAACTGTATATTGTAATATGTATATTTATGTGTATCTGTCGACATTCTGGTCTTGTTAATTGGGAGCAGTGCTGCCAATCTGTGTCTGCAGTGCCTTCCTGGGAGCTGCTGGGACCTGCCACTCTCCGGTGTCCCAGGCACCCAGAAGACCTTTTGCTGGTAAAAACTCCAGCATGTGGCCCAACACGGCATGTGCCTCACTGGCAAAAGCCACATGGGACAAGATGACAGTTAAACAATTTTGCAACTCAAGAAGGGCTGTAATTTGCCCGAGAGGTCACATGGCAAATAAAAGAGATGAGCGGGGACCTGAACCCAGGTGTTTGGTCCCCAGACTCAAGCTAGTCCCCAGGTTCTCCTTCTCCCAAAGACTTAAATCTTCCTTCCTATTAACAACAAGTTCAAAATCAGCAGGTACATGTAGAGCACTTACTAAGTAACAGGCACTGTCCTAGATGCGGCACAAACAGCAGCTCCTATATCATTGCCAAACAACCCTGTAAGATAAGTACAGGTGCCCCTTGGTACCCAAGAGAGACACAGAATCCATGGATGCTCAAGTTGTTATGAAAAATGGCATATTTGCCTAGAACCTCCACCCATCCTCTGATATCCTTTAAATCGTCTCCACATGACTTATAATACCTGAAACAACCTAAGTGCTATGTAAATAGTTGTTACACTGTATTTTTTCACAATATGACAACTTTAAAAAGTCTACATGTTTGGAATAGACAGCAATTTTTTTTCCCTAATATTTTTGATCTGTATTTGGTTGAATCTGCAGCTGCAGATCCTGGGAATAACAGGTGCCGGAAATGGTTAGAGAGGGGCTAAGATGCCTGCCCAAGGCCACATCCAGCTGGTCAGTAGCTGCAATGGGAATCACCTTCAGGCAGTTTGGTCTGAGGTCTGTGATCTCATCTACAGTGTCTTCCTTCCCCACTCCCCAGGACCCAGGAAGGCTTTGGAGTACTCACTGAGGAGTGAGACACCAGCCCAGAGGGCCGCACCCCCCTTCTCCCTGACCAAGGTCGCTCAGCAGCTCAGCAGCAAAGCCAGGATGTGAACCCAGGCTTCCTGATGGCCGGCCTCTAGCTCTGTGCCCACTCCTCATCAGCGGCCCTGAGAGCCTAGACCCCTCTGCAGGGAAAGCCAGGGGTGGGCCCCCAAAAGGGCACATGCCTCCATGGGAGGCCAAAAAGTCAAAGCAGAGAGAGTGCATTCCAGAGCTGCCCTCCAGTGGTGTACGATGGCCATCATGGCGGACACCTCCCCACCTTCCCAGCCCATGCCCCTTGGGCAGCACCACCCACAAACTGCTGACCTGAAGGTGGCTTTTCTGGCTGAGTCAGGGTCACAAGAGGCCACAGGGCCCCCTGGGGCTGGAGCTAGAGGAAGTCAGGCTGTTCCCCTCTTTGCAGGGTAAAGGCCAGGCAGCAGCGGGAGGCAGAAGGCCGGGCTACAGCGATGGAGGCCCAGCAGCCACTCCTCTGCCCTGGACCTGGGTTCCAGGTGTGGGGAGGACAAGTGTGAAGGGCAAGGCAGGGGGCCTGCAGGTCCTGCTTCCCAGCTCCCCTAATTCCCGAGCGCCTGCTGGGTGCCAGGCCTGGAGCCAGGAACCCAGGCTATGGTCCCTGCCTAGGACTCGTGCAAGCACTTCGTATCGGTGACGCTGCAGGAGCAAAGGGAAGGTGCTTCTGTGCCCGAGCACCGGGGAGGGGAAGGCAGGGGTCTCCAGAGCTGGCCAGACTGACTCCCCTCCTGAAGCTCGGGGCCTTGCTGGGGAGAACCAGCCCCGCTGGGAAGAGCCGGGAGTGTGGCACAGATAACGGGTGTCGTGGCCACACATGGATGTTGGAGAGCAGAGGCCCATGGAGGACATCATGGGGACTGGAGAAGCACACCGTAGGAGCCAGCCAGGTGCAGCGTAGTGACAGTTCCCGTTTACTGAGCCAGCTATAAAGTGCTGAGTGTGTCACATGCACTTCTGTTACAGCCTCACGACATTCTATGAGCTCATCACCATCAGCCCCACTTACAGATTCAGAAACTGAGGCTCAGGAGGACGCCCACGCGAGGGGAGAGGAGCGCCGGGGCTCGAGCTCCACAGCCCAGCCCTGCACCAGCCTGCTGCCCTGTCACCCTGCGCACCACAGGCAGGAGGTAGGGGCCTCAGGAAGGGGCCAGGAAAGAGCAGCAGGGAGGCAAGACAAGTATCCTTTGTCCCAGGGGAGCTGCCCAGCCCTGCTCTATGTTGGACTACAGCATGTATATGTGCACACGTGTGCACAGATGTGTATTCACACATGTGCCCTAGTTTATAAGGAATAGATGCCAGGTCCTAGAATCTCCTGAAAGCAAAGTAAAGAACGGGCCATCAACAGAGTAAGGTAGGGAAGCCCAGAGAGGGGAAGGAACTTATCTAAGGTCACACAGCATACCAACAGCAGAGCTGGAACTAATTGCAAGACCAGAATCCAGGCCTCTTTCCTCCCCTCAGCTGCTTCTCTCTGTCAGCCCGGAGTTTATGCAGACAGGAAACCACCATGGTTAGGGGGAATCCTGGGGATGAGTTGGGGAACAAGTCAGCCCTGAGAAATACCAGCTGGCCCTCAGAGGGGCTGGGTCTGTGGCAGGCTGCCTCTTTGCAGAGCAGCCTGGGGTGGGTGGCAGTGGGGGACAAGAGGAGGAGGGAGCAGCACATCCCACACCACTGGGCCTGTTTACCTCTGGGCTTCCCCTCCAAGCTCCTCAGCCCCAGGCTCAGGGGAGGGGAACCGGTGGGCAGGGCAGTTCCTGCTGAGATGAAGCGGTCCCCCACCCTGGCCCCATCGCCTGTCTCACAGAGGGGCCTGGGCCAAGAACCCTGGACTCTGCCCACCTCTCACCAGAGCCAAGTCCCGGCCGTTTGAAGCTCCTGATTAAATCACAACTTCCATAGGATGAGGAAGCAGAAGCTAAGGCCGAGTCCAAACCAGTGGGTGCCAACAGATCCCAGCTGCCCCAAATTGGAAGAAAGGCTCAGCGCTTGGGTCGTCCGCAGACAGGGCTGGCTCCCCAGGGTGGAGAGGGATGCCAACAGGACTTCCTACGCTAGTCTGAGGCCCCCAGAGAGGGGCTGCCCCTGCCTGGCTGAGACTTCAGGGGAGCAAGCCCCTGCCACCTGTGGGACACTTGTACCTGGACGGGCTGCCTGCTGCCAGGGACAGCCGTGGCTGACCTGTGAGCCCTGACCCCCAGGTGCTTCTTTCCACCACCTGGATCCCCCTCCTTCATGGGTGAACACAGGGCTTTGTGGGTGGCTCCCTCCCTGTCACTGGGCACCCCCACCCACCCCTTCAGCTACCTTCCTGAGCCCCTGCTGAGCACCAGGGGCAAGGCAGGGTGGGGAACAGAAAGAGGCAGGGGCGCTGGTCCTCTACTCCCACCCCATGGTGCCTCTTCCACCCCCATGGCCACAAGTAAAAGGGGGTTGAGCAGTACAGGACCTGCTGACTCCCACTTGTGGACGTCCCCAAAGCTGCCCAGGCCCCTCTATCCCCATCACCAAAGTCTTCGGTTCTTTATCCCTTGGCTACTGGATCCCCCACCCCGGCACCTCTGCCACACACTGCCCCTCCCATAGTGCCACCCACTACGTCCCTCAAGAACCTTCAGTGGCTCCCACCTTCTACAACTCCTCAAGGGCCTGAAGATCCCTGTGACCCTTCTTTGTGCATCTTATAAGACAGACCCTGGGAGGCTTGTCTGAGCCCCTTCCCAAAGGGTAAGCAACCCGAGGGTGAGGCCCCCTGTTGCTGCGGGTCGTCCAGCAGGATAGCAGGGCAGAGGGGAGGAGGAGGCCTCCCATTAGGTGCCTGCTAGGCCTGATGGGCACCGGCTCCTCCTCTCTGAGAGCCCTCTCTCCCTCCTCGCCACACCCTTCTCTAACCTCCTGCACTGAAAGAGGAGTCTGTGCCCCACGCTGATCTGAGCCCTACCAGGACTGGGAGAGCCCCCGGCAGAAAGTACTGCTCAAGTCTCACTCCGGCCCTGGCCACCCCTCCTCTCCTGAACAGCCCCCCTCGCCCTACGAACACACACACACACACACACACACACACACGCACATGCACACACAGTTCCCTTCCACAGTGTACAGCCTTCAGTGTCTGCTCTGTGGTACTTTCCAACCAGCTCCACAGAACACAGCTCATCTCCCCAGAAGATGCAGGTATCTGACACGAAGCACCTTCCGTGTCCTTTGGTGTGAGACCCTGCTCAGACAGACACATGTCCCCCTCCTGCCTCTACCTCCACCTCCAGCCAAGCACGCAAAGGAGTAACCAGGTTACAGCCACCAGGACAGTACAGAGCCTTACAAAACCATGTGTCCCAGGGCCCTGGGTATAAGTGACCATCTCCAGCAGGGACAAGGTGGGAACATCAGGATGAGGACAGGGCCAGGTCAAGCTAGTTCACCTCTGCATCTCCTAGCTCTGTCTTATACATAGTAGGTGCTCGTAAATGGGGTTTGGTTTATTTAATGGAACACCCAGCAACCTCAAACAATATTATAGAAAACCCAGCCACTCTTTGGTCCAGGTGACACAAACCCCAACCTCCCAATGAACCAAGTGATGTTGGTGGCAGGTAGTAATTACTGGCTCTCACAAGGACAGGCTCATTCCCCAGCAGGAAGCCAGTCCATCACCTGTCCAGCTACCTCCAAGCAGCTGCCTGGTAGTGGTGAGTCCTCCCTGGGTGCTGGCACCGTGTGGGCACTGTATACACCTGATTTTATGCAGTTCTGGCTACTTCTCTTGCATTCTGCCATTAGCCTCATTTTACAGACAAAGAAACTTAAGTTTGAAGTGGAATTCAAGTCGTTGGATACCAAAATCCTTAACCACAGAACTAGGATCCCAGCTATCAGGCCAGCACAGGGTCCACACCACCACCAAAGACAGGCCTTTCGGCCCACAAAACTAACACTGGCCCTGTCACAAGAGCTCCAGGGGCCTGAGGCTGGCTCTGGGCACAGGGTTCGGTGGGGTTTTCCCTTGTCTTCCCCATTTACCGCGATAAGAGAACTGTTGGTGTGTTGGGCTCTGGGCCCCTCGGGCCAGCTCACCTAGAAAAGCCCCGCTGATTTTCCAACTTGAAATCTCTGGGGGCCCCGCTCCTCCGCTGAGGTCTCAGAATTTGGGAGGAGGAAAAGAACGGAAACCCCCCTGCTTTGTGTTCCCCTTCCCGTGGCTCCCGGGTTCCAGCCCCATCCGAGGAAGCAGTGTGTCCTTTAAGCAAGTCGCTCGGTTCAATCCCATTTTGCAAGGAGGGAAACTGCGACGGAGCAGCGCCATCTGAACACCCGCGTCTTAACTGCAGGCCCTCCTTCACCTTCCGGGGTTCTGGTGAGAACAGGAGCCAGGAGTCACCTGGTTCAACTTCCTCCTGCCGAGACCCGAGAGATCCAGAGCCCAGTGCAGGCACCGGCTCGGGGCCCCCAGAGGCAGTTGTGCAAGGCGGAAACGGAGAACCTGGGGCTTCAGAACGCAGCTGGGGTTCTTTCTCCCTCCCCAGCTGCCCTGACCTGTCACTTGTAGAAAGAAAGCTGCAGCTGGCTGCGGAAGTGGGGACGAAAACTCACAGCCTCGGGTTGTCCCACCGGCCTCCCCAAGCCCCCTTCTCACCTGCTGGCTCTGCTCTTTGCTCTGCGCTGCAACAAGTCCGGCGTCGCTTGCCCGCGCCCCAGTCTGCGTCGGACTGCGCAGCCTTTGGCTGGGTCTCTTCACTGTCCCCCTCCCGGAGGCTCTCGGGGAGCGCTGCGGCTCGGCCAGGCCCCGCCCCGGAGTCCCCGCCCCCGACACGCCCCCGGCTGCCCTCCGCGAGCCCGCGGCCCCGCCCCTGCTGGAGGAGAGGCCACGCCCCCTGCCTTGCCCCATTATGTCCTCTCAGGGATCCCAGCCCTCCCGCCTACAGGTGGCGCAGGGGATGAGGCCCGCCACTGTCGTACCTAACGGTCCCGCCCCCTTCGGCCTCTCTCATCCTCCTCCGCTGGCGGCCTTCCCAGGGCCTCTCACCGTCCTCGCCTCCTCCACCTGCAAGCCCATCCCTGGCGGCCTGGGCGAGGCCACGCCCAGGCCACGCCCCTTCCCCAGGGTTCTCGGCCCCTCCCTAATCCCGTCGGTCCTGGCAGCCCCACGCAGGGCGCTGGCCCGGGCCCCCGCGCTGGCATTCCAGGGCGGCTGTATCCGGGTGCAACCCGGGAACGGCGTGGGAGCGGTTTTCGTTCCAAGTCCGAGCCTCTATTAGGAGGCGGCCTGGGCCCAGGAGCTTTTTGAAAATACTAACAGCTACTATTGATCGAACGCCTCTCGGGGAGCAGGCTCGTTGCCAAGCTGCTGTAAACGAACCAACCCTTGAATTCCCACCACTCGTGATGCACTCAGGCTGCGCCCATTTTACCGATGTGCAACCTGAGGCTTAGAGAAGGGAAGTCGTGGTCTTGGCGTCTCATGCTGGAGGCGTTGGTGAGCGGGATCCTGCCCCAAGTCCTGAATCACAGGCTTAATGCTGCCCCAGCTTGCCCAGACTGGCCCCTAGAGAAGTGGCCCAGGCCAGCCAGCTGTGGTGGAGCCAGAGGCGAGGGAGGGGGCGGCAGGAGGGGTTTTGGCCTGAGCTCCCCACGTGAACTTTCTCCCTTGAGAAGTGGCCTAGAATTAAGGGGGGCTGCAAAGGATTTCCAAATGGCTGTAGTGCCCCACCCTGCATCCCAGCCCTCCACACTCCCAGACTCTAGATGACCAGCCTCAGGCGGGTTCCTGGGGTTCCTGGGTTAATGACGGGAGCCATTAACCTGTGCAGCTGACAAAGCGCCTTCACCGCATTATCTCATCCACATCGCACACCACCACCATTGTGGGGAGGGTGTGCCAGGCATGTTGTGCTTGGATGGAATGGGCAGGAAGCTGGACGCCAGCCCAGCCCAATGGCCCTCAAAGTATGGTCCTTGGACCAGAGACATTGTCATCATTACCTGGGAACTTATTAGGAATTTATCTTCGGGGGCCCCATCCCAGTCCTAAATAAGAAACCCTGGAGCAATTGGTTTCACAAGGCCTCTAGGTGATTCTGAATTATACTGGAGCTTGAGGACCACTGTTGAATATGTGGCGAAGAAGGTAGGTCACCTTACTGAGGATCACCCAGACCGAGGCAGCCTCCTGGCAGCTCTAGGCCAGGCCAAAGCAAGGTACTTAGCCTCTCCACAATGAGCCCTGAAAAGGAGAACGGTACCAATACCAGTTCCTGGGGCTGGCTGCTGAAGATCAAACATTCAGAAGTGTCTGGCCCTCTGCTTGGACGTGCGCATGCCCAGTGAATGCCCTCTGTCCAGTACAAAGGCTGTTTTATAGAATCTTCACACCGAGTTGGGCAAGTGGAGCTAGGGAATCCCTGTAGTCCAATAGTGTCCCACTGGGTTGTCCTTCCCACAGAGGGACACTGTCCATCCTGCAGGAGGCCAAGGTCCTAGCAAGTTTCTGGATGAGATACAGATGCTACTGGTCCAGGGACCACACTTTGAGAACCACTGTGCTTTTCTGTCTTGGGCTGAATTCCAGCTCCGCACCTACCCAACCCTTGCAAAATGGGCATCCAAAACCTCCTCTTCCCCCTTTCCCTGCAAGCTGGGGTGTTTGTGGTGGTGACTTGCAGCTGGCAAAACAGCTGGATCTCATCTGCCCGCTCCTGTTCCCTGGGCAGACATTCCTCACATTAATCCCAACTGCTGCCCCTTCCGGATTAGAGATGGAGGCAGCTCTGGCACCTTGGAGGGCAGTTTGCGGGCGGCTTCTGGAATCTCAGCCATATTCCACCCCTACCATTCTCTGCAGCCTATGGAAAGGGGCTCCGAGCCTGGGCTCTGGTCCTGTTATGCAGACTACACTAGTGTGGGAAGCCCAGTGGAGACTGCAGACTGAGGCCCACACACCCTGTATCCAAACATTTAATAGACTGTTAAAAAAAAAAAGTTTATCCTTGTACTTGACAAATGTTCTTTAAAAAGATCCAGAAGACCATGTTCAAATTAAGAATCTCTGACTTCTGCACAGGAGCCCACCCACCCACTTCTCCTACCCTGTCCATCTCTACTCTGTGTCACAAGGGGACAGGGACTCAGTCATGTGAACCCTGCAGCCCACCTACCCACACTGTCCACACGCCCTGCCTGTGGCCAGTGCTTGGCGCCTCCAGGGAACACACACCAGGGACAGGATCATCTTCAGGAGGATGGACATGGACAAGAGGCTTGTGTCAGCCTTGGAACTAGGCTTGAAACCCAGGCCTTGGAACCCAGCCAGGGATCCGCAGGTTTGTAGATGCCTGGAGCATGATCCAGGAAGGGTGGGCTCCGGGTGGACACGGGAGCCCCTTCTTTCCTGGGACTATCAGTGGCATTTCCATTTGGCCTGATGTCCCAGCACGGTGCCTGGACCCTTAGGGGACAGGTGTTGAGTAGGTGCATATCTGAGTGCCTTGTGGAGATGGCTCTCTAGAACTGTCCTCATCCCTTTTCCTGGCAAAAATCAGACTTTGTCGCGATGTTGGGGCATTTTGTCAGGTGAAAAGCAGAGACGCTTCTGGTGAGAGACTCTGCCTACTGTGAAATTCTTCAGTTGATTCCAGGGGCCAGATGAGCAGAACCGCCCTAGAAAGCCTGGACAGAAGACTTCCAGCAGCCTCTTGGAGGTGGATGAGGTGGGATGCCAAGACTTCAAAGGGCTTTGTCCATGGGGGTCTCAGTTTCAGAAGTTCCCCTACCCCAGGGGTGGTGGAGGACCAGTGGAGCAGGAGACCCAGAAGTCCTCATGGCAGGAACATGAGCAGCAGGTTCTTGCCAGCGCCTGCACCTAGCAAAGCCCCTAAAACTTTGCCCTGCCCTAGGGTGGGAGAGGGAGAGTGTAATGTGTGTTTCCTTTTGCTATTGTCCTGGTCTGTTTTGCATTGCTCTAATGAAATACTTGAGGTTGGGTAACTTTATAAAGAAAAGAGGTTTATTTGGGCCCATAGTTCTGAAGGCCCAAGGTGGAGGGGTCACATTTGGTGATGGTTTATTATGGCGTCTCCAGGCAGCACATGGCAAGGGACAGGGAGAATGCATGTGTATCTGCCTCCTGCGCTCTCGCTCTCTCTTCTTATAGAGCCACCAGTATTCAGTTGCAACGGTCAATTTGAATTGCCAATTTGCTTGGACTATGAGATGCCAGAATTAAGAGGCTTCTGGGTGTGTCTAGGAATGATGGGCATGTGGGGCAGCAAACCGAAGTGGAGACCCTCCCTAAGCATGGGCAGCACCATCCAGTAGGATGGTTACTTGGATGGAATAAGTTGGAAAAGCAAGCACGCAGCGGCAGATGCAAGCTCCATTCTTCTTGAACAGGTTCTTGATTGCTGCTGCGATCGTCTGAGGATGTCAGGCTCTCGTTTCGTCACTCTTCAAAGAGACTCTGCCAATGACTCTCCAGAAGCCTTCAGTCTTGGACTAGGGTAGCACTGTTGATCCCTCTTGTTCTGGGGCTTCAGCCTCTTGGACCGCGCAGCTACTGGTTCCTCCAGCTCTCCAGCCTGCAGACGGCCATGGTGGACTATCCAGCTTCTGGTTGTATAAGCCAATCAATAAATTCCCTTTTTATAATCAGACTTCCTGTTGATTCTGTTCCTCTGGGGAACCCTGACTAATACATCAGTTATGGAGGCTCCACCCATCACTTTGTTGAATCTTCATCTCTTCCTGAAGACCTCACCTCCAAACACCACGTTCAGGTTAAATATCCACCCTCTTAATGAAACATAGTGAGGACTACATGTGAACCTGTGGGGGACACGGAGACCATATCTGGACCATAGTGGCTCTGTACCAAATCCCCCCAACTGTTTATTTTGCCCCTCAGTCTGCTATTGTGGTGATGTCCGTGGCAGAGGCATAGCTCTGCTCTATGCAATGTCCACTGGCTCACTTGGGGACAGAGTGTTCATTTCCCAGAAGGTGCACTCCCAGGCCAGCCAGCCATCAGGAGAGAGCCCAGAAGGAGCCCTGGGCCTCAGGCTGCTTTCTCTCCCAGATGCTGCCACAGGTGGCCTGGGCTCCCCCACAGCCAGCCTGCTGGACTTCAGGGCAAGAGAAAGAGGTAGGAGCCCGCGGCGTCACGGGGGTTGTTGTATTTGACCGTGGCCGTCGTCACATTCACAGGGAGGAGACATGGGCTCTGTGTCCTTGTCTTTTTTGAGGGGGCGGGTACTGGGGATTGAACTCAGGGGCACTCGACCACTGAGACACATCCCCAGCCCTATTTTGTGTTTTATGTAGAGACAGGGTCTCACTGAGTTGCTTAGCGCCTCGCCGTTGCTGAGGCTGGCTTTGAACTCGCAATCCTCCTGCCTCAGCCTCCCAAAGTGCTAGGATTACAGGCTTGAGCCACCACGCCCCACTCATGTCCCTGTCTTGGCGAGGATATGGCTGGTGCTCTAGAACAGCCTGTGTGACAGCTGTCATTGCAGAACATGCAGGTGCCTTGGGTAGGTCTCAGAGTGACTGAGTAGAAGTCCCTCTGATGGGAGCTGGGAGTCTGAATTAAGTTGATTTAAAGAAAAAAGATCTTTCTTCAAGAATTCTCAGCAGAGTTAGCATCTACCTGTCCTCAAACAACACCTTTCCATTAACGTTATAACTTAATTAGTGCTGTCCAGTCCTGGCGATGCCCCCAAGGGGCACACTGTCCTGAGGCCCATTTCGGAGATGTGGAAATGGACGTCCTGAGAAATTAACTTGCCCAAGGTCAACTGGGAAGTGATAAAAAAAAAGAGAAATGATAGTTTATAGCCAGCCCAATTTTCAGTGGCAGACATTGAGCCCCAAGGGAAACACTCAAACTGGGCAGGACCCAGGGACACCCAAGCCAGGAAATAGTTAACCACAGTTTCTCCAGCCTGGGAGAAACTAACTTAATTACTTTCTTTCCCTCCCTCCCTCCTTCTTTCCTTCCTTCCTCTTTTCTTTTCTTTTCTTTTTAGTGGGGCTGGGGCTGGAGCCCAGGGTCCTGCAGGCAGGCACTGTACCACGGAGCCCAGCCCTAGCCCGCCCCCGTCCTGCTTAAACACAGGAACTCCTGCCTTTGAATGGGTCCCGCAGGGCCACTGACCTTTTCTTCTTGCCCGGACGCTTCATGGGGATCTGAACTCCACACCCATTACTGCTGGGTGAGGGCTGGGGCATGGGCCCAAGTTCCCACTGGGGGTTCATTCCAATGTCAGTCACTTAACAAGGATCAGTGAGGGCCCTGCTCCCACCAGCTCTGTCCCTTGCTTCCTCCAAAGGTCCAGGGGTTAATCCCACCACCCCTGGCCTCGGGGACTTGCAGCGGCAGTGGGGGACCCAACCTGCAATGGTCAATGGCAAGGACAATAATAATGAGGGCAGCCCTCATTTGAAAAGGAAGTTTGCCCTGCACCAGGCATTGAAAAAATGACTGATTTAAGCATGTAAATTTAGCATGTGTAACTAATTTGATAACCAGCAGTGGTGTGGCACTCTATTATGAAGCTTATTTACCCATTTACTTATTTTACAACCCGTGGCACTCTGGTTACTGATTGAATAGCCTAACTGCTGTCCCCTTCCCACAATTTCCTGTTATACCAGTTCTCTTCCCTTTTGGGGCATCAGCTCAACCCCAGAGTGGGGGGTGGGCACCCTCAATCACGAGCCCACAGCCCTCATTAAACATCATTTTATTTGTAATTGATTTGTATGCACTAGTCGTTTTGCATATTATGGACCATACGTAAAAATAAAATATAAAGCCGGGCGCGGTGGCGCACGCCTGTAATCCCAGCACTTTGGGAGGCTGAGACAGGAGAATCGTGAGTTCAAAGCCAGCCTCAGCAATGGCGAGGCGCTAAGCAACTCAGTGAGACCCTGTCTCTACATGAAACACAAAATAGGGCTGGGGATGTGGCTCAGTGGTCGAGTGCCCCTGAGTTCAATCCCTGGTACCAAAAATAATAATAATAAAAAATAAAATATAAAAGATTAATATATGAATTAAAAGATAAATAAGTATAAGCATGTAAAATAAATAAGGCAGTAAGATATTTTTAAATATTTCATGAATTATATATCGCAGGCCTGTCATTTTCTGCTGACCCTGGGAGGTCACTCTAGAGGGAAGGTGTCACGGCCTTTATGCTCACATGGAAGAGAGTTGTTGGAACAGCAAAGGAGAAAACAGAAGATTCCCCAAACGACACTTCTCCGGGGTCCCCAGATTCTCACAAGCCCCCGAGCAGGACAAGGAGACACTGCAGAAGGAAGAAGACAAAGGAGAGCTTTCACACCTGATTCCCTGAATCAGGCCTGAGGTGACAGGGAACACTCCCGTCATCCAAGAAGCCCACCGCGCAGACATCACCCCCTTGCAGTTAAGAAAGCCAAGGCTCAGAGAGTCACTTTGGAAATATTTCAGGTTTGTGGCCAGCATTTAAAAATTGGGAAATTTCACATTCACACTTACACATATGGCTCCTGTTGGAAAATAGCAGCGGACATCTTGACGCGCATTCAGACAGGTCAAGGGCTGGCTGGTCCTGGGTCATGGTGGTCCCCTTCAGTTCAGCGCGTAGCCTTCGCTGGCCACAGTCCCCACCACTCCCTATTGCTCACCCAGCTTGCTGCCCTTGTTTCTGCAACTCGCCTGGTGCTGGTGGGCATCTGAGTTTGCAAACAGGGGTCAATAGAAACAGCTGACCTTCAGATGAGAGCATTCTGAGAAGCTTCAGTGCCACCCAGGGAGACAAGAACACCACACCCCCTTCTTTCCTTCCTTCTCCGACCCTCCCCAGGAAAGCCCTGGCATCCGCACAGCCCTCCTCTGTAAGTCACGGCTGTGACCTCAGTCCAGCCTCTGCTTTCTAGCCAGGTGACGAACCTTGGGCATGGTGCTTCTCTTCCCTGGATTTGTTCCCTCACCTGTAAGCTGAGGGCATGTCACAAATAATATTTGCTGCTTGAAGTCTATAAGATGGACTGGTTAATTGTTTCCAACTCATTTTATCTAGGAAGCGGGAGGAAAAGATCAAGAAATCAAACTTCCTGCCTCTTCCCTGTAAAGTGACCATGTAGCGCCCTCTGGTGTCCACAGTGCACAGTGCAGCTAATCCGGAGCAGCCTGGACCGATGCAAAGACGTGGAGCAGGAGGAGGAGTCCACAGCTGTCCTGGTCTCAGGTTAATTCCCTTCCGCCCAAGGACCAGGAAAGGGTGGAGGTGGAAGTAGGTCTCCGCACAGGTTCCAACTGCAGACACCCCACTCTGCACAGACAAGGACACTCGGGTGGTGGGATTGATAGGCCAAGGCTAGCTGATCTAAGTCCCCGCGGGTGCCTAGAGCCTAAAGAACCCGAAGACTCTCCATTTAATATTGGTAACGAAATGACAAACCACAGCAGCTGTGAATTATAAGCATGGCAAGTGTAATCTAATTGCTCCTGAAAAACAGCTATTAACTGGTTCTTGCAAAGCCCCCTAAATTGCTGTTGGCTGGAGAATCCCTTTCAAGCTCAGGGTCCAGGAAAAGAACCTCCAACTGCACTGCAGCACTGGCTGAATGGGGTGACTGTCACTGTCACCCTTCTCCAGCTGCCGCCTCAGTGCCCCAGGGAAGCAACTTTGCAAGTCTCCAGGGATCCCCCACCAGGGGTTACCCGGTCACACCAGCAGAGCCTGGGAAGCCCTTCTAGAGTGGGTTTCTTCCTGGTGCGCACCTCCACATTCTAGCCAGGCACAGGTGCGTCTGCTCAAAGGCGCCTAGGCCCTTGCCTGCAGGCTGGCTTCGAGGCAGGCTAGGAACTAGAGTCCCTTGCAGCCTTGCATCAGCAATACCGGTGTCCCTCCTGATGCTACTCCAGAAAATACCCTGCCCGTCCTCCTCAAGGTCCCGTCCAGTGGTAGCTGGCTGGACCAGTGGCACTTGTCCTCTCCCTGGTGCCCTTCGTTCCTCACGGGTCGCCGCAGGGAGAGGGGATGTGTCAGCGAGGCTACAGAAGCCATGGTATCGCCAGCCTGGCTTCCTTTGTCCCTCGCAGGACCAGCATCCCCAGGAACCGGAGTGCACTGATGGCCCTCATCCCCGCACACGTGACAGAGCGCCAGCTAGCTGGCTTAAGTGGGCGAGGTTTTGAAGACAACCTGGGAGGGGCACTTCAGGGACATGGTGTCTTACAGTCCTCTCTGAGGAGGACACACCTCCCTAAAGCACTTTTCCCAGGACTCAGGTCCCACGTACTGAGAGCGAGCTTTGGTGTTTCGGATGAGAGCTGGAGGACTGCCCTAGTCCAGCATCAGTTCTCGAGGTCACCCTGCAGCGAGAAGCTCCTAAATCTTGACTGAGGACAACAAAGGTTTATTTCTCACGTTAAAACGACCACTCATGATTCCTGTCCCCTGGTGAAAGCAAGCCACTGACTGAGCTCTCCACTAGAGGGCAGTGCCCTCCGGGTGGCAGGTACTGCCAGTCACAGGACGGTGGGTGGGGCTGTCTGATCTCTCAGGGACTGGAAGTGGAAAACGGGACTGAAAGGACAGTTCTCACTGGAACTCCCGACAGCCGGATTCTGGGCGACAGAGTCCCCATGTGCAACGATTAGAAAGTAGCGGGATGCAATAAATCATGTTTAATACTACAAATGCAGAAAGTCATGCTTATGCACAAGTACCGTATACTGGGCAATAATATTAATGGCAATAATACCATTATATGCACAAATTACATACATTGTATATATGCATCAGCATTCAGAGCACAGCACTAAGGGGCGAAACGCCTGCTCTAAGGATTTGGCACGCAGAGCGCCAGGGCGGGGGCTAGACCTAAGAGAAGGCAGCTGTGCGCACGCGCGGCAGGTGCGCCTGGGGGTCCTCGCGGCGGGCTCTGGTTGGATGCCACCCTGCGTCGTGTGCAGCTCCGCTCTGTTTCCCGCCTCATTAAGTGCAGTACCTTCTAAGACAGGAAAATCCTCCCGGGAAGAGAGATGACCTGGAAAATGTAATCAGACTGGAGAACGGAGGTCACGCACGAGGGGACCCGCACTTGTCCCTGCGCGGGCTTGCATTCCCCGCGTGGACAGGTTGGAGTCCCGACAGGAATGATGGGCGCTGATCACGCTGTCATTGCTGTCCTGGTGACCGTGATGGCCGCCTCCGTCGCCAACAGCGCCGCAGTCCCCACGGCCCCTCTTGCGCTCACTGGGTGTGGGACGCTGCCCTGAGATCTCGTCCTTAAAGAGCCCATTTTACAGATGGGAAAACCAAAGCCTGGAGAAATCGAGTCTGAGTCAGGGGCGAGGTCAAGCAGCTAGGAAGAGGAGGGAGAGCCTTTGGGCCCAGCCCTTCTGACTCCAGAGTCCCATCTGCACTGCGGGGACCATGGGCAGGGCTGGTGTCTCCCCGGGAGAGCCCCAAGGCAGAGCTACCAGCGCAGGGCGGCTGCCGCCCCCTCCAGCAGCGCCTCCCTGCTGTGTAAGAGCGGAGTGTCTGACTCAGGGGGTTGGAGGGATGCGGAAGTTCAGGCCTAAGCCTTGGCCTTCAGCAGTTACCCAGCGAACAGCGGGTTCTGTGAACATCCTAAGTCCTAATGGAACCCAGACGCATCTCTGCGGACCGAGAACCCTCTCCCTGGCCGCCAGGCGTGAGCAGATGTCCGCGGCATCTGAGGCACATCCTCAAAGGCCATGGAGCCTGCCTCCGCCTCCCTGGGATCCATCTGCACTGCCCAGGAAGGGCACACGCCAGAGGGAAGGGTCCTCTGTCCTGGACTCTGCACAGAAACCGCACAGTTGAGGACGATGACGAAACGTGAGGAAGGTCCAGGGCCTTGGCGACCGTGAGCATCAAGGCCAGGCAGACCCAAGAGGGAGATGTTTCCATCTTGCTGAAGCCACTGAATCTGGGGTCTTTTGTTAACTGAATGACAACCCGTCTCTGTGGCTTCTCTGTTTCATTGGGGCTCAATGGACTCTGGGCATGACCTCCTCCCCACGCTCATCTCCACATTCTGAGGCGCTGCTGTGGTTTGGACACGGAATGGCCCTCGTGGTCCCTGTAATAAAGGCTTGTTCCCCAGAGTGGTCCTATTGGGAGGTGCTGTGGCCCTACAGGAGGACAGGCCTGGTGGGAGCTCCATAGCTCACTGAGGGCACTGTCGGGCCCTGACCCTTGCTCTTCCTCTCTTTTGCTTCTTGGCTATGAGGTGAGCAGCTTGCCCCTCCTTCAGCTCCCTGCCATTATCACCCAGCATGCCCTCCAGGAGCCCAAAGCAGTGGGCCCACCCAATCTTGGATAGGTACCTCCAAAACTGTGAACCAAAACAAACCTTTTCTCTTTATAAGTTAATTACCTCAGGTATTTTGTTACAGTAACAGGAAGCTGCCTAATACAAGAACCCTGACTTCAGCCCTCATTACCCAAACAGAACCTCCCATCTTTACTCCTTGTGTTTCTGTGTAAAGTGCTCCTCCCTGTGACATCCCTGCCCCATCTGTAGAGCAGGAAGTGAGCTCAGCATCACTGAGGAATAGAGAGACAACTGAGGCCACAGGTCCAGGGCTTCAGGCTTTACAAAAAGGATAAAGTTTGCTGGGCACACACCTGTAATCCCAGCAATTTGGGAGGCTGAGGCAGGAGGATTGCAAGTTCGAGGCCAGCCTCAGCACCTTAGCAAAGCCCTGTCTCAAAATAAAAATAGAAAGGACTGGGGATGTAGCTCAGAGGTAGAGCACCCTGGACTCAATCCCCAGGACCCCTCCCCCCCGTTCCCCCCCACAAGCATGACATTCAAGAATGAGGACAATGGTGGCAATGGAAATGATAATGGTCAGGATGGCTGGCAACAGCAATGAGATTCTGTTGGTGCTGATGATGACGGGGTGATGGCCGCTCATCACCACCATCGCCATGGTGATGATGTGGCTGCTGGTGGTGTCCTGGAGAGAGTGGTGGGGACCTGGGCGCTGCTCCCAGTTGTGTGGGTGGAGTTCTTTTTCTTGTTCCGGTTCTTGGCTCACCTTTTCTTACCAAGAGGCCCCCCCGGTTTTCCGGTTGCAGAGCTGGTCTGCTGCAGGGCACCCACTCGGCCAAGCCTCCTGTGTTCCCGTGCGCGTCTGTGGAAGCCTTCTCCTCTCGGCCTCTGTCCCCTGCCTGTTCCTCCCGCTGTCTGTGGGGCACAACCCGCTCCCCCTTCCTGTGCGCCCCACTCCCAGTCCATCCTGGAGCCCAGTGACTTCATCTCCTGAGGCATCTGGATTCTTCCATGTCTTTCCACCTCTATCCCTCCCACCCGGTGGCCCTCACCACGGTGTGCCTCCTGGCACATCGCCCCCCAGATGACCCCCTGCTTTCTTTCACTCTTGCTCCCTACACTGTCTCTCTGCTCAGCAGCCAGAAAGTCCCTTTAAAAACACAAATCAGACCCTGTCACATGTCTGACGCCCATTTTCCTATGGAGTTCTATGGGCATCTTAGGCAAAAATCCAAGTTTCACTCCAGGCATGTGACCCAGCGCCTGCCAACTTCCCGCTCCTCCCCACCCACACTTCAGCCGCAGTTTCGCTTTCTCTAATGTCCCAAGCCCCTTTCCACCCCTGGCCCTTTGCACGTACTGTCCCTTCCTCCAGAAACACTGCCCCCAGATCTGCACAGTCAGCAGCAGGGTGAGAGTTCAGGCCAGCAGGTCTGGCTCCAGAGCCTCTTGAGACCACAGCCCCGGGGCAGTCTGTCCTAGCGAGCCTGGGAAAAGTGTGAAAGCCATTGGTTTGCCCAGTGCACATTGTGATCACTGCTAGGTAGCTTCTATGCTCAGCTGGAAGTTTCTCGAGGGAGAAGATCTGCTCCCCACGCCTCAAACCACACTTGGCGCACCTCAGGCCTTCAAATGCTGGCTGCATCTTCCAGACCAGCACCAGGCAACATGTCATGCTCACGAGCCTCCACCAGGTGTCGCCCTTTCCTCTGAAAACGGCCCTGGGGTCCCGCACAGTGGTCCAGGCTAGAGGCACGTGGGACACCAGAGGATGCTAGGCCCCAGCAGAGCAGGGTGGCTCCCCCGCATGCATAGGGACTAGAGCTGTGGGAAGGAGCTCACCAGATCAGACCCCATGGAGATCGCAGCCTCAGTCCCCGGATTCTAGTCCTAACCGAGGACAGCAGGAGAATTCATTCAGCTTTCTGAGCCTGTGTCCTCACCTGCAAAGTGGGAGCCACACAGCTAGGACAGGACACAGGGGAGGGGCCAGGCCTGATCTGACCATCCATGGTTTTGATTTGCTGTCTTGCCTGCATGTGTGTTTTGAGTTGACTCCTGCATTTTCTGGGGAAGGCAGGGCCGTTTGCCAACCTCTCTACCTCATGGACTCCATCTCTCTTGGTGGAAATAAAATGAAAGACTCACCAGCCTGGCATTCTGAGGAAGAAAAGACCGGGATGAGGAGATATGAAGGGTGTCAGGGAGCCGGGGGCCCGAGTGGACCACACCTCTGTGACACCCTTCTGTTCCTACACCCAGCAGATCCTGGGGAGGACAAAGGTCTTTCTTGAGAGGCAGATGCACTGAAGTTATGGAGATAAGGGGGTTGGATTGGCACCCCTCCCTCACCCTGTCCCCACACCGTCCTTGGCTGTGTGACTCAGGTGGTCCCCTGTCCTCTCTGGGCCTTTTTCTGTTGAATGGGCCTCCACCAGGCATCTCCAGGCTGATCTCTAAGCAGGGGAAGCTGCTTCAAGCCACATCCTATGTGAAAGCCAGATGTGCAAATAAAGAAAAGCTTCCAGAGGCCCGGGTGTGGGCCCAGAGCCCTGCCCCGCGCCCTCCCCAGGCCCAGGCGGCTGCTGCTCGTCCTCAGCAAGTGCAAGTCTTGATGACTCTGCAGTCCTCAGGGCTCCCCAGCTGTCCCCCCACAGCCTAGCCCCCTCCTCTTGAACACCCCACCCCTGACCTTTCCACACAGGCCCTGGAACCACAGGAGGCTTGGAAAGCAACCATGGAAGGGGGCCACCTTCATCCACCGCCTTCCTCGATGGCGAAATAAGTGCAGAGGGGTCTGGGACAAGGCCCAGGTCCCCTGACTCCCAGGGCAGAGCTGGCTGCTCCCAGCCCATCTGCACCCGCCCCCGCCCCTGGCCCACAGCCTCTCTCCAGGACTAGGGAGAGTGGGCCGGATGTCCATGGGGGCCAGGGCTGGTGTTGGGGCCAGCGGGACGCCAGCCCATCCCCCAAAGGTCTTCACCCTCACTCTCCCCTCCCAGTGGTAATTAACTCCAGGCCAGGCCTGCCGGAGCTCCTCAGCTGGGACCTAGCGCCTGGCCAGCCCCTCACTCCCAGAGGGGACCGTGTCTGCTGGTTCTCCAGGCCCATCTCTCACTGACCCAGCATCTTCTCCTGCAGCTGCTCTCACTCCTCACAGAAGGACCTAGAAGCTCCAAGTTTCTACTCCTGTTTCCTCATTGCCCAGCCGAGTAATCTAGAGAAAGTCAGTGTCCCTCTCTGACCCTCAGTCTCTTCATCCCTATCCAAGCAAACAATCATGATTGATAACAAGAGAGTTGTTCTCAATTTTAAGTGAGAAAATAAGTCTTAAGTACCTGACTCATGATATGCTATTGTTAGACCCTTTTGTTGTGTTTTTAAGTGCTGCCAGTGGAAGAAATGGAAATTTCTCCTCCTGGAATTCCAGCGCTTGAGTCTAGTTCCAGTCTCTCTTCCCCTTGCTACCTCCCCTCTCTCCTCTGCTGCCTGGCCCTCTGCCCGTCCTCCACTCAGGTCCAGTGGCCTCTGCCCGCTCCTTCCTCCTCCCACTCTGTCCATCCTCATCCTCCTCTGCCAACCCAGATCATTCCGGGGCCGTCCTTCTTGCCCTCCCAGCGCCGGACGGGTCACACGCTCTCCCTGGCGTGAAGCCGGCCTGCGACCCGTCCAGCTAGGGCCAGGCACACAGGTGGCATCCGCCTCCTGGTCAGCGCCGGGAAAAGCAGCACTCGAGGCTCCCCAACAGGCTGAGCACCACCAACCCCAGAAGGTCCCGCTCCACCTGGCTCGGCCGCTCCGCCCCAGGGTAGGGGCGGCGGCTCCCCTGCCTTGCCCTTCTTGGGCCGCTGCTTTCGTGTGCACCGCTGTTCTGCCATCTGGTGGCCACTTTGGGAATTACCGTGCTCGGGTGGGTTGTAGGCTGTTCCGTGATCTCCACACACCCGCCAGGCCTGGCCTCGGAAGAGGACCTGAGCCTAGTACATGAGGACCCAGACCTGCTGTCCAGATGCCCAGCTTGCCAGATAATCCAACCATGGACACATCTATTTAAAACTCCTGCCAAACCCTCCTCCAAGATGGATGCCTAGTGAGACCCTCTCTCCATCCCATCTGGACCATCAGCAGCCCAGTGCCTGGATATCTCATTTGGACAGCTATGGTCATGTCCATGTTTCCAGTCCATTCTCAGCCTCTGATGCCATCTATTGAAGATGAAAGTGGCATCCTGATACAATTTGCAGAAGGCCATGCCCAGGTTCCCCCCACAGGCCCAGCCCAGCAGCAGAAGGCACTGAGCACATGGACACAGCTCAGTGGACATCAGCAGATGAGTGGACCAAGGGAGAGGGAGCCTTGGGCCAGCCCCTCAGGCAAGGAGCAATTTCTAGGGAAGTTAATGACGTTATTCTTTCATATTGCTTTTTTTGGGGTTACCTTTTAGATAGCATGGCAAATGTATATATTTTTCATTTGCTGAAGTGATATGAATTTTCTTTTAAATTTATTAGCTGGGCAAGGTGGGATATGCCTGTAATCCCGGGGCTCAGGAGGCTGAGGCAGGAAGATTGTGAGTTTAAAGCCAGCCTCAGCAACTTATGGAGGCCCTAAGCAATTCAGGGAGACTGTCTCAAAACTAAAAATAGAAAGGGCTGGGGATGTGGCTTAGTGGTTAAGTGCCCTGGGTTCAATCCCTGCTACCAAAAAATAAAATAAAATAAAATGAATTTCTTTAATTTGAAAAAGTACATTTATTTAAAGAATAATATTCAAAACATGGGGTTCCAGGTGGGTTATGGGTATGGCAAAAATTGGGAATGGGAAACAAGAATGGTCATGGTCCCCACCAGCCTCCCGTTGGACAGATGGGGAAGCCGAGGCCCAGGGGGTGGGGACTCCCTGCGGTCACACAGCAAGTGAGCACCAGGGGAACACCTGTCCCCCTCCTGTCCTCTGATTCTAGGCGTGGCTTTCCTGGTCCCTTTCTCACTCCCTGGTGGCACTTGGGGTGGGGCTGGTCGGGTGCCAGGCTGGTGGCTGGCGGCCCTGAAGATGGTGGGACAAGAACATTGTTTGAGCGGCCTCCTCTCCATCTCCAGAGCGACATCTGGCGGGACAGGACATGGGGCTCAGCCCATCCTCACCAGATGCATGAGTAGAAGAGGGAGCAAAGATGTGGAACCTCAAGCCCTGCCCTGAGGGGCCCCAGAGTCCTGGGGGACAAGGCCGGGTGTGGCAGCCATGCCAAGCTGTGGAGGTCCCCTGCTGGCCCAAGTGGGCAGCAGGTGGACGTCCCAGGGCAGAGGGCCAGTGGAGGTGGGGGTGCGGGAAACAGGGAGGTGGACGCAGCATTTGGGGCCTAGGGAGAGGTGCGCCCCCTGGGGCTGATGGGGGACAGGAGAGAGGCAGCAGAGTGGAGGGACGGCTCTTCCTGAGGACGCCCTCACCCCCAGCATCTGACGGCTCTGGCTCCGGCCCTGCCACTCACCAGTGTCATCTTCATCATGGTCATGGTCATGGTCATGGTCAGCAGGTCCTGATCATCTTCCCCCTTCTGCAGAGGGCTGATGGGATCAGATGAGGAGGGTGCTCAGGGCTGGTGTAGGCATGAGGGTAGGGGTCAGGTTCAGGGATGGGTCACGGGTACCAGACACATGGCACTGTTCATTGCCCTGGAGGTCCTACTGCTTGGGGTTGGGGCTGGCTGGGGATGAACCAGGAGGCTGGAGAGGGCCCAGGGGTGACCGTGCTGGAGACAGACTCAGGGTATCATCCCACTGCCCAGACTGGGTGGGGCAGGGCTAGGAGCAGAGGCCAAGGGGCGGGTCCCGTAACCCACGCTCTATCCCTGGGCCTCTTTCTAGACTCAAGAATTAGACCTTGGCTCTCCTGGACCAGGCCTTGGGGACTTGGCAGCTTATCCTGGCATTGTGGCTGAGTTATCCCCTCTGCAGAATGGGGACGGCGGTTATCTTCTAATCTCTGCCTGGCTCAGCCTCTGCCAGGAGACCCCTGAGGACAGAGTTGACGTCCCTTCCCACCCAGAGACTTAAGGGAGGGGGCCTCAGAAGACAGTCCTCGGGGCTCTGCAGGAACATGGGCAGGTCTTCCCAGGACCCGCCTGAGGAGGACTTAGGGCTTGACCTGCAGCAGGGTAAGCTGTTAATATGCAGGTGGTGGGTGCCAGTCCGGGGGCTGCAGGGAAGGAGCCAGGCGGGTTGGGGGTGTGCTGGAGCTCTGGTGGGGGAACCATGCATGTGGGCGGGGCCCCCTGCTCCAGATGTGGCTTCAGATGTGTGTGGCTCAGAGGCCTCCAGGCCAGGCCAGCTGGGCTGCTAGGCCCTCCTGTGCTGGCTCCTTGAGTCTCCAGGACAACAGGGAAGGTGGCGGGGTGAGCTGAGGGGCACCTCCATTGTTCAGAAGGGGAAACCAAGGCCCAGGGGTGGAGCTACAGCCCCCAGGCCAGCAGCAGCTGAGCGACCCAGGCTGAGACCACAAGCGGGTCTTGTGACACCTGCGCTGGGCCAGGGTGACAGGCCGAGGTAGCCCAGGCCCTATTCCAGGCCCCCCAGTGAAGCAGGGTGGCGTTCACTGTCACCTACAGGGATGACTGAGGTGCTGGAGCCAGGGTCACCGAGCAGCAGGGCTGTGGTTGCCACGAGATGCCGGTACTTCACAGTGCTGGGAGGAACGCAGCGGGCAGGGGGCCCCGGGCGCCCGCGGGTGGGAACACAGTTCTTTGATCAGCTGGAAATTTGGGGGAAAATAAAACTGGGTTGCCTAGAGGAGAGGAACTGGGATGTTGCTGTATTTCGGGGGAAAGATGAGCTCGATGGAGCTGGAAAAGGTTCCAAAGGGTCACGTAGGGAAGGGAGTTACCCCTCCAGTGTTTCCAGGCACAGAGGCTGCACTCCATTCCAGGAGCACAGCAGCGGGGTGACCTTGTGACATGGACATGGTGTCTGTCTCAGGCTCTGCTCGGGTGGGAATATGGGGTGCTGAGCACGGAGTCCTGAAGCCACCCTTGTCTGGGCTGCAACTTTGGGCACTGTGTCTCCTCCCTGCCCCCAGCAGGGTCCCCTCAATGGACCCCTAGGCTATTCCCGAGGATTATGCAGGACCAAGTGCGGGAGCCCAGGGCAGGGGACAGGCCTGAGCTCACTCTCCCCGCACTCCTGTCTCTGGCCCCGGATCCCACACATTTGGCGGCAAGAGACCAAGACAGCTGCGGGGAAGCTGTAGAGGCCCTAAGAGGCAGATGCAGGGCAAGCTGTCTCCAGGAAGAAAGAAATGGGATTGGCACTGCTGGGCCCTGGGAAGCGGAGCCCACTCCGGCTTCTGTGTGTGAACGTGTTTCCAGGATGCATGGTTTTTCCTGAGGAGAAAGTGGCACAGCCCAGAACTTCTAAGGCCAAGGCAGAGTCTCCCAGCCAACACCAGCATTGCCAGAGGCAAGGGCCCCTGCCTGCCTGTGCCTCTTTTCCTCCCCAGCTGGATGCCTTGAGGATTCCAATGGAAGTCCACATTTGACCCTTAGAGATTCATTCCTTTGTCTGGCTCTGGAGAGGCATTCTCAAGAGGACATACACTAGGCATGAATGGGAGTCACATAGATGCAGGTACTGGCATATTAGCTGTGTGACCTTGGGCAAGAAACTTAATTTCTCTGTGCCTGTAGAATAAGGCCCTCTGGCTGGGTGCAGTGGCGCATGCCTGTGATCTCAACAGCTTGGGAGGCTGAAGCAAGAGGATAGAGAGTTCAGAGCCAGCCTCAGCAACTTAGGGAGGCATGCATAGAAAGTAGGCTGTTCAGAGAAACAGCCATTCCCCTCCTTTGTTTCTGTGGAGAGGAAACTTCTGCTGCTTGGCCCCACCTAATGCTAAGGACTGGGTGGGAGGGCTCCTTCTCCCCAGGCTCCCCCTCTTCAGTGAATAAATAGCTGCAGTAGCCAGCAGGCACTGTGCTGGGTGTTTCCGCCACTGCTGAGGAAACCAAAGCACAGAGAAATGAAGTTACTTGCTCAAAGACACACAGCAACTAAGAAACCAGGGAGACTCAAGTCCAGGTATTTGCAAGTGCCAGGCTTGGTCTTTGGAGTTCACTCAGTCATTTGCCTTTTGCCATGAATCGGAGGTTTCAGATCCACCCAGACAGGACAGTGGGGTGGCAGTGGTGGGTTGGGGGAGGTGTTGAGGCCTTGGGAAGAGAGCTAGGGTTTGTGGGCCCTGGAGAAGGGGAAGGGGGCTCCCCGGAGGAGGAGACACGAAGGTCCCATCGTGGTTTTACAGAAAGATGCTCCCAGGTGGTTCACAGGAAAGGGGTCCAGGGAGTATCAGGCCAGGACCGGTGTGGGGCTGGACAGGGCAGCAAGGGCCAGGGATTCTGCTCTTTGGGCAGCCAGCTGCCCAGCTCTTTGCTCCTGGGAGGCAGGAATCTCTCCTCGCCGGGGGAGGGGCGGGACTGTGAGGCTCCTGAGCTATTAGAGGCATCGCAGCCTGGAGCCTGGGGACGTGAGGAGCCCCACCCCCACCCAGCTAGCAGCAGAAGCCGGGCCTTTCATCCCGGGAAAGGGACCCCCCCAGACCCTGTCACTTTATTGAATTCAGCCGAGCCTTTTATTTCTAATTCAGGAAGTGTCCTGACAATAAAGACATCATCGATATATTAACTCACCTCTTCAAGATTTCAAGCACTTTCGGGGGAGAGATTTTCCAAATGGAAAACAACACTGTAATAAGGGGAACAGTGTGCTCCTGGCTGTCCCTGCGTTTATGGCCGGCCTCTGGGAGGGGTGCTGGGAGGCCGGGAAAAATTCACAACCAGCCTGGGAGGATGAGCTCCCACCAGCCGGGCGAGCCTTCCAACCCAGCCTCTGCCACTGGGTATCCCCGGATCTCCATCTGCAGAAATTGTAAGAAATCACAGGATGCAAGGGCAATTTGTTAAGAGTCTCAGCCACGCTCTCAGACCCACTGACCCGGGATTGGCGAGGCTGCTGGCGTCTGTGAAGCGCCCCCCCCCTTTTTTTGGTACCAGGGATTGAACCCAGGGGCACTCGACCACTGGGCCACATCCCCAGCCCTATTTTGTGTTTTATGTAAAGACAGGGTCTCACTGAGTTGCTTAGCGCCTCGCCGTTGCTGAGGCTGGCTTTGAACTGGCCATCCTCCTGCCTCAGCCTCCCGAGGAAGCCATCTTCCAGCGGAGGCCTGTGCTGGATTCCTTTGGGGCACCTGACTCCCTGTAGAAGAGGAAGGACTTCTCAGTTTACAGGTGAGAAAAGCTAAGTCCTGCAGAGTTGCCCGGGTTGTTTAGTGTCACATAACTAGAAGATGGCAGTCCTGATGGGGTCCCAAGGGCTCCAACCCAAGTCCCTTTGCTGAGAGGTGGGAGAGGACTCTGGCAGTGAGCAGGTACCCCAGCCCAGCACCCCCCTTCCCCTTCACAGTCAAAGTCTAGCCATCTTTTCCTTAGTGGAATTTGCATATTCATTGTGGAGAACCTTCTAGAAGCTAGTGCAGGGATGAAGTGTACACATGGCTAGCAAGTCTGGAAAGGTGGAAAGCAGGCCCCGGTCTCACTGATTTTCAGTGGTCAGGTCCTTATCCCCTGTAACCCAAGGGCCCCTCCTCACTGGAGAAGGGACAGCCCTAGCCCCTGACCTGAGGTCCTCAGTTCCTCACCACCAGGAACAGCCCCCAGACAGGGGTGGGTCCAGGCTGCAGGTGAGCACTTTGCCGATCCTCCTCGCTCACTCCCTCCCACCCCCATCCCTGGCCTCTGCCCCATCCTCCCTGGTTTCAGCTCTGCCGGGGACTGGCTAGGGGCAAGGGAGCCCCCAGGGAGCCTGGATCAGCTCGGAGAGCGGGCAGGGGGGAGCTCAGGGCATGCAGAGGTGTGTTTTGAAATCTGCTTCCTTTTGGCCACGCTTGAACTTCCAAGCTGCCGGGTTTGACTGACAGGCGGGGAGGCAGCGCCGGCTCCCTGTGGAGCCCTGGGGCAGAGATGGAGGGGCTCGGCAGGGGCTCCCGCTCTGGCTGCATCCTCTGTCCCTCCTCCTGCTGCTCTCAGGACCTGGGGGAGGGAACCTGGGGTTGGGCTCACAGTGCCCAAGAAGGCCAGGTGCAGATGGGGATCTGGGAGGCAGAGACAGAAAGATCCCAGAGTCCCAGCAGCCCGGGTCCTGGAGCAGGTCTAATAGCGACAACAGCCGGAAGAGACGTCAGGTACTGAACTCTTGCTCATCATTAAACATACTTACGAAAGGAGTTTTCTTTGAAAGAGCTTAGAACTGTGCTGCGCCTAGTCCAAGCTCTGGACACATCTGTAAATGAAGAAATCTCCTGAGCCCCAGGCCCGCCATGTCTGTCCCCTGCACCTCCCTGGCCCTGCTCTCTCTCAGGACAACTCCTGAACTGCCCATCCCAGGCTCCCTGCCAACCCACTTCCTGTCCACCTTGGCCCGTGGGAAGGCCCAGCTGGAGGTTAGCGGGGAGGAAGACAGGAGTATGGCCACTCCCGCCTCTCCCTTCCCTCTTTGGTGGCCTCTGGGGCAGTGGCTGGGTCACCTCTGTGGTTCCAGCTCTATGGGCAGCTCCCTGTCTGACTGTGGGTCCACTTCCCCCACCCCTTCAAGCTCCCAGGCTATTTTGTTCCTCAAATGCTAGGAACATACCAGGCCCCTGCTGCGGCTCGTCCTGGGTGGAACCAGCTCCGGGCATACAACTCCCTGTGCTGAAGCACCTTGCCCAAGCCCTGGTTTCCTCGTGGACCTGGACTCATGGAAGCCCCTGCTGCGTGCCAGGCTCAGATCACTACCTTGAGGGGGTCTGTCATCCAGAGGAGGAGAAGGGTACTGATCAGATTATGACAGATGCAAGGGGAGGGACCTCAAGAGGGGCCCCATTGTCACTCGGGTCAGCAGGCATCAGGGAAGTGCTGTTTCCAGGCAGGATAGGACATGCTGTCCTGAAGCACAGGGACTCTAGCTGAGGACCTCAAGGGCTGGAGAGAGGGGCCCCTCCAGCAGGCCACATAGGCCTGAGGAGCCTGCTGAGATGGGTGGCCTGGCCTCCTCCTCGCACCATAACTCTGGCTGCCCACTCTCTGGAACTGACATTTTGCAAAGGAGGGAATCTGTCTGGAGAGGGACAGTGACTCCCCTGGGGACCACGGAGCCAGGGAAAGCTGGGTCACCTCGTCCTGGTGTAGATTCCAGGGCCGCCTCTGCGTGCTGAAATGCACTGGCCAGCTGCAGCTCGCGCCGCCTCCTCCCTCCCCAGCTTCCCTCCAGCTCCTGGCCCAGGCCGCTCAGAAACCACAGCTCCGGGCCCCCCGCCAGAGCCTGCCCCCTCAGCGACCCTCTTCCATGGCCTCTTAGAAACTGGCTCTCCATCTCAGGAGGCGCTTGTCAGCCCTCCTGAGCTTGTGGGGTGTGTGTTTGTGTTTACCTGGGCGTGTTTCCTCTGTAGTGTGGGGTGAGGGGCAAATAGGGCCTTCTCTAGGCTTGGGGTACCCCTTGCCTGTACTGTGACCCCACTCCTCTAAATGAATCTCCACAAATAATATTGCAAGCTCTTCTGCAGAGAGCAAAGATGGGCGGGAGTTTTTGGGTGCTTGGTACCCTGGGGGCTTTTTAGGACAGAGAAGCGGACACTGAGGGCAGGACACAGATTAGACCCAGAAGAGGACAGGGAGGCAGGACTCCAGTACATTGGGCTGGGGGACCGTGCGGCTGGTGTGCAGGGCCTGAAGCCTCTGCCCAGAAGCGGGAAGCCTCGGGGAGCAGGAGCCTGGGGATGGGCTGGGGAGGGAGAGCAGGCCCAGGGAGAGGCTGGCTGGGGCCTCCTCGAGCAGAGCGCATGGGGACACTGAGGCTGAGAGGCCTGGGAGGGAACTCACGCACCCCCCACCCCACCACTCCTAGTGGAGGCGGCCAGTCCACCTCTTTAACATCCCGAATGCCTCTGCCACATTTTCTGTGGGAGACGGGCAGTGGCCCTGGGCAACAGCAGAAGCTTTCCTTAAACTCTTCGTGGGCCAGGAGGTCATTAAAACCACCTGAAGCTGGCCTCCCAGAGGCCCCACAAGGTAGGCACTGCACTCATCCCCATTTTATAGATGAGGAAACTGAGGTTCAGAGAGAGGTTCATATCACACAGGTGAACCTGGACCTAAGCCTCAGGATCTAGAGCCTCTGACAGTGCCCGCAAAGGCCACTGAGAGGTGGTTCTCTCCGTGCCTTTGAGGGAGCTGCCTGTGACTGTACCATGTGGGAACATCAACTCTTCCCAAAATGCTCTTCCCAGCTCTTGCCGTGACTGCTCCTCTTTGGGCTCAGTCTGAACTCAACTACTGCTACAGGGCGCCTCCTCTGACCCCCAGGCTGGGCTGGCGTCCATTTGTCCCCCCTGAGCCCATGTCCTCCCTGTAGCACCCATTTGTTCATTCATTCCTGGCCCAACCAGGGCTCACTGAGCACCGCCAACATGCCAGGTGCCGGATGCTGAGCACGGAATGGTCACAGTCTCCAACCCCATGGTGTCTCCCGTCCAGAGGGAAAGAGGGCAGGTAAATCAAGCAACACCTAAGCTCATATCAAACACTCACAGCTCTTTCAGGGAAAACCAGCAAAGCGGGTAGAGACCGGCAGTGTGGCATTTAGACACGGGTTGGGGAAGGTCACTCGAAGGAGGTGATTCTTGAGAAGAGATGCTGGTAAATGACTATGGCAGCATGGATTGCGTCTCTCTGAGGTTCTGTTGAGTGTCTATCTTTTCTATGGGGCTGTAGCTCCATGAAAATAAAGTCTGTACCTTTCTTACTGAAGGCCTAACGATAGAACAATGCACACAATAGATGCTCAATGAGCGCTGGCCTGCACACAGTAGGCAGAGAAGCAATCGAAAGACTGCTGGAGGCAATCTTGGCAGGCTGGAGGGCTGGAGTCTGAAACCTCCCTCCCCTCGGAGGCAGGGAAGGAGTGGGGGGCCTGGCGGATGCTTTGGTACAGGTGTTGAAACCTCAGCTTGGGAAACAACCTCATCCTCAGGGACTGAGTAAGAGCCCCAGCAGGCAGCTGGGTGGTAGAACAGGAGACGCCAGGAGGAAGCCAGCTTGGTCACCCCAGCTCCTCCCCCGGACACCTAGTGGACCCTCACCCACAGCCCAGTTTGAAGCGGAGCCATCAGGGAGATGGAGGGGGTGGGAGAGGGCTGTGTTCCAGTGACTTCCACCCACCTGCTGTGGCCCCAGCAGGGCATGTCCCCTCTTTGGACCCTGGTGTTCTTTCAACCTGTAAAATGGGTTGATCAAGATAATGCTGACACCCAGGACTGCTCCTGGGATCAAGAGGGAGGACACACCGGAGGAACACACCTGCAGGTGCCAAGAGGGATCCTGGGTGGTAACAGAATCATCCGGCAGAGGAGGAGAAAACGTCATCCACAGTGGCTGCTCCTCCCGCCCCCACCCGCCCAGCTTGGTGGTGTATCGGACAGAGCCAGGTTTGAGCCTGGCTGAGGGTTCTCAGAGTCTCCGTCTTGATCCCTGTAGAATGGATGATCACAGGGAATTGTAAAATACTAAAGCCCTGAGCACAGACCCTGGCACATAGTAAGAACTCAATAAACGGTTCTATTAACATGGCAGGGTAAAGTCTGGGTTGTCGACAGACGCAGGCTCCCTGTGCCTCCATAGACCTCAAGTACGGCCTTTGGGGGACAAATGGCAAATGATTGTGGAAGAGGATAGTAAGGACAAGGAGGAGGAAAGAGGGAGCCCTTTGGTGCCTGGAAGGAGCAGCAGGGCCCAAAGGAGGGTTCCAATAGCCGCGACACAGGCGCCAAGGCCCCAGGACGGGCCAGCTTCCTGGCACCGGGCTCTGCAGGCGTGGTCCAGGCAAGGCGTCTGAGAAAAGCCTGTGGCGCTAGGAAGTGCTGGAGGCCAGGCTGGTGGAGGATGGGGCCACAGAGGGCGTCACCAAGAGATTCCCGGCCCCTTCACCCCGGAGTCCTCAGGGGCCAGCCTCCATACGGAAGAAGGCCAGGCCTTTTGCCCACAGCGGATGACCCGGGGTGAACGCTGCCCCCCAGGGCCTGGTTTCCCCTCCATCCAGACGGGGCTGGGGGGCCGTCAAAGCCTCCCACGTCAGGCCTGGCCTCAGCTCCTCTCCAGGCCTTAAACGAAGCCATAAATTCCTAGGCAGGGCCGTGGGAGGGGCCGCAGCCCTGCACATGTCCCAGTGGCTGGACAGAGGCGGGTATCGCTGGCTGGCGGTGACTGAGCGCCTGACACCCCATCACTCAGCCCCCGCGCCCAGCCGCCCCCGCCTGGCTACAGCCCATCCATCTCCGCAGAAGGCTTTCAAGTCTGGCCGAGGCCTCTGCTCAGTGTTAAGATGAGCCTGGCTCACCCGGCCGCTCTTATTTATCTCTAGGTTGGTCCCTCTGTGGCCATCACTCTGCGGGATGGCCTCAGCGCTCAGGACTGGGCCCCCAGAAGGCAGCTTCCTCCAGCCTCCCTCCCGCCCCCACCTGGCAAGAGACAGAGGCGGCCCAGGGTGGGTTCCTTAGTCACCAGTTGCCAGAGTTTGGGCCTCTGCTATCTCTTGGCAGCTGGACAAGAGCCCTTTGGAGCACCATCTCTGTGCCCCGTAACTGAGGCAGAGGGGAGTCCGCTCAGCTCACGGCTTTCCTGGCTGCCAGTCCCCATGCAGGGAGCCGTTGTCAATCTTTGGACAAACCACACAAGGCCTTGCAGGACCTCCTCCTGACCCCCATGCAGCTTGGCTCTGTTTTGTGTTCAACATCCTCTGCTGGACAGGGAGGTCCTCCAGGGCCAGGCCCCAGGCACTGGGGTCTAGCCTCAGGCCCAAGAAGGGAACTTGGTGTTGGGTTTAATAACTGAAATGTGGCGGTATTGGGAGGTGGGGCCTTTGGGAGATGGTTGGGTTCAGCCGAGTTGGTGAGGGAGGGGCCCTTGGAGTGGGATCGGTGTCCTCATAAGGAAAGGAAGGGACACCAGCTACCTGTGCTCCCCCTAGATCCCCCCACCACATGAGGACACAGCCTGGAAGACAGCCCTCTCTGGGAACTGCAGCGGCCAGTCCTCCACTTTGGACTTCAGCCTCTGCAACCAGGAAAAAGAAAGGTTTTGTCTAAGCGACTCTGCCTGCTGTATTTCTTTATGGCCGTCCCCAGCTGACTGCGACCCAGGAGCAGATCTGGAGTCAGCCGGAGCCAGAGTCCTGGTTGCCACAGCCCCACTGGGATCTTGGGGACGTGGCCAGGGACCCAGCTCTCAGTTCCTCTTCTGCAGAGTGAGAAGAGGTGCAGGAGCCCTGGGGGTCACAGTCCTCCTGGAACCTCCCAGAACCACAGGGAGCCCAGACAGGGAGCCTGATAAAGCCTGGTGGCCACTGTGGTTGCCATTACTATCTCAGGGGCTCCTCATGTGGCCTCTCCAAGGGCCTGGGTGATGGGGTTGAACCTATCATCCCAGCACACAGGCTCAGGGAATCCTGGCCAGGTAGAGGCCGCTCCGCCGTGGGAGTGACTGGAGTTATGTCAACTTTGGGTGGAAACGGTGGCCATCTCAGAGGATGACCGTGGCATTTTGAGGAGTAGGGGGAAATGAATCATCATTTAAAACTAAATTTGTTCAAGAATTAAAATCTGCCAGGCCTGGTGACACCTTCCTATAATCCCAGCTACTCAGGAGGCTGAGGCAGGAGGATCACAAGTTGGAGACCAACCTGGGAAATTTAGCAAGACCCAGTCTCAAAATTAACAACAAAAATTTAAAAGTGCCGAGGCCAGAACCCAGTGGTAGAGCACTTGCCTAGTATGTGCGAGGTTCTGGGTCTCACCCTCTGTACCTCAAAAAAAAAAGTTAAAAAATTTCAAAACACAGGATAGTAAGGTCCATTCTCCTTGGACAAAGTCCCAGCCTCCCATCTAGTGCCACCCCAAGTCCCACATTCCATCCAGAAGCTCTCTGAAGGCAGCTCTCCATCCTGCTATGGATGATGCTGAGCATCAGACAAGTCACTTGACCTCATGGTCACACTGCAGAGACCAGGCGGGTCCTCTGCTCTGCAGAGCTGGAGGCTGTGGAGAGGAAGAAGGAACACTGGCTTTGGAGCCGGGCAGACCTGGCTCCCAGCCTGTCTCTGCCTGGGGTGCGGGCAGCTGCCGAGCTCTCTGGTTAGGCCTGGGGCTCTGCCTTGGCTCGTTTTCAGAGACGGGGTCTGGGGCTTGTTGACCACCAGGTTCTGGTGGTCACACTCTCCACCACCAGCAGACGTTTCTGCTCCAGCAGCGGAGGACCACCGGTCTGGGTACCAGGGTGGGGTAGGTCTTTGCTGACAAGGGTCCAGTGGCTTCAGCAGCTACCCAGATGTGGCGATCTCCTCCATCCCAGAAGACAGGCTGAAGACACTGCCGTCTGTGACCCTCTGGGTGTCGTCCCTTTCCACCTTGGGTCAGGAACAGGAAGCACCTGCCTGTTCAGGGCTCAGTGTCACAGATGTCCAGGCCTGTCCACTCCTGCAAGGTGGGCCACTGGGAGGGAGAGCAGAGGATCTGCCAGAACCCTGGCCGAGGTCCCCCTGCAGACCTGCGGGTGCCAGGGCAGGAGACAGCCTCGGGCCTTCCCACCTGGAGAGCTGCAGCCCCCAAGTCAGAGGCGGGAACGAGACTTGAGTGACATCTCCTTTCACCAATGAGGCATGGAGAAGAAAGGGACTCTAAGATCATACAGTGTGCATGTGGCAAGGCTTGGGGGACAACCAGGTGTCCTGACCCAGCCCAGGGCTCACCTAGCACACCACACCATGTGCAGGGGAGACTGAGCATCAGACAGGTCACCTGACCTCATGGTGGTGAGTGATAAGTGACGGTTCCTGGACACTCCAGTCTCCTCCCCCTCCCCGTTCTCCCTCCCTCCTTCCTTCCTTCCTTCCTTCCTTCCTTCCTTCCTTCCTTCCTCTTCTTCCTTCTCCATTTTCTTTTCCTACACACACACACACACACACACACACACACACACAGAGGGTCAGCTCTGGCCTGGACCTGGCTTGAAAGCTGTGCCTTCCTGATGGACTAACCCCCTTCTGTCCTCTGGAGGCTCTTGGACAACTGGGCAGGATCCTCCTGGAAATCTCCAGGCTCCCTGCCCTCCCTGGAGTGCAGCCTCACAGTCTCCCCTCTCTCCCTGTGTGCCCCACGAGGATGCCAGGGGGTTGAAAGGCGCAGGGCAGGCGGCCCACGCAGGGCGGCCACTGGCCTGCCTGCTTCTGAGGGCTCGCTGGTTTCTTTTTCTCTTCTTCCTCCCTCCCTCTCTCTCTTTCTTTCTCTCTTCTTTTAAAGAAACATATGTCACTCGCCATAACTCATGTGCTTATTATAATCATGACCATATGCCTAATGGGATCTAATAAAACCACTGTAACCTGGTCCCTGCTCCCAGATCTCCCCCGTCACTCCCACTCTGCCGGCCAGTCTGCCGGCCCCTGAGTGGCTTCAACATTTTTCATAGCAACACTGACCTGAGGAAAAGGGGTAAAGAAGGAGAGTCACCTCGGCCAGCCCCCTGCCTTCCTTCCTTCCTTCATTTGCTCACCCAGTCACTGTTTATTGAGTGTCTACTATGTGCCTGCCCAGCGCTGAAGGTCAAGACGGAACAGCCAGCCAGGACACAGGGAGAGGTGATGTCTTAGAAACCGGGAACTCACAGCGCATCACAGTGCAGTGCCTGCTGGTGCCCCGGGGCGCACTCGGTACCCAGCAGGTCCTCGATGGATTTTTTTGAATGAGTGAATGAGTTTTAGATGTGGAGCAGGAAAGCCTCGCCTGAAGAATTCAGGTAGAATGCTAAAGTAACGCCTTCAGGGCGGTTGGCACAAGCAGACCCCTGGGCCCTCGGGAAGAAAATGCTAGAATGTCTGCACATTTTCATTTTTCAATCATAAAAGCAAGAGGTCAAAGTTTTCTGTGATGTGCTACATGAGGATGGTCGGGAGAGCCCGCGGGGTGCACATGAAGTTTGTAAAGCGCCACTGTGCGGTGGGGACAGGGGGATCAAGAGCTGGGATACCCCTTGTCTCAGTCTGTGGCCTCCACAAGAGATGTGGGGCATGGGGGGTGGAGCTCAAACACACAGTGACCTCACGGTTCTGGAAGCTGGCTTAGCAATGGCTGCGTTTATCCTTGGGATCCCTTACTTTACTCTGGTCTCTGCTCAGTGACATTTCCTCAAAGAAGCCTCCTTGGCCACTCAATCTGAGATAGCTCCCCTTTGCTATCTCTGCTCCTTAATCTGATCTCTGGTTTCTTTTCAAATAGCACTTATCCAAATTTGACTTTTTCTCTCTTCTCCTCCTTCTCTTGCTCCTCCTCCTCCTCCTCCTCCCTGCCCTCCTCTTCTTCTTTTTCAGTACTAGGAATTAAAACCAAGCATTCTCTACCATTGAGCTGTACCCCAGCCCCTTTTATAAGACAGAGTCTTGCTATGTTGCCTAGGCTGGCCTCAGCCTTGAGATCCTCCTGCCTCAGCCTCCCAAGTAGCTGGGATTACAGGTGTGTGCCACGGCGCCCAGCTCTATGATTTAACATTTTATATGCACGCGTGTTTGTTTGTTATACTACCTAAATGTAGGCTCCCTGAAGAGGAGGCTTTTTCTGTTGTTTCATAGTGGACCCCAGCGTCCTGCATGAGTACCTGGCACCTAGTAGGTGTTCATTAAATATTTGTTCAGTGAATGAAAATCAGTACTGCAACTTATTGTGCATAGGGAGGAAGTTCTGTGAGCAAAATAAAATGAAAGAGGAAGGCAGGTGGCACAGGGGCCTGGAGACCCTGGTAGGGAACTTGGATTTGATTCTAATTGCAATGGGGAGCTATTAAAGGGCTTAGCATGATTCAGGGGATTTTTTTAAAAAATCAATTCCCTTAATGTGCTAGGATACAATAAAAATGAAGATTATTCATTCTCTTTTCTTTTTTCTTTTTTTTTTACTATAGAATTGGGGAAAATTAGGGAGAATCTCATAGGATTATGAGGAAACCCATACTTCAACCTCTGTCTTCCTGGCCTTCCCCCTTGCCAGGGCCCCCGGCCCCCAGGATCTCTCCCAGGTCTCTGGTTAGACGCACGCACACAGGGATTGATGGGGGGCCCCTGATCTGCCGTGTTCCACCCTCCATGAGCTGTATATCTGTTCCTGTGTGTCTTCTCTGCTCCGGGCATGCAAGAAGAAGGCCCAGCCTTGATTTATGCTGCTGACAGAGAATCTAATGAATTGAAGACATAAAAAGCATAACAAGGGCCCCCCGGGATAGACTCATTCTGGATGTAAGCCTTTGAGAGGGGCACGTGGCTTCGCTGACAGGCCAGTGTCCATGACGGATGTGGATCTGGATGCCGGGCCGGGGGGCGCAGAAGAGCGGTGGAGACTGAGGAGGCACTAACACACCCCAAGCTTGTAGCAAAAGGAGCTTAAGGCGAATCCACGACGGAGATTCCAGGCACTTGTGGGGCTGCAGGACCCCTCCTCTGGGCGGAGAGGATGCGTGGAGAGCGTGAGCAGTGGGGGCCGAGCGGGGTCCTGGGGACCTTGGCCCAGAGCTCCAGGCTGGGCGCTAAGGTGACCTGGAGCGAACCCCGCTGCAGGGCATTAGGTCCACTTGCAAAATAGGTTTGCAGTGGGTCAGGGTTGAACACTTCAGTGCTTCTGAGAGCCCAGGACAGATTTCGCAAAAATAAGAGCAGTGACCTGAGTAACTGCAGAGACGGAGAAGGCTCACCCTGCTGTTAAGAAGCAGAGGCCACTGGGCTCCCAGCAGTGGGGATCATGGTCAGAGCAGGACAGGGGCCTGGGAAAGAGGTGGCGGCAGCTCCTCTGCCAGCTGACAAGTCAGGAAGCTGGGCCACTCCTACCCCTATGAGAGGTGCTGAGAGCAGTTAAAACAAACAATCGGAAACCATGCTGGCTATAGCCGGGCGCGGCGGCCCATGCCTGTAATCCCTGTACTTTGGGAGGCTGAGACAGGAGAATCGCGAGTTCAAAGCCAGCCTCAGCAATGGCGAGGCGCTAAGCAACTCAGTGAGACCCTGTCTCTACATACAACACAAAATAGGGCTGGGGATGTGGCTCAGTGGTCGAGTGCCCCTGAGTTCAATCCCTGGTACCAAAAAAAAAAAAAACCATGCTGACTGAATCCAGCCCCTGGGCCACCTGTTTGAAATCTCAGATGAGAAAACCACTCAGGATCCTCTCTCTCTCTCTCTGTAGTGGGGATTGCACCCAGGGCTGCTCTACCACTGAGGTATATCCCCAATTCTTTTTATTTTTTATTTTGAGTCAAGGTCTTATGAAGTTGCTGAGGTTGGCCTCAAACTTGTGATCCTCCTGCCTCAGCCTCCAAAGTCACTAGGATTATAGATATGCCCCAGTGGGCCCAGCTAGGTGGCCGTCTCAATAATCCAGGGAGAGTTGGTGTGGTCTTGAATGCAAAGATGGAGGGGAAGGAGAATATGTCACCTTTAGGGGACAGGTGGATTTCTACCCTCATTTTCTGGTGCATCTTCCCCCTGAAGATGAACTATACCAGAGCTCTTTGTAGCAAGCCACAGAAACCACAGGCAGCTAATTGAAGCAGACAGGGCTGGGCAGCTGTGCGCGGGGGAAACAGCGCCCTCATCAGGCTGCTGGGCTGGCCGGGAGGAGATGCAGCCGCACCCTGAGCAGACCTGGCGGGATACAGCAGCTGCACTGTAGAGATCCAGACGTGGGGAAAATAGTTCTTGTCAACAAGATTGTGTTGAAGTTCAAGTTCAATCACATCTGAAGGTCTCCTTGCACAGGACCCCTGTGAGGTGGGACAGGAGAGAAAAGAAAAACAGGACGGAGACACAGCAAGGCGGAGGCGGCTGGCCAGCGCTCCTCAGGCCTCTCTCCCCAGCCAGCTCTCACCCGGGTCAGGGGCTCCCTGATCCTGGGAAATCTACAATCTTCATCCACAATCTCAATGTCACTGGAAATTCACCTCCTTAGGAAAGCTGCCCTGTGCACTGTTGATGCGCCCCGAATATATCCATCTTCAGAGTAGGTTGAACAAAGGGAAATCTGCAACCTGTAATACTGGGTACTCCCTCAATATTAAGTATTGACCAGATGATGGAGAAGACATCACCCCAAGGATCCTGAGATTGCCAGACCACCACCAACTGTCTGTGACCACCAGACTGTCACCCCACATACCTTCCCGTGCCCACCCCTCCACAAGTTTCCTTGAAAAGCCCCCAAAGCACATGTCCCTCGTGAGACAGCCTGTGCTCCCCCTTGAGTATGTATTTCTTGCTTCCTAAATACATCCCTGTGCCTCTGATCCTTGAGTTCTTAAATTCATTTCCATGATGTCTGTTAAGAACCCACTCAAGCTGGGCACAGTGGTGCACGCCTGTAATGCCAGCACTTAGGGAGGCTGAGGCAGGAGGATCGCGAGTTCAAAGCCAGACTCTGCAATGGTGAGGCACTAAGCAACTCAGTGAGACCCTGTCTCTACATAAAACACAAAATAGGGCTGGGGATGTGGCTCAGTGGTCAAGTGCCCCTGAGTTCAATCCCAGGCACCAAAAAAAGAAAAAAAAAGAACCCACTCACCCGGGCTTGAGGTGCCCTCTCCAGGAACTCCTTGGACTCCCCAGGTCTGCCAGTGCCTGGCGCATAATCGAGGCTGCCACAACTGCAGCTGTCACTGCTGTTTTCAGTGCCCTCATCAGCACCCTGTGCATCCTCATTAGCATCAGTTAGACCTGCCCCAAAGGCAGGTCCCCCAGACCATGCGTCCTGAGCCCCCAACGAGAAGTTTGGTCTGAGGGTCTGCTCGCCCTAGCACACTGTGTCCTGGAACACGCGTTGAGTGGCTGGGTGGGCGGGTGGGTGGTCACACAGCGTGAGGATGAGTGGCGGGTCCAGCACAGACAGCATTTCGAGTATCTCCTCTGGGTTGGAGGAAGCCCCATTGATTTCCTTCACTCTGACCACACTCAAGACAGAGGGAGAACAGATGTCCCTTTTGTCATTCCAAGGATGTCCCAGAATGGGTGAGACACCATCTTTTGCCAGTTCCATCCCCACGGGGAAAGAGGGAGTCCAGATGTTTTGGAGGCTCTGGCTGCTCAGTGGACAGGGGACGGGCATGGAGGAGACGACCTCCAGGCTTCAGCTGATCCGTGAATGTGGGCAAAGGAGAGTGTCCAGGAGGAAGCCACCAGCTGGCACCCAGAAGGCTGTCCATGCTGAGGTGCCAGGGTACAGGTGACTTCACCCCCACCACTTCACAGAATGTGGAGGGAGGACCGGAGCTCACACATATTCCCAAGGCCCCTTCCATGTCCCAGACTCCCTTGCAACTGGGAGCGGCCATGTGATCCTTTGGCCAGTGGACTGTGGATGGGAACTCTGGGTGTCACTTCTGGTAGAGGTGCAGGAGTCTTCCTCTCCCCTGCCCAGGGACTTGGAGGCCACATGTGCCACTAACACACAGCAGACTTCATGTGAGCAAGAAGTATATCAAGATGGCGTTAAGGCCCTGAGGTGCCAGGATTTATCTGTTACTGCAGCAGAACCTGGCCCAGCCTGACTGATAGTTAGATTCACACCCAAACTGGTCACCCATGTTTCCCAAAGATCACTCTATCGATGTGAACGCCAATCAGAAAGACTCTCAGGATCTTGTTCAAGAAAAGGTCCCTTTTCACAGAGGGAGAAACCAAAGCAGGCCCAGAGAGTGGAAGCAACAAGCCCACTGTGTGCGAGGAACATGAGTGAATCCACAACTGGGGTTCCCGATCCTCAGCCCACGACACTCACACAGATCAAATATAAGTTCCCATGAAAAACATTCTTGAAGTTCAAGGTTGTTCCTCAAAAGAGGCCTGAGCAGACATCTTGTTTGGCGGCTGATTGATGTCACACCAGACTCGCCTCCGAGCACCTCACTGCAGACAGCCCCCTTCCCCCACCCCAGCCCCACCGCTCCTGCCCGCTGGCCTTCCGGAGCTCCACCTGCTGGAGGTCCCCAAGGGAGGCTCAACCTGTCACTGAAGCCAGAGGAGAGTTCTGCCACAGGGGCATGTGCAGCTGAGAACCCGGCACTTTATGAAACACTTAGGGCCTCCTTCAGGAGCCCGCAAGTTTGCTACGCCAGGAGTGGCCCATGCAACAGGGCCCCCACCACCCTTAACAGCACAGCGGGTCACCTCCCAGGTGTGTGCGCTTCCCTCTGCAGGGTCAGGAGGTGCCAGCTGACAAGGGGCTGGGGATGCAGAGGTGACCGAGAAGTGGACGGTGTTCACAAAGCCAGCATTTATGGGGCACCTCCTTGTGTTGTTGACCAGAACGTGGCACATCCCCTGCCCCGGGAGCTGGCGTTCTAGCAGGAGACACCATGAAATGATCAATGGCAGTAGTGACAGATGTCATGGGTGAGCTGTTGAGCAGTGTGGGAGCACTGACCCCACCTAGGGTGGAGGTGGCAGGACGGGGAATCCCTCTGAAATAGAACATGGTCAGGGGAGAGGGGAGAGACCAAGAGCTGCAAGTGCAAAGGCCCTGTGGCAGGAGGGAGCTGGGTGAGGTTGCTGACTTGACAGAGAGAAGGAGAGAGAGAGAGAGAAAGCTCAGGATGGAGAACTAGAGACAGTGCGGAGGCAGAGGGAGGACTGGTCCTTGCAGGGCCACACCATGGATTGGGGACTTTATTAGACTTAACCTGAAAGCCATTGGAGGACTCCCAATAGCCACCTTTAGGCTGATGACGACGACGGCTGCTCTGTGGGGAGCTGGTTGGACAGGCGTGGTGCTGGGCGGGGACGCAGAGGGGCCGTCACTCCCGGCTGAGCAGCAAGCAAGCCGCAGAGCGCTCCTGAGTCCTGATGCAGGGAAGAGGCCGGTTCCTTTACAGTGGGATGTCGGTTTGAGTGGTAGAAGCAGGAAGGGGGCTCTGTAGTGAACCCCCCTCCTTGTAGGCAGGTGGCAGAGTTGCCAGTGGTCTGCCCTAAGATCCCTTCTCTGCCTCCTGATTAACATGACTCCTGACCCTTAGCCGGACACACCATCGCTGGAACAATGAGTACCTTTCAGGCATTCTTGAAAGGTAGACCAGACGTAAGCAGAGAGGTCGTCGTCAACTCCTGGCCTTTGCTGCCGAAGGACAAAGCCTGACTTCCCTTTTTCTGTCCTTCTAGATAACTGGAAAGTGGCCTTGATGTCTGGAGCTCAAGCAGCCATATTGGACCATGAGGAGGAGCCACAGGCTGAGGATATGGACTAGCAACATGGAAGGAGCCCAGCATATGACCCTCTGGAGTGTCACACCAGCTCCAAACAATATACCCCCAGACTTCTTTCACAAGTATCTGACATGGTGCAAAGAAGCCCTGACTGCTGGAGTGTCCTCACAACCTCTCCCTCCGTCTCTCTGTCCCCTCCTCCTGGCTACAGTGGCTTTTCTCTTCCCGCAATGTGCCAATGTGCTTGGAGACTTTGTGCTTGCTGTTCCTTCTGCGTGGAATGTTCTTTCACGACATTATCCTCTTTGGTTCAGCACAACACCCCCTTCAGAGAAGATGTCCCTGCACAGTGGCCTTGGGCGCCCTTCCTGGAAGCTTCCCTCCATCCCCTCGTCTTTTTTTTTTTTTTTTGGTATTGGGGATTGAACTCAGGGGCACTCGACCACTGAGCCACATCCCCAGCCCTATTTTGTGTTTTATGTAGAGACAGGGTCTCACTGAGTTGCTTAGCGCCTCGCCATTGCTGAGGCTGGCTTTGAACTCGCGATTCTCCTGTCTCAGCCTCCCTAAGTGCTGGGATTACAGGCATGCGCCACCGCGCCTGGCATCCCGTCTTCTCCTCTCTCGCACGGCTGTGATCGCAGACTGTGTCCTCCTGCCTTACTGTGTGTGCCCCTGGGACCCTGCATCTTGCCGCTAGAACAGCTGCCCTATGGGTGTGGAGAACCCGGCCTTGGGCCCATCTGGAGCCTCCCAAGATGGAAACAGAAGCTGTCCTGCTACCCGGGCTTGATGCACAGCCACCCACTAATCAACCAAAGACACAAAGGCAAGTTCTTCATTTCGTTGGGACTACTGAGGCCAGAAAAGGAAATCGAGTAGCCCAAGGTGGCCATTTGGGCCCAGGACGGTGCTGGGGCGGGGTCCAGGCTCCCAGCCATGTGTCTCCCAGGGCACAGCCACCTGAGCTCCTGTCTGCCTCCTCCACCAGGGGGCTGGGCAGTCCTGAGAGGCCACGCAGGGGTCTCGGTGTCCCCGCCTTCATCTGGCCCCTGAGTGGACTGTGTGGGGAGAGGACAGGGGGAGGGGCCTCCTGGGGACGTGGCTACACATCTGGAATGAGGCACTGAAAGCCGCTGGGTGCTGATAGCGCTTTATTGACAGGAGATGAAAGCCCCTGGCGGCTCTCGGCACCCGCTTCACACTGGTTACGAGGTGCCATACACTCGGGCTCCTTTGAGGGCCCCTCTCTGCCCAGCCGCCCCGTCCAGCAGCCCTCCCCACCCCCTTTCCTGCTCCTCTCCGGCTCCCGCCCTTGGCTGCGGGCGGGGGGACCTGGACTGTCTGGGACAAGGCCAAGGAGGCCAGGAAGGCCCAGGCCTCCTTCCCAGACCCTGGCTCCCGCCCTGCCCGTCACCAGGCCCCAAATCAGTAAATCAAGATGCAGGACGTTTCCCATGCTGGACTGAGGTTTGAGGTTCAAGGAGGAGAAGCATCCTCCTGGGGGGACCAGGAGACAGAGGGAGGGGACACGAGACACAGTGTTGGCCTGGGGAGCCAGCCACCTCCTGTGGCCGCCGCGAGGCACTCACTGCTTCAAGCATCACACTGGTTGCCTGTGGGCTTGTAGGTCAGAAGTCCCAGGTGTGCCCCACGGCTCCAGCCTCTAGCCCCCCAGTCCTGGGCTCCTGGCTCCTTCCTTGTAGTCAAAGGCAGCGACCCCCACACTGACCCTCCCGCCTCCTCTTTACTTGAAAGAACCCTTGTGGTCACTTTGGGCCCACCCGGCTGACCCAGAATCCTCTCTCAATTCAAGGTGAGTCAAGAACCACCTTAACTCCACCTGTGACCTTGCCCTGAATTCACTGTGTAAGTCCCCCTAGGTCCGGCCATGATGGAGGCCCTGGGATAGGACTAGTGTCCTACTGAGAGGAAAGAGCCACACCCTTCCCACCCAGCTACTGCAGTGAGAAGGCCCCAACTCAGGGCAGGACGTGGGTCTTCAGCAGACACCAGCCCTGCCAGAGCTTGATCTTGGACTTCCAGCCTCCACAGCTGTGAGAAATAAATGTCCGTGGGTTAAGCCACAGAGTCTCTGGCATTTTTGTCATAGCCGCCCAACCTGACTAAGACAAACCATCATTCCGCTCTGTTATGTGTTCTCAGGATGTGCACATATTTGGACAGAACACGTGGAGAAGCCCGGGGTCCCAAAGACTGTCCGTGGAGGGTGTGTGTGTGTGTGTGGACCGGACCTTCCAGCAGGAACCAGCTAGCATAAGACAGAATGGAAGAGGGAGGCAGGTGTGTTTTACGAGCTGTAAAACCCGGGTTGCAAATACACATAAATTTTTAAGCACTTTGTGATGCTCCTTGATTTCTCTGTGGAGCCCTCTTTCTGCTGATGCCACACACCTGAGCCACCCCTAGAGCTGTGAGTCTCTGGGGCTCCTCCAGGGCAGAAGCAGGAGGCAGGGATGCCTGCGTGACATGCGGGGAGGGGGCTTCTCAGCCTGGGCCCAGGCTGGAGCCTCTGGGCAGCTGGGCCTCCTCGGGGCTCCCTGCAGCTTGGACTCTCCGTCTCCCGGCTGGGCCTGGCCTCCCTGTCTTTGAGTCAACTTGAGTCCTTGAGTCCCTGTGTCTGTGGGGCAGGGCAGGGTCTCAGCACAATCCCAGAGTGCCCCGCTGCACCTTGTGGCCGCAGGAGTCCCCACATCACTGATTGTGCTGGGCAGTCCCTTCATGTCACCTTGTTGTGACACAGGCTGTTCCTTGCACTCTCCCTGGGAAGTAAGACCTGTCCCTCTGCAGCTCACATCCCAGCCTGAAGGGCTGTTAGCCCACATCTCTAGATTCAGCCAAGTGCCAGGCAGAGTTTCCGATCTAGGACAAAATTTCCTGCTTCCAGCTGGGCGCGGTGGCGCACGCCTGTAATCCCAGCACTTAGGGAGGCTGAGACAGGAGAATCGCGAGTTCAAAGCCAGCCTCAGCAAAGGTGAGGTGCTAAGCAACTCAGTGAGACCCTGTCTCTACATAAAACACAAAATAGGGCTGGGGATGTGGCTCAGTGGTCGAGTGCCCCTCAGTTCAATCCCTGGTACCAAAAAAAAAATTCAAATAAAAATAAAATTTCCTGCTCCCTCCAGCAAGTTCTGCCAATCCAAGTTCATTAAAGAAACTCTCTTCCCAAATT
>CM053399.1:18889957-18917061 GCA_028644305.1 Xerus rutilus
CTCAGCCTCCCCTCCAAGTGTCACTGGGATTACAGGCATGCGTCACCCCCTCTCACCAACTGCAACATTTAGACATTTTTGTAGCAATTTGACATGGCCACCACATTTTTATTATGTTTCTAAAAAGTATCAACTTGTAATTGAATTAAAAGTTACAAAGTGGTCATCTGGCCTAACTTGTCTGAGGAGCGCTAACAGATCATATTGTAATAAAAATGGAATCTACTTTCAAAGCTCCGTGTACTATTTCGTAACTGGCTTCCCGCCCAATCTGCATCGGGCACCTCCCTTGCTATATCATGTTGTAGTTAATGGCCACTCACTTCCATGGTATGGATGCCCCCCAATTTTTTTTCAGCCTAAGATGGTTTTCAGTTTTCAGGATAATAAGCAAGAATTGAGGAAGGTCTCTGTCCATTCTCTCTGGACAGCTATGTTCCAATTTCCTTCAGATAAAGATTAGAAAAAGTACTGCTGGGGCAAAGGATGCACACCTTCTTAGGATTTTAGACACTTGTTTCTAAAATGATGTGAATAAAAGTCAGCCTGGGTAAGGTGGCTCACGCCTGTCATCCAAGCAGCTCGGGAGGCTGAGGCAGGAGGATCGCGAGTTCAAAGTCAACCTCAGCAATTTAGTGAGGCCCTAAGCAACTCAGTGAGACCCTGTCTCTAAATAAAATATAGAAAAAGATGGCTGGGGATGTGGCTGAGTGGTTAGGAGCCCCTGGTACTAAAAAAAAAAAAAAAAAAAGGCAGCCCAATTCACACCTTTAGCAACAGATTGAGTGTCAGGGTTTCAGGCAGGCTTTTCTCTGGGATGCATTGTAGGATAAGCAGTCACCTGCTCCAAGGACGGCCTTCCGGAGCTTTGCAGGTCAGGATCACAGCCCTCCTTCCTGGGCTCCTCATGCTGCTTCCTTGAGCCACTTCCTGGGTGATTCCAATGCCAGCGAGGCTGGAAGAAGCCAGCAAGCCCATCACCATGGGTTCTCAATCTGGGTTCCTTGGAATATTGGTTCTTCAGGGTGTTAAGTGGTACTTACTAGACAAAAAGATTTCTGACTGGGTCATTTTGGGAATCAAGGAGCTAAATAAATCCGAGCAGGTGTTGTCTGCAGGACTTCTCAGAGCATTTAAAAGGCTCAAGCACATTCTTCATCTCCAAGAAGGGGCTGGAGCGAGCGAAATGTCTCCAGTTCATTTGACCACGGCACCCTTGAATGCAGGACATCTCAAAGAACCCATGGTCTGTGGGACTCCCTCCCTTAGCCCGGGGGTGTTCTAACTCTTAAAAGCCACAGAGCACTTTCTTTGTTTTTTTTCCTCCAAGAAATCTCAATTTATGTGAAACAAATAAAGGAAGGTTTAGGAAAACACAGAGTCCTGATGGTTCTCTGTCCTTGTCCGCGAGGCCCCTCGGGAGAAGCCAGAACTCTAAGTGCAGGCGGCTGCCTCTGAAGAACACGCTTCTCCCTGCCCTCTCCTGTCCCCCACCAGGGGTAATTTGGAAGGTCAATGTCAGAGGAAGATGATTCTATGCACAGCTAGAAATGCTGGCCAGACCCCATGCCGGGTGGGGGACTGCAGATATAAATGAGACACTGTCCCTTGTCCCCAGGGAAGTCAAGTCTGTTGTGTGAGATGCTCATGGTCTCATGCAAAGAGAATCACACACACACACACACACACACACACACACACAAAACGCATGTCACAGGAACAGGTGGCAGGACTGACACTTGGTTTGTGTCTGCCACATGCCCCTTCCTTTGCTGCTCCCCCACCTCCCACCCCTCTGGCCAGGTGCCAGTCACAGACCCATCAGGTCGTTACATGACTCCTGCTGGCTCAGAATAGCGCCCTCTGCTCCTGGTCTCGGTGACAGCTCTAGGAGCACACGGTCCACGCCTGGAGAGGCAAGTCCATTCCCTACCACTGGGGCAGAGGCCCGCAGGCTGGGTCTGACGAGACTGCCGCCGACCATGACCTCTTCCCGTTCCCTTTCTACGCCCTCCCCACGGCGTGCACCTGGGGTAAGAAAGGGTGAGGGTGGTCCACAGGGAGATGACGAACAGGTCAGGTGACCTGCTCCATGCCCGGAGCATCCAATGGCATGGGTCAATTAATTCCCCTTTAGGTGCTGATGTCATGAGCTGAATTTCTGTTGCTGGTTATCAAAAAATGTCACTGACCAAAGCCAGGGATAGAAAAGGTCAAGGAAGAAGAGGTCTCTTCCAGCTGGAATGGTCAGAGAAGGCACCTCAGAGGATGTTGAACTTGAACTTCACTTGGAAGGATAGAAATCCTATGGGTGGGAGGTAATGGAGAATTGTGGGCAGGGAGGTATTGGGAGCAGAGAAAGAGGGGTGCAGAGAGCAACCACCCAATTAGACCCCAGGGGCACAATTGGGAGGGCAGGTGTGGCCATCCTGCGGAGCAGCCTTGACACCAGGGTGAGGGGTTTGTGTGTTCTTTGGATGGCCACGTGGAGTGCCTGAAGATGTTTGTGGAGGATGGAGACAGACAAGGGTGGAACTAAATGTCCACTCAGGGTCCCCTTCTTAGAGTGCAGGTGTGTCTGTACCTGGAGTCGGGCTGGGTCCTGGGGATCCTGCAACCTGGAAGGCAGCCCCTCAGGGCGGTCACGATGGCACCTCCCATGGAGAAGGTTACTGAGTCTTGGGCCTGGAGACCAGGAGGCCAAGGGTGACCAGCTTTACCTTGAGCAGCTACCCATAGCCCGCAATTACTGACAAAAATGTGGTGTTTGAAATCCAGTTGAGCCCACGCTCTACCACAGACATACTGAGCTTTGGGCAAGTGCGTGGGCAAACGAGCCTGTTTCCTTATCTGTAAAACGGACTTGGAGGGGATGGTGTGACCTTGTCAGAAGGACGTGGTGTTTGGAATCAGTCACCGTGGATTTGTGTCCCAGCCCTGACACCAACAGGCTCGTCTTGGCTAAGGTGCTAATGAGAGGGTGGACTTTGTAGGCTTTAGGACATTTCTCTGCATGACTCATCCATGGCTCCAGAGCATGAACTTGTGGGTAGGCTCAGAAGCCACAGAGTTTCTCAGCAAAACATCTTGAAGAAGAATACAAAGGAATCACAGGACCTTGGGAGGCACCCATATTTAGCAGGTGGGGAGGAGGTTGATGGGAACCAAAGAATGTTCTAGAAGTAGGAAGCAGACCACCTTGAGCTCACAGGTCTATTTCAGAAGTGCACAGATGCAAGCTGGGTTGGACATCTTGGCCACCATCTGCCTTTTACTAGAACAGCAACACACCAGGGTTCCTTGAAAGAAGGACCTTCTCTATCTGGTTTGCTCTCATGTCCCCAGTTCTTCAAAGAGTACCTTCAGATAGACGAGTGACTACACAGAATCCCTTCTTGGCAATTTTCACAGCAAGGACTCAGGATCAGCCAACACTCATATCCAGGAATCTGGAATCCATTATTTCAAAAAATTAACCTTGCACATGGATGTGAGTGCCAGGTTAGCCCATAGACAGCCACCCAGAGGTGAACTCTAACACTACAGGTAGTATTCTAGGAATCTGTAGGCAGCAGGAAGGAAGAGGTAATAGTATGTCCCCTTCACTGTCCTTAGCTAATCATCCCAAGATCAAATTTGAGGGACTGCAGTATGTGATTTGGTCAGAGGGCTCATGTTTCCTTCTCCTTATTTCCAAGTGTGCAGCTAATGCTTCAAGTTGTGTGTGACTTTTTCTCCTGGGAAACCTTCCTGAAAGGGGTCTGGGACCTCTCTTCTGCCCCTGAGAGCCAATCACTATGACTGGCTTCCATTCCCAGCTACCAGGCTCTTTACCATCCTATTTCCATCTATGGTTCTTCTCCTTGCTTCCAGATCCCTCCTGATCTGGTATCTTACAGTCATCCAAGCCTGTTACCACCAAGGCCTGATATCCAGTATCCTGGGCTTTAAACCTGCCTTGGGATTTTCTTCCTTGTGGCAAGCCACAGAGGACACTAGCTTCCCAAAGGCCTCTCCTCAGATATACTCATTTTAATTGGGTAGACCTAGGAAGAAAGGGAGATGATTGGGCTTATTCATACTAAAGTGTGAGTGGTTGCCAGAGGCACAACATTCTAAGAAAGTATTTGCCTTTTGCAAAAGAGGATGTATTCACCCAAAAGGGTCTCTAACTGGTCAGATTTCTGGAACTACAACAATGGATAATAAATTCCAGACCAACTGGAATCTGTCCAGGCTCCTCTTCCCTGAATGGGGCTAGGTTTTCAAGTTTCTTATTTCATTGCTTTGCTTTAAAAAAAAAAGAAAGAAAGAAAGAAAGAAAAAGAAATCCAACATGATGTGATAAAGTCGGAAAAGTTCTTCACCATCTGGGAACTTTTCTTGCCAAGAACGTTGACATTGCATCTAATCAAGTCTTTAAAGTTAGCTTCTAGTTGACAGGAAATACAGGGTTTGAGGAGAAAGTGAACTGATGTCAAGAGGAAGGAAATCCACAGGGAGGGGGCCGCTGGCTCTCCTCACCCACCAGTGTCCACCAGGCCCATTTGGGCTATGACAAAATACCACAGGCTGGGTGGCTTATAAAGTTATCGCTCACAGTCCTGGAAGTTAGAAATGGAGGCACTGGTTGATGTGGCGTCTGGTGGAGACCCACTTCCTGGTTTATGGACAGGTGTCCCCTCACTGTGTCCTCACACAGTGGAGGAGGCGTGGGGTCTCTGGGGCCTCGTGGGGAAGGGCGCTAATCCCATTCACGAGGGCTCCTTCCTCATGACCCGACCACCTCTCCAAGGCCTGCCTCCTGATGCCATCACCTGGGGGTGGGGACATGGGTGTTCAGACCACAGCACAATGACATTTAAAAAAAAAAAAAAGGGAGAAGAGTTTAAGATAAAAAGATTTCAGAGACAAAACAACCCTAAGGAACACGTCTACCTCATTAGAATCCTGATTTAAATAACTCAGCATAAAAGAACGTTTTTGAGACAACTGGAAAAATTTGACTTAAACTTAGTATTTGATAAAAACTAAAGAATTATTGCTAATTTTATGCAATGTGATAAGAGCATCATGTTTATAGAGATACTTTTGCAGCTATACAGGGAAGCACAAAAAGCAAAATGACATAAAAATATCCAGAATTTGCTTAAAAATGGTTGGGAATGGGGACGTGTGGAGGGGAAAAGAGGACAGAGAAGGATAGAGACCAGGACAAAAAAAGATAGATGCAACCGGCCAAGCAAGACGGATGGGAAGCTCCCCCTGAGGGTCCACAGCCTACTACTTCTGTGTTCATTTGAAACTTTCTGTGACACAAAATGGCAAGATGGCAAAGTCCCCAGAAGGAAGCCTGTGCTCCATGTTGTCCCAGGTGTGAGAGGCAACTCCAGCCTCAGGCCAAAAACCTTCTAGAAGATAGGTGCGGTGGCACAAGCCTGTCATCCCAGCACTTAGGGAGGCTGAGACAGGAGAATCGCGAGTTCAAAGCCAGCCTCAGCAACGGCGAGGTGCTAAGCAGCTCAGTGAGACCCTGTCTCTACATAAAACACAAAATAGGGCTGGGGATGTGGCTCAGTGGTCGAGTGCCCCTGAGTTCAATCCCCGGTACCAAAGGAAAAGAAAAGAAAAGAAAACCTTCTGGAACCTTCTAGACTGTTCCGTGATTGTCAAGCTGGCCTTCTTGAAACCGAATCAAAGGATCCCCCTTGCTTACAGCCACTGATGTCAATCTCAACCTGTGAGCTGTGAAAGGGACTTTGAAATAGTGACAATGGCCACAGCAGTGTCTTTTGCACTCAGGGTGAAGGTGAGGCTCTGTCAGGTGCCCTGTCTGGGTTATGTCAGTCACTCTTGCTGTACAGGAGGAAGTATCCCCACTTGACAGACGAGGTAGAGGAAATAGAGGCCACGGCCGGCTGCTGATAGCTCGCCTGAGGTCACAGGCCAGCAGCGCTGAGCGGGAGCAGGAACCCGGTGTGGCTCCAGCAGCTGCTCATTTGATTTCTTCTGGTAAAATAGACAGAACATGATGCTTACCATTTCAACAGGTTGTAAGTCACAGTCCAGGGGCACTGAATCCCTTCACAATGGTGCACAGCTGGCACGGCTCTCTGCACCTACAACCTCACCATCATTTCCAACAAAAACTCTGGACCCTCAAATAACTATCTCCTCCTCTCACCCGTGGCCCCTGGTGGCCTCTCTTCCACTTCTGCCTCCAGGCATTGCCTATTTTAAATACATTCTACGCGTGGGATTGGATGGCATTTGTCCTGAATCTCAGCGTGTTTCCAAGGTCCATCCGTGCTGAAGTACATATCCAAATCCTATTCCTTTGGATAGTTGACTAAGACTCCACTGTATGGACGTACCACTTGGGTGTACATTGTATGGATGTTCCCCTGTGGATGGACACATAGGTTAGCTCCAACCTCTGAATGTTCTGAGCACTGCTATTAGGGACATGGGTGCCAATCACTGTACTACCAACCAGTAGATTAAACTGTTTTTCATTTTCTTCTGAATCAACGAAAACCATTTTGGGGTTGATATCTTACTTAAGGCCCTAATATACAAAACAGATAAAAGGGAGCTGTGTTGCTGTTCCATTACTGTGAGAAAAATACCTGAGATAATCAACTTGTAAGAGAAAAGATTTCTTCTGGATCACAGTTTGAGGTTTCAGTCCAGGGTCACTTAGCCCCATGACTTTGGGCCCATGATGAGGCAGCGCCTAGGCCCAGAAGGCTATGGCAGAGGAGGCTGCTTATCTCACGGAGGCCGTGAAGCAGAGAGAAAGGAGAGGCTGGGGTCCCAAATCCCCTTCCAGGTTCACCCCCATCACCAAACTTCCTTCCAGAGGCTGCACCCTCTAAGGTTCCAACACCTCCTGATAGTGCCACAGGCTTGGCACGAAGCCTTCAACCCACCAAGCTTGGGAGATATTTAAGCTCCAAATCATAAGAGGAGCCACTGTGTTTGTGTGGAGATTTGATGTCCCCACTGTGCCCCTGCACCCCTTAGCACAATGAAAACTCAAGCCTAATCCACTCTCTGGATGTCTAGCTCCCTGATGGGCAAGGCCCAGCTGTGACCTCCATCTCCAGCCACAAACCTACTCCTCCCCAGCAGCAAATGAATACCTCAGCATCCGCCCACCTGCTCAAGCTCAGGTTCAGGCCTTTGAAACTGTTATTTAGTATAATTTTACTACTGTCAAATATATGAAATAATAAACATTAATCCTGCAAGCATTACCACACACTGCTTCCGTGAGTCCTGAATCAACTGTTACACTGTTTCAAACCCATGTGAAAAGTATTAAGATCAAGTGGGTGGCAGTGGCTCACACTTGTAATCCCAGCCACTCTGGAGGCCAAGGCAGGAGGATTGCAAGTTCAAGGCCAGCCTCAGTAATTTAGAGAAGCCCTAAGCAACTTAAAGAGACATTGTCTCAAAATAAAACATAAAAAAGGGGCTGGGGATGTGGCTTAATGCCTTCTGGATTCTATCCTCAGTTCTAGTTTTTTAAAAAAAAGTAGAGATCAGTTTTATTTGTCATGAATCCAAGATACCCTCTAAAACATATCCTTTCAAGTGAAAGACAAATAGTTGAGCTCTGGAACCAAATGATGATTTTCAAATTTTAATGCACACAGTTTGATGTGCACAACTTGGAGTTTGTATGTGAAAACTACAAATTTCAAAGTATTTGAGGCCGTGGAATTGTGGGTGCGACCCAGGAGCCAGTAGTTTTCAGGGCAGTAGTGCACAGAGCCCGCGACCGTCATCTTCAAAGACAATGACCTAGACCATGGGGCCATCAGGAGTCTAAAAATGGTTTTGAGTGACATGATCTATTATTACAAGGAAATCTAACCCAGAATCTCAAAACCCAAAACAGATAAAAGTAGAACAGCTCTGAGGAAACGAGGATGTGGGGCCGAGGCCTGCTCCTCACCCTCTCTGGGGTGCTCTGCGGAGACCTGGTCTGGGAACCTCCGGCATAGACCACACGGGCCAGAAAGGCCCAAGTCCCCTAAAACTCACGCTTCCTCTCTGGGCCTCTCCCTCAGGGAAATAAAAGTAACAGGACTTCCCATGTGACTGTAGAAAAGTAAACTGTATCCATATAATTCCACACATTTTCCTGCTCTCCATAATGTTATTTTCGTCTAGCTTCCTAAACTGAAAGCCGTTACGCAGTTATGTCAGATAATGAATCCCGAGTCTCCACCTCCAGGATGCTTCTATTTCTTCCATGGGTCTGACTGGAATAGGACATCAAAGTAAAGAGCATCGGCCAGCTGATAAAAAGCAATACTTATTTTCAATATAAAAACCATCCAGTTGGCCATCTGATTTTGGCATCGACAGGGACGGAGCATTAAGGAGGGTGACGGTGCTGCCAGACCTCCTTGCGTCCTGTCAGTGTTGTTGAGCGGCTGAAACAAGTCACAATTATCAAGCAACGTATAGACCTGGACCAACCTCAGGAGTTCTTTTCACCTGCACTTGGCTTCAAAGTGGGATAGAGTCATTCTTTATTGGGGAGGGGGTGTTTAAACCTTTTTTATTTTTATTTTTAAAATCGTACATGTTTAGAGGGTCTAAAGTGCCATCGTTGCTACAGGTGTACAATGTGTAGCTAGGGAGCCAGGGGACCGAGCATTTCCCTCGTTACCCCTTCCATGGTAAGTCCTGGGAGCTTACCATCACCTCTCAGCTGGTTATTTATAAAATGCATCATGAATCACTGTAAGCTGTAGTCCCCCTGCCGGGCTCCAGAGCCCTTGAACTCTTCCTGTTTCTCTGGATTTGGGGGTCCCATTATCCCGCTCTCCCTCCTTCCTCTCCTTCTAACCTTCCTCTCTTATGAGGTCGACCTTTACAGCTTCCACTCTGAGGGGGATCACATGGCTGTTGTCTTTTTTGCTCACATTCTCAGTTCTTATTTTGACGTGAGACAGGGTCTGGCTACGTCACCCAGGCTGGCCTTGAACTTGCCATGCTCGTGTTTCCCGAGCAGCTGGGATTACAGGTGTGCGCTCCTGCGCCCGTCCCCACGTCCCCGTCCCTAATCCTCTTCCCTTCACCTTTCACTCCTTCCCATCAGCAGCCACGTTGGCTCCCCTCCCAGAACCCTGTCCACCACCATCCAGCCCTGGTCCAGCCATCTTCCTGTCTGGCCACAACTGAGTGGACCCAGCAGGTCTGCCCTGCTAGAATGGGCTTTAAAATCAAGTCAGATCACATCCGCCTCTACCTCCACCTTTCCAGCAGCTTCTCCTTCCACTTAGAATCAAGTCCAGAATCCCTTGCCTGACTTAGCGGCTCCGTCTCTACAGCACCTGGCGTGGCCATCCCTGCAGCCGCTGCCCTCCCTCCTTGGTCCTCCCAGGCCTTGGCACCTGGATTCTTGCTGGGCTTGAAGCACCATCCCCACCCCCAGATCTTTGCACACTGGCTGCTCCTCCCCTCCAGGGACCCACCAAGATGTCACCTCCTCCGAGAGTCCTTCATGACCTTGTTTGACTAGCAAGGCGTGAACCAGATGCCCGAACAAGGCCTGGTGCCCATTCCTAGAACTGGGCCTGACCTTAGCCCTCCATTGTTATTCATCAATCAAACACCAGAATGACCAGGGTCATGTGGCCACCCCAGTGAAACCAGGGACTGCCTGATGGGCGCCTGCATGCGGGAGTTTTCTTATCAACTCAGCTTGAGGGTGTCCTGACATGAGCAAGCATAGATGGGACCCCTGTTGTGGGGGCCCCCTCAGCTGGGCAGAGCCCTCCACAGGGAAGTCTGTGCACCTGGGAAGCAGCCCGGCTCCTGGAAGCTCCAGGAGACCTCGGGCCTCCCACATGTGGCCTCCACCGCTCGGGGAGGAAGGCCAGGTTCCGAGAGCGCCTCCTTGTCTTGCGGTTGGGTTATTCTTGTGCCTTGGAACATTCCCCCTGGTGCTGACAGCCGCCACCTCTCCTGCTGGTGCCAGGCCCTCCCTTCGTGCCAGGGCCAGGAACTCGGGAGCCTCTCTCAGTGGGTGGCGAGGGCTTCCGCAGCCTCTCCGCCCACCTGTGCTCTGGCAGGCAAGCTGGGGGGGACGCAGAGCATGTGGCACTGGGGGGCTCCTCTCTGGCGTCCACCAGCCTTTCCTCCTCCTGCCAAACAAAGGCTTCCCGCTGGGGCGGGAGGGGACCCGCTTCTAATTGTGGAGCAGACAGCACACCAAGCCTTTCCAGTCAGGAGGAGGAGAGCCGCCAGGGCCTTGGCTTGGTTTTCTGGATTCTTCCCAGGCTTGGAGCAGTCCAGGAGGTGGGGGTGGGGATCCCCACCTTCTCTAAGGGCCACCAGCGTCCCTTGTGCCTGGGCTGAGGCTGGCTTCCCTCCTCTCTGCTTCCAGATTGATGGCCTCCCTGTTACACCATCCTATTCTTCCTCAACACCAGTTCAGCACATGCAGAATCTTCCAGAAACTGATTATAGTTCCTTTTTCTTGGTGCATCATTCATTCAATGCAAGCATGATATTATTATCATATTTGCTGCATCATCACCATGGTTACCATTTACCACCTGAATCCTTCTCCCCATGGTTGCCATGTACCTTGGGCACCATGGTTACCAGGTGTCAGGCACAGTGCTGGGCACTTTGCATGCTTTGTCTCCTCACTGGCTGTGGTTCATCTCTTCATCTACAGAAGAGGAAATCGAGGTCAGAGAGGTTGGATAACTTGTCCAGGGTCACACAGCTAACAAGGGGCAGAGCTGGAGGCTAATCTGATGCTAAAAGTCTGCTCAGCTCCCAGGCCTCACTTGTTTCTCAGGGAAGTGGTTTGGGAGATGAGTTCTGAAGCCAGACTGCTGAAGCTGTTCAAATCCTGCCCTAGCCCTGCCACTTGCTAACTTTGTGATTTTTGTGAATTGACCTCTCTGAGCCTGAGTCTGCTCCTCAGTGACATGGGGATAACTTTCCAGATCACTGTGAAGATTGAAGGTGGTCATCACGGGAAGGTCATGAAGTGTTCAGAACAGCCACCAGAAATGCTCTGTGACAGGTGCGGAAGATGCACGGAGACACAGTCCCTGCCCCGGGGGTTTCTGGTCTAGTGGGAAAGATCATCACAGCATGGACAAGGCAAGTCACGACAGGGAAACAAACTGGACCCCACAGGCACCCCTGGAAGGGACTCCTGCCCCCGTCTGCCCTGTGGCTTCCAGAAGCGTGCCTTAGCCAGGGTGGTTGTTTCATTTTGTTTTGTTTTTTAATAACATTTTTGGGGAAATCATCTGAAATGTATAGAATAATTGCAAAGTAGTGCGGAGTTCCCATAAGCCCTCCCGACTTTCCTCTAACATAACATTTTACATAACCATGCTGCTTTGTAAAAACTCAGAAATTAGTCGGGCACGGTGGTGCACGCCTGTAATCCCAGCACTTAGGGAGGCTGAGACAGGAGGATCGCGAGTTCAAAGCCAGTCTCAGCAACAGCGAGGCACTAAGCAACTCAGTGAGACCCTGTCTCTACATAAATCACAAAATAGGGCTGGAGACGTGGCTCAGGGGTCAAGTGCCCCTGAGTTCAATCTCCAGTACAAAAAAAAAAACTCAGAAATTGACGTGGATGCAGTAGTATTAATTGAACTGGTTTACTCAGACTTTGCTAGTTTTTCCATTCCAGCGTCCCTACTTGCCTGTTGCATTTAGCTAGCTCAGTTTTGAAGTATGACTAGGAGTTCGCCAGAGCACAGCTCTAGGCACTAGAGCCTCTGGGCACCAGGAGCAGGCAGGAGGGCTCCCTGCTGCACCTAAAGAGCAGGCTGCTTCTCCAGAAGCAGCACATGGGCAGCAGGACCAGGGAGGATGCTTATCATTTTGGCTGATCCCTGGAAGACTCCCCAGAACTGCATCCTACAGAAAAGTGGCCGGCAGCGGCAGATGTGGGAAATCCAGGCGTGTCTCCTGCCCAGAGGGCTGGCGGGAGGTAGCAGCCCACAGGCCAGCGCCCGCAAGCAGGAAATACAGCCCAGCTCTGCATGGAGGGCTGGCCGGGGACCCTGCTAGTGCAGTATGTGGGTGTGGGGTTGACCGATGGCTGGATCCTTCTGGAGCTGGTTTCTTGGTCTCAGGAGATATTAGCAGCACTGAGAGAGGTGGGCAGTGGGCAGCAGCTAAGCCTGGTCTCCCTGTTTTAAGAAGGCCTCTTATCAACAGCGAACTCCAGCTTTCAATTCTTCTCTTTGACTCTCCTGTTGAGGTCTTTTTGCACCATAGGTGTGGGAGGCTGCAGAGGCTGTGGTTTGAGGAAGGGGCTAACCAGAATTGCTTAGTCAGCTTTGGGCTTAGCTCAACCTGTATGACCCCCTCAGGCTTCCTGAGTCCCCTCCTTGGGCTCAGGGCCAAAGCCACTGAAATCCCAGAGGATGACTTTCCCATTTCCCCTTGCTGGCTGATGCTCCGCTCCAAGGGATCAGGGATCCTGTCTTCCTTTGCCCTTTTATTTGACACAGGTATATTGATCAGCAACCTTGATCAATATAGATTCTGCTAGGCCCTAGGGGGTGGTGACAGCTTTTCACTGAGTCTGTCTCTCAATAGCCTCCCGTCCTTGAGAATTACAAAGGGTGTAAACTTTTGTATAGGCCTGTATAAGTTCCCATTGCCGATGGAACAAATGATCACAAATGTACTTGAAACAACACACGTTATTATGTTGCAGTTCTGGAGTCAGAAGTTCAACATCAGAGACCCGCTCCTTTTGGAGACTCTGGGGGCAGATCTGCGTCCCTGGCTTTGCCAACCCCCAGAAGCTGCCAGCATTCCTCAGCTCCTGGTCCCTCCTCCATTCTCAAAGCCAGCACTGAAATTGCTTCTCTCCTCCCTGTCCTCTCTCATAAAGACCCCTGTGACATGAGTCCACCTGGGTGATCTCAAGACCCTTAGCTCAATTCCATCTGCAAATCCCCCTTCCATGTAAGGCACGGTGCCACTTTTTACTGTGTGACCTCCTGATACTTGATCTCTCCTTGCCTCAGTTTCCTCATCTGTAAAATAGGTCTCACGAGCGAAATCACCACCAGGGGTTGCTGTAAGACTTAGACAAGGAGTTGTGGACCTTTTAGATGAGGCTCTTAGTTAAAAAGAAAAATTTGGAAGTCATCTTTGGCTGCTGTAAGCAGGAAAGTAGCCAGTCCTAGAGCTGCCTGGAAGGCCAGAAATGTATCAGAAAATGCCAGAACAAGAGAGAACCTGGCAGCTGACCACACCTCGAGCCGTGCCACGGAACCCCCAGCGAGGCTCCCCTCTGCCAGCTCCAGCCCAATGCACCCTGCACAGGCTGCTGCTACCTACAGTCCTGGGTCACACTGGGTCCAGGATTGAATCCAGGCCTGGGCAGGAGCACTGGATTGGCTGGATCTGGTCACATGACCACTTGGGTTGCAAGGGCCCCTGAAAAGGCAAGAATCCAGCTTTCTTGGCTGCCAGTGGAGGGCTGGCTCGCCTCCCTGTCTGTCCATGGCTCATGGCACAGGGGCTTCCCCAAACATGAACCAGGGCTGGCCTGCACATCACGCATGAGTTCCCCGCCAGCTCTGATTATCTCCTTCGTCTGGGCTCTCTACTGACGGCCATGGGGACATTGCTCTTACTCCCCAGAACTGTGGATGAAGGCAAAGCTACTGGTCCTGGGGAGACTTGCCAGGCTGTGGTTCTCTGTCACAAGCACTCAGATGCTGGCCCAACGCTGAGATGTCAACGATTCCTGGGTGGCCCTATGGCCAGCGAGCCCCTGCCTGGACTGCAGAGTCTGCACCGCTGCCTGACTGCGTCAGTTTCTGTTGGATGGAGGAAAGGAGAACTGGAGAGAGCAGGCATGAGCGAGAAGGAGGCAAAGGCGTCCGAAAGATGTTTTTAATGTGCATCAGATTAGGCTTCCACGCCAGGGGCCTCTGCCCGGCTTCCCGGCACGTTCCCGCCTGAAGACAGCTTGATGATTTGAAGGGAGCCGCGGTCAGATTGTATACCTGTCAACTCCCTCTCCACACTCGCTGGGCCGTGGGGCTCTAATGAGGCCTGACACCTCAGGAATCCAGCAGGATGCGAAACAGCCGCAGAGGGCAGGGAGGCAGGAGGGCCTTCTCCGGCCACTCGGCCGGCCTGGAATGTGGCAGGAGACTGCGAGGGAGCCTGGCGGGTTTGGCTCCAAGTGCTGCCTTGGCCACTAGCTGGCAGGGTAATGAGAAAGTCCCATCTCCTCTTTGAACCTCAGTTTCTTCTTCTATAAAATGGGTTTAATGGTCCCTTCCAGGTTTATCGAGGTGGGAGGCTCAAGACACTGAGTCCAAAGCATCTACCATGGCAACACGACCCATGGTCACAATAAATATTATAGCATCATCGACGTCCTGGTGACCACTTTCAGCTTCCATTGCTTAGAATCCCACCCAGCAAGTGTTTATCCACCTGTATCCGTGGATCTGCCTCCGTGAGAACTTGCTGGGAGAATTTTTTAGGCTGAGGGATTTTGAGATGATTTTGAACCACCCTCTGCTTCTTTCTGTCCAGAAATCCAGGCAAGAGGAGGAGAGGGAACTTACCCGAGGGTGACTTGCTTGTGGGTGGAGGAGTCTCAACATCAAGGAGGCACAAGGGACATGACGGGGCCCGAGGACCTGGGGCCAGGAGGGGCAAGGCGTGCTGGGTTGGATCCTGGCCTGGAGCAGCTCTGTGCCTGCAATCCTGGGCTTCCTAGACAGGCGCGGAGGAGCAGCTAGCTCACTGTAGCCATCTCCTCCAATCTGGGAAACGTGAGCGAGCATGGTTGGAGCTCCCAGGACAAGCCTGCAGGTGGAGAGGCTCCCTCCGTCCTGCCTGTGGGAAAACTGACCACTTCTCCTGGCCATACATAGGGAGCAGCATACTGCAGGCCTGGAGTAGAGAGATCAGTCTCTGGAGGCGATGTGGTCACAGGAGCTGGTATGGTAGCCGCACTTCAAGGAGTACACAAGATGCGATTCTGGGAAAGGGGGTAAAAGTAGCCACATACAGGCAAGGAGAAAAGAGGGGCATTTGCCCTACTCCTTGGAGAGCACAGGACGTGGACAGACTAAAGCCAGCAGGTAGGCACACCCCACAGCAGGCACAGGGAAGGGAGTCCTGAGGACCCAGAGAAGGTCTGCCCAGAGCTCGCGGCCAGCAACATGGCTGCCCAGCTGGAACCCAGAACCTGCACAAGTATAGTGCCACCATCAAAGGGGACGTGTCCCTAGGTGGAGCCCCCTCCCAGATGACACTGAATTCTGAGGAACAGCAGTCAGTGATCTCTTGGCAGGTAGGGTGCAGATCTCAGGTGGAGCTGCAGGACCTGCTGAGGACCACACTGACCCTGGGCAAGGGGGACGGGCCAACCCCAGAGCCCCATTGTGGGTAGCTGTGCAGAGGCTTACTCTTTATGGGAGTTGAATCTCCATGTATCATTCCACAATGTGTGTGGGGGGTCTCAGAGCCACAGGATGAGGAGACCATCAGAGTTTAGAGACACGGGCTTGGTTGGAGCCCCACTCTGCCCTTTGCTAGCCCAGAACTCTTGAGCACAACACTTAATCCCTCTGAGTCTCAGTTTTTCCCGTCTATGCGATGGGAATAAAGACACCATCCCAGGAGGCTGCTGCAGAATAAATGGGACCCAGGACAGAGTGTGGATGAAATAAGGATTTGCTGGACACATTCTGTGCATCTTCCCTTCACTCCTTGGGTCACAGGAACCACTTGAGGTGAGGTCAGGTGAGGTGCCAGATGACACAAGACCACCACCATTTAGGAGGCTGCTCAGCACCCAGCCTGAGCTGGCCACCAGGGGCTCCCCAGCACCATCCAGCACCGGAGCAGAATTCCTCTGAGGAAAGCCAGGTTCACCAAAAGGCACGAGACGTGGCACCTGGAAAAAGGAAAACCAGCTATAGGATGTGGCCCCGTGGGCCGTGGGCCGGTGCTTCCCCCACCCCGGGCCTCTCTGTGTCGCTGGGCTGCTCCAGCTCCTCCACGGCCCTCGGCCGCAGGCATGCCCGGGCTGCATTTCACCTGGAACCGCCCAGATGGCCTTTCCTCCGGCCACCGGCCACAGGTGTGCTCCTCTTTCTCCCCTCATCGGCTGCAGCTGGACCTCGGCCCTGTCCACTCGCTGCTGTGTTGGGGGTTTTCTGTTGGTTGCTCGGTGCTCGCTTAGCCCCTGGCAGAGTTCTACCATGCCACGCTGTTCCCGCCATGCAGGTGAGGACTGCCGGACTCTCCAGCACTCTCCTGGCTCCCTCTGACCGACACACTCACCTGTACTTCCCAGGACACCCACGTCCTGGCTCTGAGGCAGCAATATTTAACAAGTGTCCTGACTGCAAGGCACAGAAACCCTCTTGCATGACTTGAAAATGGATAGGATAGGACGGGACGGGACAGGGTCAGATAATCAGCTAGTATAACAGAAATACAGAGATGGGGCAGGACTAAGTCCAGAGTTCCAAGATGCTACAAAGCCATTTCTCCCTGCCACCCTGTCACCTCAAATCCTCTTCTTAGGCCTCACTCTGTAAGATAAAGAAAAGGCCTTGCAGAATTCCCAAGCAGACAGCCTCCCAATCTATCACCTGACGTGGAGACAAAGCCAGCTCCCAGCTCCCGGTATCTTTTTTATTTTTTCCAGTACTGGAGATTGAACCCAGCAGGGCTCTACCACTGAGATACACTCAAAGCCCTCATTCATTTTAATTTTTAGAGAGTCTTACCAAGATCCCCAGGCTGGTCTTGAACTTGAGATCCTCCTGCCTCAGCCTCCCCAGGAGCTGGGATTATAGGCTTGAGCCACAGTGCCTGGTCCTGGAAGGAGAAGGGGTGTCACATATCCTACTCTGACTCAAGTGTTGGAGCTAAGAGGACAATTGTCTCACTAGACAATTGGCCCAGGCTATGTCTATCTGTGCCACCTCTGAGGCCCTGGGGCAGGGCAGTTTGTTCCCACAAGAATGTAGCAAACCGTGCCCAACAGGGAGAAGAGTTTCCACAGAGGAGAGACAGGTCCTTCTGCTGGGAGCAGCGGACAGCATGATATTCTCAATTTAGTCCAGCAGGGTTTGGGCAAGAAGGGGCTGCCCTACACTCTGGGGTGACCCCAGGAGCAGGAGGGAGAAGCCTGGCCTCCACAGCAAGGGCCCTAGAGGCCCGTCTGCTGGGAAGTTTCCCTCTTTCCCAACAGGGAGGTTCCAAGGGACAGGAACCGGAGTGAGAAGACCGGAGAGGAATCCTAGGAACACAGAGCCCCAGGGCAGGCGGACGGAGCCACTCTGAAGCTGGGCGCAGAGGCCATGTAGGGGGTGGGGAGGCAGGGGCTCCGCAGTGCTCACCAGGTGGAACCTTGTCTGCCCTCCAACCTGCCATCCCTGGATGGCAAGAGCCCTGAGGGTCGGAGGCTGGAGGCACTCCCTCTGCCTGGGCTTTAACTCACCATGTGACCCGAGCCGTCACCAACCTCAGTTCCCCTGCGAGGAACACGAGAGCTGGAGCAGAAGCAGCCTGGGCTCTCCCTGTCTCCCTGAGTCAGCTCCACCTCCTCCATCGCCCCAGAACCCAGGAATGTGCCCCAGGCCACAGCCTCCCCTGGCTCCCGGGGGACACTGGGGGAGCGGTTGGCAGGGGAGCTAAAGGTCCCCTCCCCCCTCCTCCCAGGGCCATGGCTGCTCCCCCTCTCATCCCTCCTCTGGCTGCAAAGCACATACAGATGTGGGGCTGTCGGCCACAATCAGGGGGCTCAGGTGAGGAATGGGGCCTGGCAGCCCTTGGCTTGTCCTCGTTTGCCTGAGCGCAATTTCCCGTAATTACACTTCCTCGCGCCGCGGCATCTGCGAAAGATCATCGCTGACACGCGGAGCCGGCTCCCTGGCCACGGCCGAGGCCTTCGCTGGCAATCAGTGTCCCCCGGCAGAGGAAGCCCACACGTCCTCCCCTCCTGGCGGGGACAGTGTCCCCCGGAGACAAGCCCTGGGCCCCCATTGGCTCTGGCCACCCCCTTTACCTACAGCCGGACACCCCGCCCACCACCAGCCTTGGGCTTGATCCACTCCTGTCACCCACCGGGACTCCCGCCTGCCCACTCTGTCGGTTACTTGCGGTGATGTTTATAGGGTCACCCACTCCACCGCCGTCCCCACCACCCACAACCACTGCCATCCCACCCCCTCCTGCCACCACCCATACATATTCAGGCTCCCTGTCACCTTGTCACTATGGCTCCAAGGTGATGTGCATTCACAGGCGCCCCTTTCTTGCTCCTTTCCTATCACTGCTGAGAGGGGCCAGTGCCACCCTCCACGCCCGGCGCCCCCTCCAGCCCTGCAGCAGGCAAGCCCAGCTGCTCCTACACTCCGAGTCTGGGGTCAACGGAGGTTTTGCTCCAGGCCACAGCAAGCTGCGGATCTCACACCAGTTTTCCCAGGATCTCAGATGGAAACTTGGCCAGGAGAAGAGGCGGAGAGAGCCCAGGGCCTCGCAAAGCCTGGGGAAGAAGGAGCCGCTGGGGACCTTGTAAATGCATTCGAGACGTGGGCAGGCCCTGTGCAACATCGCCAGAGTCAAAACCAGACTCAGGCTGCGCAGGGACAGCGGGAGGAGAAGGCCCGCACCCTCATGTCCTCCGCCCAGGGCCAGCAGGTCCCCAGCGCTGCCCAGGGACCCACCCAGCTGCCTCGGGAAAATAGGCTGTGAGCCTGGAGGACTCCTGTCTGGGTGGAAACCAAACCCCTGGGGCTGGTCAGGCCTCAGACTCCAGACTCGGCCACGCCCCTCACTCCCACAGTCCTTAGCAGATGTCGTGTGCAAGACCAGGAATCTGGAAGGAACCTGGGTGCAGGATATGGCTTCATTTTGTCCAGAAAGGCAGATATGAGGCATATGTGCCCTGTCCTGATCCCACAGCAGACATCACTAATCAATCACAGCACTGGAAGGTTAAGGGATTGCTGATAGCGGAGAGGAGCCACCTTCCTGAACGTGGGCAGCCTGGATTCAAAGTCCTTGGTCTTAACCACTAGGCTGTCCTAACCCATGTGAGCTCTGTCCCCCAGCCTGGGAGATGGGCACATGCAGCCCATACAACTCACCTGCAGAAGGAGAGAGAAATCAAATACCTTCAGAGAAGGAGGCAGGATTTGGTACAGATTTAAATTCAAAGCCAGGCTCTGTCACTTATCGGCTGTAGGGATTGGGAGGGTAACATAAACCTTTTGAGCCTGTATTTTCTCCATTGTAAAAGAAACATAATAATACTCTCTTAGAAAATATATAAAGCAGCTGATTTGAGATGAATACATTCTGCTAAATGGGAATTTTGTTTCTTAGTCCTTTATCAAAATTCCCCAAGGGGCTCTCTGTGTCCCTACCCTTGCCTCCCTGGGCTTCTCTCAGTGCATATCCAATGCTCAGTGCAAAGCTGAGTTCTCTCAACATTATTCCCAATAACTAATAGGTGGGTGTAACCTAAGTGTCCTTTGGCAGATGAATGGATAAACAAAATAAGGTATGCCCACAAAATGGAATATTATTCAGCCCTGAAAAAGGAAAGAAATTCTGACACATGCTATATACATGGATGAAGGAAGCTTAAGGACATTATGCTAAGTGAAATAAGCCCATTGCAAAAGGACAAATACTATCATGTCCTATTTATGTGAGGTTCCCAGGGTGGGAAGTGACATGGGTATTGCCGTGGATCAGGAGGAAGAGGAAATGAGTTTTTGTTCGGTGATAGAGTTTTAACTTTGCAAGAGGAGAAAGTCCTGGAGAGCTGTTCACAGTTCAACATAATTGACACCACTGAACTGTACAGTCACCAGAGGTATAAAATGATAAATTTTATATTGTGGTTATTTTACCATAATTAAACAAACCAAAATCAAGTTCTGCAAAAGCCCAATAAAGAAAGAATTTGATGATGTGGGTATTGAAGACAGGCAGTAATGATCTGTGACGATGGTGTCTGAAACAAGGTGGCCCCTGAGAGGAGGCTGGGACAAGGCCAGCTGAATTGGGAAAGGTTCTAGTACAAGAATGTGCCTGTCACCGTCCACCCAGAAGCACTCCCAGCTGGACTGCAGCCTCCTCCCTCTGCGCCTTCTCCCTCCACCCATGTGGCTCCAAGGGGCGAGTGCACTGTGCCACTTCGAGGGGGAGGAATGGGGGAGGGGCTACGGGCAGCAGCCTGGCCAGTAGGAGGCCAGGGCAGGGGCAGGGAGGGGGCCTCCTGGGCAGCCTGGCATCTCAGTGGGTCCCTGTGCTGCCCCTACCTGGAGACCCGCCCCCAGGGCAGGTGCCCACCCACCACGGGGCAGTGAGTATGGAATGAGCGCCTCATGTGCCCACCAGGCAGGATGTACCCGGGAGCAAAAGGTGCAGGCCAGAGGCGGAAGACCAGCCCCAGCCCTGACGCAGGCTCAGAGGACCTGGGGCTGCTCACACTCGGCCTCCCACGCAGGCTCCGGCTGCTCTGCGGTCGGTCGCCCACCCCGCAGCTCCTGTCAGTCTACCTGAGTCTAACTTCTGCTACTGGCCAGCTGGCAAAACCCCCCCAGGAGCCCTGTGGGTCCCTGCCCTTGCCCCCCGGGCTTCTCTCAGTGCAGATCCAGGCTCTGCCACCGACAGTCTCTGTCCCCTTTGCGTCTCTGCTCCCTCATCTGTGGCGTGGGGCTGTTGTGTTGTTATGGTGTTATTATTACTAGTGCAGCTGAGGCTCAGGGGGCCTCGCATGCTCAAGGCCCTGGGTTCGATCCCCAGCACCACAAAAACAAACAAACAACAACAAAACAATGCCCATACAAAGCAGCCTGACACTGAGGCCATGCTGGGGGACATTGCCAGGCTGAACAGGCACCCCTTGGCGGAGCCACCCTTTTGTGATCGGGGCACCTGTTCATTCGGGATCCTGACTCTTTCACGTCCTCCCTGGGAAGGAAGGTGCTGTCATGTGCAGCCTAACTTTGCAGAAAATTTAGTGACGATTCCCAGCAGAACCGGGCCCAGAACCCAGGTCCCTTGAACCCAAGTCATCTCACTTCCCTGCCCACATAGCCTTTCACGTGGGGGAGAGAGGACAGAGGCCACTGTCCCTCACCCCTCCTTGTTCTGCTCTGCTCCCTTGGAGAAGGGGGCAAGGGATGGGGACGTTACCGAGTGAGTGAGTGAGCAGGTGGCAAGGGAGAGGTGTCACCCCCTCGCCATGGCCACTGGCCGCCCTCCGGGGTGTGAGGCCTGCTCTGATGCACAGCCTGGGCAAAGGCACCCGCTCACCTGGGGGCTTTGGGGACGGGCACCCTTGGCTGAAAGCACTGTGTTCTTCCACAGAAGACAAAGCCAGAGAAGGAGACGGTCGCATGGGACTCCTGGCAGCAGTCGCTGCGCTGGCATCTGTTTGCTAGGAACGCAGACTCCGCGGCACCGCCGCAGACACCCTGCATCCGGCGGCCGGAGAAGCAGCTCCACTTGGGACCTGCCTGCCTAGAGGGCTTCCAGTCACCTGTCCAGGTGGAGGCAGGACCAGCCACTCAGAGGGCGGGAGCTCACAGTGCCCGGGCCAGGCCCCATTCCACCACGTGCTCCCCAGTGACCGCGGGTGGGTTCCCTCTCTGGGGGCCTCAGTCGGCACGTCTGGGAAGGACGATTGGGAGTTAAACCTCTCCCAGGTCCCTTCCTGCTGGGATGCTCTTACACACTGCGGCCCCTGCATCTTACCAAAGGGACAAAGGGACCCCAATTCAGAAGCAGACCCGCAACCCAAGGCCTATTTCCTGCTGGGCGTCTGTTCTGGCTGGGGGATGAGGGAGGGCAGGAAATGAATCAAGAGTGGACATTAAACTTCAGAGAGTGGAGGAAAGAGAGCCGGTGACGGACGGAAGGCCCGGGACACCCCAGTCCCTGTGGGGCCCAGCACAACTGAAGTCCCCCAGGCCCTCTTTTCTTCCACCCTGGCTCCGCCCTGAGCCCCAGGGCCTCACACTCGTGGGCGGAGCCCACCAGGCCACGACCACCACAACCACTCCTGGGGCCCAGGGTCCACAGCGCAGCACGGTTGATCCTCCGAGGGCAGACCTGGGCGAGGGGTCCTCGGACCTGGAAGGAGGCTCAGAAGGCGTGACAGGAATCCCAGAGTCCTCGACACCCTCCGAGCTGTCTAGAGGGGACACAGCTCCAGGTGCATGCTTCACCTGGACCCACAGACTCCTCATCCCATGGCTGTGTGCAGGCAGAGAGGGGCCAGAGTGGACCCTCTAATTCAGGTCCAGGAGTGGCCAGTTCTAAGGGTGTCCCATGGGGAGTGGCAGGGATGTGTTGCTGGTTTGGCCTCAGGATGAGGGGAAGACCTCCAGGAGGGGGCAACCCAGCAGCCGGGATCAGATGAAGAGGCAGGCGGCCTCCGCCTTGAGGCCCTGGGAAGAGGCCTTCAGGGCAGGCGGGTGGCTGGCCCAGCTCTCCAGGACCCTGGCCAGCCTGTAGCCCCACCCTCTGCCCCAGTCAGGCTGAGGCCCCTGGAGAGGCCACCTGGAAGCAATCTTCCCCAGCCAGCTCCTGAAAGGGAAAGCCGTTCACTTTGATGGTCTCCAAATTGCCCCTCTTGTTCCAGGGAGTGAGTCTAGAGGGTGTGTAGACAAGAGGAACTGGGCTCTTGGCTCTCCAGAGTGGAAGAGCAGCTCTCGAGGCTGCCTTGAGTGGCCTTGACCCCACTGCCCTGCGTCATTTACCATTGGACGAGAATCTCTCCAGACAGGATCTGTTCTTCCAGCCCAGACTATCCTGTGTGACCTCAGACCTGACACTTGCCCTCTCTGATCCTTTGTCCTTCAGTCCCTGAAGAGGAGACCTTCAGAAGACTCAATTTCCTAACAATGTTGGAAGCTTCCATTTGGTTTCTGTCTCCTCCCAAGAGTCATTTTACACTCCTGTGGCTAACACCTCAGAAATGTTTGATTATAAGTTATCCTCTCAGCCGAGCACAGTGGTGCAAGCCTGTAATCTCAGCACTTAGGGAGGCTGAGACAGGAGAATCGCAAGTTCAAAGCCGGCCTCAGCAGGGATGAGGCGCTAAGCAACTGAGTGAGACCCTGTCTCTACATAAAACACAAAATAGGGGTGGGGATGTGGCTCAGCGGTCGAGTGCCCCTGAGTTCAATCCTTGGTACCAAAAAAAAAAAAAAAAAAAGAGGTTATCCTCTCGCCTTTTAAAAGGTGTCTTCAAATTCTTCGATGTGCCTTCCATTAGGAGGTGTCATCTGCGGCCCCTCGTCTTGAATCTGGTCCAACCTCAGTGACTGGCTGACCCCAGACCACAGAGGAAGGGACTGCATGACTTCAATGGTCGGTCAGAGAAGGCAGAGCGGCCTCTTCAGGTTGCTGGAATGTATGCACACAGGCGCTGAGCCCCGTGTGAGATGGCTACCGGGGTTAGGCCGCCATGCTGTGAGGAAGCCCAAGGAAGCGTGTGTGGAGAGAACACTCGGAAACATGGATGAAACACTGACCCTCATCTCAATCCCACGTAGCTCCTCGGGCCCTCTGTCTCTAACTCCACGAGTGGCCGCCATCTCTCTGTAACAGCGTGAGCGGCCCAGAGCAAGCAGCGTCCTGCAGATCCCTTCCCAGACTCCTGACCGCAGCAATGGCAAGATGCTAAGATGCTAAGCTGAGTGCAATTCCTTTTGGCTACAGAATATTGGGGATGCTTCTTACACCATAACAATACCACCGGGAAACAGCACATGCCCTTCTGTGGCCGGAACAGGACTTTCTCCACCGGCCCCTCCAGATCTCACTCCATCCTCTCCCCACCCAGGACCCCATGAGTGACTCCTCCAGGCCCCTGGCTCTGATTGGGTTCAGCCAACAGGGGGTGCTGCAGGGCAAGCAAGAGGGAGCCAGTGAGGCAGCCGGGCACTCACTCCCCTGTCCTCTCACTACTCTTTGCCAGGGTGACGGCTCCTACCAGGCTGCCCTTGCTGGGTGGCTTGCCTTCCAGGTTCCAGCATTTTCCCTCCTCCCTGCCCCTTTGGGTCTAGGAGGATAACGCCCCCTCTGGCCCCGCCCTGTGCTTTTCTGTCCCTTTTTCGTCTCCCTTGAGCCTGGTCGTGCCTTTGTAGACAGCTCTTTATGAAACCGTCCTCCGTTCGCCTTGTAGGTGAGTCCCATGTCCCCAGGGTCCCCTGCCTGATCACACCCTACCCGCCGCGCCGCGCCCTTCCGTTTGGAAGCTGCACTTCTTGTGCGCACATGCAGCCCTGACGTCCTTCCAGGGCTCAGGGACACACAGCCAACAGTAGAGACATGGTCCCGGCTCCTCGGGGAGCCACGAGCTATCATTTGAGTGTGGGGAGGGGGTGAGCACCGGACAGTGAGGAGCGTCTGGGAGAGAGGGAGACACGCCGCCCCGGCATCCTCCACGGAAGATGGTCCAGGAGAAGGTCCAGGCTGAATCTTCTCCCCTGCTGGGAGGACTGTCCTCGCATACCATGTGCCCAGTCCTGACATCCAATGGCCTTTCTCAACCACTCACAGATCAGTCTTTGTAAGAACAAAGCAAGAAATAAAACCCATGACTGTTTCCATGGGTGAACGTCCCCAGAGGCTTCCAGAGGCTGAGTCCAAACTGCCGTAACGAAGGCCATGGCTGGACGGATCCCCAGTCCGTCTTGGAGGAAGCCAAGATGGTAGACGCCTTCCTCAGTGCTTCTCTGGAATTCACATCTCACCCTTCCCCGCCTTCCCCACACGGTCTGCTCTGATTTGGGGATCTGCTCGCCTTGGGAAGATGTTGGACAAGGCCAGAGAAGGACTCTGGGGACGTGGCCCCAGATCTTTTAGCAAAGAACGGTGGCGCCAGGCAAGATCTCTGAGCCAGACCCGGCTTCTCTCCTCAGAAGCAGAGGGGCAGTTCCCATGACACCCACCCCTGGCCGGCACCCGAGCTGGGCACACACAATACAGCCACTTGTTTGAGACCCCAGGGAGGCCACAGGCCCTCCTTGCCCTGGGATGGACTGGAATGAGGGAAGGAGCCAGGTCACTTCCTTCAGCTCTGGGGAGTCGCTCCCTCCACTTCCTGATGGCTTGCCCAGTCCTACCACTGGTCTCCCCCTGGGAGCCCCACCCAGTGCTCTATGCGGCTCTGAATCCTAAGACATCATGGTCAGTAAAGATGCCGACCTGGTCATCACCCTATGGCACAGCTGAGGAAGGCAAGGCCCGGGAGGGGGTCGGGTGGCCGAAGCTGTAAGAAGCCAGGGCAGAATGCAGTCCCCCGGCCCTGGTAGGCCCCTTCCCATCAGCCCTGTTGCCCTCCATGAGTCCAGCCAAGCTCCTCCTCTCCAAGACGACTGTCCTGATGCCCGCAGCCCCGCGGCTCTATCCCTGATCTCATCTCTGCGAGCCCCAATTGCTCCATAATTTTCTAGTTGTCCTTGAACATGAGTTCAGCCTTCCCCATGAGAGGGAGCCCTCCTGGAAGGCTAGGAACTGATTTTCTTCTCTTGTCTCCATCCATATTCCTAGCTGAGCACCAGTTGCACCCCACCCCTTTGGTAAACGTTTCCGGCTCAGTAAATCCACTGACAGCAGCAGCTTCTCCCCCTGAACTACCCCTCTTGAACTCGGGGGCACTCGACCCCTGAGCCACATCCCCAGCCCTATTCTGTGTTTTATGTAGAGACAGGGTCTCACTGAGTTGCTTAGCGCCTCGCCGTTGCTGAGGCCGGCTTTGAACTCGCGATCCTCCTGTCTCAGCCTCCCTAAGTGCTGGGATGACAGGTGTGTGCCACTGAGCCCAGCTCTCCCTTGAGTTGAGAGGAAGTAGGGATTTTAAACTGAAGAGCAGAAACAAACTGGAAAACCTGGGTATTCCACACCTGCCCAGCTCCTCTCTGGTCGTGTTCAGTGAGGTAGTGGGTGTGGTGGTCACATGCCCTATGTTGGGGAAGGGGCCGTGCAGGGGTTCTAGCTCTTGAAGAAAGGTCTTTCTGGGGCATCCTGGAGGCTAGCTCCAGGGGTGGATTTGGGGAGATCCTAAGGCCCTGGGAAAGCCCAGTGTCCGTGGTCAGGAGGTGTCAGCCATGTTGAGCCTCCTCTGAGAGCCTGGAGGAGTGGCTGTCACCCTGGCCTTTCTCTCCTGCATGCTGCTACTGCCCAGAAGAGAAAGGCAAAGGGGCAGCAGAAAGGACCCCACCCTGGAATGCTCTCAGGGCCACTCCTGGGACATGTGGCCCTTCCCATCTTCCTGCTTTTCTGGCTGTTGGCAAACGGCCAACGTAGCGAGGAGAGTCCAGCGTATCCAAAGAGAAGCTCCTCTTCGTCTTGCCTCCTCTGCCCACTCCCCTGGGTGACCTGGTGCCCGGCTGGTCACTGCCTGGGGACAGGGAGACAAAGGCCCCCTCTTTGCATTAGGCCACGACCTTGCACTCACTGGGGCTTTTACGCATCTCTGCAATTCCTGCCTTTATCAGATTAGCGTTAATTAGACAAATGAAAGTCACATGGCGGCGAGCGGGAGGAAGCCCCGGACCTTCAGGAAGGCCTTGTGACACGGGATGGGGGCAGGGCATGCGTCAGGACAGGAGAGGGCCATCCGTGGAGGTAGCCATACCTGTAGGTAAGTGTACCCCAGTGCCTTCCGTGAAGACATGTCCAGGAGGCGACTGGGAAAAGCTCCTGGGTACCATCATCAACTTGGAAAGGATTTGGGGAGTATGGGCTGTAACCTTTGGGGATCACAAATCCCCACTGAGAATCTGCAGAGAGCCCTAGAGCAGCGTTGTCTAATAGAAAAATAATGCCACAAACGTGATTTTATTGATTTATTTAGTTGCTTTTTATTTTTTGTGGTATTGGGGGTTGAAGCCAGGACCTCATACATTCTACACAATGCTCTAACACTGAGCTGCATCCCCAGTCCTTCTCATATTGTATTTTGAGAGAGAGTCTCACTAAATTCTCCAGGCTGGCCTTGAACTTGAGATCCTCCTTTCTCAGCCTCCTTAGTCACTTGGATTACAGGTGAGTCCCACCACACCTGGCCACAG
>CM053399.1:18917561-18935085 GCA_028644305.1 Xerus rutilus
ATTTTTTAGATTTTTGAAGTAGCCACATAAAAAAAAGGAGGAGGGTACTAAAGAAATGAGTTCACTTTTATAATGAATTTAAGCCAGGTGTGGTGGCATAAGCCTGTAATCCCAGCAGCTCTGGAGGCCAAGGCAGGAGGATCTCGAGTTGAAAGCCAGCCTCAGCAATGGCAAGGTGCTAAGCAACTCAGTGAGACCGTGTCTGTACATAAAACACAAAGTAGGGCTGGGGATGTGGCTCAGTGGCCAAGTGCTCCTGAATTAACTACCACTACCTCCCCCCCCCAACATAATAATGAATTTAAAGAACATTTTATTTAACCCATTATATCTCTGGTATTGTCATTGCAATATATAACCAACATGAAAATTATACACACCTTCCCCTACATTCTTTTTTTTCACACCAAGTTTTCAACGTCTAGTTGAAAGTTGTACACTCCCAGCCCATCTCAGGACAAGGTACATTTCAAGTGCTGTGGCGCCACAAGTGGCTACTAGCTGACCAGCTGTCTTGGTTTTAGCATGGAGGGTTGCATGTTCCAGGAAACCCCTCAGTCTCAGGAAAATGGAGGTGGCTGGCTGCTCTAGGTTGCATAGCACAGCTCTGGGATCCTCAGAACAGACAATACTGGGCCTCACCTGGGGGGGTTAGTGCTTTTACATGGTTCGTACATGGTTCTTAACTGGGGAACCTATTTGGGGAGGGGTACCGGGGATTGAGCTCAGGGGCACCCGGCCACTGAGCCACATCCCCAGCCCTATTTTGTGTTTGATGTAGAGACAGGGTCTCCCTGAGTTGCTTAGGGCCTCGCTTTTGCTGAGGCTGGCTTTGAACTCACGATCCTCCTGCCTCAGCCTCCCGAGCCGCTGGAATTATAGGCGTGTGCCACAGCACCTGGCCCCTGAGCCTATGTTATAGGCCCCCATTTGACAAATGGAGAAAGCATGACCCAGAGGGACTTTCCCAGGTCCACATGTGGATGGCAGAGGTCACACCAGGGACAGCATTGTTCAAGTTGGGCACACCCCACACACAGCCCGTCAGGATGGTCCATGTTTCCTAACTTTCGCTCCCACAGTGAGAAAGCCGAGTTCACTTCAGAACATTTTCCACCCTTCTGATGAGTCAAGGAGAAGGTCTTGGCACGGGGTTAAGATGTCTGACACCAACGTATACCAGTACCTGTACAGAAAGAAATGTCGTCCTGGGCTAGAGGAAAAATCCTTAGGATTTTTTTATACCTTTTTATTCCTAAATTTTTATAGATTATTTTTGCAAAGATATTCCCGAGAGTTCTCTTGTTTGTACCCTTCACTCTGTTTCTCCTGACGTCCACATCTTACTAAGTGTAGCATAATATCGAAGCCAGGAGGTTTCGTTTTAGGAATTTAGCAATTGCTTGTTTTGCTTGTGTACATGTTTACTGCTATGTCCCCTTCATGCCCTTGAAAGTATTCTTCTGTTTACCGTAATGATGAAAGATTTCTCTTCTAAATACATTTCCTTCAGGTAGAAAAGAAATCAGAAAAGTGGATCAGAGGAACTTCATTAAGTAAATAACAATACAAATAAATCTCAGGGATGACAGTGCTTTTGCAAGTGCCCTGGAAGTGGCAAAGTGTGTGCAGCGCTGGCCAAGCCCCAGGCGCCGGTCTAGATGCTACACGCGGGTTATTTCACTTCATCCTCCTGACATGCCTTGGAAGTAAGTTCTTCTGTCATTCCCACTTTACAACCAGGAAGGTGAAACTTACTTTTAAGTTTAGAAGAATTCGTCGAGGTTTTTATTCTGTGCACGCGTGCACACACTCATCCGTAGTTTACAAACACGCATGTTCATGTGATTTAGCAATCTGTTAAAAATTTAAATCAGACCCCTCCAAAAAACTGCCAGACAAGGTTCCAGGAGGCAGCGTTGTTATTTAGGGGCCTCAGAGGGACAGTAAAGTCAGGGCATCCAGACCCTATTGTTTGCTCTTTCAAACTGGGCTTGGACAGAGCGAGGGGCCACCATGTTCCTTCTGTCCTGGCAGGTGAACAGGCGCAAGTTCCAGTCCCAAGGTTCCCCCAGATCTGCCCTCTACCTTCTGAGAGCCCAGATGCTGAAGGACAGCAGGTTAACCTGGTTAGCTCTCTATCACAAAGTATTAGGGCCAGAGGGATGGTGGTCTCATTTGACAGAACAGTCAGAGCGGAAGGGAAAGGTCCGTGGTCACCCTATCCCCGTGGAGGCCAAGGACAGCCCCACCTGTCTCACATGCAGGCCGGCTTCTGCAGATGTCACTGGGTGAGTAAATGAACACTCCAAGTCCTCGCCTCCCGTCTCTTCCCACCACGGCGAGTTCCAGCTTGCACCAAGGACGCTTCCCCTTCCCGGGGCCCCTTCAGAGATTCTGAATCTCATGAGGTTTGGAGAGGCGCTTGGGACTTTGAAGCAATATTTCTCCTCCTCCTGGACCCATTTGTGGTCCTAGGTGCACCCAAAGGTGATACTCATGGAAGGCATTTGACCCATGGCTGACTGCTCCCACCCTGGCTGCACATCGCCCCCTGGCGGTGGTCCTGGTATTGCTCAGAAACCGTGGGTCCTGCCTCTGCCCTGGGACCATCTGCAGGGTGGGGGTGGGTCTATGGGGGGCCTGGCTCCCACGCCTGCTCCACCCCAGCACCCATAGGGCTTAGCTGGGAGAGCCGATGAGTGTCCATTACCACAGCAGGCCCCATAAAAAGGATTATGGGGTGTTTGCTGAGTTTACAAGCCTGTTCTTGTAGAGTTGCCAGACGTGGGGTGGCCGCAGACCCTCTGGAAAAAAGACGAAAAGGAATTTTCCTTCTGCTCCGTGCCACACATCCGTGACTTTCATGGGGCCATCGTGGCCTGGTGGAAGGAGTACCGGTCTGTGCAGAAGACCCAGACCAAGTGGAGAGATGGGGGCCCACGGCTGAGCCCCCATCCGCAGAGCCACCGGGCCTCCTTGGGCCTCTACTTTCCCATCTGTGAAGTGAGCCTTCTGGTCACCTTTTGAAGGTGGTCAAGTGGGTGGCTCAGTCAACCTCCCATGTCACCAAACCACCAAGGGGCAGATAGGACTTTGAGATGACAGGGACGTAAGACTGTCTTTGGCCAAAGTGGGGAAGGGAGATTGTCTCTATCACTGGTGGGACTCGCATAGCTGAAAGAGGAGGCCTCACAGGCAGAGGGTGGCAGGGGAGGACCGAGATCCTGGGGTGGCCCCAAGAGATCCCTGGGCGTCTTTGGCACCTGGCCAGAGGGGCTTCCTGGTCACCCTCACCCATTTTCAGGCCTGCTTTGTGTCTGTCGAGAAGCCCGGGGCCAGTGCAGGCTGCTGGAAACCCTGCTCCGGGCCGGGGCTGGGCCCCCAGCAGCAGCGCCCTGCCTGATACTTGATCTTCAGGGATCTTTCCCTTGTCGGGCTCCAAACCTGGATTGTCTGTGTCAGTCCCTTCTGAAGTGATTAAACGCAGAGCCCCGGAGCCCTGGAGAGTCTGGGAAATGTGAAGCCTACCAGGCGGGCGTCGCTCAGGAGCACTTACCATGCACAGCCAGGCGGGTTAGGAGGAGGCTGCTCCCAGTTGTGTGAGCAGTTCCAGGGCCTGGGCCCCGGGGTTGGAGGGCTGGATCTTGTTGGCAAAAGTTGGGAGAAGCAGTCTGCTCTGCAGTGCCTTTGAGGCGGTGGTGACAGGGACCAGGGCCTCGGGTCAGGCATGCTGCTGGGGCCATGGTGGCTGGGGCCCAGGTGACCTGGCTCCTCAAACTAATGAGGACAATCCATGACAATGAACAGGCCATGTCCCACACTGGGCTGAGCATGTGGCTCAGGCTCTCATCCCCACGCTGGGGGGTGTCTCTCGCTGCTTTTCACAGAGGGGAAACACAGGCTGGGACGTGCAGTTGGGCTTCAAGCTAGGGTGTGGGGAGGCAGCAGACCCAGCCCTGAGAATTCAGGAGAATGTCCCTACTCCCTGGGGGGAAGTGTGGCCCAAGTAGGGGGCACGCAGAAAGTGAGAAACCAGGGCCCCTCCCCCTATTTTTAAGCACATGCCAATTTCTGTTTCTGGCATATGCGGACCCAGTACATGAGAGCTTTGTAAAAAATATATAGGGACTAACCAAGTGTTTTTAAGAAGAATAAGCTAAAAGTATCACTTTCAAGAACAGGCTTTGGCTCAGAACGGTTGCTCTGTGTGCCCTTGGGCACATGATGTCACTTTTCGAAGGGCCTGGAGCTGTCCCTCTGCAGCAAGTGGGTAAGTGTGGCTCTTCCCTCATAGAGCAGCATCGTGGTAGCTCAATGCCAGGCACGTGGCATATGCTCAGTAAAGTGAGTTCTTGTTCCCGATGCAAGCTCAGGTCAATGTGGGTAGATGGAGGTACCAGAACCATCTGTGGGAACCAACATCAGGATAGTCCCAGAGTGACAAAGCTGTGGAATCTTGCTTGTGTCAGAACATCCTGGAGCCTGAAGCCATGTGACCTCAGCAGCAGAGGCTGAGGGTAAACGTTCCTCTTCAGACATGGGGACTTGAGGAGGAGCTGCACTGAGCCCAGGAGGCTGGGCCCAGGCAGGTCCTGCTGGAGAGCATGTCACCCAGGACTGGAGCCCAGGTGGTGGCAACCTGGGCTTCTCTCTTCTTCCCACACTGGCATCCAGACCTCACTTGGGGACAGATAAAGGCAGTCTCTTGTTTCAGGTGCCACCAGCTGGTGGGGCTGAAGCTCCCAGGAGGCTGTGAGCTGCCCATGGTCAGCCAGAGCCTGCAGAGGAGGCAGCAAGGGGCCCAGCTCAGGTCCCCTGTCATCGGCAGTGTCCCTGCCAGGGCAAGCTCACGCTAACGCATAAGACCTGACAGTTACATTTTCAGGAATTTCATGAGCTGGTTGATAAGCAGCCATCATGAAAAATTAAATCATGAGCCGAGTGCGCATGCCTGTAATCCCAGCACTTTGGGAGGCTGAGACAGGAGGATCGCGAGTTCAAAGCCAGCCTCAGCAACGGCGAGGCGCTAAGCAACTCAGTGAGACCCTGTCTCTACATAAAACACAAAGTAGGGCTGGGGATGTGGCTCAGTGGTCGAGTGCCCCTGAGTTCAATCCCCGGTAATAAATAAATAGATAGATAGATAGATTTTGTGAACCTACAATTAAAGGACAAAGAACAAAAGTAACAAGTGAAGCTCACCCTTTCCATAGTACTGATCCCTCGTGGCCGTCCTCTCTGCCGGTGGGTGGCTCACCTTCATGGGCTCTTTAGTGGAAGTGTCACTCACCTCTTCCAACTCTGTAGTCACTGATGTCACCTCAGTGGCTTGAGATCTGCCCCCGCCTCCACTGCCCCTAGGAGACAGTGTGCACACACGGTGGGAACCAGCAGGCCCCACGGATCGGCCCTGTCCTCTCCAGAGCTACTCGTTACACATTTATGAGCACTTCACTGTCCCCCGGGACTGGGACAGGGACTCAAGGGGGCCAGAGCCCACCCTCTTCATGGGTTTCAAGGTAGCTCTTCCCTAGTGGGACCTCCTCCCCCCAGACCTCCAGGATCTGTTCTAGGACAGCTGAGGCGTCTAGAGCCATTGTTCCTCTTCCAGCCCCTGGGCTCCACCCGCCATTGTCCACCCCCACTCCAGCTCCTCAGAGGCTCCTCCAAGAAGGAGCCCAGCCGGGAGGGACCTTGAGGTCAGAGCCTTGGACAGCTGCCAGCATGCTGGTGGCTTCTCTTGCGAGTGCCCGAGGCCCGGGGCTTCCTCTTCCTCGCGCTGGGCCTCAGAGCCCACTGGGAGTGGCCTGTTTATGGTAAATGATGCCCGTTTACTTTGATTCCTAGTTCAGGCCCCAGGGCCACTCCTGTGTCCCCATAAATTAAAGGCTGCTTGTGTTGAGGGGAGATTAGGCAATCCCGCGCAGCCCTGGGAACATTCAGACCATCAGTGAGAGCAGCCATCTGGGCCTCCCAGATGCACCACGGGGTGTGGCCATGTCCGCAGCACAATTGGACCCCCCAGCTATGACGGGGCTCTGCAGAGCAGGTGATGGCATCTCTGATCTAGGGCCACGCATACACCCTCCACTGCAGGCCGGTGCCGTCCCGTGTCTGGGTGCTGCTACGCTGTTCCTCCTGCCTGGGAGCTGCCCGGGCGCACCAGCCACACCCACTTGCAGACAGAGGAGCTCATCTTTCTCTCTCGAGGTCCAGCTCAATTCCACCAGCTCGAGAGGAAGAGGAACAGCGTTCAATGTGGGCCACATCTCACAGTTTGCGGGGGCTCTCCCGTGCTTTTCCAGTTACCTATGTACATTCAACAAATCTGTATGAAGCCCCTGTCCTTTGCTGTCTCCCAGGCCCTGGGGTTGGACACGAAGAACAGAGTCCTTGGTGTTGTCCTTAGGGACATTCTTGAGACAGGCAGGGCCCGAAGCAGCAGCATCCCATTTAACAGATCAGCAAACTGAGGCTCAGAGAAGGACAGCAACTTGCTGGAAGGTCTCCCTGCTGGTGAGACGCCACCTATGTGAAGTGCTCTCGATGAGTCCTGAGTGCGCCACTCAGTGGGTTTGTATGATGCAGACACTGATGAACTCAGCCTGCAGATGGAGAACTAGAACAACCTCTGAGTCCCCCAACGTCCCCTTCTGTCCTCTCCCTTCATGTTCTCCCAGAGCAACCGTCACCTGAGAAGCTCTTAAAATATAAGTAATTATGTGTGCAGACAGATGGATAAATGAAAGCGGGGCGGGAGTGAAAGACAACTGATAGATTCATCCCCATTTTTCAGATTGAGGAACAGGCACTCTGGAACTGAGCACCATGAAGGCACCATGCTGCCCCCCCAGAAGTTCCCTGGGAGTGGTCACCAGTAGGTAGGAGGTGGCAGGGAACCATCAGACTTCCAGCGGGGTTAACATGCTCCAGTACTTCCTCTGAGGACAGTGACTAGGGTGGACAGAGCTCACCCCTGGCCCCTGAGGGTCATTCTCTGAGACTTTTCTGAAGCCACAGTCCCAGGCAGGACGCCTCTGCACAGACGACCTTCACCACACAGGGCTCCCGTCTCCCTGGCTCTGAAGGCCTCACCTTTACTGTTTCCCGTCAGCCCTTGAGCACCCATAAAACACTAGGCAAATGGGCTGAGCATTAGGTAATGATGGTCCAATTTATTCTGACAGTGAGAACCAGAGGAGGAAATTGACACTGGTGATTTTACTTAGCCCTGACAACTTTAATTAATACTCATTACTTTCCTGGGCAGCAGGGGCCTCCGACAGCTGTGCTGGGCTCGGGCGGAAGCCTCATGGCTGTCCACTGACCCTCAGCTGCATGGACAAGGCCAGCGATGCAGGCAGCCCTGGGAGTCCAAAGTGGCTCCCAGTGAAGCCAGGAGCTCATCCTGTGATCCTCTAGGTCCCTTACCCGGCCAAGGCCTACCTCAGTGACTTCTGTCTCTTCTTCCAGGAAGCAAAGGAAACCAGAAATCCTGTCTCCTCTTCTCCGAGAGGGGCACTGAGGTCTGAAGAGACGCCCCTGCCCTGGGTGCCCAGACCTCATGAGTCAGCCCCACAGTAGTCTAGTTCGGCAGAGTGGGGGGAAGGTGACCACAACCTCCAAGTGGCCCTCGGTGTACCCATGAAGCAGAGGGCCACGCAGGTTAGAAAATTTGAAACCCAAGCCCCAAAACACCACTGCAGGGCCTCAGCTTGGGGAGTTCTGGGCCTCCCGCAGTCTGCCAGGCTGTCATGAGGAAGAGCCCACCTCATCCCTCCTCCCTCCTGCAAAAGCTCCATGAGGAAAAATGGACCACTGGCCCTGCCCAGGCCCGGGCATCAACCCAGGGCATACTCCAAGACCAAAGTCCTCTAGGTCCCAGATAAGGACAGAGGCCCCCCAGTGCATGTGGAGTTACAGACCACACTGGCTTATCAAACGAGTCCTGGGCATCTCCCCTCCTCCTCTGGTGTGTGGCTTTTTGCTGGAAGAAGGTTCTGGAACTTGGGCAGGGATGATAACAACATCAACGATAACCGTACCAGCCAGCTCATGTGGGTGTCTGCTGCCTGCTGAGCCCTTGCCCTGTCCATGAGCAACGCCACATTTGGGTTCCTCCACACCTCTTTGAAGGGCACACCTTGATTAGCCCTTTTCTCAGAAGAAGACGTTGCAGGTCAGGGAGGGTGAGCAAGCCCACCAAAGCCACACAGCTGGTAAAAGGCAGGACTGGAATTCAAGGCCAGTTCCCTCTGCCTCCCCAACTGACCACTCCGCCAGCCAGGGCAGTGTCCTGGCCTGCTCAGCAGCCCTGGGCCTTGGCTTGTCCATCTCTGCTCTGACAAAGAGAACTCTGAGGACCCCAGGACAGATGGCACAGAGATGGCCACACTCTGACTTTGTCTGAGCTGCTCCAGCCCCCTGCGTCCCAGCTCCCTGCACCCAGGCTGGACAAGTGGCAAGTGGCCCCTGTCTAACTGCAGAAGTTGGAGGGAATGCCCTGCAGACATGAGGGTAACTGAGAGAGTCCTCAAGGGTGTGACTTGTCCCCCAGCTGTGAGGGTGCCTGCAGGGAGGCCCACTCTAGATTCCAGTGACATTCGCCAAACTCTCGGGATTGATTCCAGAAAAGAGGAAAAAACTGGACCTTGCACCCCAATGAAAGACACACTGCTGTACCCTCTCCTCGTTGGGCCCCTTTGCTAGTCTCATGAGCCTCAGTGTCCCCCATGAAATGCAGACTTTTGCATGGGGGTGCCCTGGGGCTCCAGTGACAGCCCACGAGGGTGCCTGGTGCTGTGTGTTCCAGGCAGTCATGAAACCGTTTTCCTCGGGGCAGGGTTAAGTATAGTGGTTTCTTCCGGTGAAAAGAACACAGGTTTTGGAGGCCGACCGCCCTGGGTTTTGAAGTCCACCAATGAGTCTGGTGGGCCCCGGGCTCAGTTTCCTCATCCATAAAATAGGATTAATAATTCTTCACTTACAGGATTGTTTTGATTTGATAAAATAATAATTTGAATAAAATATTTCAGTGAAATGATAGAATCAGTAGGTGCTGGGGACGTTGGCTAGGCTCAGTGAGCAGCTTCCTCACCTGTGGGCTGATCTTTGTTCCATGGATGAGGAGGGAGGCTGCGAAGGCTGACTGGCTCACCCCAGGTGACTTGCCTGGTGAATGGCAGGGCCAGGGTCTGACCCGGGGACAGGCCGCCCTGCCTCAGGTGAGGTGGTCCTGAGAGCCCGGAGCCTCCCTCCTGGAGGTGAAGAAGTTGAGGACTCAGCTCTTTCCCTGTGGCGGGGCCTAGGGCGTCCTGCCTTCCCACCCTCTGACATCCCACGGGGCCCTGGCATTCCGTTAAGGGGGCCAGCGTCAACCCTGTACCACATGAAAGGTCCCTGGCTGCTCTGGGGGCCGGCTTCACACTCAGGGACGCCTTCCCACAGAAATGTGTCAAAAAGTCAGTTTGATCCCACCAGCTGTGGTCCCCCTGCCAGCGCCCGCCCCCCACCTCGCAGCTCCGTCTGCGGCCGCCCAGTGGCTCGGGAGGCGGGGGCGCCACTCCGTGGATTTTCCATAGATTCATTTCCAGCAAACGGAGGCTGGGCCCCCACCTCACAGGGCTGCGGAGTCTTCCAACTGTGGGGAGAGGCAGCCACGGGGGTCCTTCCCGTTCCTCACTGTTCCGACAGGCCTGGGGGCCAAGCAGCGAGGGGTCCAGGGTGGGGACAGGTCCAGGCTTGGCAGCTGCTCCCTGAAGAAATCCTGCTGCCCCACCTACCTCTGGTGAACCGGTGGCCAAGTGTTGATACCAGCAGCACCCAACTGAGACTTTCTTCCTAATACGGGGAAAAACTCAAGGAGGGGGGCTTTCGAGGAAAAACCAGCCACCTCCTGGGCCATTCCTAAGGGGACGATTACAAAAAGGTTTCACTCCTGAGTTCAGGGCCAAGGCTCTAAGGTCACATCGCCTGGGGCTGACACAGAAGCAAATATCCCAGGGTATCCACAGAGGGAAAGAACCAGAAATCATGAGCACCGACGCCATTTATGGAGCACTTAGCCTTGTCCCAGCTTTTGGCACAAGTCATCTGGTTTCATCGCTTCACCCCAGGACTGGACAGAGGAGGACACTGAAGTCGAGCTGCCCAGCCCAGAGGACACGAATTGCATTGCAGTTCCTGCTTCCGGGGTCCACTTACTTGGAGTTCAAGGGGACTGGAGCCCCCTGGATGGTGTGACAGGATGGTCATGTTGGAATGTAAATGCAGAACTTCAACAGCCAGGGGGTCCCCAGGGTGGAAGCCAGCTCCCAAGTCCTCATGATGTGGCTCTGGCCCCTCCTGCCTGCACCCAGCCCTGGGAGCGTGAGGAAGGGCAGGGAGGCCAGCTCCCCTCAGGTGTCGGGGAGTCCTGTCAAGTGCTGGTGGTCACCGGCTCTGTGGCTGGGGTGATTTTCCCTGCAATGTCAGATTTCTTTAGAAATGGCCAATCCTGGCACGGAGCAGGGAAGCAGAGCAAGGTATTTTGCAAGTCCCTGGGGTTGGACAAATGTCCCTCACTGAGACCTTCAGGTCGGAGTGGGGCTGCCTACTATGTGTTGCTGGCTCATCACAGTGAAGACTTAGCAGTATTTCCATTTTGAAGAGACTGGTGCTCAGAGAGGCCTTGGTTGTTGCTTAAAGTCACACAGTAATTAAATAACAGAGTTGGAACGTTTGACTAAATCTCATGTTTTTTTTGTTTGTTTTTTTGTTTCAAGGATTGAACCCAGAGGTCCTTAACCACTGAGCCACATCCCCAGCTCTTTTTATTTTTCAGTTTGAGATAGGGTCTTGCTAAGTTGCTGAGGCTGGCTTTCAACTTGCAGTCCTCCTGCCTCAGCCTCCTCAGCTGCTAGGATTACAGATGTGCACCACCCTGTCGCAAAGCTCATATTCTTTCCATCTATCCACTTGAGCAGAGACATGAAACTTGGGCTTCCTGTCACCACAGGGTCCCCAAGGACATTCCTTGAAGTAGAGAACAGCCCTGGATAGTGTGGCATCTCAAGAGACACAGACTTCCAAGAGTTAGGAATCCCATCTGTAATGCTAAAGGCAATAATATTAAAATAATAATATTGGTGGCTATCGCTTACTGAGTGCCAATCTGTGCTAGATACTGTTCCTCTGAGGAGGCTCAGAGAATTTAAGCAATCTGGCCAACATCACACAGCTGGAATTTGAGGGAGAACTAAGTGATGTGTTTTGACCTTCTCCATTGGGTTGTGGAGAGCTGCCTCTGAGTCCATTCTCTCATCGGTGCTTGGGAGGATATCAGGGTCCCATAAGGGCAACAGGAGTTGGTCCAGCCCTTGAAGTCAGAGCCGGCTTCTGGGGGCAGACCAAGCCATCCCCTTTTTTTCTGTGGTAATAAATTTGTCACTGGACACAAGACTGTTTTTGTTTTTCCCAGCCTCCCTTGCAACTAGATCTGACTGAGTTCTAGCCAATCGGTTGCTAGCAAAAGGAGTTGGTGAGGATGTGGGGGAAAGGCACGCTCATACATTGCTGGTGGGACTGCAAATTGGTGCAACCAATCTGGAAAGCAGTATGGAGATTCCTTAGAAAACTTGGAATGGAACCACCATTTGAGCCTGCTATCCCACTCCTCGGTCTATACCCAGAAGACTTAAAAACAGCATACTACAGTGCTGCAGCCACTTCAATGTTTATAGCAGCTCAATTCACAATAGCTGAATTGTGGAACCAATCTAGAGGCCCCTCAATAGATGAATGGATAAAGAAACTGTGGTATGTGTGCACAATGGAATATTACTCAGCAATAAAAGAGAATAAAAGTATGGCATTTGCAAGTAAATGGATGGAGCTGGAGAATATCATGCTAAGTGAAGTAAGCCAATCCCAGAAAACCAAAGGCCGAATGCTGATCCATAATGGGCGGGGGCAGGGGGCAGCGTAGGGAGAATGGAGGAATTTTGATTGGTCAAAGGAGTGGAAGGGAAGGGGAGGGGGCTTCGGGCAGGAAATACGGTGGAATGAGATGGACATCACTGCCCCAGGTACACGTATGACTGTGCATATGGTGTGACTCTACATTGTATACAACCGGAGAAATGAAAAGTTGTGCTCCATTTGTGTACAATGGATCAAAATGCATTCTGCTGTCATGTATGCCTAATTAGAACAAGTTTAAAAAATGGGTATGTCAAAAAAAAAAAGAAGGAATTAAGAAAAAAAAAAGGAGGAACAGCCTCTTTAGAGTTTCTCCCTCCAAAGGCCTGGGCCATGTGCCCTGGGCTCTGCCCCGCTTCACCCCATAGGCTGGACGGGGGCTGGAATAGGAGCAACCACTTTGGAGCTGGCCTGAGTCACGTCCTCTGTTGGGGACGACTTTGCCCACTCTGGCCTGTTATAGGAGAGAAAACTGAAACTGCAGGTATGAAGTCATTGTGTTTGGGGAGTCTCCTTGCTCCAGCAGCTGGACTGGGTGCTCTGGAGCCCATGACGCAGGGTCTTGCTGCCCGCTCTTGTCCCCTGTTGGATCATTCATTCATTCAACAAACATTTGTTGAGCAAACAGGGACCTTTCCAGTCACCAAGGATGCAGGAGTGGACAAGATCAAAAAGGATCCTGTGTTCTTCCAGTGGGGACGGTGGGAGATGAAGGGGAAAATGAGGAAACAGAGCAGATCACCTTGACTAATTACTCTGAAAATAGAACAGGCCAGCAGGCCAAGATGGGGGGGTATCTTTTATTGATGGATGAGTGAGGGTCTTTTTGAAAAGGGGACATTTGATCTGACACCGAAATGACCGGAAAGTAAAGGCAGAAGAAGGTTCCAGCAAATGGCAAGTGAGTCTGGGGTTTGAGGGGCACAGAGATGGGGGAGAGGCTGGAGCAGGAGGATGGGAGGTGGGGAGGGGAGGAGAGGAGGCCAGGGAGGAGGCCTGGCCCAGGCCTAACCCCTGGCAGGCTAGGGTGGGGACTTGGGGTATGTCCAAGTGTGAGCACCCTGGGTGAAGAGCTGGCCAGAGCAGAGATGTGTTCCAATTTGCATTTTAATGCTATCATTCTGGCTGATGTTTGGAGAATTGCCATGAGCATGGGGAGAAAAGGCAGAGAGAGACAAGGAAGGGAGGCCGAGGCTGGTGGCAACTGCCTCAGGACAGGATAGAGATCACATGAACCCAGGTGAGCATGCAGGGGCAGAGATGCCCACCAAGGACCTTCTATAATGCACCCCCTGGCCCCAACCCCCAAGGCCAATGCTCAAGAAATGTACTTCCTGAAGAGAGGCAGAATTTGAACCCACATCTGTCGGCTCCAAGTCCAAGGTTCATGTTTCCCTGACACTAGAAATGTCCCCACCAGAGAGTCTCACTTGCTCTCTGAAGAGAGGCTTGAAGGCCCAGACTCCTGGGTGTGTACCAATGTCACCCAACATACTCCTCTCCTGAGCCCCTCCACATCTCACCTGCTCATCTGAAGTGATGCTCCCAGCAATTACCTGGACGCAAAGCTGTGGACCACACAGCAGCCTCTGCAAGTAGGAATGGTGACCCCAACAAGAGCCCAGCAACGAAACCCACAGCACAGAAGAAATGATACACCAATTTAGGACTTTGGTCCTGGCCTCCAGATGTTGGGGAGGGGAGCAGCCAGCCCTCAGCGTGAGGAAGGAGATGCTGGAGAGAGCAGAATCACCTCAAATTGAGCATTAGTAAATGTCACACACGTCATTTCCCATTCAATCTCTTCAGCAATCCCAGGACGGAGGACTCTGATTATCCCTAGCTGACAGACGAGCAGGATCTGGTCTTCATCTTGGCTTTGCATCCCGTCCCCAGGAGATGTCATTGACCTGGCTGCTAATCCACCTTGCAAATAGCCACCTGCCTTTGGAACCCCTGTTTACTCAGGTAGGACCCATCTGGTGTTTGATAAAGAACTATGTGGGGTCATTCACAACCGATGACTTGAACAAGGGACAACGATGTCCACGCTTATGGGCTCTTCCATTCATTCATTCAGCCACCAACGATCTCAAGTGCCCACTGAGCTTCTGTTGATATGTTTAACGTTGAAGATTCAAGGATGGAAGCAAAAAACATGGTCCCTGCCTTTGGCAGCTCATCGTCTAATGGAAGAGACAGAAGTTAACAATCACATGCACAAATGCAGAATGACTCTCCTGATAACTGCTTCAAAGGACAGAAACTCAGTGCCAGGAGAAACAATAAAGAGAATATATGCTTTCTCTCTGGAGGTCCCCCGAGGAAACAGAGGCTGAGCTGAGAACTAAAGGATGATGGAATGTCAAGGATGCCCAGAAAAGGACAACCAAGTGCAGTCCAGGCCAAAGACACGGACTCCGCAAAGGCCAAGACACTGGGGTCAGCGCCATGAGCATAGGAATGGAGAGATCTGGGGGAGCAGGGGGCTGCGGATGTGGCTCAGGAAGTGGTCGCAGAGGGGGGCAGAGGCCAGTCATGCCAGGACGCCCAGGCCACAGCGATTGTGGGTTTTGCCCTCTGAGCATCAAGGGTCGCCAAGGGGTCTAAACCCAGCAGGGTAGGATGATGATTCAATTTGTGTTTCCAGAAGATGATGCCAGCAGCCTTGCAGGGAATGAACCCAGGGTGCAAGACTCCATGGGGGGAGGGGGCTGGAGAAAGGGATTGTAAGTAGCTCCTTTTTCCTGTAAGCCCATTGATGAGGCCTCAGAAATAACTCAGAGCTCAAGACCAGTCTGAGGAAGAGAAAGTAGGAGCAGGATGGGAACCCAGGTCCCCAGCACCCAGTCCAGACCTCTCTCCATTGTTCTCCTGTATGAACAATGACCCCCTCAATGTGACCCTCGCGATGGGACAGAATTCCATCCCCATCTCCAGCTTACCTGTGGTTGGTCTGGAGGGAGGTACTCAAGTAGGAGATGAAGAAACTGCCACGAGGCTACAAGACTGGGTAAAATGTCATGATCCCTTGCTGGGCTGAAACCAAGTTGTTTTTTTCCCCTTGTTTTCCAAATTAATTCAACATTCCAAATAAGTCCAGAGAGACTTAATTGGGGCCCCTTTCATGTGGATTGAAGCTCATAAATTGCAATTTGCTGAGTTGCAGGAAGGCGGAGGATGGCAACCCACCTCCTCCCACTTGGCACCACCCTGGAGGGTCTGGGAGGGAGAGGGCTCCTGGGACAGTTCCCAAGTGGGTTTTGGGCTTCATGCGTCAGACTCAGTGAAGACTAGGCAAGAACCACAGAACTTGGGAGCAGGGAAAATGGCCGGAGGTAGCTGCCACTGATGTCATTGGGGAGAAAGGAAAAACCCAAAACAGCAGGATCGAGGGACCAGGGAGCCCTTCAGGCTCAAGGAGCTACCAGTGTGGGAGGACCCTCCCCAGTGTGCCTCAGAGATGAGCTCTCTGAGAATGGGGCTTGAGAAGGAGGGTCTTTCCAGCCAAGAATGAGGGGCTCTATGGCTGGATCTGCAGAGTTTTTTCTATAGAAAGGACTCGGTGTCACAGGGAAGATGTAGACAGGAAGATGTGGCAGGAAGACACAGACAGAAAGTTCCAAAGACACTTCCAGAGAATTGGTCCCTGTAGGTTCAGTATTACTATAGTTATGGGCTGGCCCTGCTGGGCACTACTGTGCAAGCCGATGTGGGGTGACAGGAGGCTCAGATCCCAGGCCAATGCATCACTTCCTCGAGAGACACCTCCTGGGACCATTGTTCACATCCCTTCCTGAACCCAGAATGATATGGAAGAATCTTCAGGAAAGCAGCATCAGGAGACAAGAGCGGTTTGCACAGCTCTGGGGACGCTCCATCTGGAGAACAGGACGTGAAGCTCTGCCTTGGTGTGGCTGCTCGTTCATGGTGGGCACAAGCAGCGCACCGAGTGCCTGGGGGGAGAGGGCTGGACGTGCATCAGTGGGCCACCCCTTCATCTTCCTGATTTCTTCCCCTGTCCAGGTGTTATGGACTGAATTGTGTCCCCCAAATTCCTATGTTTAAGCCCTAACCTCCAATGTGACTGTACTTGAAGACAGAGTCTTGAGAGAGGTTGTAAGGAGCATATGCCATAACATGTCTGGACATGCTAGGGACTCAATAAGTTGCTGGCCATAGGAACAGCAGCCATTGGCAGGCTCAGTCATGCCTGCTTGCAATCGATAAGGAGCTGTGAGGGACACCTAACCATAGGCCTGCTTAGTAATGACTGGCTACAATTGATAGCGAGCACAGCTCCATGCACATGCACAAAGAATATGCCCAGTTGCAATTATACTATCTCCCTGGACATAACCAATGGACATTGACTCTCACTGATTATAACCAATCACCAGCTCACACCACCAACTTGGAACTGCATTTAAACTGCTTGTCCTGTCACATTGGGAGCTTTTGTTCCAAGGACATCAGTGAGACTGGCCACCTTGCTGTTCGCCCCTGGATCAACTCCACCATTCCCTGACGTCCAGCAGTCAGCTGAAGAAAACCACCAGACCAAGACAACGTCTGCTCTTTGGCTAAGAGAAGTCATGTGGCACCGGAACTATTTTGGGGCTCGTGGTTGCTCTAACGTTGTGTGAATTGCTGGTAGTGTTTACTTGCCCAGGATAGTGTGACTTACCTATAGTGCTCAATTAGTGTGCACTGAATGCTAGTTGGGGTGCTCCAGCACACCCAACACTTTTTGCATTAATTGATTATATTTGATGATGGTTGTGATTGAACGTACACTTGCATTTAAAAACAATCCGCCTCCGAGTGATTATTAATTGCGCCGCTCACAACCAAGATCCTTAAAGTGAAATGGGGTGGAGCCCTAATAAAATAGGACTGATGTCCTTAGAAGAAAAGGAAGAGATGCAGCGAAAAGGCCACCTGAGGGCACAGGCAGAAGGTGGCCATTTGCAAGCTAAGGAGTGGGGCCTCAAAAGGAACCCACCCAACCAACACCTTGATCCTAAAATTCCTGCCTCCAAAAGAGGGGGGTGGTGGAATTGACATCTATAAAACCACCCAGACAGCAGTGTTGCTATGGCAACGTGAACAGACCAATGAATGCACCTAATTGGCTCCCCAAGGGTGACCCGTCTCTCCCCATCTCCTGTTTCTCCCAACAGTGAGAGTAACAGGCTTTGCTCACCCCAAGTACTGGGAACCTCTCCAGGCTTCCCAGTACCCTCCACTCCACTCTGTGTCAACTAAGCAGGAAAGATACAGCGAGGACCTTCCATCCATCATGAATCAAAAGTGGTGACTGAGCAGAGGTGATAGCCAGATGGTTCTGCATAAGAAATTGTCTTGGAGCCGGGCGCGGTGGCTCACGCTTGTAATCCCAGCACTTAGGGAGGCTGAGACAGGAGAATCGCGAGTTCAAAGCCAGCCTCAGCAATGGCGAGGCACTAAGCAACTCAGTGAGACCTTGTCTCTACATAAAAACACAAAATAGGGCTGGGGATGTGGCTCAGTGGTCGAGTGCCCCTGAGTTCAATCCCCAGTA
>CM053399.1:18935185-19145955 GCA_028644305.1 Xerus rutilus
ATTTTACATGGGTATAACCCCCATACTCAAGAGCAAAAAGTGAACTTCCACAATGATGGGTACACAGGCAAAGAGAAGGACCAAGAAGGGCACAGCATCACAGGAGATATCGCTGTGTAGCATGCATAACCCAAAGCTTGCATGAAGAAATACCAGAAAAAAATAAACTGAAGCTGGGTGAGATGGTGCGCACCTGTAATTCCAGTGGCTTGGGAGGCTGAGGCAGGAGGATCATGAGTTCAAAGCCAGCCTCAGCAACTTAAAGGGCTGGGAATGTGGCCTGGTGGTAAAGTACCCTGGGTTCAACCCCGGTCAAAAAAGAAAAAAAAGACAAGAAAAGAAAAAAGAAATTAAATTGGGGGCAATCTACAAGTAAGCCGTCTACTTTGGAAAAATATCAACGAAAAGCTAAGAAACTATTCTGAATTGAAAAGATGTTACAAATAAATGTAATGTGAGAGTCTTGATTGAAATCTGGATGAGGAATGATATCAGCAGTTCAGAAAACTAACAGCCATGTATGGAAAAAGACTGGTCAGAAAACGAGCCCAATGTCACAACAGGCAAATTTAAATGAAGGGTACTCGGGAGCTGTTTGTTCTATTCCTGCTTCTATAACCTTGAGGTCATTTCAAAAGGAAAAGTCTTATAAAAGTCCCGCACTCCGCAGTATTCCTTATAAAATGATCCATGGAAAACTTTAATTTTCTTGGGAAGTCAGACATTTCCCCAGAGCCAAATGTCAGCATGCTTCCTTTCGACAGATAATGACATGTGTGGCCTTCTGCTTTCCATTTTTGCCTTGGCTGTTAGGAAACTGTTCAGTGATACAAAGACGGGATCAATTTGGACAAATCCTTTCACCACTCCAGATCTCAGTTTTCCTCATTTCTAAAGTGGATAAAAGAATGGTTCCTGGGCCAGGCGCGGTGGCCACGCCTGTAATCCCAGCACTGAGGGAGGCTGAGACAGGAGGATCGCAAGTTCAAAGCCAGCCTCAGCAATGGCGAGGCACTAAGCAACTCAGTGAGATCCTGTCTCTACATAAAACACAAAATAGGGCTGGGGATGCAGCTCAGGGGTCGAATGCCCCTGAGTTCAATCCCCAGTACTCCCCCTCCAAAAAGAAAAAGAAGGGTTCCTGCCGCAGAGGGTAGTTGTAAAGACGGACCATGCTCGACTCCCTGGATGACATTCAGTCACTGCCCTGCTCTAGTTGTCTTCTCATTATTGCTGTTATTGTCGTTATTACATTAACTATTACTCAGTCCTCTTGGCTAAAATAGGCTCGTGCAGACTCGACTGAAACCAGGAAAACACCATACTTCCCATCTGTAAATCATCAGTACATCCAGGACTCTGCGATCCAGTCATGGGACACTCCGAGCGCCCTCAGGACACACTTACAAGGGCTGGGGATGAACTCGGTGGTACAGCGCATGCCCAGAGTGGGCAAGGCCACACATCCGCAGGTGCCAACGGGATAGCAAAGGCAGCCACAGCTTCAGAGCCAGATGGACTGAGCTTCGAATTCCAGCGGCGCAGCCCAGAAAGCCAGATCCTCTTTACAGGACGTTTGCAGTTTCTAGCATGCAGACAATTAATTAGTATTAGTAATTAGTATTTGCTTTAAGTTCATCCTCTACTAATGCTCTGATATTTTTTTAAAACTCAAATACCTCTTTGGCCTTGAGTTATGCAAAAATACTGATAAAATAACAGGTCAACGGTGTTGATGGTTTTTTTTCTACTACATGTTAAATACATAATGATTACAAGTTTTTGAATCATGCCCCATGAGGGGCTTAGGGTGTAGGTCAGTGATATAGCACCTGCTTACCATAGGCAAGGCCCTAGATTCAATCCCCAACAATACAAACTGTATTGAATGGATACATTCGTGGATGAATGAGGACTGAGCATTTAAAACACTGCTTTGGCCACTCAGGAAAGGCCCCCTGTTCTGGGAACCCCGCAGATAGAGTTCTGCAACTAATGAGCTTTGCAACTGTGGGAAGGGAGTTGAACTTTCTGGGCTTTGGTTTCATCATCTGCAAAGCGATTCAACAGAGTCCCCAACTTTTTAGGCTACGTGAGGCTTAAGGAGACGAGGCACATAAAGCACCTAGCACAGAGTCAGCCATCGCTGCTCATCCATTCCACGCACGGCCGTGGAGCTGGTCCCGGGTGCTACGGAGGGTTCTCCAGTGAAGAAGTCAGTACTGACCCGGTGACTTGCGAGCTGGTGTTTGTGTCCCAGTGCACCTAGAACACGGGGCAGGGCAGCCTGCACGTCCTAGAAGTGGACCGGGCAGCGTGCGGTGGAGTGTGAAGGAGGTGAGGAGGCTCCCAGGGCGGCTGGGGAGGGCTTCACGGAGGAGCTGCCCTTGGAACAGGCAGGGAAGGACGGGCAGGCCAGAGGCCTGTAGTTCTGGGACAGGGGACACTCAGGGAAGGGGGATGTGGGCAAAAGCAGGAAGGCAAGGGCGGCAGAGCGCCCGTCCTCTGGACCTCTCCCCGCGGCGTCTGTGGGAACAGCACCTGTCCTCTCTGCCGTCGTTCATGCTGGTGAGGGACTTCCAGTGAGGTCCCCCGTCTGGGCCGCCAGCTTCTCTCGGGGCTTTAAACCCCCACAGTCGTTGTTGTTTACCAGTGTTACTCTGCGTCACTCTGCTCCACCACCTGTCCTTTTCCTTGGAGGTCCTGAATGCAGGAATGGGGACCAAGGACCAAGGTGACAGGGGAGGTCAGGAGGGAGAGGAGAGCTCCAGGACACAGGACACCCGTGCTCCCCTAGCGGAGGCGTCTGTGAGGCCCTGGGGGCAGACAGGCCTGCGAGGGCAGCTGGAGGGCCAAAGCCTGGCGCCTGCCCTGTGCTGCCCCCTGGGCCGCCTCTGGGTCCTGGGGAGGGGGCGTTTGCCTCCATGTTCTTGAGGGACTTCTTGGTGTTGGGGAGGAACTGGGGCAGAGTCTTTGCCTCAAAGCCTCTATTTATTCTGAAAATAACCACTAAAAACATAATAGAAAAATCTACGCCTGGGGCTGGGGTTGTGGCTCAGTGGTAGAGCACTCGCCTCGCATGCGTGAGGCAATGGGTTCGATCCTCAGCACCACTATAAAGATATTTTGTCCATCTACAACTAAAGAAATATTTTAAAAAAATCTACCCTTGCCACCTGGCCCCTGGTTAAATCAACTTTAGCATCTTTTGGGGAGTTCTTTGCTTTCAGCCAGAAAAGCCCCCCAAGACCATCCCCTCCAAACCCCCAGATGCCCCGAGAACATTCTATCTCTTTCTGTCCACGGGCCCAGGAGGACACCAGGCACCTGGTGGACACTCAGCTCACACCTGAAAACAGCACTGTCATGTAGAAGCCACAAGACCCTGCCATGGCAGCCACCCTTCACTCCCACAGAGCACAGGGCCCAGCACCAGATGTCCCCTTGGCTTTCGCCCCCGCCCCAAGCCACTTCCCTGTCCCCCATCTGGCCCACCATCTTCCAGGCAGCGACTCCTTCTGCAGATGTCACATGTGCGAAGTTGGTAAAGAGTGAGCATCAGGCTCAGAAACGGAGTGAGGCCTTGCTGGACACAGATACCCTTCCTGGGTCCAGCCAGAAGTCACCCAGGTCTGGACTGGACAGACACAGCCATTATGTCTTGGGCAGGAAACTTACATGAGTCCCCAGCATCGGGGGGGAGGCACAGGAAAGGAGCCCTGAGCAAAGAATACATCCAATGCTGCGCTCCCGGGTTCTGGGGGAGACATTAGCCAGGGCTAGAGCCAAGAAGGAATTCTCAGTCACAGCGTCTTCTGAGGGTCACAGTGTCTGTCTTTTCTTTTTTGATCTTAAAAAAAAAAAACAAAACATAAGAGGAAAAAAGAAAGAAGGGAAAAAAAGGGAGGGAGAGGAAAAGGGGGAGGAAAGGAGAAAGCCCCCTCGCCATAATTGAATTACGGAGCAGGCCTCTGGGGCTGCATGTCTGGAATCCAAGGAGCCTTTGTGTAGTATCTGGAGGACCTGGGACAGTGGCAGGGATTTCAAAAGGGAAGAGGAAGAGCTGGGGCAGCCAGGAAGCAAAGAGGGACGCATAGAAATGAAGAGAAGGGGGAGAAACAGAAAGCCGAAGACCGTCCTGCCCCAGGCGCTGCCCTGACCTAGGGCGGCTGCCCTTTCACCAGAAGACCAGGCCGAAGCAGGGCAGGAGGGACGGCTGCACAAACACAGAGGTCCCCGCAAGGGCCATGGCTCCCCGGGGGCCTGTGCCTGATCAGGGCAAGGGTGGAAGAAATTAGCAGCACCCCACCACCTGCTCTGCCCTGGGGTCCCAGCTGGGCCCTGGGAGCAGAACAAAGCTCCAACTGACCCTCGAGAAGAGGGTGGCACGCGCGTGCTCCGTGAGCCAGGCCCTGGGCAGGGCTCTTTCAGATGCCTCGTCTCACTGAGTCCTCGTGGACACGAGTACCACAGTAGCGCCCCACCTGAAACTGAGGACACACAAGGACTTCTCAAGAGCCACAGAGAGTGCATGGCAGACAGGGCCAGGTCTATCTGACGCCATGACCAGGACATTGACCATGGCTCTCTTCACGGTCCTCTCGTCCTCTGAGGTAGGCAGGTTCCTGGGGGGAAACTGAGGCACAGGGAGGTTAGATAAGGTCACACGAGCGGCCAGAGGCTGAGCAGGGCTGGGAGCCTGGGCAGCAGCTCCAGACCTTCTGCCCTGTGGGCTGGGCAGGGCACCTGGGTGCCGCATGGCCTACGTCCTCACCACATGAACATCTCCAGAGCCCTGCCCAGCTAGAGAGCAGGCAGCCGAAAGAAAGTGGGCAGGAGCCAGCTGCTGGGAGAAGAAGGACCTAAAGCATGACCCCCGTGGCCCCCAGGACAGAGAATCCCCTCCTTGAATGTCCCTGGAATCCTCACAGGTACGGCCCCACCCGCCACGCCAAAGCTTTGACCTGGAAGCCCCGGCGGATGAAGCCTGTGCTGTCACAGCCAAAGGGAGACTCTTTTGGATTCATTACAGAATCCAGGTGTGATTACGTCCTCAGAAAATAATGATTTTCAAGAATTGTATCCAGCGCATGCACAGCATCACCTGGCACACAGCAGGAGCTCTCGATTCCAGCACTGGGGACATCTGGGGCTGGAGGTGGCTTGGTTGTGGGGACCTCCACCTGCTAGGTGCTCATGGTACCACTCCACCCTCACCCCAGTTACGACCCCAGTTATGAAAATCAAAATGCTTCCAGAAGGTTGCCAGAAGTCCCCGGAGGGGCCGGGGAGAGGACACTGTCCCCCTGGAGAACCGGTGGCCTAGAGCAACGCAGCAGCCAACAGAAGCCAAGTGGGGACAAGGCAAGAAAACAGGTGCATGACCAAGAAGTGTCAGGAACCGAGGACCGGGTCCCAGCCGGCAGGACCCTCAGCCACTGCCCTGCATCCTGGCCCCGGGCTGTCCTGCCACCACGCAGAGGAGCCCGTCTCCGCCCTCGGTGAGCTCAGAGTCACCCGTGGCCAAGTGAGGAGCTCACTGCGTCCGTGACAAGCTCTGTTCCCCATGGGGACAAGTAGAGCAGCCTCGAGTGTGTCATTAAGCCCTGCTGCCGGTGGCTATTTTAAGCCCCCATAATCACTAGAAGTGACTAAGGCTGATTAAGGTTTTATGAGAAATGAGAAAATTCCTTCCCGGCCCCTCCATGGTGGCTCCAAACCACCTCTGGTTTGAGTCGCTTTATTAACTCGCCCAGCCTGGAACCAAGCGCGTCTGGTACAGTGTGACTCATTTTCCGTCGGGCACAGCCCTGTGCGGGCCTCTCCCTAGCAGCCACCCTGCTGGCCTTGCCACCACGGAGGCCTGGCTGCCTGCAAGCCTTCTCAGCTGGGAGGAAGGAGGGGCACCTGAGTCTCCAGGTGCACACACCTGGCCACGTGTCCCCACGCGCCCCTCCCATCACACACGTCCACATCTCTGCCTCCCTGCTCCTCCGGCCTCATACCCAAGCTCACCCACCCTCCCTCGAGATGGATTTGCACACCCGCCGCGTGCCAGGCTCTGCCCAGCTCTGAGGACGCAGGTGGGAGTCAGGCACAGGTCCACCAGGGGCTTCAGAGCCAATGGTCATGTTCAAGGGAAAACGGCCTGCAGTGGGAAGAGAGGGGAGCCAAGGGCTTTGGAGTGTGACCAGAGTGACAGAATTCAAAGGCGGGACCCCAGAGGGCTTGGGAGGGCGGGGCTTGAGGTGAGGCCAGGAGGGGGCACGTCAGAGGCAGCGGGGGCGACGTGCACGTCGATGGCGCTCTCAGGAGGGCCAGGCCTGGGCTGCAGCTTCTCATGCCATTCTCACACTGTCCCGTGAGAGAGGTGACCCCTGGACCCCAGCGTGGACACGGAAGGCGAGGCTGGGAGGGGCTGCCGGACATCACGACTCTGAGCTGGCTGGCTGCTCAGCTCCTCGGGTAAAGTGGAGGAGCTGGCAGGACCCACGCTCTGCATCTCCTCCTGGCTCTGCCCTGTCCAGCTGGGGGCTGGAAACTGGCCATGAGGGGAGTTTTTACACCACAGAAACTGGCGAATGCTACAACTCTAGGCCTTTATATTTTTACTCTTTCCAGAGAAACAGCTTACTGGCACATTTCCTGCATCGGCAACAGAGTGAGAGATGTGGAGGCCTGTGAGCACTGGTGGTAGCAGGCTAGAACATAGGAAGCTCAGAAGAATGTGGTAGAAAACGAGACTGAAAACACGCCATGGAATGAAGCAAAGAAGCTTGGGCTTTTTCCTAAAGGCACTGGGGAGCCATAGATAGTTGTTGAGCAGAGGAGAGACATGATGAGATTTATGCTTTAGAAAGACCACTCTGAGGTTGTTTTGAGGTTGTTTTTGAGGGGGGGAGCTGTTGAGAGAGGCTAGTTAGGAGTTAGATCCAAAGACCAGCCTCCACCTTTCCTAAGGCATTGGAACTTCTATAAGTCCAACCCCTCTCCTCAAGAGAAAAGGTGGTCAGCTCAGAAGAGAAGTCCGTGACATTTCAAATCCAGAAGGTCCTCAGGCATCTATCTCCCCATGATCATCAAAGCGAGTTCCTGCCTTTCCAGTTCCTGCTTCCTGGAAGGAATGAGCCCAAAGCTGAATGTCAAAGCCTTTTCTGACATCACCATCGCCATCTCCACCACTGCCTCACGCCTGCTCTCAACTGGCGCACCTGACTTATCACAGGATCCGGGCCTTTTAAGCCAGGATCACCCCTTTCACCCTCATGACCACTTGCGCACAGCAATGGCTGAGGATGAAGGGATGGATGGGTGGATGAGTGGGTGGATGGGTGGATGCGTGGATGGGTGGGTGGATGGGTGGATAGATAGGTGGATGGGCAGATGGATGGACGGGTGAGTGGGTGGGTGGACAGATGGAAGGATGATACATATATAAATTGGCGAGTGGGTAGATGGATGGATGGATGGGTGGGTAGATGGATGAATGAATGGATGGGTGGATGGGTGGGTGGATGAGTGGATGGGTGGATGGGTGTATGGGTGGGTGGATGAGTGGATGGGTGGATGGGTGGGTGGATGGGTGGATGGGTGGGTGGGTGGATGGGTGAATGGGTGGATGGGTGGATGAGTGGGTGGATGGGTGGATGGGTGGATGGATAGGTGGGTAGATGAGTGGATGGGTGGATGGGTGGATGGGTGGGTGGATGGGTGGATGGGTGGATGGGTGGATGGGTGGGTGGATGGGTGGATGAGTGGGTGGATGGGTGGATAGGTGGGTAGGTGAGTGAATGGGTGGGTGGATGGGTGGGTGGGTGGGTGGATGGGCAGATGGATGGGTGGAGGAAGGAAGAAATGAATGAATGAATGAGATTCCTGAGTGCTGAAGGCCCTGGGAAGGAGAGGAAGGGCAAGAGGTCACAGAGGAGCCTGAAGGTCTTGGCAAAGGCGGTGGATACATGGCCAGGGGGTGCGTGAAGCGGAGCTTAGAAGAGACCCCCCCCACAGCCCTCCAGGAGCCCAGCGGCCAGTTCACGGGCCTGTGTCCCTTGCTGCGTCCACTCATAAGCCCATTTGGTGTCCTCTGTCTCCGTGTGATCCATGGAATGTTCTCGTTGTCCTGCGGGATGGTGGGCAAGGGCACAGGCACCAGGATCTGCCTGGCACGCCCTGGTTCACGCGAGGCCAGCCTCTCCAGTGTTGGCCCTCAGCGCCGTCCACCCCCACGCATGCACCGCCACCCTCAGCACACACGAGCCGTGGAAGGGACCTGGCTTTCCTGGGCCTCTGGGCCAGGGGACCAGCACCGCTCGACATGGAGCCTTGCCTGGCCTTCTCAGAGATGCTGTTGCCGGCTGGGGCAGGGAGGCCTGCAGACGCCCCCTCCCTGGACAGCCGTTCTGAGATCCAGTGCGGGGGGGGGGGGGGGGAAGGACTGTATAAACTGTAAAGTGCTGCTCCCAGGGGAGTGTCCCTGTGATTGCTGCCGCTCTATCTCCTTCTGGAGTCTGAAGTCTCCAGAGGCCAAAGGAGAGGCCTGAGGAGGCCTGAGAGGGACATGCGGACCTCCAGCCACCTGAACCACCGCCGTGCTCCTGCGGTGCCATAGCAGCAAGGACGCAGACTCAGTAACAGCATGGTCCAGGTCAGAGCCTGCTTCCCTTCACCCCTCTGGGAAGGGGTGTGGTGTCCATTGCCATTGACCTTGAAGCCTCCTAGTTCACCATCTTTCCAGTCTGGAATCCAGTATAAACCACAGCCCCCACGGCCAAGCTCTTCCTGTGTGCCAGACCCCAACTCTCTGTCCTCAGTTTGTCTTCTTCTTTCTGAGTCGTGATTTAGATACCCCCTTCTCAGAGATGCCATGCAACTTAGCCAAAGTAAGTCCCACCTGTCATCACACTAGCAGCACAATGGGTTTTCTCCCCACTTAGCCCAGGTCACCATCCGTTCTTTCATATGTTTACTCATGCACTTGTTTGTAATCTGATTCCCCAGCTGGAACGTAACCTCCACCATGCTTCTTTTCTCAGCACGGAGCTCAGCGCCTGGCACCAGCAAGGAAGTCGATGGCTGATGGTCAACAGGGGCTCAGAGAGTCCAGGTCATTGACCCAGGGCCACAGATACTAAGAAGAAGATGTGCCACGTGGGGCCGCCTCCTGCTGGTTTGTCCTCTGGAGGGGCTGTGCTGGCATCTCAGGCACAGCAGTGTGGACTCCACCGTCATCGGTGGCCCGCGAGGCTCCGCCAGCCTCTCCTCTTCCCGCTCACCATCCTCTCCTCTGCCCCCACCGTGCTCCTTCCTCCTGGCTGAGCCGTGCCCAGACCGCAGGCTCATGGAGCCAGAGAGTGGCCCGCGAGCATTGTCTGAGCCCCTTTGTCACGAAGCAACGGAAAACCAACACAACCCTACTTGAAAGGCTCTCCAAGGGAAGCCACCCGCCCTCAGCCCTTCTTGATGCTCCGCCCGCTGCACCATTCCAGGAGCATTTGTATCCATCACGGGCAAGAGGCCACTGGATCTCTACTTGTAAGGAGCATCTGCCATGGACATGCTAGGACATGCCGGGACTCACTAAGGTGCCTGCCATAAGGAACAGCAGCCATTGGCATGCTTAGTCATGCCTGCTTGAAATCAATAAGGGGCTGTAAGGGGCACCTAACCATAGGCCTGCCTAGCACTGACTGGATACAATTGATAGGGAGCACAGCTCCATGCACATGCGCAAAGGAAGGCCCACTTGGAATTATACTATCTCACTGGACATAACCAATGGACATTGACTCTCACTGGGTGTAACCAGTCACCAACGCACACCACCAACTAGGAACTGCATTTAAACTGCTTCTCCTACCACATTGAAGAGTTTTGTTCTGTGTACATCAGCGAGACTGGCCGTCTTGCTGTCTGTCCATCCCTGGATCCACTCCTCCATTCCCTGAAGCCCAGCCATTGGCTGGAGGGAACCGCCTGATGAAGACAATGTCTGCTTGTCGGCTGAGAGAAGTCGCGTGGCATCGGAGGTATTTGGGGGCTCATGGTAGGACTGTGTGAATTGCCTGTAGTGTTTAATCGCCCCAGGATTAATTGTAGTGTGACTTGCTTATAGTGTTTAATTAGCGTGCTCTGAGTGCTGGTTGGGGTGCTCCAGCACACCCAACACTTTTTGCATTAATGTTTATATTTGATGATTGGCATGATCAAATATACACTTGCATTTGAAGATAATCCACTTCTAAGTAATTATTAATAGTGCCGCTCGCAACACTTACCTATAAATATCCATGTCAAAACTAGGGAATTCATATCAAATGGCAAAAAAAAATAAGGAATTCAGATATTACCCCTGTGCAACTGTAGTTTAGAATGGATGGATGGAGAGATACATAGATGTTGATTAAAATTGTTGAGGTACAAAACCCAAAAAAATATACAACACACATTATTCTGTGTAACATATTACACACAGACACACACACAATTCACATGTGTGTTTCAAGTGCTTGGAGAAAAAGGCAGTTCTTGAAATAATTAAGACTTGAAGCAAGGTTTCTAACTGACTTTCGTAAACCTCTCTGGGCCTTAATTTCTTCATTGTTAACATGGCACCCTCCTGATAGGACTATTGTAAGAATTAAACAAGTAAATACATGTAAGTAGCATTTAGGAACCATGCTCTAAGTGTTGGCTTTATTCTTATCCATAAGGTGGACCAGGCAGGACTCTGAGACTGTCCAGGTCACCTTGGCAATGGACACCTTGTCCTGCCTAAGACGACGCACTTGGGAACTGACTGGCCCACAGGGGTCAGGCAGCGGCTCCCAGGCTTGAACTGGCCTGACTGTAGGCTCAAGCCTCTGGAAAGTCCCTTTAATGGGCTTCTAAAGTGCCCAGAAGTGTGCCAGATGCCCACCCCTGTCCTGTGCTCGCGGGACTAAGAAGATATACATGCTCAGAACACTCAGAGCTACTACCAGGCCTGGCCTGGACAGAAGGCACTTGGTTTTAAGTGCCTTAAAACTCAACTCTAATGTGTTTAAGAAAAGCACAGGAAATCCAAAGGCAGTTCTCAGTAATGGCAATTCAGAAATTCAATGTTGTAGTTCATTCTCTCTCCCCCTATGCCCGCCCCATCTCTTGCTCCGCTTCACTCGGGACTGGCCTCATTGTCTCCCACTGAAGACCAGCTCTGTCCACAGAGCAGGGAAAGAGACAGCCTCAGCGCCAGAGCCTAACCCTGCAGCCTCCTGGCGTCTCCATCTATACAGCCAGGGCAGGACCTAGTGCCTGCTTTGGCCCTGTGCTGGCTCTGCGTACCAACCACTGAAGACCTCATGGGCCATGTCCTTCTGAGGCAAACGCATTTCCTCATCTAGCGTCTTCCTTACCCGCCTCGCATCTGGAAGCCTGAAAAATCAGATACTCACTTTCCCAGCTTCCCTTGCAGCTGAGAGTAGACATGGGACTCCCTTTCAGCCACCGAGCTGGGAGGGGAAGTATGCTGGTGCCTTCTGGAAAGGTTTCTCTCACTCTGATGGGAGCCAGGATGGCTGGAAGAAAGATTCTCACATCCCTTCATTTGAATGCATGCGTGATACAGAAGCCACTGCAGCCATCTTGCCACCATAAGGCAAGAAGCCTCAAGGCAAAAATCCAGCACAGTAACATCAGTAGAATGAGAAAAAGCGGGGTCTTTGATGGCATTATTGAGTTGTCATATCAAATTTAGAAATTTCTTCTTCTAAATGTTGTTCTTATAAGAGATTATTAAATGCCACTGTGGTTTAAGCTCCTACTAACTGGATTTTCCTTTAATTTTTTTTTTCTTCTTAGTACAAAGGATGGAACCTAGGGGCGCTTAACCACTGAGCCACATCCTCAGCCCTTTTGATTTTTTATTTTGAGACAGGGTCTTACTAAGTGGCTGAGCCTGGCCTCGAACTTGCCATCCTCCTGCCTCAGCCTCCTGAGCTGCTGGGATTACAAACCTTTGCCACTACACCTGGCTGTATGTTCCACCCCATTACTTCCAAATGAAAGCTTTTTTTTGTTTTGTTTTTCAATGCTGGGAGTGGAACCCAGGGCCTCGTGCATTCTGAGCCTGTGCTCTACCACTGAACTACACCTCCAGTCCAGGTGAGAATATCTGTAACAGAGACACAGTGTCATGTGTGAGCCACAGTCGAGGACAAAGGAAGGTTCTGGAATAGGCACCTCTGCCAGAATCACATGGAATGGAAGGAGCGTTTCCACCCAGAGAAGAAGAAACACGTATGGCCAGTGAAAGACAAAGGGATGACAGGCCAGCCGGCCCATAGCCACCCTCCCTTGCTGCCAGTGCTCAGCCTCCTGGGACACCTGTGCTTCCGCCATGCCACCTACCTCCCCAAAGGAGCGTCCTGGGATCCAGGTCCCCTACAAAGGAATAGGATGCCTGGAAAGAAGGGCAGGGCTGCCTTTCAGGTGATAGCCCAGGAGAAAGAGTCCCTCCAGAAGGTCCCTCGTCCCTTCCCCCAGCCCTTGGGGACTACTGTGACCACAGCCAGGACCTCCCTGTTGGAAGCTCCTGCTGGGTGTCGTCAAGCCCACCTGGACAGGAATGGCCAGGAAAAGTGGAAATCCCAGCTCTGTCATTTCCTAGCTGTGACCTTGGGCAAATTAGGAGGACTCAGTTTTTCCATCTGTAAAGTGGGGCTGCCTCCATTAGTAACAGGCTACCCAGTGGTGAATAAGCACTAGAATAAGTAATAGATAACTTTAAGGTATAAGATGAATAAGTAATAGATAACTTTAAGGATTAAAGAGAACATTTATAAGGCCCTAGACGGGGCTGCTGTGTAAATGACACCAACTATGATTGTCCATTTCCAAGAGCCGGTCTGGGTCTGACTGGGCATGACCTTGAGATTCTAAGTGGAGACCAGAGCTCCAGGGCTCCCTCCGCCATCTTGGATTGGGGCCGGCTCCCACGGCTGGGTGATGCCTCCTTCAGGTGTGTCTTCCCTCTGTGAGAGCCCTTCTGTGTAACAGCTCCATCCAGCCTCCCTGTGAGTGAACTTGAGAGAGTGAGAGAGCGTGTGTGTTTGCTTGACACCCACAGCGCTCCAGCTCCCATAAAACACAGAGCATGCAGCCTGCTCTGAGGATCTCGTCTGATTCTGAAATGGAGCGGGACGTGGATGATTCTGGTTTAACCAAAAGAACAACAGGTTTCTTGTTCCCCACCCAGCCAACCTCTTCTGAATCCTCTTGTCTCTGGATGGCCTCCTGGGCCCTGGCCCCAGGCAGCCCTCTGGGGTGTGCTGGGCTCAGCTTCTCAGCTATGGTTCCTGGGCCTCAGCGCTGCCCTTACCGAGAAGCCACCAGTCCCAGAGGGGCCCCCTGGGCAGCCAATGCTCCTTTCCGCCAGGTTTTCTCCATCATTCTGGATCTTGCTCTCCTCCATCTTCTCTTTCTCTCCTTCTCTGTCACTTTTCAGTGTTGGGGACAGAACCCAGGGCTTCATGCTCACCAGGCTAGTAATGTTCTACCACTGAGCCACATCCCAGCCCCTCCTTCTCTTCTCCTACCCTGGCATGAGTCTCTCCATCTCCTCCTCTCTGGGTTGCTTGATCACTTTCCTCCTGTTCTAAGAAGTGTCTGTGTCTCTTTTTGTCTTTCTCTGACTATATTTGACACTTGGCCTAATTCCTGTTTCTCAGTTTCTTTCTGGGTCTTTCTCTCTTTGACTTTCTTCTTTCTTTCTCTCTGATCACTTTACTGTCTTCACTGTCTTTCTGCATGGCAACCTGTCTCTGTCTTTCTCTTCACTGTCTGTCTTTTAATGCCTCCCCCCATGTTCTCTTATGTGTCTAACTCCTTTCTTTTTTCTCTCCAAGGTCTGGGACTAGCATACATATGAGGACCCATCCTCCTCTGGGAGGCTTTAGCCTGCTGCCTTTTAAGGCAGTCTTCCCCAGAAGCCACATTCAACTGATAAAGGACTAGAACTCATCCTCAAACCACAGCTTTATCCTCAGCTGTGCCAACCTGCTATGAAGAAGCATCTCCTGAAATACTTCTGAAATATTCCTGAAATATTCCTCCAGACACTGGCATCTGTGCTACCAAAACAATGATACTGAGTGCATCCCCATGGTCCTCCCTGCCATAACCAGAGAAAACTGATATCAAAGTTCATACAACTCGTACTGAGGACAAAACATAATTAGTACTACCTCTCCATCTTACAGATAAGGAGAGAGAAGTTCAGAGAGGCAGGTGATCATGACCCAGGCAACACAGAGAAGTGGTGTCCACTGTGTGACTGTGGAGAAGTGACAGTGTCTGGGCCCTCTGCTCTTCATCTGTAAAACGGGGGCAGCTGCTGGGAAGATGAAATGAAACACACCCCCACCCAGCAGAGACCATGATACATAGGGAGCCCTCTGCAATATGAACTGGATTCATCATCGTGATGATTATTATATATTCTAAAGATGATAGAGCAAATAAAGGTACTGGCAGGCTTTCTTTGAGAATCAGAGCCCCCTTCTTCACCTGACGGGACAGAGGGCATGCCGCGGAGCCCTCACCACCTCCGGACACCATCAGAACTCCCCACCCCGCCTTCTGCGCCTGCCGCGTCTCCCAGACCAGAGGCTGCTTCAAAGGGTTTCTCCATCCTTCCCACCACGAACACAATGGCCGGTTCCCCATGGACCCGGAGCCGACAGAAGAAAGCCCAGGCAGCAGATCAAACATGGGCTGAGTGGAAGACAGAGGAGACGGGGAACAAGGGGCGAGATGGGGCAGAAAGAATAATGACTTCCATCCAAGGCTCTTCCCATAAACCCGCAACTCTTTGAAGCCCGCTTTCCTTTAATAAAAAGCCCTGTTATTAATGACCTAAGTGGAAGCTTTCTGGGCAGGACAATACCCAACTCCCTGGTGGCCTCTGCGGGACCTTGTGCATGGAAAAGTGGCCCAGCAGATGCCTCCGCGTGCCAAGGGACAACAGGCGTGACAAAGGGGTGTGCGGTGGGGTGGGGTCTGCACCAATGCCCGTGGGGCCACAGTGTTTGGGACTGCTACTGTGTCCTCAGGCCAGGGCTGAGGCCAGCGGGGTCGGTGCTGCCGTGGTCCAGTCGGGCCCTGCATTTCCCAAGTATTTATGGAGCACCTTGTGTGCCGGGCCCTGGGTGGGTCCATAGGGCGGATTAGACCCAACCCGGCCCGGTGAAGCTTGCAGCTGGGACAGGAGGGATCATTTATAAGAGGCAGGAGCTCAGGCGTGCAGGGTATCACGTCTGCCTTCTAGACCTCATGTCACGCCTCGGGCTCCACAGCAGTCCCCGGCCACTTCACTGTGAAGGTGCTCCTCTCACCTGACACCCCGGGCTGCACCTCACACTCAAGGCCACTCTGCGGACCTCTGGCCATGATCGCTCTGCCCACCCACCCCAGTGAAGGGACCGTGGAGTCACTGGCTCTCTGCCATCTTTGCAGCCCAGTGACCTGAGGCAAACGGTCCCCTAGATCCAAAGACGGTGTCCTTCTGGAAAAGAGCTGTGCTATGAGCTCTGACCCTGGAAAGGAGCTTGTCCACTCGCTCCACATGAGGCCTCAGAAAATGGAAACCCAAAGCCACACGGCCGACCTGGAACCCTGCTGGGGGGACTTTTCTGACATCAGCACAGTATGTAGCACCGGAGCCCAGGGGACTCTCAGTGCCAAGGGAGGACCCTCCACACTCCGCCTCCCTGGAAGGACCTTGAGCACCGAGCCTCGTCTCTCTGATGTCCTGAGATCCGCTGTGTGATGGGGACGTGCCAGGTGGAGCTGGGGCACACTCGGCAGCCATACAGAGTGGGCACCCCACAATCCCAAGCTCCGTGCAGACACGAGGTGTGCCCACTTGTAGATAAGGACACTGAGGTCCAGAGAGCACGGGTATCTTGGAAAGATCACAGTACTGGGGAACGGTAGCCCGGGGATGCCGCTGAGCAGGACTCTGAGCGCTGGCATCAGGAAGAGGAGTCAGCTGCCACTCCTTGGGGCCCTGAACTTTTCTGGAAGGCATTAGACAGTCGGGGTCCTCTGGATGCTCTGGGGCTTGGGATCCCTCCAAATTGTATTGAAACTGTGGAGTATATGTCATAGAAGTTTCCAGAGAACAGGACTATGCCCTTTATCAGAGTGTCCTGAAAGTGCCTGGCCCAAGAGAGGGTATGAGCAGGGAAATAGTGACCTGCAAGTGTCCCTTGCACTCTCAGGGGCTGTGACTCATTCATCACTCAAGTGTTTATTGAGCACCTACTTCGCCAGTGCTCCCACATTCCCAGGATGGCCCTGGCGTGGAACAAGAGCGTGAGTGTGAGCACACCTGCGTTTCCCTTGGCCAGGGCCCCCCCCCCGCCACTCCAGATCCCACGTGCATCACTTCTGGGACCCAAGGTTCCAGGGACCCCTTCCCTCGGCCTTCAGCCCCTCCTGCCTCGCGCCTGCCTCTGTGATGAGCTTTCTACACATGGGACTGTGCGAGAGGAGCTGGTACCTGTCTCTGACCCTCCTGGTCACAAGTCAGCTTTGGAAATAATTACTAATAGGCCAGAGACCCCTCCTCAGCTCACCCATCCCATGGGGCTGGGATGGGGGAGGGAGATGGCTGTGGGGACAGAGCAGAGATGAGCGAGCAGGCAGAGATGGAGCAACGAGGCCCCAGAGGCCCTGACCCGGCCTTGGTGTCCTGGCACGGGGTTGATGCTCCCAGCTGGGGTCCAGGGGCGGGAGCCAGCCTGGTTGGGCCAGCTCCAGTGACAGTCAGCCACTGCCAGCCAACTTTCCATGACATCAGAGGCCAGTTGGGTCAGTCTTGCCAGGGCAGAGAGATAGCTTCACACATCACCAGCCTGATGGGGGCCCCTGCACCATGGTAGGATGGGCTGGTCTGGGAGGGGGGTCTGTCCTCATGGACAGCAGCACAGCGACAGCCCCTAGTTGCACCCTGAGTGGAACAAGCAACCCAGGCCTCTGACAAGGGAGCCGTGACAATCCGTCATGACCCAGCCACCCAGCCAGTGGGGTGCTGCATGACCATCTCCAATGATGCTCACAAGCCTTGGCCACAGAAGGGTGGACACCTACAACCTCATTTGGGGTGCGGTTGCCTATAATCAACATTCCGTTCACATGTGAGTTAAAAAATCCTCAAGGAAACAGACAGGCCTCCAGGCGCCCCTCACCAGTCCCCCTGCTTGGCTCCATCCAGTCACAAGGGCCCCTGCCAGCAACTAGCACTCATTGAGATGTCGTGCTAGCCTGGTCATCCCCCTTTCTGTCCCCTCAACCCCCTGCACACACACACACACACACACACACACACACACACACCCCTTGCTAATCGTGCCTCAGCCTAAGCAAAAATGTGACTTTCCTCCTCCTCCTCATCAAACAGGATCGCAGAGCCAGGGCTAGAATTTGTGGCTGTAGCCTGCACAACCTCTAGTCTTATCCACTCTCCTCCTCCAGCCTCTCCTACGTGAAGGAGGGCGGAAGAAAGATGGGCAAGAAATATGGCGGCTTGGACCAAGGGAACCTGGGGATGGGAGGAAGCTCCGCGGTGTCACTGTGTCCTTTAGTTTCTCCAGCGTCTCTACGATGCACGTGTGTTTGATTTACAAGGAGGGAAAACAAACAGTACCACACTATTTTTTATAAAAGGTCAGCAAATAGCTCTTATGGAACCCCACAAATTCTCTCCCAGAATCCCCACCAGCCCCTCAGTTGTGAAAAACTAGTGGTCAAGCCCACCGGCTAGACTACCCAGCCCATTGGAAAGGAGGGACCCCTGGACCACCTGCAGGGCGCGCCCCTCCCCCACACTCCCCCTCCCCCGCGCTCCCCCTCCCCCACCCCCATTTCTCAAACCTAGAGAGGAAGTGAGCGAGGAGAGCTCACCTCCTGCCTCTCTCCAACCCAGCCCCTTCTCCGGCCTGGTCGTATGCCACCCCCCCAGACTTAAGCTGAGCAGCAAGCCCACCCCCAAAGATCTTGCACGTGATTCCATTTTGCTTTATGCATCCCAAATGGTCCGCCCTGCTCTGGCAGGCTTTGCAGCAAATTATTGCTGGTGAAAACAGGAGGCTGGGGTTTGGGAACCAGATGAAGCTTGTCCTCTTCCAGGCTGTGGGGCCGGGGGAGTCCCAATGGGAAGCATCCTGAATAGACAAGACCCGTCCACTCGAGCCTTCCGTTACAGACACGTGCTGAACATCTCCTGCATCCCGGGCCCTGTGTCCAGCTGGGGAGCAGAGATGGCAAGAGTGGTCCCAGCCCTCCTGGAGCTAGCACTGAGGCCAGACAAAGAGACCAGGTGCAGGATGGAATATGGGGGGCGGGTGGAAGAAGGCATCCCTGGGACCTGGAGAGCAGGAGATAGCTGAGTGGAGAGCAGCCACTCCACTGGACGGCGGCTTTGCCCTGCATCCTGGAAAGACATTGGTGTGCTCAAAGAGCTGGGGAAGTCACGCCCACTGGGACCCTTGGATCAGCAGTCATCAGGGAGTGTGACTATGCCAAACAGGGGACCGGAAGCACAGGGCCACAGGGGACCTGGAAATTGGTACAACCACCCTGGAGGAGTTTGGCATTCTTTCCTGGAGCTGGGCATTGGCACCCGTGGTCCAGAATACCCAGCAATTATGCAGGTGCCCAAGAGCACCTGAACAATCGGACACACAAACGAGTGACTTCCAGCAGCTCTGGCCAGAGTGCAACCAGGATGAATCAGCGTGGCCAGTTCATAGGGTGGACCGTTACACACTTGTCAATCAGCTGAGCCACAGAGACAAGGCAACAGTGTGGACAATCTTTTTTGGGGAAGAGGGGGGCTAGGGGGTACTGGGGATTGAACTCAGGGGCACTCGACCCCTGATCCACATCCCCAGCCCTATTTTGTGTTTTATGAGTTCCTTAGGGCCTCGCTTTGGCTGAGGCTGGCTTTGAACTCGCTATCCTCCTGCCTCAGCCTCCCAAGCTGCTGGGACAACAGGAGTGTGCCACCGTGCCCGACATTAACAATATGATATTAAGTGAGAAATGTAAGCTCCATAATGAGACACTGGCATTATTATAATCATTTTCACAAAAATAAAAGCAGCTAAAATTAAAATATGTACAGGGCTGGTTCTATGATGATCCAACTACGTAAACAGGGCAAGTTCCTCAGTTTCTCAGCTGGAAACTGCCCAGTCTGCCTTGCTGGGAAGTATTCAGCCAGGAGATGCCCCTAACAGAGCTCCATTCAGCCAGTCCTGGGAAGGTGACCGGCTATGACTAACTCGTCCCTAAACTCCTGCCCCTTGTTGAGTTACATCCTCACCAGGAGGCAATTATGTGGTCATCTCACTTGGTGACCATGAACTTGAATTAAGTATTAAGAAAATTGTGAGCTGGGTGCCACGGTGCATGCCAGCAATCCCAGGAAATTGGGAGGCAGATGCAGGAGGATCCCAAGGTTGAGGTCAGCCTGGGCAATTTAGTGAGATCCTGTGTCAAAATAAAATACAAAGGGCTGGGGATGTGGCTCCGTGGGTAAAGTGTATACATGCCATGGAAAGAAAGAAAGAAAAAGAGAGAGAGAGAGAGAGAGAAGGAAGGAAGGAAGGAAAATTGTATACTTCTAGGATTAAATAAATGAAAGTTAATATTTCTATAAAAACTTCATTGAATATTTTGGAAAGACTTACTAAAAAAAAGACATTCATGGAGGATTGTAAAAATCCAGATCCTCCCTTAGATTATTTCTGGAGATTCTCCATTTGCTTTAAAGAAACAGAGGTGCTATATCAGGGCTGTGCTTTATGCAGGAAGGATGGAGGAGGGGCCAATAAACTAACCCCTGTACCAAGGAAAGCCCTTGCCCTTACAGCAGCCTGGACCACCTCGTGTTTTTAGTTAAGATAAAATGCATGTTCCTCTTGGGGCTCCCTCTTGACCAGTTGCTCTGGTTTGCTGACAGATTTCAGATAGATGATGTCGTGACCTGTATCTAGCAAGACTTCTCAGTAAAAGCACCTACTGCATGCCAGTCACTGGGTGCTCTACAGGTGGTCTTTATGATCTTTCCACTCTGCCCCATTTCAGAGATGGAGCAACCGAGGCTTGGGCTTTCTGGAAATGGTCCTGGTCCTGGTGTGGATGACACCATGGAATTAGCTGCCCCAAGGGTACTGGCCAGGTGCCAGCACTAGGGAACAAGGCCTGGATCAGAGTCCCTGCTCTGCCCTCTGTCACTGTGGCCTTGGGCTTTCTCTCTCTCCTTGGTCGCCTTAGGTTCCAGTCTTGGAAGCCAGGTAGAATGAGGCCTATCTGGACAATAGCTCCCCAGAGAGGAAACTTGACCCTGTTATCAGAAAAAGTAGTGGGTGCAGCAAGAATACGGAGGACGGGGAAAACAGGGGAGCTCCCAAGCTTCTCATCGGATGCTGGCTTCAGGGCCTAGGATGGAGGGGGCTTGAGCCACGGTTTGGGACAGTGATCAGAGTCTCCCTCCCCCACCCACCTCCTCCTCTAAAGGATGACAGTGCATGAGAATGAGTGACAGCGAGGTCTGACCTGGGCACAGAAGGAGGAAGAAGAGACCCATCACCTCATTTAACTCTTATTCCCATTTGCAGATAAGAAGACTAGGTTTGGAGGAGATGAAGTCACTTACCTCATCACAAAGCTGGGGAAGGGTGGGAAGGCTGGGTGGGTGGGGTCGGGTAATCAGCAGAGGAGACATGGCTCGGGATTCAGCACCACATGAACCCTGAACCCTTTCTGAACGGCCCCAAGAGCTGGTCCAGGGAGGAAGCAAGCAGCTCGAGAGGGCGGCCCTGGGCCTCCAGAGACCTCGACTCATCCCATAGCATCGCTGTGGGGATTTGGAGAGAAGGAACCAGCAGGATGGGGAAGCGGGACCTGAGCCTCTTTTTCACAAGGAAGCTTCTAGACTCTGCATGGCTGCAGTGTGACAGGTGAGAAGAACCACAGGCTCTGGGACACAGGGCATCAGGAACCTGGAGCCCAAGCAGAGGCAGGCCAGGGGAGACGAGGGCCGGCCGTGCTGGGCAGTCCCAGCCTGGTACAGCCTGGTGAGAGGCTCAGTGTGACCTTGAGAATCTCCCTTAGAGTCCCTGTGACTTAGTCCCCAGTCGTAAAATAGAGGTGGTAACAGCACCTGTGTCCCAGCATTTGTGAAGAAGGAAATGTGATCCTGAAAGTCATGTGAAGAATGTAAAAATGAACATTTTCACTTTTTTCCTGAATTGCCTTTTGGATGGTCCAGAACCTTCCATGGTCCTTTGCCAGGAAAATGACTTTGGGACCATTTCTCTAGTGGGCTCCTTAACAAAAAGCCACCTGCCATCAGAGCTAGGTGGGCAGAAAGGATGGACCCCAATTTTGTGGCATCAAACGTGGGTTCCCAGAGTGTTTGCTATCACCCCCTGTCATGGGGAGTGGCTCTGTGTCCCTCCTCCACTCAATATCAGCCATAAGAGTGACAACAGGAGGGGCCACCAGGGCTCCTCAACCCCACAGCTCCCCCACCCTGCCTGCTCCCTGCCCCAGCCCTGATCAGCACCCCCAGACACCAGGAGAGCAGTCATCCAAGAGTGGAGGGCCTGGGCACATCCCCTTTTAGCACAGGCCCTGCTTAGGTGTTGGGGGCCCCTTTCTTCTGTCACCACCCAGAGGTGGGGCCACCGTTCAAGCAGAACTCTGCATTCCTGCAGCTCAACCCACACCCAGCAGCCTGGCAGCGCCAAGACAAGGCTGGGTGGGCCAGGCGGGTGTGGGAAAGGGTCCCTGAGGTGTCACTTGGCCCCCTGCCAGACCTATGCACCGCCACAGAGTGACAGCCACTCCTCCTCCCACCCTGCTGGGGAGAGAGGAGCTCGAGCTCGTTCCCCTGCTCAGCCCGCCTGCGTGTGGTCAGGGCTTGTGCAACTCGCCAAGTCCCCCACCCGTGAGGTTCCCGTGGTGGCATCTGATGCTTGGAACAGAGGAGCCCCCACCAAGAAAGTGAGCCCGGCAGCCAGGAGGCCCAGAGCAAGGTCTGGAGGGTGCCGGCTGCTCCTGGAAGTGGAGGCTGGGGGGCCGCAGCGCCCCGCTGCTGGATGGGGTTTCAAAGCCAAGAGCCGGGAGGGTGGGGGCCGTGCCTTCCATCAGGATTGCTCCATCAGTGGCTTCCCGTCGCTGGCAATCTCACTGGAGCCAGGATTGCAGCACCGGGGCCTTCACCCAGGGCGGGCACTGGCACTGGTAGCTAGGAGCCCTCAAAGGAGGACAATCGGTACCTCCAAAGACGGTGTCCTTTCTGACTCGGGCTCCTTCTCCCTGGGGTGAGGGCGTCAGTCATGGGGGGCGCAGGTCAGTCCACAGCAGCAGTGAGGTTCGCCATCAGACGCAGTGTTAAGACGTTAAATGTGAGGGCCAGGCTGCCGAGGGACCGTCAGAAGGACCAAAGGGCAAAACAGCCAGAACTCAGGTGAGCAGACACAGGCGGGGGGCGGGGTGGCAGGGCCTGGGGGCTGGGTGAGGGTGGGAGTCTGGGGTCAAGGAGAGAAAGCTTTTGAGGAGGAGAGAAAGGGAGTGCCAGTCCAGGCTCCCAAGGTCTGGCTCCCCTCTAAGTTGTCACCTGGTAAAGGCCTCTAGGGGACCCTGAAAAGCCACTGCTGGACTCCAACCTTCCCATGTCTGGCTGGGGAAACTGGCCCAGAGCCGTGGTTCTCTAGGGAGCAGGGTCTGGGGCCAACAGTCTGAAGGTCATGTTCAGCACCAGGGTCCCACGTCCATGGGGCCATTTGGGGCTTTGCCTACCGTCTGCATGTGAGAGGCCAGGAGAGGCAGAGAGCTCTCCCCGTCAGGTTCTTGGTTCCTGTTCACCAGCTCTGTGTGTGTCTGTCGAAAGCTGCATTCTCACATCCTAAGTGTGAAGAGTTCTTCTAAAATGGCTCTCAGCGACTGCAGCCCTTGTGAAATCCTCTCCCCTTGAGCATGAGCTGGTCCAAGCAACTTCCTTCTAACCAGCAAAAGTGATGGATGAAATGTCACTTGCAGCTTGCCATGTTGGGAACTGCTCTAGGGACAGACCACGTGAAGAGGAATCGAGTAGATCAACAGTTTGAGCAGAGGAGAGCCAACAGCACAGGAGAAACCAGCTCCTAAGAGAATCTAACTGAGTGAGTTGGGAACCAGATTTGCCCCCAGATGAACCTTGGGATGACTTTGGCCCTAGCTGTCACCTTCATGGCAACTTCATTGAGAGATTTTTAGCCAGAGGACCCAGCAAAGCCATGTCCAGTTGCCTGACCCACAGAAAATGAGATAATCAAAGTTGCTGTTTTGAACCACTAATTTTGGAGTGATTTGTTATGCAGCAGTAGCTAGCAGATACACCAGGCTTTGTGCCAGCTGTCTGCTCTGCCCAGGACACTCTACTCTCCAGCCAGGCTCTCAACAGAATGGTTTAATAGCCACAGGCCACCATGTATCATCTTAGGTCTAACTTCTCCAGTCCCGAGACTATAGTGCCAGGTTTCTCCTAAATGCTTATACCACTTGGCTATAACAGTCTATCCTTGAGACTGTAAGGTCCATGAAGACAGAGGTTATGTGTTTCGTATTCATTGCTGTCTCTCCAGGGTCTTGCACAGTGCCAGCAACATAGTAGGTGCTCAATAAATATGGAATCTATCAATGAAAAGGATGCTTAAAAGTGAGCGTTGGGGCCTCCTCTTGCATGCTGAACCTCTGAATCCCACTCACAGCCCCAGAGAACTCCCTCTGGGCCAGATTTTTGTTCAAGACTCGCTCTGCTCCCTTGGATGGTAATAAATCTACAGAGAAGACTTGTTCTTGTCTCTGTGCAGAGCATCAGGGAGGCAGGCAAGAGCAGGAGAAAGAGAGCAGCTACATAATAGGTGAGTTTACCCCTATTCCTCCCCAAAACATCACTCGAATGATGAGGAGAGCCTGAAGCACAGAGGTCAAACAAACGCTTGGAGGGGAAAGTAGAAGACTGAATGGGAGCGGCTTTGTAGATTGGAAAGGCCGGAACCTGACTTGCAGAGAGAGAAGGATGTCCAGAAGAAACAAGACTATCTGGGCCAGAGTCCCACAGCCAGGAGGTCGGTGCACCAGATGTGCCTGGAAGTGAGGGTGATGCTCAGGGGAAACGACCAGAAAGACCCTGAGCCTGGGACGCCCACAGAAAGGTGAAGTGGAAGCCCACAGCCCAACGGGAGAACTTCCGGGTTACCCTCCCTCCACCAACCAGGCAAAAGGTTGGGCAGATCCACCTGCAGACAAGGCCCACAGACAGTGATTTAGAGTATCTGGGGCGCTCTCCAATAATCTACAAATCTAGTCTGTTGGCATGGTGTCCCAGCCACCTTTTAGAGCTTAATATAGACAGCAAATCTCATCTGCTAAAAAGCAAAAACAAAATAAAGACAGGAGGAGGAGGAAGGGGAAAAAAGAGATCAAGGGAAGTAGATCATTCAAGAAGCAAAAGAAAAATATATGATTTATATCTTCAGAATTTATGGGAAGATATTTTATTCATGAAATTATAGGCAGCTATGAAAAAGAATGATTTAGAAATGGTTCTTCAAAAGTAAAAAGGAGCGCTAACATTAAATATTTAATAAAATGTAAAGATAAGGAAATAACTAAAACAACCAAAAAGACAAAAAGTATGAGAAGAAAAATATTAAAAATATTAATGAGTCCAACCAGGAACTTTAGCAACCAGCACATATAAATCCCAGGAAAGGAGAGAAATGAGACAAAGAAATAATGCAAGATAGTTTCCCCAAATCAGAGATCATGAATAATTAGGATGAGTCTTGTAGAAGCCATTGTGTGCCCAGATGAAAAGAAAAATCACCAAGGGCATCCTCAGAGATGAGGCAATCCCAAAGACTTCTAGAAACAGTAAAGTAAGTCATTTGAAGAATCAGAATCTTGTCAAACTTCTTGATAGCAACACAAATTTCTAGCAAACCCCAGAGAGGTGACCTGAAAGTTCTGAGGAAACAGTATTTTTAACCTAGCATGAAGTATCCAGCCAGAATAGCAAGGAAGGATGAGGGTGTAACAATGACTTTTTTCAGCATGCAAATTCTCTTAAAACTTAATGCACCCTTTCTCAAAAAGCTACTAAAGGATGTGCTCCACCCAAATGAGGGCATAAGCCAGAGGGTGGCAAACTAATGGCCTGTGAGCTGAATTCTGCCTCCCTCACCACCTGCTTTTGTAAGTATAGTTTTACTGAAACACTTCCATGCCTATTGTTTAGGTATTGTAGACCATGGCCACTTTCACACTGCAGTGGCAGCGTCTAATACTTCCCAGGGGCTACACGGCAGCAAAGTCAAAAATACTCTGACCTTTTGCAGAAATGTCATCTCAAATCAGCAAAAGCCAAGAAAACAGAATCTAGGATCCAACAAGATGGGAGGTAGAAGTTTCTAGAACTATAGCTATGTTCGAAGGGCAGATAATCCCCATTGGAGCATGAAATGTGGCTCCAGGAACCATCTCCAAGAAATTAAAAACTGGAACTGATAGACTGTCTCATAGGCTAGCTCATACAGGAGGAGTTTTAATTTGCCAGAAAGGTTAGAGAAAATATATATCTCTAAAAAAATTAATACCTGAGATCTTCCATATAGTCAAACCCTGTGGAGAAAACCAAGCAGGGAGTGGGGGTGGCTGCGTCTTGAGGGGGTGGTCACTGACCGCCCTCGTGGAGATCCCGCCTTTGAACTTGACCCTACATGAGGAGTCGGCTGACTCGGAGGGCTCCGAAGTTGTGGTCCAGATGGAGGGCACAGCCGGGCACAGGCTGGGACCAAGCCTGGTGTGTTTCAAGTGAGTGTTGTGTGTGCCGATCAGGCAGAGGGGCCCCATGGAACGTGGAAGGGAGAAGCGGAGACACCAGGGATGATGTCCTGCAGATGGAGATGGAGCTCAGAGAGGACACCCCTGGAGGCACCTGAGGAACTCAGGCTGATAAATGGATGTGAAAACCCTGGGCTGGACAGGATTGGCCTGCACCAAGCAAAGGTCAAGACGACCTTGCGGTCCCTGCGGGGAGCCAAGGGAGAAACCCAGAGGCTGCTGCTTTATTTGTGACCTATACTGAGAAATCTAGAAGGCTGAGCCAAAGGCCCCAGACAGGCTTCCCTACGTCAGCTGTCCTCTGCAGTCAAGTCCACTTTCCCAAGCCCTTTCCCACCTCCTCTCCACAGCCCAACACACACACCAAATGCTAGCATCAGAAAGGTAATCAGAATCACAACAGGTTTGCTAATTGTCGGACCTGACCCCGGGGCCCTATGGCATCTTTCCTGATGCACCAGGGCTCGGCCTCCACTTCTTGACCTCTCGACCCTGCCCTGGCTTGTACCGCTGCTCACTCCAGAACCCCCGTCCTTCTCGGCCTCCCTGGGGACCAGCTGTCTCTTGCTCAAATTCCAGCCTTGCCCATTTCTGGAACCCTGCCTCCCTTTACTTCATTGGTCCACCTATCAAAGTTCCAGCTCAGCCCCTGGGTTCCCCATCCTGTCCAAAATCTGCTGCTCCCCCAGGAAGGCAAATCAGCCACCTGGATAGAGGGAGGTGGATGGAGAGAATAGGCCGAGAGCGGGCAGATCCTGTTCCATGGGTCCCTGCCTGGGGGTCCTCTGGCTCCCCGCATAGCTCTCTTCTCCCTGTGTGCATCCAGAGCACACCTGATCCTGGGGGTCTTACGCTAAGGGACGAGCTGGAGCCAGCATCTAGCCTACTGTGTGGCTCCACGTCATGTCTGGAATGAATGACTAAGAAAACTTTGCTTTCATCCTACATTTAGAGATAGGCGACTCAATGAATATTTTACTATAATACAAATGACAAATGTTACAGAATTTTCTTGTGTTTTTGTGTACAGTGTATCCTTTAAGTCCTAGCCCTGGGTTCAGCTCCTCTGAGAAGCCCCTCCTAGCCACCAAACCCCTTGAAATTTCTCCTTTTTCTGAGTTCAGATATTCTAATTGAATCCGTGTCTACAATACTCTTACAGATTAATTTATTTACACACACCCCAAAATAATAATAAAGGTAAAAGGGAATAAGCCTCTTTTCCTCAATGGGACTAAAAACTCTTCAACAGTAGGGACTATGTCTTCTGCTATATAAAAAGCTCCAGTTGAAATCAGGAGACAGGTTTAAAACTGACCTTTGTCGGGCAATAGCTGTGTGACCTTCGGTAAGCTGCCTCCCCTCTCTGGGCCTATTTTCTCCTGATGGAGTGGAAAAGCACTACGAACTGAACACGTTAGGAACGACTATCTAGCTGCTTCATAAATTGTCAAATGCTGAACAGATGTTAATTTACTCATTGTAATTAGTATGGTATTCAGGTTGCTGACCATCTTAAACATTTCAATAAAAAGAGCTTCCAAGCAACTTAGGGCTGAGATTTCACCATAGGGCCTGCCCCGGCCTCTTGCTCACTCTTGCCACCCAAGCAGGGTGGCCCAGCAGCAGGGAAGAGTCGGGGAAACCAAGGCCCCCAGAGAGCACTTTGGCCTTGGCCGTGGGGCAGAGCTGGGAGTGGTACCCAGACAGCCCGACTCTGCGCAGGCAGGGGGCCAGCAGGGAAAGGGCTGCTCTGATGTGGCCGGGGACATTGTTCAGTCTGGGCTTCTGTAGTTTGTTGTTTTGCATTTTTGTTGCTGTTGTTTTTTTTCTAACCCCAACAGCAGCAGCAAGACGAGGCCCAGGGAATTGGACAGCGTTATTCAGAGACTGCTGGGGAGCTCTGAAGACCCCACCCAGGTCACTCTGACTTCTCCCTGGAGGAGACAGGGACAGAGGAGGGGACAGATTTGGGCTGGAAACCTTCTGAGGAATAGCCTGTCTTCCAGCCCACCCAGAACAGGCTGGTGTGGGACCAGGGACCTCAGGAGCTTTTCCAATCACCAATGTGCAAATTTTTCTTTTCTGTTTTTGCTGTGCTGGGAGTTAAACCCAGGGCCTCGTGCATGCTAGCCAAACACTGAACTGCATCCTTGGCCATTAATACCTTTGACCTGGAGGGCAGCTTTTCAGGTCTCCAGTCCAGCATTTTCCAAAATAGCTTCTTCAGAAACTGATACTTTCGGATAGCAATGCACTTTGAACATTGAATTCGGGGCGGGGAAAAGGTACTGGGGATTGGACTCGGGGATGCCTCCCACTGAGCTACATCTCCAAGCCTTTTTATTTTAAGACAGGGTCTTACAAAGTTACTGAGGCTGGCCTCCAACTTGCCATCCTCCTGCCTCAGCCTCTGAGTCTCTGGGATCACAGGTGGGCGCCACTGTGCCTGGTGTAAGAGTTGAATTCTTTTAAAATATTGTTTGAGAAAGGCTCACATCATCACATGTAGGCTGGTTTGGGTCAGGACTTCTCAAAACCTTCAATTTTCTCTTGTAATATTGTGACTGTCCTAGAAAGGGGCAGAGGACATCACTGAATTGAAATGTAATTTTAATTTTATTAATACTCTTGGCTTGGGTGAGGACTGTCCAGGAGCGCTGCTGTTTTAGGTGGCGCCGGTTGCCATGACGACACCATTGCTTTATTTTTCTAAAATGACTCTAAATTTGCTTATGAGTCTGTACCCTGTGGGTAGAAGGGAAAAAAATCTCATTCTAATTCAATCATTTAAATTCCCCTCCAGGGGCTGGAGTTGTGGCTCAGTGGTAGAGCACCTGCCTAGCACGTGTGAGGCACTGAGATCGATTCTCAGCACCACATATAAATAAATGAATAAAATAATGGTCCACCAACATCTAAAAAGTATTTTAAAATAAATAAATCAATCTCCCTCTGGCATTTGCTATTCTCTTGCGCATTACCGGGTCCACTGAGGTCTCATCTTCCTGTCCTCTTCTTGACTTTCTCGGTGACCTCGACAAGGTCATTTCCCCCACACAATAACCCTGTGATCAGCACATCCCTTATCCCACTTAAATTAACTCACGATTTATTGACCTAAATATCCCTCTGGACCTCGGCCTGGACAATAAGACGTACACATTTTCAGGTTGGATGCATGAGGTATTTTTCCCCACAACCCATATAAATACAGGCATAAACAGTTTTCCTAAGTTCACCTGTGTGTCCCCAGAGTGATCTAACAAATCTCGAGTGAGCACTGCTCTGGCCCAAATGTCACTCTAGAGACCCTGGTTAAATAGAACTGGGCCTTCCGGTTCTTGCTGAGGCCTGCCTTTGGCGGCATCCCCACAGAAGACCCACTCATCTTGCCCCAGAACACTGGGAGGACCGGTCAACCTCCAGGGAGGCTCTTTCCAGAGGCTCAGGGAGGGGATCACATCACACACCACAGCACACCTTGCCTGCAGCTCTCCTCACCGGCTCCTCCCCTGCCCCCACGTCCTGGAAGGCATCAAATCTCCCCCAACTCTACCCTCTACCCCTCTACAGCGAAATCTTAACTTTTTAAATGTTAAGAGTTTGAAATGTCGCAGCCACACACCTGGCTATCTCCGGGAAGCGCCACATCTTCCCTGCCTAGGGAATTTCTCCCACGACCTCCCTTTCCCTGCCACAGCCCAGCCTCGCTTGAGGGACCTGAGGGACTCGAAGCCCAGAGGGAGGTGCCCCACTCGGAGGGTAAGAGAAAAAGGAGTGCGGGAGCATCTTCTTTTATTTTCCAATCTGTGGGGTGCAGGAGGCAGAGCCAGTGAAGGGAAAGGACCCACACAGGAATGGAGGCAGAACTAAGCCTAGATCCCTGGTCACCAGACACCAGGCCCAGGGCCCTTTCCTGCCTGGTGCGTTTTCCCTGGGGGAGGACAGCAAGTCCAGTCCCAGGCCTTGCGCAGGGGGAGCCCAGTTTTCCTTTCCAGGAAATGAAATGACCTCCTCTCTCTCCCCCACCCCAGCCTCCTCCTGAGCCCTGCTCTAAGCCCCCACCGTAAGAAACAGGCTTTACAAGCCAGCTGCTCTAATCCCTTTAAAATGAGGTTTGGGGACTATAGGGACTCTCTGGGCGTTTCATTTTTTCAAAACAATATTCCTGGCTCAAAAGCTAAGATTTCTCCATGCTCAGGGAAAGTCTCAGGGAGACAAAGGCTGACCAGGGCATCCCAGGGGGACTGGCTTTCCTCGGGGTGACAGGATACCCCAGGCTGGGCTGGCTTTGTAGCCCTCTCTCCTGTGCGCTGGGCCACACTGCCTAAGCCACCCTCTCCAGGGAAAGCTGCTCCTTCCTTTCTTAAAGGAAGCTTGGGGGGCTGAGGGTGGAGCTCAAGGGTAGAGCATTAGCCCAGCACCTCGTTCCTGGGTTCCACCCCAGCACTGTGGAAGCAAAATAAAGCCAAAGAGACAAAAAGGAAGCTTTGAATACCCTCCAGGAGGTGCCTCACTGACTACCACAAACTCCAAGGTGTTAATAACTGACAGAGCTCGCCTTACTGAGAGTGGGCCCTGGCTGGGGCACGGGAGATATAAGACCCCAACACGATGGGGGTCCCCAGAACAGGAAGAGGAGATGAGGAGGGACAGGGGGAGGGAGGTGTCTGGGGCTGGGCAAGAGCTATGGCCACAGAGGATCAGCACTGCCAAGTGCTGACCTGACCTGGGGCCCAGCATCCAGAGAATTCCAAAGAGTGGACTGTGTGGCCGGCCACATCCCTATCATGGAGCAGGCCCTGCATCCAGGCCGGCACCTGCCAGGCCTTCTCAAGGGCTGGCTACTCTAAGGAGCCACGTTAGGGTCCATGTCCCCTGTTGTTGTGTGAACAAGCAGGGCATTGATAGTTTTAGAGCACCCAGGGAAGCCGCTTAGTCCCAAGCAGACCTAAGTGGTGGTCACCCTAAGCCACCCCACCTTGGAGCCTTCCTAGGGCCCCTACTGTGCACTGCACGCCTACTGTGCGCGTTTGGGGTGAGGCTTCGGATTGATGTTTTATTAAGCACTCTTCCCAGCCTGCTTCTAACACACACACACACACACACACACACACACACACACACACACTCGTTATACCCAGGCACCTGGAGAAGCTGGCTTCAGGGAACCTAGAGCACCCCCACTTCATAATCCTTTGCACACCCAGTGAGGTAGATACAGTCCTTTGTATTTTACTAGTGAGAAAACTGAGGTTCAGAGAGGTTAAGGGACCTGCCCAAGGTCACAGAGCTGGGAAGTAGCGTTCAGTTCCAGGTCTTTGTCCTTCGGGAGCCCACATCCTGAACCTTCAGGATTAGGTAAAACAGGAACGGGCACATTTTCTGTAAAGGGCCAGATAGTGAATTCCCTGTTTGTGGGTCGTTAGGTCTCATGACCACTCCATCTGAAGCCATAGCTGCTGAGGCACGGGCAGGACATCGTTGAGGGAGCCTGGCTGTGTCCCCCTAGAACTGTACAAGAGTGGAGAGTGGGTAGGAGGGCTGGGCCAGAAGTGGCTCAACCAGAGGGCTGAGAAGACCTTGCCAACCAGCCTGGCACACCCCCAGCTGCCCGCTCTCCACCCGCTGGGGGCCCAGGGATCCCTACGTTCTTCATACCCACTGTGGTGGTCAGACACGCTGGATCCATGTCACCAGAAGGGCCAGGCTGTCTCAGCTCCTCACAGCTCTCCTAGCCTCCTGGGAGTACCACACCGTTTGTCCCTGGCACATCCCGAGCCGAGAGGGGCCAAAGGGATGGATTCTGGGACAGAGTCATCCCAAAGAGGCAAGACCTTCCCCTAAACCAGGAAACCCCCTCGGAAGTCATAGTCACTACCTGCAGGACAGTCCATGGCTGCTGCTGGCCCTCGCCGTCTCCGAGGTAGAGGGCTGAGCCTCGGTACCCGCTGCCTCCCCATTTATACCCTGGGCCGCAACAGCTGGGGGTCTGATGGCCAACAGGCTGTGACACAGTCCATGTGTCATAGGAAGTGGTGGGGACTTTCACCATCACTGTCACCTCAGAGTGTCCGCTAAAGAGCTCCGGGTAATGGGTGGCCGAGTCTGGGGAGCTTCAATCTGTCTGCTTTGTGTGGGGCTAATGTGTCCCTCCCAGAGGGCAGGACAGCATGGGAGCTGGCCAAGGGGACATCTGGGGTTTCATACTGGGGAGGCCGCCTTGCCCCTACCTTGCCTCTGCTGGAACGCCCTGTGGCCTGCCCCACAGGCACACATGCCCACCAGCTCTGCTGCTTCTCAGCCCCCGTCAGCATGGGAGCCGAACGGGGCATTTGTCCCTGCCTGACTGGCCCCCTCGCCTTGAAGAGGCCTTGCCAAAAGGACACAGAGGACACACGGCGTGGGTGGAGACCGAGAGCCGAGGGGGCCAGGACTGCGCAGCCTGGTGGGCAGACCCCCACCTGCGTTGTGTGGGGACGGGTTCATAGCACCTGCATGCACACGTGCCCGTGTGCCTCTGAGCGGAGGGGACACCCCCTCTGTGTCTGTGTGGTGATGTGCGTCAGGGCTTGTGGGGGACGGGGACAGGCCCATGTCCCCTGTTGTTGTATGAACAAGCAGAAGCTGTGGCTTTGAAGTCATAGGGTCATAGGAGAGCACTGTTGCAGCCACAGCAAGAAGAGGGACAGCAGGGCCACCCCAGCCTACTGGGAAGGAGAGGCGCCACCACGATACTCCCACCACCTGTCAGGCACACAAGTCTGCCGCCTGTCCCAGCACCTCCCATGAGACAACATGGCATCTGCCAGAGGACCTGTGAGCAGAGCAATGGCCTTTGCAGCCCCAATTCACGGCCTCCCTGAATCTGTTCCCTTTGCAATGTGACTTTGCAGAAGAAGTGGGGTCTAGTTCACTCTGGGCTGGCCTGTGACTCCAGCTGGCCAACAGGATGTGGCAGAAGTGACGTAAACCCAGTTCTGAGACTAGGCCCCAAGCGGCCTTGTAGCTTCCACTTTTTCCCTTGAAACTCTGTCCCTGATCTGCCATCTCAGCTACTTGGGAGGCTGAGGCAGGAGGATCATAAATTTGAGGTCAACCTCGGCAACTTAGTCAGACCCTGTCTCAAAAATAGAATAAAAAGGACTAGAGATTTAGCTCAGGGAGTGCAATCAGCTAGCATCTTCAAAGCCCTGGCTTCAGTCCCAGTGCTGAGAGAAGAAAAAGACAGCTGTGCCCTGCCCCCTGAAGGAGCCCGGGCTAGCCTGCTGGAGGATGAGGGGCCTGGCCCTGCAGGAGTGGCATGCGTGTTGGTGTGCCAGGCAACCTATACCTATGTGCTCACAGCACCAGCTGAGACCTGCCCAGTCCAGCTCGTCATCAGCTGGCCATCAGATAACTGAGAGGACCCAGGTCAGCAGAGTTGCCCCCCACCACAGATGACAGCAGATGAATTTGCCAAAACAGACTCACCAAGTGAAAGGGAGGCTGGAGCAGCAATAACTCCTGGACTGCCAGCCCCTGAGCTGTGCGTGTCGCTAAGCAGGAGCCTATTGATAGGGAATGAATCATTATCCTCCCATTTGACAGATGAGAAATGGAGACGAATCCAAACCTCCCCAAGCTGCATGTCAGCAGAGGCAGGAATCAAAAATCAATCAAACTCACCTTGGACCAGAGTCTTGGTCCTCTCAGGCTGACGTATTAAAATATCACAGACAGGGTGGCTTCAGTGACAGACGTTATTTACTCGCTATTCTGGAGATTACAAGTCCAAGGTAGAGTTGCCAGCAGGGTTGGTTTCCAGCAAGGCCTCTCTTCCTGGCTTGCAGGTGGCCGCCCCATTTGGCCCTTCCTCGGCATATGTGAGGACACAGGGAGAGCGCTCTCACTGGCGTCTTCTTTTTTTATGAGGACATTCATCCTGTTGGGTTAAGGCCCCACCTTTATAACTTCATTTAACCTTGAAGCCCATCTCCAAATACAAGCCCAGTGGAGGTTATGGCTTGGACACCTGAATCAGAGGAAGAGAGGACACAGCAGTCTATGACCAGCAATTAACCCCTGCACTATGCCACCTCGACAGCGCGGGCCACACAGAAGAAAGACTACTCCATTTTACAACTCAAGGAACCTGAAGCTCAGAGAGCTGAGCTCTGCGCTCCCCAGGCCTGCAAAAACCACAGCAAGGATGGGCCCAGCCCTGCCTCTCCCAGTAGCCCTCTCTCCTCCAGAGCAGGGTGGAGCTGCCACTCAGAGTCCAATCTCCCTGGGGCAAGAGAGTCCTGGACTACAGGAATTGCATCCCTTACATGCTCGCAGCCTCTGAGCTGGGCTAGAGGGGAGGGACCCATCCATGGGTGACCACAGAGCCCAGCTCTTCCCTGAGGCCTGTTCTACAGTTTCCCGGAAGAGTGCAGCTCCAGGTGTCCATGTGGGAATCTGTGGGAGAATCCACCTGCCTGGCCTCTCGTGTCCACTGTGCCGGTGTTTCCAGAGACCAAGTCTCAAATAAACCACTTGCATTGGACCCCCTGTCTCTGGCTCTGCTTCAAGGGGACCTGTAAGATAGCCCCCATCCTCCCTGGAGAAGAACAGCTTTTCTCTCCTGAGAGCTGGGTGGGAGCTGGCCCAGACCCTGGTCTCCAAGCCAGTCAGAGGATCCCAGGGACGGGGTCACAAGTGCTTGTCTGAAAGCACCAGGCCTGGTGCCCATGCTCTTGGCCAATGCCAAGGCCCCATGGGCCCTGGGCCTGGGTCATTTCTCAGGCCTGGGTCATTCTGGGCCTGGGTCATTTCTCAGGTTGGGATGTCCCACAGAGTCAGGCTGGTGACCAGAGCATGGCTGGGAGCAAGCAGGACACAGCTGACGTGGCCCCAGGCCTCGTTCCTAGGGCTTTCTTTGTGTGGTGAGCTGCCCCTTCACAGGGCTATAAATCAGACCGCGTCCAGGCCAGCACCTCTCCTGACCCGCCAGGTTCCCCCAGATGACAGGGCTTGTGGCTTCTCTCCCTAAAAGAACAAGGCAAGTTCCAGGGACCCTTCTGGGGTCCCTCCAACCATCCTCCAGCCAAGTGAGACCCTTTCTACCTCACAAAGCCCCTCCAGACCAACAAAGGGCTTCAACATGCCGGCCCCAGGCCCACCCTCCTGGGCTAGCCCTCCGCAGCCTCTGCTTTGGGGACAGCTCTCTGTGGTGGCGGGATTTTCCCAAGCCTGCCAGGGACAGGCAGTAGGTTTCTTGTAACTCAGTGTCTTAGCCCAAGTCCTTTTTTAACATCATCAATTTAAAAATGTTCTTTTATATAAAAAAAAAAAAGGAATAAGAGGGGGAAAGGAGCAACTATAAACAAAACATAAAAGTTGTTTAATGGACGGCGTAACAAGGCCGCGAGGGGAGAGCCTGGCATTGATTTTCCCTGACATTTCACCTATTAAATTAAGAGCTTTGTAAGGAAGAGCTCAGATTTTTTTTTTCTCCTCCTCCTCCTGCTCCTCCTCCTCTTGCTCCTCCTCCTCCTCCTTCTGTCAATTAAGATTCTTTCCTAAAGAACAAAGCTGCTATTGTCTGAGCTCCTCATGGGCCCAAGTTCCTTGACAGGCACATGGTGGGACTTAAAGAATCTCCTGATTTGGGGGACCCAGTGGTGAGGTTCACGGATAGTGGGGGGAATCCCTGGGATGGCGTGGCCATGAAAACATGGGAAAGTCTAGAACCATCCAGCTACTTTTGAGAAAGTCTCCATCCGGAGGCCAGAACGTGGGGTCTTGATGTACGATGTATGAATCCTGATACTGACCCTGTCGGGCAGGCGGGAAGGTGCCTGTGAGCAGAAGAGACAGAATGCTCAGAGGAAAGCCATTTGCTCAAGGCCACTTGTGGGTGACTGGCAAACTCAGGATCCTCACCTGGTTTTGGGTGTTTCCAATGTGCCTGTCCCTTTGCCACCCCCATCTCACTTTGTCCTAGGTCCCAGGTGGTACGAATGGCCAGCTTAGCAGAAGCAGCCACAACCTCTGTCCTGACAACTGTCCCCACTGGTAGGGCCTGAACCCAACCCCAGACATACCAAGGCCCCCTTCCCTCCTTCTCTCCTTTGCCTTGTAAATCTCGTTCTTGGTTCCCAGGGAGGTGTCAACAGTCATTAACTGCTTACAGTTGAGTCCCTCCCAGGGGTATTTATATCTTAAAAGGGATAAAAATCAAAAACCAAAGGCACAGAGCCAGGACAGGCCATTTCAGGCTGGTGGTAGAGTTAAGAATGAAGAACTTCAGGACCTCTCCATGTCGAACAAACAAGCAGGCAAGAAAAACAGAAGCCGTATAGACTCGCCATGCACATCAGCCTAGGGACATGAGCAAGGGCAGTTAAAGATCCAGAGGGTCAGCCTCCATCAGCTGTCCTGAGCCATTCTAATCTCTGTGCCTGTTGCCCTGACATACACACCTGGGCCTGACCAGGGCATGCCCAGGCTCAAGTCCTCTGAGAGATCTCAGATCTGCACACTCCATCTTTCATAAGCAGCCTTCATGATAGGGCCCGGAGGACAGGGCTGTACAAACATTTACCAGAGATGGTGCCCTCCTACCATTGAGGGCCAGCACTTTGTCACTTCTCCACTGGGAGAGCGTCACTTGAAATAATGACATGCCAGGTCCTGCATGACCGCCATGTGCCACCTTGGTGCTGGGCATTCCACTTTAATGTCACTGATGATGCTGTTGCTGTTTATTGTCAAATTGAGTCACAGTGAGGTCAAAGAACTGGCCCAAGGTCACAGAGGAAGAGAGGATTCTAGCCCTGCGTAGTTCCAGAGCTGTCTGTCACTACCTAACCACAATGGCCTGTCTCTCCAGGGGTGGCAAAAATCAAATGTGTTACCCCAGAGGCCGCGTGGGCTTAACCAAGTCCCTGCCTTTGGACAAGGTGCTAGTCAGGAGGAAGTGGATCCCCACTGGGGCACTTGCTGTTAGAACAGCCCCTTCCTTTTTACCCTGTGGTGACACCACCATGGTTTTCCTTCAGGGAACTTTCTCAGTCCCTGTGGAGGACGCAAGGCAGATGTCACTCTAGCTTCTCTTGTGGGCATATGTCCAGCCAATGAGGAGACTTCATCTACCCAGGACACAATTGGCTTAGGACCCAATTGGGGCCAAAATCAGACCTGAAGCTTTGGCTGGAAATGCCTGGGAAGTCGCCCTGCTCTTCCCCTGGGGTTGGCTAAGCTGGTCAAGAGAGCCAGTGGAGCTGCTGGGGGCCGCTTCTGTGCCACTTGAGAGTGGAGGGAAGCAGGGCGAGAGGGCAAGACAGAAATCCCTGGTGGCTTAGTGGAGCCCTGGTTCCATCACACCTGAGAGAAGGGCAGCGCTGTGGCTACCTCAGCCCCTAAAATGCAAACTGCTTTCTTTCTCCTTATTTTCACCTGCAATGATTTAGGCAAAGTTTCTGTCACAACCACAGCAGTCCTGAGTAACACACCCTTCAGCTGGCCACTCTGGTTGTCCATGCTCTCTGTGGTCAGCTAAGCCACAAAGTGCTCCAGGGACACAACACTCGCCCCACACACACCACCCTTTTACTTCCTTCCAGAGTCACCCAAAATAGACCAGATGGTGGCTTTATATCCAGGAAGCAGTGGTTTGGGGAACGCATAGCTACTCAGCGTCCACAGAACAAGGTCCCGAGTGTTTCTGGAGCTCAGCCCTCGAGGCACGCCAGATGCTCCTTCTCATCTGCTCTTCCCAGGTGGCCTCCTCAAATGCCACAGGCCCGTAGGCTGCTCCTCGTCTTCCTTCCCAGACACATCAGTCCTCTGCTTTGTCCTCAACCCCATCGAGTGGCACACCTTTCCCTCACCCTGCCAGGGAACGTCACATCTACACGCCTTGGCTCTCACTCTGACCGAAAGCTTGCTCAAGTTTTGAGGCTCTGCTGAAATGAACCTCTACCAGAAAGCCTCCAGCCATGTGCCAACTTGAAATTAACACTCCCTGTACCCCTGAGGGCATGTGGCTGGGATCTCTAGGATGACTCTTAAGTCATTTTGCTGCCTAGGTTTTGAGTTCACTGTTTGCTTGTCTGTCTCTCCCATGAATTAGAAATCAGGGGGAGGGACAGATTCCTCTACCACCCAGAACCTCACACAGGGCTTGGCACTCAATCCAGGCTCAGGAAACATCAATCCAGCTGAACTGAAGTGTAGTCAGAAAACTGCTGACGTCTCTCATTACCCGCTGTCCCCTAAAATCCACTTTCCCTTTCCTCTGTAGCGTCAGAACCCTTGATTTGGGATGGAGCAAGAAAGACTACATTTCCCAGCGTCCATTGCAACTGGGGCTGGTCATGTGACCATGAGGTGGCCAATAGGTAAGTGAGAAGGGGTGCCATGTGCACACCATCTGGCCATACCTTAGTGAGAAGGGGGTACTCTCCTCTCTTCGCTTCCTTCCTCCCCCTGGCTGGAAGGTGGGCATGGTGCTGAGCTCTTTAACCCCCACACAAGGAGCAACAATATGCAAGGAGCCCAGATACCAGAGCTGCCACTTGCTAATATCCAAACTATTCTATGTGAATCACTATGGGCAAAATCTGTGCCACTGTCCCTGTTCCCCATGAATGTCTGTCCCTGGAGGAAAGCGGGAGAGGATTTCTGGGAGGGAAAAGACACACTCCTCCAAGGGCCCTCTTAACTCCTTGGCATCTTTGCATCTTACCCTGCGTATGGCACTTTCACCTACCCATCTCCCCATGAGGAGCAGGTCACGTTCAATTAGCCATAGTTTTCCAGATGGGGAAGCCAAGCTCAGAGAGGTGGAGTTGCTGATTCCAGGTCTGCAGATGGGCAGGGGCAGAGTTAGAGGCCTCTGTTCTTGCCACACCCAGCTGAGTGGGCTTGACAGATGGGCTGGATCTGCACAGAGAATGGACACTGTCCTGCCTCCTGCACATCCTTCAAAGCCTCAGGTCAGCAGAGAGAAGAGCATGGGGCTGGGTGGTGCCTCACAGCAGGCCATGGGCAATTCCCAGGCAGCGACGCCATCTTTCTCCCAAAGCCCCTTAACTCTGGCAACCCTCCTCCTGTTTCTCCCCTGCAGGAGTAGAAGAGATGAGTCCATCCTAAATGCTGGGGAGTCTGAGGCCTGGAGACAGGACCTGAATTGCTTTTAGAAGATGGGGGGGTCATAGGATGGGGATGAATCTCTGAGCCGCTGCCCACTGTCCCCAAGACCTTTTCTCTCCTGGTGCTACTGCTCTGGCCAGGAGCAGCAGCGTCGTAGTTTAATGAGTTGTCTCCCATAAACTCATGTGTGAGACAATCCAAGGATTTTCAGAGGTGAAAAGATTAGATTATGAGAGTTGTAAACTGATGGGTGGATTAATCCACTGCGAGGGATTAACCCCAGCAATAACTGTAGGCAGTTCCTGTGTGGCTGGGGGCAGTAAGTCCCTGGGGTGTGCCTTTGGGGTTTATATTTTGTCCCTGGTGAGTGGAACTCTCTCTCTGCTTCCTGATCCTCATGCCCTTTACTGCTTTTTCCTCTCACACCTTTCCGCCATGATGTTCCGCCTCATCTCGAGCCCACAGCTACGGAGTCGACCCACCATGGGCCGAACCTCTGAAACTGGGAAGCAAAAGAAGCTCTTCCTCCTCTTCATTGTTCTCGTTGGGCCTTTTAGTCACAGCACAACAAAAATCATAACTAGAACACGCAGGGACATCAAGCTCTGTGGCATCCATGGCCCCGTAGGGCTGAGGCCACACCTCAGCCTTTGGTGACCATTCACCTTTCCTCCCAGAAGCACCTGCTGTCAGACATCTTAAAAAATAACCCTGCCCAAAGGAGCCGGATTCCACTGTGCCTTTTGGCTTGGATAGCCCTGAAACAATCTCCTCAGATACGAGGGACATCGTGGTGGATCTTGTCCTTAAGAGTATTCCTGGCAGACAGAACTCCCCTCTTAGGAGTGTGGGAGGAATGGAGGGGCCAGGAGGCAGGTAGGCTGAACCCCCCAGATCAGGCTTATTAGCCAGATCCAGTGGGGTCCCCTCACTCGCTTCCCCTGATCTGATGTTACCAGATAAAGTCCAGGGAATTTAAATTTCAGATAAATAACAATGTTTTACTAAATGATATACTTACAAAAAATTGCTCATTATCTGAAATGCAAATTTAACTGAGTGCCCAGTATTTTCACTGAGTATATCTTACCGCCATCCCCTGATCCCACAGGTCACACTCAAGTGTGGGAAGCCCCACATCAGCCATCTCCTGCCAAAGCTGCCCCAGGGGCCAGGGGACATCTCTGTCCTCTGTCCTTCCAGCCGGCTCTGGGACAGCCTTGGATGAGCAAACCTGGAGCTCCTTGCCCCACCAGGCAAGAATCCTCAACAATTCGCTCAGTCTAGCCCCAGGTGTTTATCAGCACCCTTTTAAAATAAGAAAACTGAAAGTCAGTGAGGTCACCTGGGTGCACCAAAGGAAGTGGCAGAGTCAAAACCTCATCATGGGGACCTGCCCATTCCATCATGGCTGCCTGACCTTGACCCCCACACCCAACCCCACAGGGTCCATCATCCATAGGCACCTTGGACCCAACAAGGGGCTCCCGGTGTCCCCCGTAGGCCCATGGCTAGATGGGAGGGGAAGTGGGCCACAGGTGAGGTCACTGGGCTGAACCAGATGTCACTGCTTAGCACATGCATGACACAGGACCATCATTTCCTGTCGCATCCCCCACTACACCCCACGGCACCTGGGGTGGTCATCAGTGCCCTGCTTGTCCCCTGATAACAGAGGAGGGCATATGATCCACATCTACAAATCATGGAAACTGGCCCCTCCTCCCCATCCACAGTGAATGGGCCAGGACCGGGCGTGTCGTCCAGGAGGGGAAGATTCGGGCTCCTTCTTGAGATTTGCAACATGGATTCTGGCACAGATAGGGCATCTCCTGCTCAGGATCCCAAGATGTCAGCACATGCATGCCTTAGGTTCCAGTGGGATTTCTTCTCTACCACATGGAGAAAATTTGCCTAAAATAAATCCACGCAGAGAGAAGCAGTTAAGAGGGAGAGAGAGAAAAGACACAGAACCCCTGGACCCAGCAATACCTGGAGCAGGTAATACTTGGCATTCTCAATTAATTAGCCGATACTGTCTTTTTTTCTTAAGTTAGTTTGGATTAGATTTCTGCCTCTCGCAACTAAGAGAGTTAAAAAGACACATCTTCCTCTTGGTCAAACAAGTTGTCTGTACTCTGGAATTGCCCGAGTTCTCTCCTCCCTGACAGCCGCCATCCCACTCTGCAGAAGTCTCCACTGACGACAGTCAATGCCGTCCTCCAGGGTCCAGCTCAGACCTCAGCCTGCACAGCTCTCGGACAGCCTCCCAGCCACCGGGACTCCCAACTCCTTCCCCTGCACCTTCTGGCCTTGAAACTGACCCAGTGAGGTATGAAGAGCGTTGGGAGTGGGTGGGCTTCTGAAACCCAGACCCCAGGAGGTCTCAGCCAGAGGCAGGAAATCTCAGGATCCTACTGCTTTGGGGGAAAATTTCTTTTAAATAAAATCTTCATTTTTTAAAGATCAACATATCATTTATTGCCTACTTCACCAGCTGAATTTTGTCAAAGATCTTCTTATTCATTGACTTTGTTCAACTGCTCCTTTTCCCAGCATGGAGACATTTTGCAAGGCCAATACTGGGGTGGATAGGGGCCTGGGACTGAAGGGGAGAAACAGAGAGGGACCCAGGGAAAAAGGGGGTGAGGTCCAGGGCCACCTGTTCCCAACACGGCAAGTCCTCAGTGGCTGCCCCACTGACGTGGCTACTGCCTGCCCGGCAGCCCTCCTCTCTCCTCCTCTCTGGCAGGGTCTCATTTTACTGGGGGACATCTGCTTCTCCTCCTAGGATCCAGAAGACAGCCCCACCCCAACTCCAAGGTGCATCCTGGCTGGTCCCCACTGGCCACAGCAGGGCCTTTCTCCCGTCTGAGACTGGTTTAGACATGGGCCTGTAACTCAGTCCAGCCAACAAGATTGAGGAGAAACCTATTGGAGATCCCAGGAAGGCTTTCTTCACTGATTTCCAAAAAGAGTGGCAAATAGGAAAAAGATGTCCCTCTTATCCATTGGCCAGAGTCATGTTTGCCTATAGGTCACGGAATTGCTACAACCACTTTGACCACCATGAGGGGACTCATTTGGAGAGAAGCTGACCCGCTGAGGGTGCATAGCCCACATCCTCAACTCCAAGTTCTGTCGTGCCCCAGGGCCTTTGCATAGAAGCCCATTCTGCCCAGATAGGCAGGAAGGAAGCCTGTTGTCACGACACTGCAGAGCTTCTCAACTCCTGTTGGGATAACGATACGTGTTCCATCGCTGATGTAGGGTTTCGTTCTCTGGCAGCTGAAAGCTTTGCATCTCACTCACTTGCATGGCTCCCAGTCTCCAATGCCCTTTACTACCAGGTTGCCCTGCAGCAGAGGAATTAGAAACACAGGGTTTGGTCTCAGCCATGTCAGGAATCAAATCTCAGTTGTGCCACTCACCAGCTGATGTTCCTGGCAAGTTGCTTACTTTCCCCTGCTCTGGTCCCTTCGTGTCTAAGAGGGGAATCGCATCAATGGCGCCCACCTTCTGGACTCATTGCAAGCTTTCAATGAGCTGGAGAGGCAGGTGGGTTTGGGTAAAGCCTCGGCTTGACACTTTCCAACAGTGTGATCCCGCTCCTATCTGTGCCCAAGCCTTCATCTGTCCCCGGGAGACCACCATGGGGTGACGTCAGTGAGGTGGCATGAATCACTTAGTGCAGGGCTTGATGAAATACATCTATAAGCATCCCCTTTCATTATCCCAGCACCTAGGGAGGCTGAGACAGGAGAATCGCGAGTTTAAAGCCAGCCTCAGCAACAGCGAGGCACTAAGCAACTCAGTGAGACCCTGTCTCTACATAAAACACAAAAGAGGGCTGGGGAAGTGGCTCAGTGGTCGAGTACCTGAGTTCAATCCTGGTACCAAAAAAAAAAAAAAACCAACACAGTGACCACAGGAGCCATGAGGCCACAGGAGATGCCTGGAGAGAGGCAGCCGTCAGCTTCTGTGGGGCAGGGAAGGTGTCGGGGTGACTTTCTGCCTCCTCTACCCCTGGAAGGAGTTTGCACTGGGCAAGCGCCTTACCTTGCAAAATGACCCACTTGGCACTGACCTTGCAAAATTTCAGTTTCAGGTCAGACCCCTGCACGGTGCACAGGAAGTGGCAGGACTGCCGGCTCACCCCTCCACCGGCTGGTTTTAAACAGAGGGCATTAGTCTCACTAATCACCTCTAATCACCTTGTTTGAATTAGCATGGCAGGCGCTTCCGACTAAGCGGCCTGTTATTCCAAATAACCCTCGGTGGTTTTAATTACCTCCCCTGGAATGCATGGCCCCTGGCCCTCGGCTTTGTTGAGGAAAGATCCTGTAAACCACAGAACGGGGCGTGGTCCCTGATCTCCCTCCACAGACCCTGCGATAAGCAGAGGCGGGCGAAGGCTCTGCCCGTCCGCCCTGGCTCCTACCTCTCAAATCCCCTGCAGGATGGGGGCACCCTGCCGCCCACCCCACTCCTACTCCTGGGTTCCATTGCAGTGGTCCAGAGCTCAGCAGAGCGCCTGGTCCTTGCTGGCGGGAAGGCGTCATCAGGGTCTTGGCCTGGACTGGATCTCCCTGTTCCACTTGGCTGATGCCGTGGCTGCGCGGCCATTATTACTGGCAACACTTAAGAGTTGAAGAACTTTTCTGTGCAGAAAAGTGGTGGCTAGCTGAAGGGTGTGTCCTTGAGCAGCGCTTCTCAAATTTGAATGTGCACCTCATACCTGGGAATCTTGTCAAAATACAGGGTTTTTTGTTTGATGGTTCATCGTTGGGTTTGGGTGCTGGGGATGGAACCCGGGCCCTGGGCACGCGCTCTGCCACTGAGCCCCACCTCTGGCCTCATGCAGGTGTTGACTTGGGGGTTCTGGGTGGAGCCTGGAGTCCTCACCTTTAACCAGCTCCTGGGCAGGGCTGAGGGCTGACCACGCTGAGTGACAGGTTGCCACCAGGTTGGCTGATGGGGAGGATGCCCCCTGGGTCAGCGCGATGCTACCCCCAAGCCCTCACTTGAGAGGTACAGCGGGAGGGGGCTTCAGGAGCAGCCTTCAGAGTCAGGAGGGGAGCTCATGGCTCACGCCACTGCCCCTGAGCTTGAGAGTGAGGGCATGATGGGGTGGGGACAGGGAGACAAGGACCAATGGCCCTCTCTTTAGAACTGCCAAGGTCTGAGCTCTGGACCATTGCTGACCTCCAGACCCCAAAACCCGAGCCCCATCAATGTCTTTATTGCTCAGCAGAGACCCTTGTTTCCCCAGGGCTCAGCCCCGCAAGAGAATGCAGGGGGTGGTCATTCATTTATTCTCCGGATATTTCTTGAACCCAGGGCCCGGCACCCATGAGGACGTCAGTAAGCGCTCCCGGACACACCAAGGGAAGCAGAGCGCACACTGGGCTGCCCTTGTGGGTTTCTAGTCTGAGAAGGGCTGGGCAGAGCAGAGGGCCTTGAACTGATGGCCGCCCGGGTCCTGTGCCCGTGGCCTCGCACTGAATCCTTGTAACCGCCAAGTGGAGCAGGCTTCGGGAGTCTCGCGATGAAAGAAACCAAGGGTCAGAGAGGGTGATTCACTTGCTCAAGATCACACAGCTGCTGCTGAAATGGCAGAGCCAGAGGTCAAAGCCGGGCCTCTGAATCCACAGCCTGTCCCTGCCATGCAGCCATCAGAACCAGGTGGGGTGGGGGGAGGACTCCCAAGTCTTCAAGGTGGAGCTGCCATGGAGTAATGGTTTTATTTAATGGCATTGGGGGGTCACACATTTTCCCTGTCCCCACCCTGACACCATGATGAACCTTGAACTGCTAAATTGGGCGAGATGGAGAAGGGCAAAGGTGACGGGCGCCTGCGTACAGCCCACAGGGCTGGGGAAATGAGGTAATTAGGGCCTTTCAGCGGTGCCGGCCCACAGCTGGGCAGCTCCAGCTGGTGCTGGGTGAACAGAGTCCTCCCTGCCCCTGAGTTCAGAGGGTCAGCCCTGCCCTAGGAGCAGGAGGTTCTGTCAATGCCTGTCTGCTCCTCTGGGCCCTCAGGTGCCACCATTAGAAGAAGCCAGACCCATGCACCTCTATGGAGAGACAGGCAGCTCACTTTTGTCCTTTTCTTTACAGACAAGTGGTCAGCTGTTGGGGGCCAGGGGATGGCTTCCTGGCAGTGTCTGGCAGGGAGGTTCATGTCCTCCAACTCCTGAGATTTATTTTGGCTTTGGCCCTGTGGTGCCCATGAATTCACCAGCCTGGACAGAGCTGCAGGACCCAGGAATGACCTGCCCAATTCATTTGTTCCAGCCCCAACCCCCCAGCATGGGCCTGGGTATGCTGGGGGTCAATTAAATGTGTGTTTGTTTTTGTATGAATTAAAGAAGAAATAAGCCAAGCATAGTGACCTACACCTGTAATCCCAGCTATTCAGGAGGCTGAGATAGGAGGATCGCAAGTTCAAGACCAGCCTGGGCAACCAAGTGATATCCTGTCTCAAAACAAAATAAAAAGGGCTGAGGATGGAGCTCAGTGATAGGGCATTTGCCTAGCATGCTGGTTTAATTCCCAGCACCACACACAAAAAAAAAGAAAAAAGAAAAAAGAAAAAGAAAGAAAGAAAAGAAAAGGAAAGAAACCAGCTCTGCCATCACAAGGATGCATGCCAGCCTTTCCTGGCCAGGGTGGAAATGTTTGGGTTGACAGGATTCATCCAAGCAGCACGTGTTGGTCACTGTTGGTACCAGGCACTGGGAACTCAAGGGTTCAGCGTGATCCTGAAAAGCTACACAGTGCAATGATACCTAAGTCTATAACAGAAAGTCCAGGAAGGCTTATCAGCCAGGTGGCTTTGGAAGACATCGCTAAAGAAGGAGTGAATTAAAGAAGAAATAAGCCAAGCATAGTGATCAGGTCAGGTGTGGGCGGCCATCAGAGGAAGCCAAGCCATGAGGAGCAAGGACACAAGGATTGTGTAGGTTACCGTCAGGGAGCAGCTCTCTGTGGTTCAAGCAGTTGCAATGCAGGTACCAAGTCTCTGTCCCAAGGCTGCTCTTGCTACTCCCTGATCTAAGGTGCTCAGGGAAGCAGGAGCGCCCCAGTGTAACGGGGAAAAGGTCCCCAGAGGGGATGCAAACTAAAGCTAGCTAAGTAGCTAGGTGGGCTCTGGATAGAGTAGAGCGGGGACAGACATGGCCTAGGCAGCGTCACCACTCGCACAGCACACACGAGACGCAAACACCAAGCATCTTCTCTCCACGCAGGGTCTTCTCCCCGCTCCAGTCAAGGGGTGGTGGCAAAGGGCAGCCGGTGTCTGGGTTTTCCACGGTCACTCCATGTCAAGGGCTCAGCATGGAGCAAGGACTAAGGAGGCTTCACAAATGCGGCAAGGACAATGCTTCACCTAGACCAGAGCCCTCAAGGAGGCGACCGTGGTGACTGCCATCTTACAAGTGAGAAAACAGGATCCAAGGTGTAAAGGCACCTGCCCAGGACCCCATCACAGGTGTAGGGTGGAGCTCAGATGGGAACCCGTGCAGGTCTGACCAGCTGTCTTCTGCAACGTACCCTCTGCAGTTTCCCACACCTCATTGGGGAAGAGGGGGTGGACAGGAGGCCATCCCTCCATCTCCCTCACTGGAGAATTGAATAGATGGGTCTTCAGATCCGACCATCCACTCTTTAAGCAAAGCAATGCAGGAGAGAACCCAGCATAGGCCAAGCACGAGGTGGCAGGCGGGGGACGGACTCAAGGGTAGAGCACTTGTCTAGCATGCGCAAGGCCCCGGGTCCAATCCCGAGTGCTGTGAATGGAGAAAAGGAAAATCCAAGCATCACAACTCTCAGGACCAGAAAGGCCCTTAAGGAGAAAATGACTCAATTAGGAATTATTCCAGAAATACTTTTCTCAGGGAGCCACCGTTTCAGATAAGAATATAGGTTAAAGTCGGAAAATGTTTTAATAGTCATTTGACTAAATTCTGCTCTTGTCCACAGCCCTGAGCTGTGTCTGCTTGCAGTGGAGGTGTGGGAGAGACCTGTGAATTCGGGAAACTCACACCTTCCTTGAGACAGACCAAAATGAATGGATGCTTGCAAAGCTGAATCATGACGCAAGTGACAAGGAGCAATTTGATACATAGATGTCACCCATCCATTGCAAAGAGTCTGGTTCAGGCTGATGCACTCCATGCAGGGGCCGTCACTGAGGGCTGTCAGTTTCCCCTGGAAGGAAGGACATGGTCGGTTGTGAAGAACGGGGAAATTTGATTAGATGGGGCAAGGGGCTGGTCGCGGAAGCCATCCCATTGGTTTCTGTCATTCCTGAAACAAATCCTTTTGACATGTGAAGCAGCCCGAGTCAGCGCTCCTAAGGAGTGGCCGGGGAGGAGAGGATAGGGAGAGAGTAGCCTTGCCTTCCCCAGTGAGTCGAAGCCACCCATCCCTCCAGAAAGCGATGCTGGGGGAACCAACCCCATTAGCAGGAAGGACCCGCAGCCTCTTGGCCAACCATGGAAGGACTTCTTCATCCTCTTAATGTTCTCCAGGATGCCTGGTCTCACAGAGCAGAAATGCCAAAACTGCCCCCCGGCCAAAAAAAAAATCAAAAGTAGAGATTTTCTGCTTAGAACAACTAGAAAAACCTAGAACTTAGGGAGCAGCGTGGCTCCTCATGGGAGAGGTGGTCATGCTCTGTAGTGTAAGAGTTACTCAGATTGTGGCTCTGTGAATAGCCAAAGCCCTCTGCCCTCTGTAGGGATCCGGCACCCAGGGCACTGGCCAAGGGGTCCTGCGTTCCCCTCTTCAAGTTCATCAGTGAGCTCAAGCTGACCTCCTGACTCTGCCCCTCACCAGGTGAGACACACACAAGGAGAGATGCCCCAGCCAGGAGGCTCCCCCACCCCAGAGAGACCCCCCTCGGATGTGAGACGGGCAGCTGAGAGCTGGCCCTTTGCCCCAGCCTGTCCCTTCTCCACAGCCATCAGGCCCAGCAAGGCAGCAAGCCCGGGACAGGGCAGCCTTTAAGTCCAACTCTCGCGTATCAGTTTTGATTTCAAGTGGAATCGCCTCCCTGGACTGGATTTCAAAAGACAGCATTACTAATGAGAAACACACAAGTTCTCAAAATGAAGTTAACTTCTTAAAAAAGGCGGGGGTGCTTTTCTTTGGCTCTGTTGATATATATTAGAACCACATTGTCTAAGGAAAAAAACAGTGGTTCTGCTCCTGAACAGAAATACGGGAGTCCTTGTACTCGGGAAGATGTGGGGAGCCTGGTGTCCTGGCCAGTCACATCTCTCCAGACTTGGAGGAGTTTCTGTTTTTGTTTTTGTTTTTTCAGGGCAGTGGAAATTTGCAACTTCAATTTAAAACAGAAGGAAAGGGCGGAAGATCGAAGTGAGCAGCTGTGAATTTTTGAATGCAAATGAGCAGTTACTTTTTTTTTAATTGGTTATCATTTGCTAACTGTTTTTGAGAGAGGCAGGAGGCGGAGCCCGGAGGCTGGAGCTGGGTTTGCAGCCTCCTCCACCAGCCCCTGACATCCCGCTGGCACCTGGGCACGTCACGTGGCCTGGCAAGGACCCCTGTCCCACTTCCTCACAGGGCCCCTGGAAGGACAGAGAAACCCAGGAGGGGAGCCTGTGGGTGACACTGGGGCCCAGGTCAGAGTGGCTGGACGGGAGGTGTCCTGTCACCTGGGAGCTGTCACTCTTCAGGGCTTGGATCTTTCTCCAGAGGATCCTTTGGACTCCACTAGAGAGTTGATGACCCTTTCTGTGGGGGATGCTGTCATTTTCCGAGGTGACAGAAAACTGTCCTCTTCCCTGAGGGGGAAGGATATAGGCTCTTTGCCTCTGCTCTGGCAAAAACAGCCCGAGGAGATTTGGAAGGAGAGGCCCTCCTGCCTCTGCAGAGGCCTAAGCTGGAGGCTGATCCTGAATCCTCCAGGGACTGGTTCCTGCCAGAACTTCTGGGTGTGGGCTCCTGGATTCCACTTCCTTTTCTTCTCCAGAAAAACCTCAGGCAAGCCTCTCCAGGTCCCATCTCCCCGGTGCCTTCTTCTCTCCAGGTCTCAGTTTACCCAACTGTGTCAAAAGGAAGTTGGAGCCAGGCGTGGTGGCGCACACCTGTAATCTCAGCACTTTGGGAGGCTGAGACAGGAGAATCGCGAGTTCAAAGCCAGCCTCAGCAACAGCGAGGCACTAAGCAACTCAGTGAGACCCTGTCTCTACATAAAACACAAAATAGGGCTGGGGATGTGGCTCAGTGGTCGAGTGCCCCTGAGTTCAATCCCTGGTACCAAAAAAAAAGGAAGTTGGGTAAGATGACTCCCAAGGTCCCTTTCCAAAACAATGGTCCTTCTCGCCTGTGACAGGCTCAGACTTCCTCCAACCTGCAAGAGGCTTGCAGATGTCCAAGAGGGGGATTTTCAGAGCCTGCACATGCCACCAGAGGCCCCACAGCCAGCTGTCAACCTACATCATCTGCAGGGACTTCCCCATGCAGCCAGGTCTCCAAGAGCCAGGTCCCACGTTCAGTCCCCACTCTGGGGAGCTCTCGCGGGCTGAAAGATGCGTTGGTCTGCTCAGCCAGACATAGCTTCCCTCCTGGGGAGACCCGTTTCCCAAGGGAATGAAGTAGTTCCCATGTTTCCCAAAACACTGCAGGGGCCCTTTTCCCCTTTGGAGAGATGAAGGCCAGTTATGATGAAATCTGGCTGGGACTGGGGACTGGGGGTCCCAGAAAGATCAAAGCCTGTTCCTGGTTCCATGTGGCTTTGATCTATTCCTCTGGCTTCCCTAGAGGTCTTAGTTCTAAGAACCAGGACCTTTGCCTTTTGCAAAAGCAGCATGAAGACTAGTGGCCAGCCCTCAGCCCTCGACTCTCCGTCTCCATGCTGGGGCTGTCTCTCCAGGTCTCTGGGCCTTTGGGAGTTCTGTCAGCATCTAGAAGGAAGTGGGGCGGGGTAGTGCAAATCCCGAAGGGCTTCTTCCCCCAAGGTCAGAAATCCGGTCTCAATCCTGGTTCTTTCTCCATCAAGGAGCTTAAGGCTCAAAACTTTCAGGACCTCAGCTCCGCCAGCTGTGAACCTGGGACGCCTCTCTTAGCAGCTTGCAAAGGACAAGCTCTGCGACTGGCACTCTCTAATTGAGAGAGCCCTGACTGGGAGGCCTGTCGGTTATTGTACACTTTTTGAAAGTCTAGAAATTGCCTTGTGGCAAAGTTACAGGTGAGTTAAGAGAGGTCCCCAACCCTCATCCTGGTTCTCCCTTCCTGGCAGGTTTTTTGTTTTCAGATGCTGGTCCGGCAGGTGCCACATCTGGGTCATCTGCAGTCCTACAGCAGCAGCTTCGGCAGACTCTACGCCGTGCCCAGGAGGCAGGCAGAGAGGAACGGGTGGAATCTTTGCAAAGGCCATGGACAGAGTCCATGGGAATCCTCAGGCACCAAGACCTCCCAGCTGCCCCATCCCAGGCATCTCTGCAGAGTCGGGGTCTAAGGATCGGCACCCCAGAGGGCTAAGCCAGCCAGGCCTGCACTAGGCTCCTGTCCCAGGCCTGGCCCTTCTGCATCTGGGGGGCTTGTTTTCAGTCAAATCCAGACCCTGACCCAACAAGCCCCAAATCCTCCCTGTCCCCTTGAATCAGGAATGTTTTTTTCATTAACGTATGACTCCTCTGCTCCCCTCCCCAGCCCCCCAAAGAGGCCCCCAAGCCTGAGCTTCCTCCCCCTGTCTCTGCAGCTTCATAATATCCCCAGGCAGCTGGAAGGGAGAACGAGTGATCTCAGCCGACAGCTACGCCGCAGCCCCTCCGCCCACCGACCCTCTGCTGGCCAGCTCTGCCTGCTCGGCGCCCACGGTGGAGACAGCGCTGCGCCCCCAGGGCTCCTCCCCTGAGCCATCTAACCAGGGGACAACCTCTGACCCGGGAAAGGCGACCACTCTGTATCTGCCAGACGCGGCTGCCTCTTTTAATCACCGTCCCCATTTGACAGATGAGGAAACCGAGGCATCTCATTCCCACTCTTCTCCTTGAGTTGCAGACTTTCCTCAGGAGAGAGGAGGCTGCTGCTTGGCGTCCCAGTGGCGCCTCCAAAGAGTCCAAGAACCTTCACTGAGACGCACGTGTTCCTCGCCAGCTGTTCCAAGCCCCTGCTGATCCGGCGCTTCCTCCGCCTCTGCCCTCCACCTCTGCCCTCCACCTCTGCTTTCCCCATTCTTCCCTTCAAAACTGCTGACTTGAGTTGGCAGCCAAACCCGAGAAGCCCCAAGACAGAAGGAGTCATAAGGGAACATATTTTACTTAAAATTTTAAAAATGGGGATCATTTGTCATTTACATAGCCTCAGCAATGGCCAGGTGCTAAGCAACTCAGTGAGACCCTGTCTCTGCATAAAACACAAAATAGGGCTGGGGATGTGGCTCAGTGGTCGAGTGCCCCTGGGTTCGATCCCTGGTATTGAAGTAAAAAAAATAAAGTCATTTACATCTTAGCTCCAATTCTGGCTGTACCCTTTACAGGCTGTGCAACTTTTAGCAGGTCACTTCTTTGACCATTGGTTTCTTCTAACAACAACAACAAATGACTATTAGAAAAAAGTGTCCCTTCTCCAGGGATTTGAAGACAATTAAGTGAGACATAACCAGGAGAGCCTGGTTATGATGGTGAAGGACATGCGTGAGGAAGAGGAGCAGGATACTTTTTCAGGCTCCTGATTAAATTAAAATCAACCCCCCTCACTCGCCACAACTTCAGGAGGGAGGGGGCGGTCCCAAAGCATGGCGGTCTGGAGCTGCCATGAGCCACGCGGGGCTGTTTAAATCAAAAACAAATTTTTTAAAAAATTAGCTTCTCAGTGGCCCTGGCCTCAGTGTCTCCAGGGCTCTGTGTGTGACCAGGCTCTGCCATTAGAGAGCATGCACAAGTCCCCAACGAGCTGGTTAAGAATGTGGGCCCTGGAGACAGGCCGTTTAGATTCATAGCCTGGCTTTCTAGGCATGTGACTCTGGGCAAGTGACTTAGTTTCCATCTGCCTCAGTTTCTCTATCTGTCCGATGGCCGTGCTGCCTGTCCACACCTCTTGGAGTCATTATGAAAATTTAGTGAATTAACCTTCATAAAGCCTTTGCCCAGCACTGGGCATGTCATAGCTGTGAAATAAACAAAATTTCATTACAAATCATGAGAGTCAGCATCCTGTGTCCCTTTGTGTAGACCTTGCGAAGGATGCCCCTCATGAACACCCGTGTTCCAGACTCCATATCAAATAGTCACCAGGGACTCCTTTAATTTTATATTTGTGCATAATTTGAGGGACAGATATTAACTCAAGGAAGTAAGGATGGAAGTATGTCAGAAACCAGAAGTCTGAAAGATCTAGCGACTGAATACCAGCTTTTAGAGTTTCCTGGTGGCCAAGGTAAAAAGGAAAACATGGCAGATGGTTCCATTCCATTCTTGTCTGATAATGAGCCCCAAGATCTGATAAAAAATAAAGCCTTAATATGTTGGTATAGCAATGTAGATTTTTGTAAAAGTCTATGACTGACCCTCTGTTCAGGCAAGTTCCTAAATTTCTAAGCTCCTACACACATCAGAGAGATGCAAGATTCAGTGGGATGAGGTTTTATCTCCCCATATTCTTTGCCCCAAAGAGCCACTGGTAAGTCTTCATGTCATAGAATATTCTAATAACCTCCAGAGCATTTCCACCTGACCTTGACCCTGACCCCTAAGCCCTTCTTTTATGAAACAAGTACTTTGTGCTTCGGCCACATCACAAGCAGACTCTCCACAGAGGCTTGAACGCCTTTGTTGCGGGATCTCGTGGTTGTGCCCAGTTCACGGCCAGAAGGACGAGGCCACAGACACTCACCAGGAAATGATCAGTTGCTGGGCCAGGGAGGCCGTGAGGATCCCAGGACCGCGGCTCCAAGGTGGCCTCCAGGGCTTGCTCAGGCTGAGCCTGCCTCCTGCCCACGTCTGCAGGCAAGGGGTAAAAAGGAGCCTGAGAGAGACAGGATGTGGCTGCTAACAAGATCAGCCTCAAGCGAGTGTCATCCCACACAGCTCCACGGGGACGACTGCCAGTCTGACTGTCTCACCAAAACGACCTCTTCTCCCCAGTGCCCCCACCCAGGGCTGGTGGCCTGGGGAGCTGGGAACAGGAGTGGCATCCAGAAGCCTGTGATGTGGCAAAGTCAGGATTGAAGAGATCGTTCAGGAATGGTGGGTGCCAGGACTGGCCAGGAGCCAGGACAATACGCAGGGTGTGAGCACTTGGCCCTGGCCAGCGAGTCCCTCCTGGACCTCTGGCCTCCACGGCCCATCGCAGGCCACAGCTCATTGTTGCTGGCACCTCTGAGCTCATCGGGAGGAGGAGCCTGCACCCAGAGGTAGGCCCATCAAGAAAGGGACCTTTCTGGTGCCGGGCGAGGTGGCGCACGCCTGTAATCCCAGCACTTTGGGAGGCTGAGACAGGAGAATCGCGAGTTCAAAGCCAGCCTCAGCAACAGGGAGGCGCTAAGCAACTCAGTGAGACCCTGTCTCTACATAAAACACAAAATAGGGCTGGGGATGTGGCTCAGTGGTCGAGTGCCCCTGAGTTCAATCCCCAGTACCAAAAAAAAAAAAAAAAGAAGAAGAAGAAAGGGACCTTCAAGGCCCAAAGCAAAGAAGTTATGAGAAGAATGGAGAGCACAGATGATTCGGGTCAGCATTTCTGTCCCCTCCAAACACACACATTGAAGTCCTAGCCCCAGTCTCACTGATTATGACTGCATGGGGAAATGGCTCTTTAAAGAGGTCATTTAGGTAAAACGAGGCGGTTAAGGTGGGCTGTCTTCCTAACAAGAGAGGAGGACCCAGATACGCAGAGAGGGAGGACCAGGGAGGAGACGCCACATACAAAGAGACAGAGCTTAGGAGGCCACCCTGATCTTGGGTTTGCACTTCCAGCTTGGTGACACAATGAATTTCTTGGGGCTGTGGGGCTCCGTGACGGTGGTCTGAGCAGACGAGGACAGTCCTGAGCCGTCCCCTCAGACGATGACCACACACCCCAACAGGGCTGCCAAGTGCATCCACGGCTCAGGGAGAAGAACCAGAAGGAGCAGCGCTGAAAGCCCGTGTGCCCAAGCCCACAGCCGTTTCCTCCTTCAACCTCCCAACCCTGCCAGGAGCAGCGTGGGCACCATGTTCTATCTGAGGAAGAAACCAAGGGCCTCTGGGAAGGGAAGCTCCTCTGAGCTGCGTTTATAATCAGGTCTGTTTCGTTCCACAGCCTGGGCCCTTCGCACTGACCACAGGGACAGGTGAGGACAGCAGGTACAGGGCTTCCTCAGCCAGAAACAGGAGCGGAGGCCTCAGGGTAACCTATGCACAGGCCTCAGGAGCTCTGGCATCACGCTGGGGGCAGCTTCCCAGAAAGTAGCCTGGAGCATTCCTTTCCTTCCAAAGGAAAGAGGCCTTCGGAATAAAGAATAAAAGAGACGATTAAAGATGAGAACACCGAGCTGGATCCAAGGGCCAGCAGAGAGGGGACTGTTCTGTCCACAGCTGGGAATGTGCCCGCACCCCCAAGGCCTGCAGTCCTCGCTCTCTGGGAACAACCAACACGGTTACCTCCCGCCAGGTGCCCTGCCTGTGCCTTGGGTCCCGTGTCTTCCCATCCTCCCTTCCTTAGGACTCTTCCTGTAGGCAGAGGGAGGAGCGAGGCAAACAGGTAAAGCATTTACCCAAGGACCTGCAGTGTGTCCACCGAGAAGCAGGACTTCCATCCTGACATCTGGAACCGGAGCCCCGTTCCCAACCATTCACCTGCATTCGGTGATCATTCTAGAGGTTTTAGTGTTTTAGCTACAAAGAACAAATAATGGGCTTCCTGCTGCAGTACCAGGTGGCAGATCGCCAGCCACTAAGACCCTGGCATGAGCGAGGATGGGGTCCTCTTCACCAGGGATGTTCTGAGAGGGGCAGCCCCAGAGCCCGCTGAAGGCCTAAGGGGGAGGCAAGTCTTCACCAGAGACTCAGCCCTGCTCTGGGAGGCCAAGGCCAGTTCGCACAGCAAGGCCCAAGGACCCTGACCACACAGGCAATTACCCTCTGCAGGCAGCCAGTCATCCCAAGAACTCAATTCCAGCATCCTTCTGGGGTCCTCCTCCCTGCAGGAAGAAGTGAGGAGACACCACTTATTTGCCGAATTAAGGCATCCTTTCAAAATAAATCTGTGCCATAGAGCAGTGGTTATTATAGGAAAATGCCCAGGATTTATTGAATGAAAAAATAGAGGGTGGGGTAATGACTGCGGAATGCTAAGGTGGTATCAGCATGTACACACACGAAGGTGTCAGCGTGGTGATCCCTTCGCCCCGCTCATTTGTCTCCATTTTTCTCAGGGAACATTCATTTCCGCACTTTTAGGCTAGGTGCTTTTCAGAAAAGTGAGTGCATCTTAAGTGTTAATTTGATCCATGTTTACGTACTGCATGCAGTGTAGACATCTCCAACCCTCCCTAGAGACGCCCTGGTGCCCTCTCCTGGCGAATCCTACTTGTCCACCTCATCCAAGGGGAACCACTGTTCTGAACTCCATCCCTGCCTTTGCTTCAGGTCAGGCCAGGTGCCCCAGTCACAGTTGACTCTGCCCCTCCCTCCAGAGCACGTGACTCAGGCCTGACCAATCAGAGCATCGTATTCCCCTAACCAGAGTGATTGGCTGGGAATTGGCCTATGGCCCAAGCACAGTGGAAACTGGCATCACAGGCACTCTTTGTCACCGCCCAGTAATAGGAGTACCCCGAGTACCTGGAGCTGCAGGGGGCCCCATAGAGGGCCCGGAAGTAGAAAAAGTAGGCAGGGGACAAGGCTGAGAGGCCAAAGAGACAGTCCTGGAGGCATCTTTGGAACCCCTCCATCAAGCCGCAGCCATCTCTGCTGATAAAAGCTTTTGCCAAAGCCATTCTGCTAAAGAATTGATTGATGTAGCTATGCACGCACACACGCACACACACGCACACACACGCACACACAAAGTATAGATATAAAGTACAAATTTAATTACACCCATTTTATTTATTTGCAGTTTCCTTTGCTCTTAAGACCCAAAACTCTGACTGTAGTTTTCAGAGCCGTGAGCCCAAGTGGCTCCTGCCACCTCAGATGACCCAGGTCATCCTTCCACACTGATCTGTTCCCTTCTGCCACAGGGCCTTTGCATAGACTAGTTCTTCTCCTTCAGACACTCTTACCTCTCATTTCACAGACATAACAGATGCCAACTGCATCTGCACCCCTTCAGCAGTTTCCCCAGACCTCCTGATCCAGGTTTCTTTCCCCAGTTTTATGCCTTTGTATCTGTCCCTTTTAGTGTAAATTGAATGTGATACTCTGATTGGTCAGGCCCAAGTCACATGCTCTGCAGAGAGGGGTGGAGTCAACTCTGACCAGAGCACGTGGCCTAACCAAATGCAAATGCAGAGCTAGAAGTCAGAACAGTGGTTCCCCTAGGCCGGGGTGGACAGGTGGGATTCATTACAGGAGGGCTCCCGGGGTCCTGAAGGAAGATGTTTACAACTGTGTGCCTCCTTGTCTGTGTGCTCCAGGAGGGCACAAATGACATCTGCATTTGGTCACTGTTGCTTTCTCACCCCTAGTGCCTAGAGCAGAGCCTGGCGCTCAATAGCCTTGAAAACAAAACAGAACTAACAGTGGCTGGAGGGGACACAATAGTGGCCGCTTTCTGAGTCCTGCCCGCTTCTCTGACAGCTCCTTTTTCAGATCTGCCCATTTCTCTTATAAGCAGAAAACAGGTTTATTTTTAAAGGATGGAAATAATGTTTCTCCTTGCCCAGCAGAAATGCCATTACCCAGATGGCGGGTCCCGTTCCACCATCAAAGTATGTGGAAAATGATCCTTTTTATTTTATGTTCACACTCTAACGCACTCACCATTAACTTAATGGACTCAACTAGCCCTTTTAAAGTCTTGCTCCCATGGACTTTCCTAAAGACTTTGGGGCTGCTGCTTGCAGACCCTAATACAAACGGACAAGTAACCCATGAATGTGAACAGAAGGACTCCAAAGAAGTTGGTTTTCTGTGTTGGGATTCCCTCCAGGTATGCGTACTTGACGTTGTGATTTTTACTGACTGCATCCCGGAAGCCAGGAAAATGATTCCTGAGTCACATGTTGGGATTAAATTTCGATAAACCCTGGAGCTTCTCATGAGCTCCAGGCTATCCAGGTGCTCAGCCACCTGGTCACAGCTGAGATGATGAGAGTTTCTCCCAATGTCACAAAGAGTGGGCTGAGAGCTGGGTGCGGTGGTACACACCTGTAATACCAGTGACTCGGGAGGATGAGGCAGGATGATCACAAGTTAGAGGTCAACCTCAGCAACTTAGTGAGACCCTGTCTCAAAACATAAAATAAAATGGCTAAGGATGTAGCTCAATCAGTGACTAAGTGCCCCTGGGTTCAATCCCCAGGACCAAAAAATTTTTAAAAAGTGAGCTGGGGTGGCAAAAGACCGGCATTGGGACCCCAGCCTCATTGCTCACCTGCTCTGTGATCTTGAGAAAATATATAGGCCTCTCTGTTCCTTGAATTCTCCATCTAGGAAACAGGAAGGAGGGGTTTGATCAGACAGCACTTTCCAAACTGCCACAAGATTTTGGTTGCAAGTCTCATTTCTTTTTGAACAAAATCAGAGGCAGGAGTTCACTATGTAAACAGATAAAGCAGGATTGCTCTTCTGCCGTGGGGATGGGCTCTGAGATCGGCCACCCACCCTCCTTTTGCCTGCTTGACCCCTGTCCCGACACTTGGGTGCGTGCACACTCGTGTGTGTTCCTGTGCAGCTGTGGGACACCTCCAGGAGGCACAGGGGGACATTCTGCAAGCTGTAGACTTCGCCATCTCTCACCCCAGCTCTCACACACCGCAGAATCAGCAGTTTTGTTCATTTTGATATTAACCGTGTCTGAGTCCCAGTTGTTTTGGGGGGAGGGGAGAGGGGAGTGCCAGGGATTGAACTCAGGGGCACTTGACCACTGAGCCACATCCCCAGCCCTATTTTGTGATTTATGTAGAGACAGGGTCTCACTGAGTTGCTTAGTGCCTCGCCGTTGCTGAGGCTGGCTTTGAACTTGTGATTCTCCTGTCTCAGCCTCCCAAAGTGCTGGGATTACAGGCGTGCACCACCGCACCGGGCCCTAGTTGTTTTTTATTCTACCTATTTCCTCAGCGGATATTTACCAGTGAAGTGGATCAGGGGCCCTGCACTATCCTGAGGACACAATGGTACCCAAGATGAGCTCAGCCCAGCCCTTGGAAAGGGTTATGGTTCCCAGGGGGAAATAAATACTAAGTCAACAGTGGCAGAGATGGTGACAAGGGCTGTAAAGAGAAGTCCTAAGGTTCTAAGGAACATAGCCTGGGGCTGGGCTCAAGGTTAGCATGCAGCGCCCAAGTAGAGACTGCAAGGAAGAGGAGACTGAAAAAAAACAGGACATCCAGGGAAGAGACCGGCATGTGCAAAGGCCCTGAGTCTAAAGTTTGGCACATCTGGAACTGAAAGTAGGGCAGATGGCTGAAGCAGGGGACAGAAAAGAGAACTGAAATGGGTGGCAGAAGAGGGGACAGTGGGGCACAGCTGGGGTTGGCTACGCAGGATCTGAGAGAGTATTTAGAAGGCTGGTCTTTATCCTAACAGGAAGGCCTGAAAACTGTGGCACTCTATATCCAGGGGCTTGAGCTCCAGCAACATCAATCCACAAATTAAAAACCCAGTATCTGCGGGAACTCCTCATGGCTGGGAAGGTCAGACCTCTAGCCTTGGGAAGACGGAAAGGGATCTAGTCAGTTCAGAGGCAGGAGGTGACAGGCGTTGGCAGGCCAGGGGAATACCCTTGGGAGGTGGCCAAAGGCTTGGCTGTGCCCAGAGAGAAGGGCCCCTTCCAGAGCAGGTGAGGGCAGCTCAGGACGCCATCTCAGAACGCCAGTCAGGGGAAACAGACTCGATGCTCAAACTTGCAGTAATAACCACAAAGCCAGTTCCCAGGGCGGCATCTGGGCAGGCCACTGAACCAGCAAGCACCTGCCAAGCAGAACTCGGGCGGAACGTGATGAGTGAGACGCAGCCCTGTCTTTGCCGAGCTGGGGGAAACTAAGGATTCTGCCCTCCTCTGTGTGGCTTCTCAAGGCCACCTGGGGCAGAGGTGGGCAGACAAGGGTCTGCGTGATCAAGTGCAGACTTCATCACTCACACCACACCCAAGGCTCTCCTCTCTGGCCGACATGAAAACTCCGTTCTCTGTAACAAGAAGTTTAGATTCCCTGCCTCTGCCCCCCCCCCAAACCAGCCCCATGCCCTCCTCTGGAGCCTCAGCCACTCCCCAGGGGCTTGTCCAGAGAACAGCCCAACCCAGAGGGGTGCGCCTCCGTATCTCCCACTCGGACCCCTCGGGAACCACGCAGAGGCTCAGCTAGGAGCCCTGTGGCTGCTGCTGCCATCAAGCATGCAAATCCAGCCCAACCGTGACCCCAAACCACAGTGATTTTCTGAACCTTGAAATGAACACAAACCTTCCGTATTTACAGAACTTTAAATCCCGTTGGAGGGTCACACATCCTGAGGGCAGAGCCAGCCAACAAATGCAAACCGTGCAGACGGATCCAAACCCAAACCTTTGTTCCCAGAACGGTGACAGCACAGACCCGATGCCCCCGAACTTCTGGGTATGGTTTCAAGACCTTGAATAGAAGAGGATGTGGAGTCAGACCAAAGGGGTACAAGATCTCTCTCAACTTTGAGGTCCCGTGACAAATTCCAGATAGAAACTCCCCCAAGGAGGCGGCCAGTTACCCCTAGGGCCCCAGGAAGGAAAGGGCAGTGAGAGGTGCAAAGAGCCATCTCTCGCCAGCCGAGTGTCACCCGCCACAAAGCTCCCTGGGTGGGGCAAGATCTGGACCAACTTGCCATCCCTGTTTCCTGTCCAGGGATTGGAGGGGCAGATGCCAGGCTGGGAGCCTCCTCCAGGCAGCCCTGAGGCCCAGCCTTGAGGAGTCCTGCACATCTGGTCCAACTTCGACACCCAGTTAAGCAGTTATCTAGGAGCCAAGTGAGGTCATGGACTTGGAAAGGGGGAGGAGGGCTGGCCAGGACCATTGGCCCACCAGAGGTCCCTGATAGTGAACCGAGAGTCACATCAGTGAGCAGGGTGGTCTGTGTGTCTTCCAGCCATGTTGAGCCCCCCAGAGATAAGCACAGAGTAGTGTATGGGGGACAAGAGTAGGGAGACCCGTCACGAAAGCCATCGGAGGTGGTCATCGCATCTCAGAGGCTGGAGGGCTGGGAAATGACACCTGGGACTCACAGAAGTTGCCAGGTATAGAAGTCACCAAATATTAACCAAAACCAGGGTGTTTGCCCCTCCCATCCCTCTCTGGGCTCAGGGCTGGAAGTCTCCTGGGAGAAGAGGATTTTCCCAGGAGTGTTTCCTCCCACAGGGAGCCAGGGGCTTCCCAGCAGAGGCCTGGGGCAGGCTGGGGCAGGTGGAGGGACAGGCCCTGGGGCTCAGAGGACCACTGAAGAAGATCCCCCATGGGGACAGGAGCCTGGGGGCGGGGCTTAAATCCATAGGGTCCCAGAAACGAGATGAAGGCGGAGGTCTCTACAACCAGGCATCTGCCAACCGAGCTCACCTCGGTCCACACTCGGCCTTTCCCTGGAACACAGAACCATTCTCTTGCTGAGAAAACCTTCCAGAAAGTTCCAGCCTAGAGTAGGTCACGTAGGGCAAACCCTGGGACCCGGAAGGGAGTGAGTTGAAGTCTTTCCCGTATTTCCTGTGCCGTTTGGCATGTTCCCTGTGCCAATCCCTCAGCTCTTCAGTGTCCCCACATTGAAGTAAGGGTAATCAGATGGGTTTCAGAGCTGACCGAAGACCACACCAGAGTGCACGGAGGTGGCAGGCACAGTGGACGCTCTGCAGGATCTGGGCCACGCCTGACGTGGCTGGTTGCCCCATGCTGGCCAGAGGGCTTGACATCCAGAGCCTCCAGAGGGGTACGGGGCCCCCCACAGGTCAAGCCCAGAGCCCTGAGGTGCCCCGTGCTCCTGCTCAGGGAGCCCCACCCCACCAGAAAACTCAGATGGGCTGGTAGGTCCCAACTCCAGTTACATTTGCAAACCTTCTCACAATCCAAATGTCAACACCAATCGAAACAATATGTTTATTCTCAGACCTCCCGCCAGAGCGGATTAATTTCTACAGGCTCGAGGCCCATTTTGGAACTGTGATGTCTCAATTTTACAGATGAGAGAGGGAGGGACAAAGCCAAACCCTTTTCTTGTCTTCTTGGTTTGGGCAGCATCGGGGGGGAAGGGCAGCTCTGTGCAGGTAGGGAGATGGATTCCCCCAGGAACAGCTTCTGAAGTCCCCATCCCTCCCGCGCCACCCCTCTGCCAACTTGCCTCTGGTCCTGGCGCCCACCTCACAGCTGCCTGTGCTCTGAGTAGTTTCTCTGCCGGTGGCTCTGGAGGGGCAGCACGCGGCTGGAGACATTAAGTCCACTGCGGGAAGATGAGCAGCAAGGAAAGGAAGCCCCAGGGTTCACGTGGGCCCCGGATGAGCTGGGACTGGACGCGTGGCTTGGAGTAAGAGGAACGATGTCTTGAGCCAGATAATGGGCCCTGCTGGCGGCAGACCCAGCCCTGCCTCAGACCTCCTGGCATGTGCCAGGCATTGAGGGGGCACCTGGCACCTTCTGGAATCCTTACAGCTACTCGGCAAGCTGGGCAGCGCCATGATACTCAAACTGAGGCTTGGCCAAGGTCACCAGCACACCCGGTCAGTCTTGCAGACTGGTCTGTCTGAAGACCTTCTTCTTCCCAGCCCAATAGGAAAGTAGAAAGAAGCGGCCCTTCTAGAAAACCCTCTCTATTTGAGGTCGAAGGGCACAGCCAGTTCCCCTGGGTGAGAGCCGAGGGGACAGGACAGGCTGGCCTCTGGGCATTATCCAGTGTGGTCTGGCACATTCCTCTCTATTTTCTAGCCACCCAACCTGCGGAAAATACATTCAATCCAACCTCCACTCAGCAAAGGTTAAACTCTAAGATTATTGCAAGAAACACATGAGGTCATGACCGAGGAATCCCAAGCTCCCTCCCCACCATGCCAGAGCTCCCACCCACCCCTCAAGGTGCAGTTTGAAGCTACCTCCTCTGAGAAGCCTTCCCTGACTCCCTCATGATTTCCCCTCTCAGGAGCCCTTCTTTATTCCCACCTGGTGTCCCTTAAAGAGGTTTATATGTCTGCAAGCTCAGCAAAGAGTTTGTCACACACGAAGCCCTCAGAAAAGTCTGTATTAAAGGGACAAATTGAGAGTGAAGATACCTTAGCACCTGATGGTCCCATTTTGAAGATAAAGAAATTGAGGCTCAGAACTGTAAAGGAACCTATCCCAGCTGTTGAGTGGTAGCAGCTGGTTCAGGGCCCAGGCCTGACTTCAGGCCTGCATTCTAAGTCAAGCCGTCAACCGTGTCCACTTAGGAACCTCCCCTGGAGAGCCTCCTCTACTGCCCCCAGCAAGAATCACACTGACTTTCAAGCAAGGCAAGCCAGGAAAGCAGAGAGCTGGCCTGCCCCACCACCCCAGGCCTGGGCCTTGATGTCTCAGGATGCCCAGGCATGCAGTCCCCTGGGTGTGGGCAGGCAGAGGGAGGAGGGCCTCTTCCCCACCACTGGCCGAGGGATGGGGCGACAGAGAGAGCAGACTTTAGCAGTTCGCTGTGGGGAAGAGCGAACATGGCCACCCTGGAAGCTGTATCTTGACCGGTCATCAGCCCAGGAGACACGCACAGAGAGTCCTAGAGCCCCGGCGGAGCTAAACACAGATTGGCGTTCAGAGGGCAAGGAGTCGCGGCTCCCAGGGAGCAAACTGGAGGGGGCCTGCACAAACTCCCAGCAGGAGTCCCAAGCTGCCAGGTTCCCGGGACATTCGGGCTCTGCTCCTGGGCTCCCGTCTTCCTTTATTTACTCCTCTTTCCTGAGTGTTTAGAAATTTGAAAAGAGTGAGCCAAAGTGGACAAAAACAGAAACATTCAGCCCCAACCCCAGCTTTTAGAGAAAGCCACGGGCATGACCTTGGTCCACATGATTTCAGGTGATTCCCCAAAGTGCATTTTTTTTGGTTTGCTTTAAAAATGGGATCAGGCCGTGGACGCTGCTCTCCAACCTCCTCTTCACTTCGTAACGCACGATTGTGTGCCCACACGTGCCTCCCAGGCTCCACAATATTTTTTGAAAGAAAATGCAAAAATTGTACATTCGTTGCTTCTGGAGATGGAGGCCACAAATCTAGACAGGGAGAAAAACTGACATCTAGTTTCATATATTTTTATTCTATAAGCACTTCTGGAGTATCTGTTTTGTGCCAGACACTATTCTAAACAGTATACTAGTATGAACTCGTTTTCCTTGAAAATACTTTCCTAGTTCTAGTTTCTTACCAGGCATTTGTGTTATTCTTGTCATTAAAAATGAGTTTATTGACCAGGGATATAACTCCACAGTAGAGCATGCACTGGGCATGCAAAAGAGCCCATGTTTAAAATACAAAAAAAAAAAAGAGTAAATTGTCATAGAGAGTGACTACCTCTCCATGTCAACAAATAGACAAATAATATTCATTTACATATTCCTTTTATTAGCCATCTGGACTTTTCCATTGCAAGATATCCTGGACCAGGCCTATTTAAAGTACCAGTCCAGGCTGGATACAGCTGGATTATCTGCTCTCTTGGAAGGACCCAGAAGCAGAGATGACACTCTCACATGCGGGCAGCCACGTCCACACATGTTTTATAAACAGAAATTCTTTTCTGTCCTTGAACCAAACCAGGTGGCAGACAGAAAGCCAGACAAGCCACGTTGACTTACTAAACCTCAAACCAAAATGACCCAAATCCTATTTAAAAAAAAAAAAACAAAATGCCAATGGAACCGGAACTATTTCCCTGGTGAGCTGCTCCAAGTGGGCTCAGATCTCTGTTTTCTTAAGCAGTTCAATTAAGACAGCTTCTCAAATCCTGGACAAGATCTATTTCAGAATCTTTGGGCCCTGCATCAGAATCAGCTTAATGACCTTCTGGAGCATCTATCGCAGAGGCTGGCTCAGAATTCAGGATCCTCAAGGCCCAGGGTTCTTGGTGACATTGAATGGATCATAAACGGCTCTGGGACGAGGCCTCCTTTCTAGGGTTGCTATAGGATTAAACACCCCAAGGAGAAGGGACTTCAGGAAGCTGTGGTCATGGCGTGGCCTCCAGCTCCTTGGTGAAGTCCTAAGTCATTCTGAGGCTAAGCCACAGACCTACTGGAGCTGGGTCTCTGGTAACAACAGCCCCAAAGCCCTGAACCACAGGGATTTTCCAGGGCATTTAGAAGCCGGCTTGTTCTGGGCCCTGAAGCCTAGATGGGCAGGAGGAAAGCGGCTCTGCCCTCCATGGCCTCCCCTCAGAGAACACATCTGCCCCCAGCTGACCATTCCAGATACCAGGCAGGGTATCTGGCTGACAGCATCATCAGGGTCACCCCCCCATGGGGAAAGAGTGGTCATGTAGCCTGAGGCTTGGCCTCGACAGGGTCAGACAACCCCCATTCCTATATCTACTCTCACACGACCCCCACCCCCCCGCCCAGTGCACAGAGGGACAGCCTCTGGCCCCTGAATGCAAGCAGCTGCCACTAGGCTTATCTCTGTGACAGCCTGCAGTCACTTCTGCAACTGTCTGCACTGACCCTCCTCTCCGACCAGGAGGAGAAGCCCCAGCAGAGAACAGTCAGGGAGAGGGATTGAAAATCCATGCTCTGGTGCCCCTGAACCCCACCAAGAGGAAGCAACCCAGACCTGTCAAGAGGGGACAGAAGCTCCCAAGGGAGCAGAGTTCCAAATCCCACCTCGGAGGCCATCTAGAGAACTTATCCCCTGCCCAAGCCCACTGAGCAGCTCCTAGTGCTCAGTCTCCCCGGGAGCCCTCGCCCCAGGGGCAAGGCAGACAGTGGGTGGCACCTTATACAAAGGTGGCATTTCCAACAGGCTTTGCTGTCTGCTGGGTGGGAGAACCGGGGCCACAACATAAGCCAGCAGCAGAGCCCCAGGACAACCTCTGTCTGTGTTGCTGATGACTGGATGTCAAATGTGAGCTGACCTCCAGTCATATCTGCCCCCTCAGCCTCATAGGGAGAGAGGGGTCAGGGCTGGGCCCTCCTGTCTCGGGCACCAGGCCCTACCTCCTGCAACTATCCCGACAGCTCAGGAAAAGGTTTGTACCAGCAACCTGTCCCCATCTTCAGGAAAGAATTTGATTATTGGTAGTGCCCTATGAAAACTCTCCTTAGGCACCCAGGAGATTCTGTGTCCCAATTGACTGACAGGAGGCAGGCCTTCCGAGGAAAGTTCCAGAACTCAGAATGCTCCCCCAGAGTCTCAACGGGTGGATGAGTCCTGGAAAGTGCTGTCCACTATCCCAGCCTGCACCCCCACCCGTCCCAGCTCAGCCTGAAAATACTTCACATTTTTCCAAATTAGAATGGCCAGTCCCTATTTCCACTCAAATGTAATTTAAGACTGAAATCCCTCCCTCCTCCTGCCAAAAAGGAGGCATCTCTACCCCAGGCCTCTGGGAAGGAAGCTGAGACCAAACTCTTTTGGCCTCTTACCACTTTTATTTTGCTGGGGGTGATGTTGGTGGCCCCTAGGGCTAACAATAATTATCTAGAAAAATTCATGTTACCTGGACATTGCTTCCCAACCTATAAATTCAAGGTGCTTGATTCTGGGCTGGGCATACAGAAAGAACGTCACTTGGGTTTGCCATCCGTCTTCACGGCACATGTGTGTAGTGTTGTTGCTGAACATGAATGAAAATAGCACTTGACTGTGGAGCTGGGGCCGGGCCCGGCTGTGAAATGCATACGCAATCTATAATGATGCATTTGATTAATGGTAAATGAGCATGGAATTCTGAGGGCCAACCCATGTGACGGCCACATTAACACCAGATGAAACTGTCATGTGCAGTGATGTGACAAAAAACCAAGAGCAGGCGACTGTGATAGTGCAGCCGGGGCCTGTGTGGGAGACCGAGGCCCAATTTTCTACAAATGTCCTTTTTTTTCTTTGTAAGGGGGGAAGGCAAAGAAAAACGCACAGAGGAACACAAAGGGGAAAAGAGCGGATCCAATCCGCATTCACAAATCGGCTTCCAACCTGAAAAAGTGAAAAGATTCTGCCGTAAACGCTGGATCTCTTTTTCTCTCCTATCCCCAGGAATCCTAGTAGGAAAATGCTCTTTTCTGAATCTCTGATCGCTTCAGCCGTCACTGGTGGCCAGGAGAGAGCCATTTTTAAAAGGACGGAGCTCTTCAAACAAGCGGGGCATTTAAAACGGTGTTGAAAAATAGAGTCGCGGTGACCATCAGGCAATGGGCAGCCGTCTGGCCTGTGGCGGGCGGGCCCAGCAAGACACAGCAGCCAGGGGTCAGCGTTTCAAATGCCTGCGCTTTGTTGGGTGCGCAAAGTCTCCAATCTCAGCCCCTGCAAGTCTTATTGAAAACATTATCTTTTCCATCAATAATACCTAGCAATTCTTCATTAGCAAACTCCCTGGCAAAAGCTGACATATTTACAGCATGCAGTAAACTTAACGTATCTGCAATAATATTAAAAGGAGAACAGGAGAAAGCCCCCACTCACTGACCGCAACAAATCATCCTGCCTTAAGATGATCAAGTGAAAGGCTAATTGTCCCGAAGAGGAAGGGCTCCCATCCCATCCACCGGCCAGAAAGAGCATTAACCAAGATGGAAAAAGTATGTCTGAGGATTGGAAACATAAGAATACATAGTTTAAAAAAAATAATAAAAAAAAAGAGAAAGAAAAGAAAAGAAAATCCAACTGATATGGCTGTCTAGGCTGCAGCAGAAACCTGATCTTGAGATGGAATGGTTAACATTTGGGGTTGTTTGGGGAGAATTACTCCAAGCTGTTTTTGTTCAAAATGTATAGATTTAAGGTAAGAAGCGCTGGGTAGCCTATGCAGGTCCCAATCATTTTGGAAACAAGTTCCCCAGTCCTTTCCAACTGACTAAGGTAGGGATGAACTTTGTTCCTTTCTCTAACTGAGTAGCTTCGTGGATTTTCACTTAGAAGCGTGCTAGAAAAATATTTACTTGACTCCTTCTTTTATCGCCTTGCCAACGTTTCTTCTGTTTCTTCTCGGGTTTGGGTCTCCCTGGAAGCTCTTTTCCCCGCTTTCTCTTGCCTTTGGGCCAATGAAGTGTTGACCACTTCTGACCCGTGTCAACTTTGGGGAAATTTTCCTGCTTTCTCCATAAGGGAGACGACGACGATCTTGTGCATACATATCTAATGGAATCTCAACATGCCTTTAAAGAGCACTTAAGAAGTGGTAATAGATGCGTATTTATTTGGGAAGAATTGTATCAACAGTCTTACGGGAAGGATTTGATTTTTAGTTGTTATTTGGAAAATCCAAAGACAGAACTGAGTGTATCTATTTGGAACTTCTGTTTTTCATCCGTTTTGTTAAATGAATTTCTCTTCCCCTTAAACTCTGCACTAAATCATTTTCCTCAAGGGAAAGAAAGAAAAGAAAAGAAAAGAAAGAGAAGAGAATATTTCCAACTCTACGAAAGCAAAAACACTTCTTTAGCAGAAAATATCAAAGGTATCATAGGGAGGAAATGAAAATAATTATGTTCTAGGAGGAAAGTTTTAAAAAGGTTTTTGGACTCTGTGTTTGAACAAAAAGGCTTTGGAAACGTGTATTAATAAGCAGCTTCCCTGGGGCCGTTCGTTTGCAGGGATCTACTCTGCAGTCAGCGTTTTTACCTCTTCGAAATATCTGCATTCTTTTCCAGTTTCATAAATAGCTTGTCACATGCCTTCACCACTAACTTAAAAAAGACAAAAAGAAAAAAAAAGAAAGAAAGAAAAAGGAAAATAGGATAGGGTGTCTTTAAAATAGAAAATTTATCTTCAGGTGAAAACTTTCAGTAAAGAAATCTATATTAAGAATCCTGTTTTTAAAGACAGTGGTTGGGGCAGATTAAAACACAAATTGGTGACAATAAAATGTCATCAGATTCTTATGCTTTGCCATACAGAACATCATCAAAGTCATCCCATATGTTAACATGCTTTTTATATATCTTTTGTATGTGGCATCAATTTAATTTTTATCAACAATGACAGTCCCAATCTCCAAATATTTGTGTCAGAGGCAGGAAAGGGATATTCACCTCAAAATACCCTCCAAATTATAAACTGATGTCAACACCATGCTTTAGAACTGTTATGTTTTGTGGGTTTTCTTTTGGAAAAACATCTCTTCCACGGGCTTTTTGTGCATATATATCTATATAGTTGGGGTTTTATTTCTTCTTCTTTTTTTCCCTTCCTTGCAGTAATGGGGACCACAGTTTCTCATTCCTCCATCCGCAATATCTTTTAATTTGTTCTTTCAACCTCGGGGAAACCATACTATTTCTTTTTCGGTTGATCTGTGCTGGAAATGAATTCCACAATTCACAGTCCCCGGCACCCCCTCTCCCATAACAATACAAGATGTGGAAAATGTGCTTATGATTGCAAATCCCATTTTGAAAATCCAAGCGTCTCTTTTTCTAGACTTTTGCTAAGCAGCTTATTGAACAAATCCAGGTATTACTTAAGTATCTCTAGGGGGGGAAAATTATAAAAGGAAAAAAAATTGTTTGAAAGAGTGTGATGTGTACTATTTAGTATATTTCATTAGGTAAACCTCAAAAAAGGAAACATTTTCTCCCCTCAGTTCATCCGCTGCCTGTTTTGGATTTTATGTTTTTTCGGGATCTTGAATATTTATATTTCAGAACTTAAATATCTTTATTTGAACCATACAGTTTCGATCTCCAAAACCCCGGATTTTTTAATATTTTGGCGACTGAAAATCTGGCATGTTGGAAGGTTCGCCTCTCTGCAGAAGTCTCTTGTTATCCAAACTAGAAAAACAAACTAGGGGCAGATCATAAACTGCCCAAGGCTGGCTGCTGGTGCAGCAAAAACACCACCACCGACCTCCTTTATGCCCTGCCCTTGGGACAATGACTTTCGGAATAATAGATAGGGAAAATGTAAAAATGTTTTCTTTCAATTAAAAATCGAAACGAATTGTTTTAATGAATATCTCTGGCTATAAGGGTAGAGCGTGCCTTGGTGTGTACACTTGGGGAAAAAAAATTTCCTGTGTGGTTTTCCTTGTGAGATCAAAAGGAACTAATTAACTTTTCTATAAGGTAAACAAAACTTTAACTTGAAATATCCCCATGAAGTATGTGGGAAGTCCGCTTTTGTGAGGGAAGGAGGGAGGGCGGGGGAGGGAGGAGGGCCGCAGGAGGAGGAAGAGTCTTTAATTTTATATTCCAATCGTCTCCTGTTCAGAAGGTACTGGAGACTCCTTACCCAGAGTCCTCGGCCTGCTCTCTTTTGTTTTTGTTTTGTTTTTTTCGCTCTCTCCCATTACTAAAATGATATTTAAATCAAAGGCAGAAATGTTGCCAAGTTCAAATCCCTCGTTAGATTAATAGGGCATTGTTCTGTTCATAGAAAATGCGTTTCTTCTCAAAGCCCCTTTAAGAAGGTCTGGGTGTGTGAAGAGCATGCGGCAAAGAGTGTGGGAAAGGGAAAGATCTGGAAAACCGGCCACGGCCTTAGCAGGAGGGGGACGACCGGGAGAAGATCTTCCAGAGGACAGACAGCAGCTGCCCCACCCCCAGCCTGAAGTAATTGGGGTCACGGGACCATCCCCCCAGTGCCATTTCTCCAGGACTGGGCTTACTTTCTCAGGTTTCTGGGACAAACACACAGGGGAGGAGGCGGCTCCAGGGGTCGGGTGGTGAGGGTCTTGGGGCTGCGCCCCTCTGGGGTGCTGACCCTGGGCTGAGCAGAGCCGGGAGGAGCCCCTGCCTGCCCCTCCCGGAGGAGCAGCTGCAGCCGACCAGGGCTGGTCCCCTCCCAGGACAGGGAGTCCTTGGCCTGTTTCCGGCAGGCTGGGGCCAGGGGCCCCCTGGCTGGGCCTCCTCTTTGCCCTTGCCAGGGTAGAGACAGGCAGCCAGAGAGAAGGGCAGAGATGGGAGGAGGAGGCCGAAGCCGCAAGGAGCCAGGGCTCAGCAAGGCGGGACACTGTCTACACCTCCAGACACCCTGTCCACACCGCCACTGCCCTGGCCTCCCCCCGCTCTGGTATCCCCTGCTCAGATTCACACACGGGCACCCTGAGGGCTCAGGGGCACCCCAGGGTTCTCTAAAGCCTTTGGTGGAGGACAGCGATTTTTGTGATAAAAGTCAACTTTGATCCAGGGCCCTCCCTGGGGAGTCAGGCTCTGTGCTGAGAATGTCACCTGCTTAATCTAGAGTATGACAGCAAATTCATCAGGTACTGCTACTACCCACGTCCCACAGAAGAGAAAACTGAGGCAGAGAAGGAACGGTCCAAGGCACCCTGTTACTTACATACAAGGTCACCAAGCCACCAGATGACTAAGCACCAGGCCACCAAGCGGGAATGTGGGACACCAGTGTGAGCCCCCTGGGCCCAGCCCACCCCACCCAGCAGCACAGGCTGAGCCTCCGTTAAGCCCTGTCCTATGCATATATCCTGAGGCCTGCGTCCAGGTTGTCACCAGGGACCCTTTTAAGCGCATTGATTCATTTACCCAGCCCCCAAGTTTGCAAATATGTCATATCATGTCACCTGGCTGAGACTAGAAGCCACCCCTGCAAACCATCAGTCTTACTCCCAACAGCATCCAGGAAGCTATCCTGGACAGAACAACGTCGGGTGGGCCTGAGGGTATGGGGGTGCATTGCCCGAAGCGGATGCTGTCTCTGATGTAGCCCTTACAAGAAACCAAACCACCTCTGTCCACCCTGGGTGGCATGCCAGGGTGCAGAAAACGAAAACAAAAACAAAATTTGAATACCCCAAACCCATCCCTTTTCCTCTGGAGAATAAATAAATCCTCACAAGGAAAAAAAAAAAAGAGAGAATCAGGGAAACAAAGCAGGTACATGACTATCATGCTAGGTTCAGGCACAAGACCAGCAGTGATTTCTCCTAAGGCAGACCAGTGTTCCCACATCCTGGCTGTGTGACTTCGAGAAAGTTCCTTTACCTCTCTGAATTTGTTTCTTCATCTGTTAATTTACTTAATTCCAGTTGCCTGTAGTGGGCTAGAGTGTGTCTAGTCCCCGGTGATCAGTCTTCCCAGATGTTAAATGAAGGTTATTCCTTTCTCTTGCCTTCCCCAACCCTTAACTGCCCTCCTGTATCTAAAATCAATTTCTGTGTTTCAACTTTCATCTCATTTAAAATGTTGAGTGGATGTAGGGAGTATCCCTGACTGGAGGCCATTATTACAGCCAAAGCTAACTCATTTTTAGTTGGCCCTCTGGCCGACTCCTGCCCCTTGCTGAATGGCTGGCGCTGCATCTTCCCCCAGGCCTGACTTTGGCATTAGACATGAGTGGAGGCTTCTCACTGGGGTAGAAACACTTTGCACAGCTCTGCGCTCAGGCCTAGAAGCTGTACATTTATCTCTCAGCAAACATTTGCCAAGTGCTGCAGGGTGACAGTTACTGGGCTGATTCCTGGGAATTCAGGTAGCCCAGGAGATGAGGTCCACCTCTGAGGGGCAAGGCCGAGGTGGATGCAGCTGTTTTATTTCTTCAGAAGCTCACCACAGGGGTGTGCATGCACCCCACCCAGAGCCCCTGCATCCCTCTGACCTCCCAGGGTTTTCCTGAGGACCTCCTGTGGGGCAGGCTCTGTGCTGGGCCTCTGGAGTCCAGCAGGGAACCCAGGATGAATGCAAGCACCACTTCAGTCTTGAGGGGAAGACCAGAGCACAGGGGGCCCAGGACCCCACCATACGTGGCTTGGGCCACCACAGAGAGAAATGCCATCAAGGAGGAGGCAGGATGCCCTAGGAGGTGGGCATCCTCCTAGGCATCCACTCCACCCAGACCCAGGAGGAGATGAACATGGGGACAGAGGGACCAGGGGGCAAGGATCCCAGATGCCACTCTTCTTGAAAGCTATTTCATTTGCCGTCCCACCAAAAAGAATGCCATGGTTTGAATGTGTCCCCAAGATTCATGTGTTGGGCACGGTCCTTAATCCTCAAAGCCATATGTTAACGGTGTTTAGAAGTAGGATCTTTGGAAGGTAATTAAGATTAGATGAGGTCATGAGGCGGGGAGCCCATGATGGCCAGTGGCTGTGTGAGGGGGAGGGGAGGAAGATGCAGCTGGCCTGCTTGCTCTGCCTGCAGTACCCACCTCCATACTAAGGTGCAGCAGGAAGGCCCTGCCCGGAAGCCAGCAGATGCCAGGTCTAGACTCTTGGACTTCCTGGCCTCCAGAACAAGCCACCTGAGACCTAGGGAGACTAGTGACCAGCCCAGGAGCCTCCAGCTCGGAAAGGGAGAAGACCTTTGGTTAGTTCTCTATGGCCGCCAGAGCAAAGCTGCACAGACTACATGACCTAAAACAACAGAGATGTGTTCTCTCGTGTCCTGGAAGCCAAAGGGACAACATTCTCTCTCCAGAGACTTTCAGGAGAGATTCCTATTTCACCCTGCCTAACTTTTGGCATAAAAAAAAAAAATCCCTATTGTTATAAGCCACCCAGGCTATGGTACCCAGTCATAGCAACAGAAAATGGACTAAGTCACCACAGCCCTGACAGCCTGGGTGAGACCTCCCTGGAAGTGGCTGACCCCAGTGTCCCCTGCTGGCACCAGAGGGGCGGAGCCTTCCTCTCTCCCTGGATGTCCACCTTACACTGCCTTCCCAACCCGTTCTCCCCGGTCATCTGACTACCTGTGTCTCCCTTCAGGATTTGGCTCCTGCCTCCACCAGGGAGCGTGGAGTGTCCTCCGCTTTCCAAAACAGCTGCTCAAGCCCCTGCAGCCAGCACTTTGTTCGCTCCTGGTTTAAATGGCTCCGTGTATCCGTTATTTACGTACAAGCACACAATCCTCCATCTGCACACACACGGCTGCACACCTGCCCCAGTCAGAGTGAAACTGGATACATGCTAGCTGGATGAGTCGAGGACACTCAGGCATGTGCGTCTGCCGTGAATCCCTGAGCATCAAGTGTGCCTAGAGAGACTGGTACATACGGCTTTCTGCACAAGGCCAGAGACAAGTTTATGTGTGTGCACATCCGTGACTTTATTCCCACTTGGCATCAGGCAGCCAGCTGGCATGGGGGTGAAGTGTTCATTCAGTGGTGCAAACACGTGCCGCGTGCACAGCGACAAACAGCATCGGGTTTCTCCCTTTTCTTCAGAATGTTGGATACACAACTTGTGATCCTCTTAAGAAACATGCTATAAATATGATTGACTGTTAACCTAATTGTTTTAACTTAGAATTTCTAAAATTAACCATAAAAAAATAAATAAATAACATAGGGCTGTCAGCCTCCAGCTCTGGAGAATGACCGTATTTAAACCTCCCGGAGTCAAATCCACTGCCAGAGACAGAACATGGATACAGCACGTCACTGAATCCTCACAGGACCTGTGACCTAAGACAAGCCACTCAAGGCCTAGGGAGGCTGGTGACTGGCCCAGCTAGGGAGGGCTGAGGTCCCTCTGTTGGTTTCCTGTGGCCGCCCTAACAAAGCTCCACACACTGCATGGCCTTAAACAACCAAGATGTATTCTCTAGGTTCTGGAAGCCAGGCGTCCACACCAAGGTAGCAACCAAAGACTCTCAGCAGAGACTCCTTCCTCGCCCTGACTTGCGGCCTCGACTTGCTGGAGCCCACGGCACTGCTTGGCTCCCGGATTCACCTACCCCGTGCCCATGTGGCTCCCCTCCACGTGTCCAGGTCCACAGTTCCCTCTTCTTCTAAGGACCCTGTTCATCAGATTCAAGCTCCCTCCAACCCAGGGTGACATCATCGTTAACTAGTCACCTCTGCAAAGCTCTGTTTCCCAAGAAGTTCACGGTCACACCTTCCAGTAGATGTGAATTTGGGGAGCAGGCACCACAATGCAGGGTGGCTGGGATTGGAACCAGGCCTGAGTGACACCACCTCTCCTGCTCTTCCAGGGTAGCCCAGGCCCAAGCCTCATTAGCAAGGTGTGGGCACAGCTGTGCCGGCGAGTTGCCCACCATGTCTAGGTTAGACTCCACCAAGAGGAACACAAGCCATGGGCTACCCTGCCCGTGGAGTCTACACCCAGCTGGCACAGGGGGATATTTTCATGTGCCAGAGCTCTGCTGAGGAGAGGGGACAGGGAAAGTCATCAGACCTTGGTGGTCTCTGATGCAGGAGCATCTTCTGTGACTTCTGCCACAGTGTGCTGCCTTGCAGGTCCCAGGAAGCCAGCTCCCTCTCCACCAGCCTTCCTGCTCCTCGCCAGCCCAGGTGCTGGCTCCCCTCTGCCCAAGACTGCACCCAGGGAGCTGTCAAGGAGGCCTGGTTTCTCCAGGGCCCAGGGACTCCGAGTGACAGGTGGGGAGACACCCCAAGTGCACCTGAGCTCATCTATGGGAAGCTCGTAGCTCCAGCTACTCTACCACCGAAGAAAAGCAGAAGAGTGAAAGCCAAGCACATCTCTTCCCCTGGGGAACCCACAAGACTCTCCTGGGGTCCCCCTGTCGGGGCCGGCTGCTGACCAGCGTAGGTGCCAATTCTACTCCTGTTGCTCTGGCCACCTGTGCCACCTTTGTTATCAGTATCACCTCCCATGCAGGTGAGTGTGCAGGGGGCCTTCAACTTCTCAGCCTCTGTTTTCTCATCTGAAAAATGGGCGCAAGAATAGTATCAACCTCCTATAGTGGAGGAAATCAGGCCAGCTCCTGCACACACGACACCCGGCACAATAACAGGGGCAAGGCACGCCCCTCTATCAGCCGACCCCCCCCTCCTAGTCACTGTCACATGATGGTGTTATTCCTGGAAATGACCTACAGCCTGACAGGTCAGTGAGACACACCGGTTCTCCCAGACGTCCTGGGAAGTGGAACTGTTCTCGCAGTGTTCGACACAATGTTGAGAGAGTCGGGACACAAGGGACTGTCGGCTGTGGCGGGTCCCCACCCTGTGCCCAATGAGCCGTGGGACTTAGGCGAGCCCGCTGACCTCAGCCTTGGTATTCTCCTCTGTGGAGTGGTCTCCCTTCACAGCTGTGGTCTGGGGGAAGGAGAAAGTGGCCATCATCATCTGTCATTGTCTTGTCACTTGCCTGGGCCTCTGTTTCCTCATGTGTGGAATGGGGTGCTGATTCAGAGGCCCCAGTGGACACTGGAGAGCCTGGGCCACGGCAGAAGCCCAGTCAGCGCTGCTGGGTGTTGCCATTTGGGATCCGTTTGCCTTTGGAGGGCCACGCGTGGGAGTGGTAGGCAGCGGCCTCTGGGGAGGAGAGGCCTGGCTGGTGGATAAAGGATGACTGTCCACCTCCCGCAGGCCCTTCCAGCTCCCGGTCTGTGTCTGTCACAGGGGGTCAGGGCAGAGTGCAGAGCAGGGCGTCTTGGCTGGGACCTGGCCCTGCGCTTGACCTGGGCTTGGTCTCTGGAAGGGCCTGGAGGACCATGGGCGGAGGAGACGGGCAGGCCCCTGTGGGCAAGCGCTCATAAATTCATCGTGGAGTGATTTACGGCCACCAAGCCCAACACCTCCTGCCTGCCCGTGTGAGAGGTTAATAGGGAGGTTAAGGAGCGCGGGCCGCTGATTTATGAGCCTGGCTTCCATCCTGGCCCAGACCAGCCTGGGGGCAGGGAAGGAAGGGAGGCCAGGTCCAAGATGGAGGAGGGCAGGTGGGGGAGAGGAGGGTCCGCGGATAAATGTGGTGACCGACAGGACGGGGGTGACCTCCCCGCTCCCCGTGACGGGAGAAGCTGCCACTCGGGGCCTGAGGCTTGTCTTGAATGTGACCTTCAGACCATGGGTTCCAAAGGGTTTGCCCCGTCCACTCGTCGGGTGGAGCAGCCGAGCTTAGCAAGTGCATCATCTGGGACCCAGAGGAAGACAAGTGACACAGACTCCCTCATCCATGTAGTATTATGGTCTGGGCCACCATGCCAGGGGAGACAGAGGCGCTGAACCTGCCTCATGCTGGCTTCCACTCCTGTGGCCCCCCAGTGCCGTGGCCAGGCCAGTGGTGCTGCTGTGCCCCAGGCAGGCCTGCACCAGGTCACACGCTGTGACTTTGGCCTGCAGGGCAAGACGCAGGGGGTGGATCCCAGGGGACGCCAGGCAGCCTTTCCAAGTGGACACCAAAAGGGCGATGATCAGCCGCCACTGCCATTGACCACTCTGTCTATGACACTGGAAAAGGGGTCACAGCACGCTGGACACTTGGGCTGGCACCCAGGCTGGCCTCCTAAGAGTTGGACTGACTTTGTGAAATTCAGAAAGACTAAACCAATGGAAATGAAGATTGAGAGAGAGGATTTTTTTATGATGATCCTATAAGTAGCAAATGGCCCCACTGTGCCAAACGCCAGAGCCAGCATTCCCTGAAGGCCCAGGCCAGGAGGCTTGGTGCGGATGGTGGTGGTAGGAAGACATGAAGGCGCCAGGCATCTCGGGGGTCCTAGAGCATTTTCCCACCCACCAACCCAGCTCCTGGAGAGTGGGAACTCCAAGGGAACTGGGCTCAGAGAGGCCAAGGCACTTGCCCAAGGTGGCACAGCAGGTGGGTGTGAGCAGAGCCAGGGTGAGAAGCCAGTTCCTGACTCCAGGCCCAGCGTCTTCACTGCGGAGCTTCCTGCTGCCACCCCAAGCCCATCACCCCCTTGCCTGGCTCCTTCCTTCTTGGCTCTGTCCCTCTCCAAGCCACATGGCCCCAAGAAGGGCCCGTCTATACTCTCTCCCCAGAGCTCCCCGGCACCCTCCTCTACCTATATACAAATGCCAGTTTGCCAAAAAAGGAGTTAGGGGTGTTTTTCCTGATTCCAACCTTCTGGGTCCCTCAGGATCACCCCAACGCCCTGTGAGGGGAAGTTGTCCACAGTGGGCTGGACAGGGGGCAGGACGGGCTGTTGACACCTCTGGCTTCTGTTAGAGCCCCCTCGTGCATGCACGGGAACACGCCTGTGTGCAGACACGTGCAGACGCATAGAGAACACACGTGTGCACAAGCCAACCAACCTGTAGCCTCTGTAGGCACAGCCAAGAGACAGCGGCCCGTACCCAGAGGCCCTTGGGATGCCACTAAAATGTTCCTTGTGGACTCTCCACCTGTAACACTGAGAAGCACCTTAAAGGGCCTCGGTCCACGTCCCTCAGCTGCCCAGCCCCAGGATGGCAGCTTCCTGCCCCCAGACCTCCTTCCGCAGCCCCTCCTTGTAAATCAGCCCATTTTTCTGAATTCTCCACTCTCACTGGACCAGCACCAGGACAGCCTTAAAGAGTTGGACCTACTTTGTCAAATGGAAATTAAGTTTGAGGAGAAGCGGTGATAGGGTAGGCATATTTGACTTTAGTATTTTACACACACACACACACCTTAGGATCTTGCAAGTGTCTTCAAAAAACGATCTTCAATCCATCTTTGCCAAATTCTGGCCCTTAGGGGCAACCAGACCCACATACCTTCCTTCTGCCCCCCAGTCTTCCTGGCCTGATGTCTGCTCTAGTCTTCCTGGCTGTGTGAGCCCAAGGCAGTCACTCGAATTCCCCAGAAGCCCATGTGGCTATAAAGCCAGCTCTGTCGCTGCCTTGCTGTGTGTCTTTAGGCAAGTGCTCAACCTCTCTGAACTTTGCTCTCTTCATTCTAAAATGGTATATAACAATGATGCCCTGCGAGGATAAAAGAAAATAAGATCTTGTAAGAGCATGGATATGAATGTTTGGGAAATATTTCTTCAAACCCAAGAAGGGCTGCAAGTTTCCATTTTTATTTACTATTTGTTTTTTTATTTAAGATACAAATACTTTCTATGTCGCCAGGCTGGCCCCAAGGTCAGGCATGCCCCCATGGTATCCACAATTATCCATTTTGAAAGGCCTCCTGTTTCACAACATCCCCCTAAGGGAAGCCAGGTAGGCCAGATGCTGCCAGGGAGCAGGGGACTCAACTCCTGCAGAACATTCTAGGGTCGGAATCCCAGCTCTGCCCTTCCTGACTGTGTGCCCTCTATCAAGCCTCCCGGCCTCCACTCTGCTTCAGCCGCCTCAACTGTAAAACAGGAATACTCATGGACACTCCTGCAAGACGGCCCAGAAGAGTCTCCATTATTCAGAGAAAATAATAATAATAATAACAATTTACTGAAGCCTCCACTCAGTACCAAGCCCTTGCCCAGACCCCAGGGACAGTGCTAATCAGGGAGACAGACAGCAGCAGACCCGCAAGTAAACCAGATCACTGCAGCTGGTGCTGTTCTGGAAAATTAAAGCCAAGTGGGGAACTGCAGGTCCCTAGAAGGGGAGTACCTTGCATCCAGTAGCCAGAAGACGGAACCCATGGAGCAAGCCCGGAATGGGGTCTGGCTCGTGAGAAGTGCTCAGTAAATGGTGTTGTTGGTCATGACAGCTGGGCAGATGTGCAGCCCGGTCAGGCAGGCTGCGCGAGTGACCTTCTCAGCTGCAGCAGGTCCTGCAGGCCACGCTTTGGAGTCCAGGGGATGGTACGGCCAGGGGAAAGGCCTGGCTTGCCTGGGCCGCCATGCTGTTTCTGGAAGCTTCTGTGCCAACTCCTCCCCCAGCCCCCCATCAGGCTTTCATTTCCTAGGGCAGGAGGGGCTGAGGCTGGGCGCCAGCGACCCGCTGCCAGCCTGGACCGCACATCAGAGACCAGGACCATTTGCTGCAGGTTTCACGGGGTGTAAAGTGCTCAGCACCCATTAAAGCAAGAGGGGCTGCAGGGCGGGGCCTGGGATCCTGCCTAAAAGGCTCAGAAACACTTAGAAAGAGCCAAGACCGGCCCTGATCCCTGGCTTTGCCCTGGAACTGTTTATCTCAGCTTTAAAAATGCCATGGGCCAGGCTGAGAGCTTGTAAAAGGGAAAATGCATATTGTCCTCATGCAGCTAGGATGAGTGGGGTGGCCTCCCTAAGAGCTTCCCCCCAGTCCACCCATGCAGAGCAGGCACGGGGGCATCAGATACAGTCTCTGCTTGTCAGACACTTGGGGAGACAGGGGCAAGGAAAAACACATTTAGGAGGGCCTACCATGCACCAGCCCTTCCTGTCATCTCCTTCAATCTCACAACAATGCACCAGGGCCAGCATTATCAGCCTCCTTTATTGACTAAGAAAACAGAGGCCTAGAGAAGTTAAGTAACTCACCTGAGGTTGCACAGCTAATGTGTAGCAGAGGCAGGATTTGAACTCTTGATGGAAGAATGGGTTTCCTCCACAGAGAAGGCAACGTAAGTCCGTTTGAGGAAGGTTGCTGCTCTTCTTGGGGGAAAGACATTAGGGTGATGATTGGGAGGGAGGGAACTCCTGCCAACCAGCAGACCATGCCCAGGGATGAGTGAGGGACAGGTGGACAGCCACCTGCTGTGACTCCTGCTGTCCTCCACAGTGACGGTGGAGCACTAACCCATTCCAAGCATTCCCATGAACTTTCTCAAATAACTTCCTCCACCCACCCCAGGCCCAGTTACTAGAGTTGTCCCCAAGGGTACACAGGAGAAAACTGAGGTCTCATGCCAGTAGGTGGCAGAGCCCAAATCATTCTGACTCCAGAGGCTGAGCCCCTCACTACCCATGCCACTCACGGTCACTGTACCAAACACCACCCTCTGCATCTGAAGCACTCTGCAGTTCATAGCATATTTTCCGCTCATTATCTCCACTCATAATTTCAGCAAGCCTTGGGGAGAGGGCATCCCCAGAAACCAGGCTTAGATCAGTGGCCCCAGGGGGGACATGCAGGGCTGGGAGTCCCTAGGAAACAGGTCTGGTGGTGGTTGGATGCCAGGGGAGTCCCAGATAAGGGATGGGGAAACTGAGGCTTGGACAACCATCAAGCCTCAGAACCCTCAGTTGAACCTTCCAGAAAGTGACGCTCACAACATTGGCAGTTGGGAGGAGATCCCACCTTTCCATTGTACCTGGAGGCAGAGGAATGGATCAGATGATCTCTCTTAAGACAAGACAGTGGCACCTGTCAGGGACAGGGGTGGTGAGCTGGTTTCCATCTGATTTTGAACTATCTGTTCTCAAAGAGGACATTCATTAAGCATGAACAAAATAGCTGCCTGCTGGGACAGTTACTCCTACAGAGTGAAATGGAACCTTCTAGACAGTTCTGCCTCTTCCGTCCCTCCATCCATTCACTCAGCATTCCCAGCTGCATCCACGGCAGCTCAAGACGTGGCAGATGATAAGAGGGGAGAATAAATACTGTTCAGGCAAGGAGGGCCTCGTCCCTCCAGAAGAGCTGGGTGTGGGGAAACTTCCAGAAGATGAGGCTGGAGCCATGCCTCAGACACACAGCGTGGGCAGAGGGACATTCCAGAAGCCCTCTGGGGACCCGTATCTGCAGGACCCGGTGCCTCACCCCGGCTACTTCCTAGGGCTGAGGCCACTGTTACCTCCTGATAAGGTGTCATGATTTCCCTCCTTCCTTTCCAAGTGTTGGCTCCCCAATTTGTGGGGATTTTATTAAAAACACACAGTTAATGGCTAGGAAGGAGGAGGCACAATTCCCTTCTTTTCTCCCTGCTCCTCCCACCCTGAGCCCCCACTCTGGCTGGAATGCAGCCATCAAAATAAACATTAAATGTGAAATGCCAGAGCTGAGTTATTACTTGTGAGGGTGCTGGGAGAAAAATTTATAGCAACATTACAGTGTTTTGTTAAAAATCTCTTAATGCACCAAAATGGGAAGGTGTGTGTGTTTTTTATTAAAATGTTACACTCTATAAATCCGATCTGCAGGAAGGACACAGGTGGCGACCCGGGGACTCAGCTGAGGAAGCTGTCACTTCTATCTTTGGAGCGGTCCCTGTTCCTTGGCTCTGGGAGAAGTTGCCTCTCCCGGTCCCAGTCCCTCCCCTCCTCCACACCTCTCCCCTTCCCTGGAAAAAAACGTTGGATTCCCCCTCACCGCCCCAGAGGGGAAGCCACAAAGGGGTGTGACCATCTTTGTGTGACTTCCCGATGCCCTCAGGGTCTGGCAAAAAGTTGCAATTTTCTTAAAAGGTCTCTCTGAGCAGTAAAGCCCCCACAGCGCCCTTATGAAGTTTGTCTGAGGTGGGGTGACATTTCCTGTCGGTCCATTTTCACAAATTTAGATTCTGGCTGATGCTGCATTTTTCAAGGGCTTCTTTAGGGAAAAAAAAAAAAAAGCAACCAGTTTCTGTCTCGAGCCTTCTGTTCTGGAATGCCCTTTCTCAAAATGGTAGATGGTGTCCTGGTGGCTTCGTTTTCTGCCTTTAATCATGTGTCCTTTCCGAAAAGAGAAGCCATGCAGTGTGGCTTACGGAACAGGATCATTGTATTTCTCTCCATCTTTCAAACCGTGATTTCAGAGGATTCCATAGTGGCATTAAAACAGATGCGTGGACTGGGCAAAACAGTCTGAGAGCCCTTCAAATTGCATGTGAAACCGGGAGCATGCACCTGCCAGGCACGGAAGGGTGGTCCTCCATCAAAAGATCCATCTAAGTCATAACCCCCTAGAGGTACCTGTGGATTTGACCCTATTTAGAAAAAAGATTAAATTAAAAATCTCAGAATGAAATTAACTGAGGCCCTAAATGCAATGACAAGTGTCCTTATAAGGTACTGAAAGGGGGACACCCAGAGAAGGCCATGTAGGGATGAGGGCGGGAACCACAGGAAAGCCTGGTACCACCAGGCACTGGACAACGCAAGGAAGGACTCTCCCGAGGGCCTCTGGAGAGGGTGTCCCCACTGCTGCCTCAAGTGCAGACCCCTCTGGCCTCTAGAACCGTGAGGGAAGACACTCTGGTCCTTGTGAGGCGCCTAGTTTGTGGTCATTTGCTCAGGAAACTCTCAGCCACCGTACAGCATCTATTTGCATTTTTCCCAAAAGAAGGTTCATCCATTCATCCAATAATCACAGAAGCGGCTCCTGTGGGAAATCTAAGAGGTGCCGACGGGAAACGCTTGTGTGAAAATATAAGTAGGAAAATAGGGTGCGCTGTCATCGGCCCCACTGGAGGGGAGGGACTATAACTTGGAGGACAGCGTCACCAAAATCCTCAGGTCTCCGTCCTGTCTTTCCGCCCTGCTTCCTGCCCTTTCTCCTGGGCACTTACTCGGTGGGACCTGGGTAAGCTCCTAGACTCCTGCTCCCATTCTGTGTCCTCTGAGGTCAACTTGGCAAATCATTTGGGAAACAGCTCTTAAAGGCAGTTGGAAGGACACGAAGCCCTGGGGTCCATGCTGTCTGCTTGCACAGCAACCCAGCACCAAGAAGGAGCAGCCCTGAAGAAGGGAAATGGGTCCTTGGGGGAGGGGAGGACAAAAAGGTTTTGAGACTAGACAGAGGAGGGGCTGCACCGTACAGAGAATGTACCAAGTGTCGCTCAATGGTTAGCTTTAAAGTGCTTGGTTTATGTTATGCGAGTTTCATCTCCATTAAAAAGAGGACAGGGCACAGATCGTGTCTCTGGTGATGTAAACCTCGTTTTGTTTGCCTTTTCATCCCCAAGAAACTGAAACCTGTCTGTTAGCCGGACAAGGGAAAGGAAGAGATCTGTGAAATATTTTAAGAGACAAATCCCTAAAAGGGCTCAGTTAGCCACATTTGGGGCTGAGGGGCCATAGAAGCTCAGGTCACACAGCCCGGCTGGACCCGATAGGAAGAGGAACCAGGGACATCTGGTGACCACTTATTGATGAAGGCCATTGGAAATCAGGGTAGCTGCCAGAGCTGCGTGCTGCCCCAAACTGGGGAACACCTATGTCGTTTCCAAATGAGAATAAGAATAGAAATCATGAGGACACCTCCCCACATGATCTCCGATCCTCACAACCTTCACAGGGGATAGAAATAATGAGGAAACCAAGCACGGAGGGAAGTGACTTCACCGAACTCACTGCGCCCTGACATCGCGCATTAGAGACGCGCTCTGCTCGGCCCTGCGGCCCGCGCGCGCTTTTCCCACTACACCCCAAAACCCCGACCTGGAACCGGAAACTAATTCAATTTAGGAAAAGCAACGAGGAGCTTCCCGTGCCCCCAAGGATGGCTGAACAGCTGGGGGAAATTGACTGAGAAGCAGCAGCTCGGTGTCCCCAGGCCCCACGCGAGTCTGCGCAGATCCAGCCGCGTTCCTGCGAGGTTCCTTCCTCCCCGCTCCCCCGGGGGTGCATTTTCCTGGGTGTTTTCGGGCAGGCGGCCCTCCTGTGGCTTGGCTGTGTCTCCTTCGATTTCCAAGACTGAGTGGGAACCCGAGAGAGCGAGCCAGGGTCTGTGGGGGTGCGGGCCACCAATTGGCGACCCATCCATCTCAGCGAACGCTCCACCTCGCTGGGACCTTTGCAACCTGGTTTCCCTTGGGCCTTGCCTCTATCACCGGGAGTGGCCCTAGCAGCATGTAAGGCTGTAGATTTGACTTTCTTTTATCTCATTAAGGATCTTTTTGGTTTTGCAAGGCGTTTGAGTTCGTTCCGTTTTCGGAGCAAGGCGGGAGCTCAAGCAGTAGGTTTTCCCAAGGGCTGGAGCGGGTATAGGATTGTAACCACCCCACTGCGCGGCGTTTCCATCCTTAGATATATAATCTGAGGCTTTGCCTCCCCTCCCCCTGGCTCTGGACAAAGGGGTCCGCCAGAAGTGTCCTCAGTCCTCCCGTCCCCAGCTGCGAGCTCTGGGCCCCTTCCGGTCGTGCTGGGAGAATGCGGATCGGATCCGAACAGTGAGCCCTAGGGAGGGAAGGACCTCAGGCTGAGTGGGAGAGAGAGCAGAGGTGAGGCCCTTGGATCCTCAGTTACTTCTGGTTGGGTAGAGGGAGTTGGCTATGCTGGGGTCAGCTAGTGAGAGCAGAAGGCATTAGGAATATAATCACCCCCACCACTTACTAAGCATCTACTATGTGCCAAGCACTGTGCCAAGAGCTGTTTGTGGTTGCTGCTCTCCCCTGTCTCCAGTGCCTAAGGGTACCCAAGTATTTCCCCTAGGCATTACACTTTGGCCCTGCCCTCTCCAACCCCAGCCCTCCTTCCTGTCAGTCACAAGCCTCAGGATTATGGAGATCAGATTGTGTGCTAGGCAGCTTCTATGACAGGTGCTGGGGGGGGGGGGACCCCTGCCTGAGAAGCCTGGCTGTGGGGGAAGGGTTGCCGGCAGGGGGGTGCTAAGCCACAGGCCCGCCCCCTTCTGTGAGTCTCTGCGCTGTGGCTACTGGAACAACCACACCAAGTCTGGGAGCCTGAAGCCCTAAGCTTGAGGGTCAATCTGACCTCTTGCTTGCAGGGTGACTTTGCCCAAGGGGCGGTGCCTTTCTGGACTGGTTTCCCCAGCTGTAAAAGAGACAGACTCTTCCACCAGGCAGTAATGAGCTTACAAAGAACCAATGGATGTGAAGGCACCCCTAAGAGCGTAAAGATGGAGTAAAGCTGAGGACAGCTGCGACCACCCCAGCCCCAAAACACATGCCGCACCTTCCCGTGCACCTTCAGTGGAAGGGCAGATCTGTGGGACCATTAATTTCTCTGGCCTTTTCACCCCTCTTTGCTTTGAAAGGACCCTGACCCAGAATGGAACTGTGGGCAGCAGAGGAGGGTGAATTCGACCCATTACCTCAGCACTTGAGAAGCAGGAACCCCAGCTCATCATTTTAAGATTGGGCTCCAATATCTACACTAGCAACACCTCCATTACATAAGGATGTCATTACTGCTGTTAGTAAAAATTACCTCGAGAATGGTCCTATTTCATACGTGTAGCTACCCTTTGAGGTGAGTACTATTATTATGCCCATTATACAGGCGAGGACACTGAGGCCCAAGGAGGCTGCCACTCCACTGAAATTAAACAGTAGAGCCTGTAAGCAGCACAAATGGGATTCACTCATGCACCTGGGGCTGGGGTCTTGGCCACTAGTACAATGAATGGCTGTCAGGGCACTTAATGCTTCCTTCCCCCAACTTTCCCAGCACCAGAGATCGCTTGGAACCGTAGTCCATGCCGCAGCCACTGGCCGTCCACCATCTCTTGATTCAGGGGGACAGGGGAAGTAGATTGATAAATGACATCTTAGAGGTGAAGGACTCAGGACTCAGAGGCTGAGGGCGAAGGTGTCGGGGAGGAGGAAAAGGGAATTAGGGGCCATGCTTTCTCTGAGAGGGGAGCCCAGTGAGGTCCCCAGCCCCACCAGGGTAACACAACCCATGCTCTGGGGATTGAAGGCATGGGAGAGGGGACAGGAGGGGAAGTGGGGATGACCCAGGGCAGAGCTCAAAGACCCCTAACCCGAGAGAACAGAGAAGCCAGCCCTCTCCTGTCCCCTGGAAACCTCTGCCTCTCCTCTTTTTGATTGTGAGATCTTAAGATCACCCTTACCAGAAAGAAGTGCCCCCTAGGCTCAGAAGAGAGCCCCAGACTGCCAAGGTGGGCAGTCCCAGACCTGATAGGAGTGACGCCCCCCTGTTGCAGAGGAAAGGGAAGAAGGGGTGAAGTCCAGGTCTGAGGGAAGAGGACTTGAGAGGGAGCACCAAGGGGCTGGCTCTGTCCAGACCACGGAGCTGAACTTTTGAGGGCTAGGGACTCCTTGGAGATACCAGTGAATGTTCTTTTTTTTTTTTTTCTTTTTTCTCTTTTGGTACTAGAGATTGAACTCACGTGATTCTCCTGTCTCAGCCTCCCTAAGCGCTGGGATTACAGGCTTGCGCTACCGCGCCAGGCTACCAGTGAAAGTTCTGAACTCTCCCGAGGAGACAGGCACACGCAAACAGGACACTGATACTCCTTTCCCTCCATTACTGAGGTCTCCTCTTTCCTAGCTGAAAATAGGTGCCTATCCACTTCCCAGAGTCTAAGACTGAACAAAGGCAGATGCACCCCCTGGCGAGCATCACTGGACACTGAGACCTGGTTTTGCCCAGAGGTGTGTTGGAGCCCTGGATGTGTATGCAAGATGGTGTGTCTGGCCAACATCCTTCACCACCAACCCCCCATCTTTTGCACACTTTTAAAAAACCTTAGAGGACCCGCTTCCAGGAGAGCTGACTAGAAGGCTCCAGGTGGTGGGGGTTGGCTAATAACTTTTGAGGATTGTTTGCATATTTAAATTATCTGAAGTCTTCATGACTATAACTGGGGTGGACAGGCTACTTGAGTCCACCAACTTTCTTCTGGGGTTCAACTAAAGTGTCTGCCAGAGCAGGGCAGAGACCTCATCTCTCAAGTTCCCGCCAGGTCCTGGGAGGGTTCCCCGGTGGCCAGTTCTGCCTACTCGGGCCCCTGAGCCCCAGTCCTGCTCGGCTGGCTTGGCCTTACCCTTTCCTGAAGGAGATGGGGAACGGGAAGGTGTCTGGGCTCCACTGTGATCTTCAGACCCGAACCCCAGCTGCATAAAAAAGTACCAGGTGCCCTGCGCCCCCAAGGGCAGGGAGGCAGATCCCAAAAGCAAATCTGGGTGGGCAAAGGTGTTCGTCTCAGGGATGTGGAGTGATGGAGGTTGGTCATTTTTTGAAACCTCCGTGGCTCCCGTTCTGTGCTTCCTAAACTCTCCAAACCAAACAGCTTGAGAGCAGCTAGAACTCTCTAGAACGTCTCATTTATGAAGCACCTCAGGAGTTCGTGCTGTGAAGATGTGCCCCTGAGAAGATGTGTCCCTGAGATGCCATGCCCTATTAAACACAAAATGGGGACAGTGAGTACGGGATGCTAAGGCCTCTCTCCGCTGAGTTCCCCGGCATTTGCTAGCCAGAGTTCCAGAAAACACTAAGGATTGGGGTCCTAGTGTGAAGGGCAGCCAAGCAGGCCAGCACCCGTCCCAAGCTTTGAGAGTAGGCTCAAAGTGCCTTTGCGACCTTGGCTCCTGCTGGAAAGCCCTGTGCGTGCAGAGAACCTCCATTGGCCACTCGGGTGTCTCCTTCCCTGTCTCCTGGCGACCCAGAGACCCAGGGCAGCGGCAGGCGCCAGAGCTGAGAGCTGGGAGGTGCTGTGGCCTCTGCATTCCAGGGAGATTGAGGCAGGGCCAGGGATGGCCAGGATCTAGGGACGAATTCCGCACAGACCTCGACCTACACGCCTTGGAGGACTTGACGGGTTCGCACTGGCCGAGGGGTTGGCGAGCGCTCAGAGTCCCCAGGCGGATTCCCTGCTATAGTGCTATCCTCCCCTCCAGTGACACTGGAGAGTAGGAGCTTTCCCAGGCAGTCCACAGGCCAGGAAGGGAGAGGAACCTTTCCACCCTCCAGTCCCCGGGCAGCGCTTGACTTCAGAGATCGGAAAAAGCCAAGTAGTGAGGAGCCCATGTCAGATCGCCTGTGCTCCAATCCCAAGTTCAAATTCCAAGTCCTCTGGCGGTTATGACCACGAGCAATCGCGGTCTCCACTTCTCTGTGCTCCGTTTTTTCAATTTGTAAAATGAGAATAATAGTTCCACCATAAGGCTATCATGAGGACTGCAAAGACCTGGGTGCGTAAGAGCAGCCAGGAAACTGTTGCCCAAAACATGGGTGTTGTGAGGTTGTTATTTCCTGTTAGTATGTTGTAATCTCCAGAGTGTTCAGGGGTCTGCAGGACGGACTAGCTCCTGCAAAGAAAGAAAGAAAATTGTAAGATCCCTGCTCAGGGCTGTATCTCAGCTCCCCACACCCACCCAGCGTCCACATTATTTCAGCGACCCCAAACTTCTGAGCAGTCTTTGTAGCCTGTCACTTGCAGAGGGCCAACTTCCACTGTGACTTACACAACTCCTAGAGCTGGGTATGGTGTTTGTTTTGCTCCCGTAAAAGTGGGGAGCAGTCATGAGGTCACCTAGAAAGTCAGCGGTGGCCAAGCCAGGGCTAGAGTGCTTCTCCAAAGTTCTATCATCTGCCAGGCAGAGCAGTAGTGCCTTAGGAAATTAGAGTGGGGGAAGCTCCTACCTAAGGAGGTGGCTTTGATGCACCTCTGCCATGCTCCTGATGGGAATCCTCTGTCCAACTCAGTCCACATCCCTGGGTTCTGCCCAGAGTCCTGAGCTGTGGAGGCTGCACAGTTATTCTCCTGACCCGGGCCATGCTTCCCACTCAACAGTGATCTTCCGAGCAGTGCCAAGCACAGCTCTCGGCACCAAGAGAGAGCGGCCATGTTCTTGCATTCTAACAGAAAAGAGACAATAAAGCAAATAAATCCACGAATGCAGGCTCTAAGGTCAGATCACAAAGGATGCTGTGGAGGAGTGGACAGACGGGACAGAGACAAGGGTGCTAAAGGAGGGCGGAGGAGCACTTCCCCTGCTCCCCATATATGAAGCCCCCATCCAGGGAAGGAAGAAGCTGCTTCCTGAGGGTCTGCCCGGGAGAGGTGACAGGGAGAAGAGGACAGCTGGGGATGCATGTGCCAGGTGACGGTGGTGCAGGACCTGAAGGAGGGGCTCTGGATCCTGCATGCAGACACTCCACCCATTGTGTCACAGGGCCTCATGGGAAGTGAGGAGCATGGGGGGTACTTGGCTGTGGGAGAAATACCGCACCAGAGCCAAGCTTTGGTGCCCCCACGAGCCAGAAGGCTGGACGCGTGCCCTGCACCTTGCTGAGGAATTGGGTAGCCGCCGCTAGGCATTCAGCTATGGCGAGAGGGACGAATTGGTGACTGAACAGAGGAGCACCCAGCTACACTCAGCTTTCTTCCGGGATGGCACTTGGGAAGGGAGCCGGGAGAGGGGGTCAGTGGAAGCATGCGTGAAGTTTTCAAAGGAGTTGCCTGGAATGTCATCACTCGGACTCAGGCGAACCTACAGCAACCTACAGCCCTTCCTCTCCGGTAGGCGGACATGCTCTTTCCTCCTCAGTCCATCCGTCAGCAACAGTCCAGACGGTGGTGGAAGGTGGAGGATCATCCCAGGTTGCAGGGGGGCATAGATGCCGTGCCCAGAGTGCCCAGGGATTGAATCCTCCAGTGGCCAGAAAAGGTTGAATGATCAGCAGTAAACAGATCATTAAAGCCCAGGGTGGGGAGAGGGGAAGAGGCAGCACAGAAACTGCCTGAGATGCAGGAGATTCTTGCCCTCCATGCACTTGGCCCAGAGGCTGCGAGGAATATTGCGTAATGGCAGCTGTGCTTGGCCTGGGCTCCATACTCCCACCTCTGCTTCATTTCTAGGTCAGGAATGGGACCGGATGAGAAAGGGGACGGATGACCACCACCACCTAGGTGCCCACAGGTGGCTTCTGGGCTCAGGAGCCTGGAATAGCCTGATCACTACAACTTGACAAAAAATAAGTCTCTAAGCTTCTAGGAACCACAGGACATTTTCATTCATTCATTCAACACCCATTTTATGAGCACCTGCATGGTGCCACGCCCTGTGGTGAACAAGGCAGGCCTGGCCCCTGCTTGGAAAGAACTCACTGCTCTCCGGCAGGGCGCAGGCCCAGGAGGGGCCAGCATGCTGTTAATTTTTGACACTTGATTTTGGAAAAGGAGGTGAGTGGCGACTGGTTGTCTTTGGCTAGAGGAAACCAAAGACTCTTGGAATTCGGGGCTGTGCTGGAAGGTTGGAAGAAACTGAGGGGTGAGGGTTGTGCAAACCCAGCATTAACATTGGATTCTACAGATATTTGTGGGCACCAGACACCTAAATGGCTCCCCTGGGGGAACCACTGACTAACAGGTTTGGGATGTCCACATATTCAGGCAACCCGAAAACCACAAGGTCTGAAATGGAGAGCAGGCAAATGTTAGCATCAACACAGACTGAGATGAACTCCAAATCACTATGTGGATCAATCCAAGTCGAGGGAACTACCTGATCTGTGGTGACCAGGCTGGAGAACTTGGCAGGTTGTAGGCACTGAAAGAAACTTTGATTGGACAGGAATATTTGAGATGATGGCAGGTTCACCCACTTTTTTACTATTTGAGATTGGAAGATGATTTGGTGTCTTTAAGACTCAGTCTACCCATTCATAAAATGGGTATGATAAGGCATGTGTGGCCTAATCCAGGGGACTTCTGACAAAATAGATAGATGGTTAATAAATATAAGATCCTCATGTGGCTTGGGCCTGCTAAGCAGGGAGAGTTCCTAACAGCTGCAGGGGAAGAGTTCAAGCCTGGGCACCGCTGGCTTGGTTTGAGGAATATCTTTATTAACAAGGGTTTCAAGGTAAACTGGCAATGGAAACCAGATGTGGGATCCTGTGAGCAAGAACCAAAGATACCAAAGGTTGGGGTAAGGTGAGAATTAGCCCAGATGAGGTTGGAAGTAGATGTGTGACCCCCCCCACACACACAGACATATTTTTTGGGGGGTTCCCTAAGTGCAGAAGATGGACGTCTCACCCCCAGGTCTACAGTATTCAGGCCCTCTGTCCTTTCACACGCCCCCAGTAACTCCCCCTCCCTTGAGGTCCATCTCCCATCCAGGGATCTCCCCTGCAGTTTAGGGACTGTGCTAGCTGGTTTCCTGCCATTTGAGGTGGAGGTCTGTTTACCTCTTTGGGTCTCTGCTGTCAGCATAGGGGGTGGGATTATCTTCTGGAAGGGTTTCAAGATAGGTGCGGCCACTTCTCACTGTGTGACCTCTGCTGATGACCTCGCTTCTCTGAACCTCAGTTGGTTTATTGGAAAACTGGGGACTGCAGTCTCTACCACTCACATTTGTGGTGAGGTGCAATCCATGATTAGCCGTATGAAAGGGTCTCCACTGGCAGACCCTCGGTGTTGTGGCAGTCTCCGGGACCAGAGAAGGAGTCGGTAGGAAAAAACACAACCCATCCAATCCAAGCCCGAAGTTTCACGGTGGGGGACAAAGAAGCCACAGAAAGAAGAGGTTGCTTGACCCTCAGCCCCAGCAGGGACAGGTGACAGGGCAACAGTTGGGCAAAACCAGCAGGTCTTCAAATGCCCCATTTTCAACTTAGACCACCAGACTGCTGGGCACAGGCAGGAGGGGACGGCTCCAGACAAGGAAAGATTCTAAAACTTCTGAAGCTGGACCAAGCCAAGGGTCCCTCCAGTAGCTGAATGAACACAGACCCTGCAGAACCCCTGCCCAGTGCCTGCACAGGGCAGGGGAATAGTTAAGAGCGAAGGCAGGGGTGCCCAAGACGACTACAGCTTGTGTGAGTCAATCTCCGGGAGAGACCAGAAAGTGGAGGCAGGACTAGAAACCTAGGAATAGGTACCAGTCCCAGCCCGCAGCTGTGCGCCAAGTTGGAGGCAACGGTCCAAACCACTCACTCGCGGGCCAGCGGCTGCCCATCTGACTCCAAATGTCAAAACCCATTAGCTTTTTTTTTTTAACCTGTCACCAAAATTTGCATTCCCCCATTCTAGGCAGAGATGGGGAGGTAACAGGACGCCCAGGGCTCCCAACGCTGGACTGCGAATTGGCACCTTGATCTCCCATCCCCGCCTAAAATCCAAAAGCCCTAGGGCACCTCGGACTTGAGTTCCCACTAGCGAATTTGTAGCATCTCCACAAAAGAGGAAAGGAGGGGGCTGGGGCGGTGGTAGGAGAATAGGGAGCTAGGAGGAGGGGAAGAAGGAGGGGAGCAGGAAGGAGCAAGTCAGGAGGAAAAAAATCACTTTTTTTTTTCCTCCTCAAAAAACCTTAAGAGGGTTTGGGAGATCTGGTCAACTTTCCGAAACATCTGAATCTTTTTACAGCCCTCGGTTCTTTCCCTGGGCCAGCTGTGGGGAGGGAGGGAGGGGGAGAGAGAGAGAAAGAGAGAAAGAGAGAGAGTGAGAGAGGGGAGAGAGAGAGAGAGAGAGAGAGAGAGAGAGAGAGAGAGAGAGAGAGAGAGAGAGAGAGAGAGAGAGAGAGAGAGAGGCAGGCAGAGAGGCGTGCAGGGGGAGGAGGGAGACAGCGAGCAGGCCGGGCGCGGAGAGCACAGCCACCGCCTCCTGGCCTCTCCAAACTCCCGGCCAAAGGCGCGCGGTGGCGTCCTCGCGCCCTCGCCGGCGCCCCCGCCCGTCGCCCGCGCGATCCAGGCATGAATGCTGAGACTTGCGTCTCTTACTGCGAGTCGCCGGCCGCTGCCATGGACGCCTACTACAGCCCGGTGTCGCAGAGCCGGGAGGGCTCGTCGCCTTTTAGGGGATTCCCCGGCGGCGATAAGTTCGGCACAACTTTCCTTTCGGCCGCTGCTGCTAAAGGGCAGGGATTTGGGGACGCCAAGAACCGGGCCCGCTACGGCGCCGGGCAGCAGGACCTGGCGGCACCCCTGGAGAGTGGCGCCGGGGCGCGGGGCTCCTTTAACAAGTTCCAGCCGCAGCCGCAGACCCCGCAGCCCCAGCCGCCGCCGCCGCCGCCGCCCGCGCAGCAACCGCATCTTTATTTGCAGCGAGGCGCCTGCAAGACACCCCCGGACGGCAGCCTCAAACTTCAGGAAGGCAGCAGCGGCCACAACGCGGCCTTGCAAGTCCCCTGCTACCGTGAGTGCACACGCCGGTCACCTGGGGCTGGGGCCAGGACCCTTGGGGTCCGTGGCTTCGCCACCCCCGGAATCCGCTTGGCTTGCGGAAGGCACGGGTTGGCGGGCCGGGGAGGCGCGGGGCGAGCGCTGAGTGGTTCTGGGTTGTAAATAAGGATCGACTGCTTCGAGGGGGCCCCGGGGTAGGTGCTGCCTCCTTCGGAGCCCCCGGCCCAGGTCGCCGAACGCTTTGGCCATTAAACTTGCCCGGGAGTTGGTTTTTCCCGGTCTCTCCGCTGGTTTCCCAAACCGCTCACTTTGCGCTGCCCGCGGGGCCGGATCGGAAGCGAGTTGCTTCGTACCGGCCCAAGTGGTGCGGCTGGAAGGAGTCGCGGCGCAGCGCTCGGGCTCCTGGGCTGCGAGGGTCTCGCTCCTTGTCAGCTTGGGGCTCTTCGCGCGCCGCCGCAGGTAAGAGCGTGGCAGGTGCGGGGCCCGGCGGGAACTCGAGCGCAGTCGGCCGAGGGCGCACTGGAAGCCGCCGCACAGCATCGCGACACAAGAGCGGGTCCAGAGACTCGGGGACCCTAGAAAACCTGAGCCTGATCGGGGAGCGCTGCTCGCAGAGGGGACGGCGGCGAGCCAGAGTTCTTGAGCGCTTCTCCCTCGGCGATCTTTGGAGGCGGCTCGCCTCGAAACAATGGTTTAGGATAGACCCGGCGGGAAGGCAGGAAGCCACGGAGCCCCAGATGGTGGAGGGCTGTGGGAAGAGGGAAGAGTCTAAGTTCTAGTGTAGGCCCGCGAGGAACCGGGGGAGCTGGCCTAAATGACCTCTAAGCCCCCTTGAACAGCGGCCTCAGGACGCAGGCCTGGGCCCCCAGAGCACAGCCACCGTGGCCAAGGAGAGAGTTTCAAAGGCCAAGGGGCTTTGAAACCAGAACAGTTCAAGAGCCTTGGCCTTGTTTTCCTCCAAAGAATAGGGATGGGGGATCCTCAAATTGGAAGGAGGAGAAACAGAGAAGGGAAGAAATACCTTCTCCAGAGCCAGGACTCCTGAGTACATCACCACCACCACCAGCCCGGCCTTGGCCTTCTGGCAGGGCCCTGTTGAAAGGAGCTGATCCTTGACTGGGCAATGCATTTGGCTGCCCTAATCCAGACGGGTTGTTGAGGCACTAGGCCTAGGAACAGAGGTGGGACACAGAGGCCTCGGTGACCAGAATAACCTTAGGAAAACAGCCCAAGGCAAACACTTTCTCATATGCGGACTTGCTGTCTCACAGCAAGAACAAGCTCAAAGGTGAGCATGAATACGCAGGTAGTCCCATAATCATACACTTGTCTACACACACACACACACACACACACACACCTTTATGGATCAAGTACTCACACTCATGTGGCCTCAAACAAACCACACACTCCCAACCCACAAGGCAGGACTAAGCAGATTTAGAAAGATCTGGTGCCTTTCCTTTCAGGCACTGCACAGCCACCCACAGCTCCACCAGGTGCTTCTTCCACACACAGGCCAAGGACACTCCTTGTCCACAGGCACCTGCCTGCCCAGCCCCAGGGGCCCAGGCACTGTTATCTTGGGACTAAGTGAGAGCAGGTCCTAGGCTGGGGACCCATGGAAGTTCATTGTGCAGGGCCAGGGGACTCACATATTTCCTCTCCAAGGCACTTGTTTCTTCATATTTTAAAGAAATTCACCGATGAGGGGGCCAAGATTATTAGGCAAGAAAAGAGCTAAGCAACCCCCAAACTCCTAATGAGAAGATGCTAGCAGGTTCCAGAGAGAAAGAGGAGAGGGGCTCTGTGCCTCTCTGTGACCTACTGGGCCCCCCTTGCCAGGATGGCCCTTCTACTTGCATTAGACATTGGGGCTGAAGGAAAGGGCCAGCCGTTTGACCTGGGACTGCCCCTGAACACAGTGTGACCTGAGAGCAAGAAACTCCACCAAATTCCCATTTCCTGTCAGTACCACAGGGCAGTAATAGAAAAGGCTTCATGGGTGGTAAATGCTCCCTCTGGGAGCCCCCCCCCCACTTCACTACCCTGGGTCTCTGCTATTTGGAGTGCCCAGTTCTGAGGAGAGAGCAAACCCCTGCCGCTACTCTGCTGCTCCAGCAAAGTAGTAAAGTACAGATTGAGAGGAAAGGCATCTTCTAACCCCCATAGGCCCCCAAGCCCCTGCTACCTAAGATGGAGGCACAGTGCAGGCCACCCAGCCAACCATCAAACCACTCTGCCCCCCCCCCAAGCCCCACTTAGCAACTGAGTTTCTCTGGCCAGGAGATTTCTGATCATTTGGAGGAAAGGGATTAGGCACGTTGAGTGAAAGGGGAAACTGAGGCCTTAAAGACAGAGGCTCTACCCTTTACAGAGGTAGCTAGGAGAAGGGTCTGCAATCTGCCATCACGCAGGGAAACTGAGGCACACATTGACATTAGTTCTCTACCACGGTTATGAAAGTGTTCTCAGAAGGGGGGAATGAAGTTCAAGGGGAAAAAAATCCTCAGATGTTCCTAGGAGCTTGGGAAAGGGCCTGGAAACAGCTTTAGTGTTAGGCCTGGTCTTGGCTGACCCGGTTCACCACCACAGGCTGTTGTAAACTCAAAACTTTCCCGTTTCTGGGGTCCTGTAGGTCCCTAAAGCAGTTCCAGTTGAAGGGGAGACTTGGAAGCCTCAGCTTCAAGTACAATTCCCCGCATTCAGTGTATCCCCGCATTCAGTGCACCCCTTTGAGAGAGTGGTGGTCCTGGGAGCTGCGCCAGGGCCCAGCCAAGGGAGAGCAGGGTCTGGAAGCCTCTGGGGCCTGGGGGCCTCTCAGAGTTGTCTAAAGAGAAGGTGAGAGAAACCCTCCTAGATTTCAGGCGTCCCTACACCGTGTTTAGCCTCGGTTTCTCCGTCAGTACTAAAAGGGCAGTGATCAAGGCGACTCTGCAGTTTCCTCCCGGTGCAGGACATTCGCGTTTTTACGAAAGAGCCCCAGAGTCCTTGCGGGCCGCGCTCCCGACCCCGCCAGGCGCCAGTCGGCACTTCAGCCTCCCCAGGTCCGGCTCCCAGCTCTGGGCGGGCCGCGTGAGCCCCAGGAGAAGCACCAGGAGAAGCACCAGGTTAGAGGCTAGACGATTCTCTGCGGTGCGAAGAGCCTCCTTGTCCCCGGGACAGGAGCTCGGTCGCCTGGTCCCCAAGCCCTTGACTGGACTCGCGGATCCTCGGTGGTGTGGCAGGCCTTGCCGGTGCGCCCGGGATGCGCGGAGCTGCCCTGCTACCTCCTTCTCTTTCGCTTTCGATTCGGTGCACGCAGGTTTTCGTTGCGAGCAAATTGCTACCTCTACACTCACCCGGCCTTGAAGGCACAGCTCTCAGCACCGAGGCGCTGGGAGACTTTGGCCAGGCCTGAGCCCTGGGGCGCGGCCGAGGGGCCCGTCCTGATTTTTCGAATTAGATGCCAAGTTTAAATGCGGGGGGGCATGGATTTACCTCGCCCCATACGATCCAGGCACCGCGAAATGTGGAAACGCCAAGGGGGTCGTATTTGAAAGTATGTCAAAGAACTGGGATTTTTTTCTTCCTTCTTTTGTATCTGAGAAATCCAAAAGAAACTGGGAGAAACCGAGAGGTGGCCAAAAGCAAAAGGAGCCGGCCCGGTGATTGTGCAAAGACCGGGAGAAAACTGATCCCGAGGGCAGCGACCCACCCCCCAGCAGTTTTAGGGAGAAGGCGGGGAAGGAAGATGCTTTTAATTTTGACTTTGTTAATTTCCATAGCCACCAGCCTGCTCAAACAATGTGGCCTCAACACACGCGTTTTTAACTAGAGAAACGGAAGGCTTGGATTAAAAGTCTAGCATCATTTTAAATCATCGACTTGCACATTTTTTTCTTTATTATAATTTACATATCGCGAAGCACACGCTGTTAAATGGGAAGTCTGAAGAATTCTCAGGGACGTGCACATCAGTGTCACTACCACGTGGATCCAGATGAGAACCATTTACGTGTTCAATGTGCACAAACTCTTTCGATGAAAAAAAAATGTAGGTTAAGAAAATTTCAAGAGAGACTTCGAAGCGTCGGGTTCTGGTCTTGCTCCTCGTGATAGTGTTTTCTTGATTAGGGTGACCTTGTCTGACGGGGCGTTTGCGCAGCTGAGTTTCTAATACGAGGTTACAACCCGCGAACTCCGGTCCTTTCCGAGGACCCCGGAGGGGCTGCCCGCTATCCTGGAGCCACCGAAACCGAGGCTGCAATCGCCTTTGCAGCTCGAGCCGCGGTGGGAAAACTAGTTATAACATCATACATAAAATCTCGCTGAGGTCCCCAAGGACTCTGCTTTGGAAGGGCAGCCGGGCGCACCCACCGCTATCCCGGCCTAAGCCTCTTTCTTCTCCAAGTTTTGCGCGCGCGCCTTTGTTTTGGTGGCAAGTTGAAATATGAAATGGCTGCGGGAGAGGGGAGCTTGGCATCTGCCGCGTTTGGGTCCGAGGTTTGGGCTTCTTCGCTGACCTCTGGCCCCAGACAGCGGCAGGGAGAAGGAGAGCGGAGCTGCCTGCAGCCATCGCGGCTCTGCGGGGATGGGACCGGGAGAAGCGAGGCCGCGCTCCGCCGTGAGCCTGTCGCTGCTCCCATAGGCGAGTCGGGTGAGCAGGGGGCCAGTGCTGGGAGAGAAGAGAGAGCGCTCGAATGGACAGAGCTCTCTGCAACCGAGCTTCAGTGTCCCCCGAAAACCCCTTGCTCCGAAAGGCGAACAGAGGCCCAGACACCGTTTTGGGTGGGGGGGGGGGGTGAGACCGCCAGCCTGGGTCCCAACGTCGCCTGCCCGGCGCCACCTGGCCACGTGCGCCTGCAGCAGCGGGGTTCTCCCGACATCTCTAGGCAACTCCGCGCTCCCCTCACTAAGCACAGAAAGAGGGTCCTCAGATTGGGAAATCACAGCCGCTTATATTCAGCTAAGTGAACCTACCCGCCAGCGAAGAGCGGAAGCCAGCGGTGCCCCACTGGTGCCCCACTGCTTAGGCGCTACAGGCCATCGGCAGCTTTGGCCAAGGCTCCACTAGACAAGTAAAAGGTACTTTTCCAAACAGGGCACTTTGGGGGAAAGGAGGAAGCACCTCATCCCAGCCATCAAGCCCTCACAGCTGCCCTGGTATCTGAGGTTTCTTCTCTGACAACAGAGATACCCGTGGTCTCTGGGGTCTCCCTTCCAGAGGTGCCACCCTGAGCCCCTCTCAACTATGGTCGTGTACATGGGTGGCACCCTGTCCCCATTTGAGATGCGCCAGTCACCCAGTAGAGCTGTGGAGTAGTCTGGGGGCAGCGATGGCATCCCTAGATAGGCTAACAGAAATCCAGCGTGTCCAGGAAAGTGTTGCGGGCTTGTCCTCTCTATCCTCGGTGCTTCCCTCACCTTAGCAAAGACCATCTTCTCCATCCCACCCCTCACCCGCCAGCACCAAGGACGAGGAGAGGGAGAAGGGGAAAGGAGCAGCGGCTGGGCGCAGAGGGAGAGAATCCGCCAAGGGAGGCTCAGAGGAGCGAGTGGCTGGGGGCGGGATGGCTGTGCTGGGCGGCAGCGGCTTCAGTTTCTGATTCCAGAGACAGCTGGCAGGGTCACCGCCAAGCTCCGTGGCACCCGGGGTAACCTTTTGGTGGGGGAGTTCTCTGGGAGAAACGGTCTTGGATAAGAGGCACCATTGCCTGCCAAGGTACTTGCCTCTGCTGGGACCGCACTGCACGTACTTGGTACCACCGCAAGGCTGCCAGTGCTGGCGCCGGTGCCCTGGCATGTAGGAGAGAGAGGGAGTCCGTGTGGTGGCCGCGGAGCGCCGGTGTCGGCCGCAAGCACTTCTAGAGAATTGGACCTCGGACTTCGAAGCCCAGGGCGGAGTGCACAGCTGGTTCTCCGTGCACTCCAAGGGCGGTGACCAGGAAGGATGGGAGGCCATGGAAGGTTTGGGCTGTGAAGTTGAAGTGCGGCTTGCCACTAGGGCGGAGCAGGAGGCACAGTACCCGCGGAGATCTCAACTTTCCATGTTCCCTGTTCCCTGCATGGCCTTGGAGAAGCCCGCTGGGCTCCCGCCCCTGAGTTTTAGCTCTGTGATATTCTGGAGTTTGGATGATGTCCAAAGGCCTTGTGAGGGATTCTGCCCAGGTACCAGTCTGGGCCCACCTTCACCCCGTCTCTCCTCCATCCCCACCCCCACATACATTTTTGTCTGGGAGAAATCATGATGCGAGTGGCTGAAAATTCTTCCCTGGAAGCAGAACGGGTCCAAGTAGTAGCAGTCCCAGGACCCAAATTGGGACTGGAAGTCCTGGCAGATGGTGTTGAGGGCAGGTTCTGGGCTCAGGACTGGAGTGGAAGTGTGACGAGGTGTGGGGCACCTGTGTCTTCATGTTCACATGGGACCAGACTCAAGCCAGGGCTCTGGAATTCCTGGTTCTCAGAGGGCAGAGAGAAGCTCTGCCAGGTTTCCAGTTAGCGTCCCTAGCTCCAGGTTCACTGAGCATCTGCTATGGGCAGACCTTCTCCGTGAACAAATGGAAGGCCTGCCCCCTAAAGCTGGTGTCCTTCCTGGTGTGTACAGGTGAGCTTACCAAATGCTCAGCATCTGGAAGGATGAATGAAGACTTGGCATTTCGTTGAGAGTATTGCTCCAGGATATGGTGGACACACTAATTCATGTGCCCTCCTGCGTGAAAGAGTTGCTGTGTCCCCAGTGCTTCCATCTGTGTGCTCTACTACACAAGCTTCATACATGGTGAACACCTGTGTGTGGCCCTAACGGCGTCCTGTGAGTGTGACATAGCCCACCTCCAAAGTTGCTCCCTGGGAACCAGTGACTAAGCTCTGGTGGGTCTCAGACTGATACTAGGAGCTGGTTGTGACATGGAGGGACAGCTGACTCGGTGAATGGCCAGTCCCCAGCAAGCCCCAGTGTCCTCCTGAGGCCCACAGATACGTCCATTCAGCCCACCTGCCCCGCAGAGAGGCTAGCTGCCACCTCCCTGCTCTGGTGGGTGCCCTCTGTCCTTTGTGGCTCATTGGAAGAAAAACCACTGCAGACCCCATTTAGTGGATGAGCAAACTGAGGCCCAAGGAGATATGGAGTCCCATAGCCAGGTTAGTGGGAGCACAGGAGTCCCTGCCACATTCTCTTCCTTTGGTGGGGTCAGAGGCTGGAGGGGTTGAGGACCTCTGGTCCAGCTCCTCACTGCAGCGCCTCGAGAAGGGCCACACTGTCACCATCTCAGATGTGAGGAAGAAGACACCACAAGCTCCTGGGGACGAGAGGAGCAGTGAGAGAGAGGTCCCATGGGATCCCTGGTGGGTTTGCAGGGACCCACCCCATGCTCGAGCCTGCCAGGGTGGGACCCCTGCCCTCTGTGTCCTCCAGCTTTTTTTCTCCTAAGAGCCTGAGAACCACATCGCAGGGGTTGCCCAAGGCCATAGACTTCCTCCTTTCCCGGAAGAGTGTCGCCTTGTGTTGGGGATCTTGGTGGCATCCAGGAACGCTGGCACCCCCAACATGCTCACACAATATCTCATGGTGTCATGCTGGGGGACTCCCACTCCATGTTGGAAGAGACCACAGTCCTCTGCTGGCCGGAACGTCCTGTCTCACAGACCAGGGGACTGAGAAGCCTGATTCCACTTACTCCTGGCTCACCAAAATTGGCCTGTCACTGAGCCAAGCCCTGTGGGGGATTCTGAGAAGTGCTGGACACAGCCTGTGCTGAAGGTCCAGAGGCAGAGACAGACAAGTAACCTCACACCCCACTTCCCTGGGGCGGGGCGTGGGATGGAGGAAGCCCCCAGCGCAGTCCCACAGAGGGGGTCAGCCCCCTGGCTTGCAGCGCAGGGCAGGCAAGACGCCCCAGGGTTTTGCAGCTCATTAGAAACCACCCTCCACTCCGGAGCCCAGTCTTCCAGGTAGGGGACCCTCCCCTAGTAGGCGAGGGCTCAGGAGTGAAAGGAAGCTGGAGTCCCCAGACTTGTCATTTCTCCTCATCTCACCCTACCCTTTCTTTGCAGATCTGGGTGCAGGTCTTGACTTTTCCATGCAATAGCCACATGCCTTTAGCATAGCACGCTGCTTACCTCTCTGGAGACACTCGATGTCCTCATTTGTCCAGGGGACTGTTTGAGCCTGTCCTGCCTATGAAGGAGGAGCATGAGAGGGTGCAAGCCGGAAGTGAGGTCTCCCATGTGTCCAGAGGTGCAGGAACATCCTGCCCGCTAAGCCTCTGCTCCCCAACCCTGGGCTCCCTTTGAGGGTGCTCAGGTATTGCAAATGGTGGTGGGGGGGTTCTGGTCAAGTTTTATTTATTTGTTTTGCATGTGCAATGCGGGGGATCCAATGTAGGGCCTTGTCCGTGCCAGGCAAGTGCTCTACCACTGAGCCACATCCCAGCCCCTGATCAGGTTCTAGAGTGAGGATGGGGACCCTAGGGCCCCCTGCTCCCCAGGGTGTGCAAGCTTTCCTGATGTCCAGGGGTCCACCTGGCCTGGTTTGGGCCACATGTGTGCATTCACATCTGGTTCACATCCCAGCTCAAGAGGGGGCTGACCCTTGGCCAGGGCGGACAAACATGCACCCCGGCTCTGCTGCACAGGTTCCCTCTGGGGATCTCAGCCTCCCCCTCTGTGGCACCCCTGAATGATCACTGATGGTTTCTGAGGCCTTGGGCTTCTGTGATATTCCAGGCCTGAGCCCAGGGAACCAAGGGAAGTGAATGGCTGGGTTCTCCAAGGTCCTCCAAAGGAGGGTCCCATCTCTCTGCCCAAGTCACTGTGCCAAGACAAGGAAATGGTTGGGCCAAACTGCAGGAAGGTAAGATATGCCAGGCATGGTAGCACATGCCTGTAATCCCAGCTGTTCGGGAACCTGAGGCAGGAGGATCACTAGTTCAAAGCCAGCCTCAGCAATTTAGCAAAGCCTTAAGCAACTCAGCAAGACGCAGTCTCTAAATAAAATATAAAAAAGGCCTGGGGATGTGGCTCAGTGGTTTGGCACCTCATGTTTTGCCTGGCTCTGTGCCTTAGTTTGCTCATCTGCAGGGCAGGGACAATAATGGGGGTCAGAGGGATTCGGGCTGCCAGGACGGAACCTCCGGTGCTGCTTGTGCATCAGGCAAGCCGTTTCTTCTCCTCCCCATTGCGACCCCACTAGATGGACAGCATCGTTGCCCCGATTTCACAGATGAAAACTGAGACTCAGGACAAGTAAATTCCCCAAGGTGGCTCAGGTAGAAAGGAAGAAGCCAGTTCTCCATGTCCAAAGGTTCCAGGAGCCTAGAAAGCATCATTTGTTTTTTTAAAGGATGATCCACATTAGACTCAAGGTCGCCCTCATCCTATCCCAGATGATCTGATGATGAAAGACAGGAGGCCTTTCAAAACTGATCCCCCAAGAGCTCTGCCCATCACATCTGGGGGATGCGCTGGGGATGCAGCTCAAGGGCAGATCTGACACCCAGCAGGTTGTAACTCTAGACCTGACTCTGACCCTGGGCATGGCTGCTTCACCTGTGCCAGGTGAGAACAGGGTGCAGGACACAGCACAGGGGCCTCATCACTAGCATGGGGGGTTTCAGCATGAACCTCTGGTCAGGGAAGGGTGACAGAGGAGCATCTGCGGGGCAAAGCAGCGGGGAAACCCCACCTCCCCTAGGAGAGCAGAGGCTGTGTCTGTTATGCTTCCAACTCTTTCCCCAGAGCCTGGAGCAGGGCCTGGTAGACTCAAAATATGCTGAGTGTTGGCTGGACGGATGGGGGGATGGATGGACGGACAGACAGATGATTGAATGGATGGACAGATGGATGAATGGATGGAGGGATGGACACAAGGATGGATGGGATGTGGTTATTCTGGGATCACTGTAAATCTTTCCCTCCCCCCATCATCTCCTCCCTCCTCCTTTCTTTGCATGGAGAGCTGGGGTGACAACCGACTTGTAGTTAGTTCTCTTGTCCCTGATGGAAAATGAGTTATTCCCATGGGGATGCTGTGGCCTGGGGGCACCAGGTCTTGGGCAGCCCTGTTCTGCCTTAGTGCTTTCAGACTCTGGCAGTGGGAAGACCCCCTTCCTTGGGCTCCCCCCTCGTCTCCCCTTAGAGGCCACAGGCCTGGTACTCAGTTGCCACGTCCCCCAGGGCCAGCTGCAGTCAGGTGGGCAGTCCCCCAACACATCCGCCCCTTACTTCATGTCTTGCGTGTGGCTAGTTTCAGGTCCTTCCTGGTTGCAGCCCGTCCAGAGCCCCTGTTCCCCTCTGCTATCTGCCAGCAGAGCCATCTGACAAGTGCTGAGGTCTCCCTCCACTCTCCCCCTGCCCTGGGATTCAGAGACTCCCCCACAAGGGATGTCACCAGGGTGCCTCTCCACTCGCAGCTCATGTCCCACCCAGGTTTCTAGCGGGGCCTTCCTGCTCAAGCCTGGCCTTCCCCAACATGCTTCCTTCCTCTCCCTGTCCCCTGCCCCCAGCACTGGCAGTTGTGGGCACCTGAGCATCAGGGGTCCCTTGAGTTGCACCGCAGGACCGTGCAGTAGGAATGGCATCCCCATTCTACAGACGTGGCCCGAGGCTCCGAGATGCCCAGTAGCTGATACGGGACACACACTTCAAGGAGGGGCTCTAGGCACAGACTCGGGTGCCTGGCTCCCTGCGTGTGGCACCCCACCCAGCCCTTGAAACTGCAGGACCTTGACCTTGGCCAGGTTTCTGGCCCTCTCAGTGTGACAGGCCCCTCACTGTAGATGGAGAGTGACAGTGCTCTTCTCTGGCAGGGCTGAGGAAGGACTGAGACCAGAGGATGCCATTGACACATTGAGACCTGAGCCTGGGGTGTGGCAGCCACCGTCACAGTGAGCAGGCCCTTGAGGGGGATGGCATGCACAGAGACAAGGACAGTCCCTCTCCTCCTCACTAGTGGGCAGTTGGCACCAGCAAGGCTGTGGGAGGTGCCCTGGAGGCCTCTGTCCTGCCCGCCAGGCCTGCAGCCCCGTGCTTGATGGGGAGTGAGCTGGTTCCCGCCCTGGAAGCCGTGAGCTTTGTGGGTGGGACTCCCCGGAGGACAGTCAGCAGCCTGGAGCTAGCTTCCTGAGTAAGGCCACTCAGAGTGGGCCTGGGAGCTCATGGGTTTAGGGAGCCAGAAATGGCCCTCTGGACAGGAAACAGCACAAACCAAGGGAAGGAAGGGACAGGGACCAAGCACGTAGAGTGCGCCAGCAATGCGGCCACCAGAGGCAAGACCTGTAGGAAGGATCAGGGCCTCTCGCATCTGCTGAGGGGGTCAGGCTTTGGGGAAGCCCCTGGAGGAACCGAGAGGGCCGGAGAGGCGAGCCCCGTCCGGTGCCTGGTCGCTGCTCAGCACAGCCTCAAAAAACAAATTTAATTAGGATGATTTTTTTAAAAAATTTGTCGTAAGACATTCATGACATAGAATTTGCTATTTTAACCATTTTAAGGACGCGATTCAATGGCGTTAAGTACATGAACAATGTCGTAGAACCATCATCTCTATTTCCAGATTTTTTTCATCATCCCAAACAGAAACTGTGTCCACTGAACTGTGTCCATTGTCCCCTCCTGCTTCTGCAGCCCCTGGTGACCCCAGCTCTGCTTTCTGTCTCTAGAATGCTCCTCCAATGCTACCTCATGGAAGCAGAATCACAATATTCGTCCTTTGCTGCCTGGCTATTGTGTATCTTATTGGCCATTTGTGTGATTTATCTGAAGAAATGTCTGTTCAAGACCTTTGCCCATTTTTTAATTGGATTGTTTGATTTTTTCTTTCTTTTTTCTTTTTTTTTTTTTGGTTGAGTGGTAGGAATTCTTTATATATTCTGGATAGTAATCCCTTGTTGGATATAAGATTTATAAACATTTTATCTTCTTTTCTGGGTCGTCTTTTCCCTCTCTGAATAATATCCTTTGATATATACAAAGGTTTCGAATTTTGGTAAAGCCCAATGTCTCAATTTCTTCCTCTGGTTTCCTGTGTCACCTCCAAGGAATCACCAACAATGTCTGTGTGTGACAATTCCCCACGTATCCTCTCCTGATGGATGTGTAGTTTAGCACTCAGGTTTAGGTCTTTGATCCATTTTGGGTTAAGTTTTGGATATGACAGAAGATAAGGCTCCAACTTCATTCTTCTGATGTGGCTCTCCAGTTTCCTTGTCCTGGTCATCCAGAGAGCAGCAGGGTCGAGGACGCCAGGGGCTAAGCAGATAGGCCACAGGGGAGGGGACTGCAGAGCAGCAGCTGTCATGTGCTCTTTCACTTTAAAGTCCCCCAGCCCAGGTAAGTAAACAGAGTCCTGTTGGAGCCTGGCCTCCCAGCCAGGTACCCCCAGGCACCATTTCCAGTGTTCTGGAAAATCATAGAAATACTGTTCTGCACGGCCGTCCACAGCTTCAGACGCTGTCTCTCTGCGGAGCTCTTGTAGCCAAGGTCCTGGAAGCCGATGTCAGCGGAGTGGCCTGGCTGAACAGTGAGGCGACCTCTTTGCCTCGATTTCCTTATTTGTGAAGTGGAGATTAAAATAATACCTACCTTTAGGAACAGTGTAGGGCTTGAATAAGGGGAAATGGGTGCAGAGTTTAGGACGGAGCCCAGCTCAGAGCGGACACTCCAGGAGTGTCTCTTCTTGATAAGATTTTGCTAGAACCCTCACTATGTCAGGCTAGCCAGAAACCTTGACGGGCTGTTATAATTGATTCAGATGCAAAGGACTAGGAAGTGAACATATTATTACTGAATCCACACTGTGCCCTTGCAAGCACAGGGACAGGAGGAATTGGGAAGGGAAGGCAGGTCCCCCAGATCCCTCATGCCCCACACCCCACGTCTCCCTCCCTGGCTTGCTGCATCCCCTGCCTGTGCACCATGGGCTGTGCGTTCCTTTCTCCCCTCCCCTCTTCCTTTGATTCAAAGCTTCAGACCTCGAGGTTCCCCAAGGGTGGGGATTGTGCTCATCTCTGCATGAGAATCGGGCTCAGGGAAAGTCAGGAGGTCCTGCAGCCCCTCAGGGCCCTGGCTTGCTCACCTGCCCTTAAGGAGGTGTCCACCATGGGCCAGACCTGCATTAGGATCCTCCACTCAAAACTCTTGGGAGACTTTCTACCCCCAATTTGCAGATGAAGATGAGGCTCAGAGTGGGCAGGAACCTCCCTGTGTCCTGCTGTGACACGAACCCAGATCTGCTTTGCCCTCTCCATGCCTCTGCCCCTTCAGAAGGATCGGCGGTGCAGTTCAGCACAGGGGCCACAGCGCCTTCCATCCACCCCCGAACAATGGCCACCTGTCCCTCCTCCAGACCCCAGCTCCCTCGTCCCTCCAGAGCCATACTCAGAAGCTGGCCAGCCCAGCCCAGGATGAGGAAGCCCACATGGGTGAAGAAGGAGGAGCTGACCAGACTTCTGCTTTCTAGACCACAGGAAGCTGACACGGAATGGCCTAGGGGTTGCTTGGCATCCGCGCCCAGGCCGGGGATGAGGCCTGATTAGAGAAACTCCATGGGACACACACACCTGACCCTTGCTTTACCCAAGTCCCACAGGACGCAGCCCTTTAAGAACTTAGCTTTATCCTACATCAAGTACATTCTCACTGCTTCAGATTCACTCCCTGAGAAGCACAACAGGTTGAAAAGAAATGGACTTTTCTCACATCCACTGTGGATAAAACTCTTCTTGGTGGAAGCCACACACAGTGCAATTTAAATAGAGACTGATATGGATTATTTTGGAATCTGAGAGAGCAGAAGTCAATGAAAGTATGTTAACCAGCTTTCCATCACTATAACAAAATACATGAGATAACTTATAAAGACAAAAGGTCTATTTTGGCTCACAGTTTTGGAGGTCTCAGTCCAGTACACCTCAGCACCTAAGGACCTCCTACTGGGTCCCACCTCCTGAAGGTTCCACCACTTTCCAGTAGCTCCCCCTGGGGACTAGGCCTTTAACACATGGGCCTGTGGGGGCCATTGACCACCTCAGCTATAGAACATACTTACTCTATGTGATGGGCAGAACACACGGAACCCACCTACTCCAAATCCCAGCCAGGTAACAGAAACGCTAGCCCAAAGCTTAGCCATAATCATCCTTTGGAAGTTTTGGATTCTTAATCATTACTAGGTATCACCGTGGGATTTCTTTGAAAGCAAATATTGAGTGAACTTTTCTGTCCTTCCCTTACCAACTTCAGAAAGTTGAGTAACACCTTGAAATGAACTTAGGTTAACTTCTCCTTTCTTGTCCACGGGAGAAAAAATCTTCCTTTTGTTCCAGGCTGCAAATGGTTCTTTAGCTTAGAAGGAACACATTTGAGAAAGAAAACACTGGATGTTGGTGAAAGAGACAAGTTTCTTCCAGGACAACCTGGAACTTCTGAAGCCTGAGAAATCCAGGAACTTAAGACTAATGCAGTTCAGCAGGTATACGTTGGGAGCCAGACACTGGGCAAAGTGAGGGAGAAAGGAGTTTTCCTGCCCTGGATTAGGGTACTGTCCAATGGTGGAAGCTTCCAGGAGTCTGCTTTTGTAAAAGTTATTAAAGCATGCTGGGTATGGTGGCATATTCCTGCAATCCCAGCTTCTTAGGAGGCTGAGGCAGAAGGATCACAAGTTTGAGGCCAGCCTCAGCAACTGAGAAACTGTTTCAGAAAAGGGAGGAGAGCTGGGATCTAGCTCAAGGGAAGAGCCTATCCAGGCTCAATCCCCAGTACTTCCCAAAAAAGTTATTAAAGCCTATATGACAGAGAAATTGACACGTAGCATCAGAATCTTCCAATGCTTTCCAATGTTTCACCCCACTCGCGGTCTTTGCTATATATGTGAAGTGGTCCCTGATTTGGAGAGGACTCCAGGATCTACTTTGGACAGAGGTTGACGGAGCTGGGGCAACTGGAACCGAAGAGAAGCTGTGTGGGGAAGGGCCAAGGGTGGGTGACAGCTGCAGGCAGGTGACTCTGCCTTCACTCTTACAGTCACCCTAACTCTCTGAGGATCACAACAGCACTCAGGTCCACGAGGCGCGTCTTGATGGGAAAGGCGCTGAATCAGACGGGGACGTGTGTCCAGGCCCCCGGCTGCATCCACAGCACAACCGTCTGGGAGGTGGAAATTCCCAGCCTCACCTTACAGATGAGGAGACTGAGGCAGCCAAAGGCCAGGTCATCTTCCCAAGGATGCCTCGTGGGGGCAGAGCCACGGGGTGCTGGGGAACATCCCTGGTCATCTCCTTGAGTCTGGCCCGCCTCCTTGCTGGGAAAGCTCACATTTCCCAGCCCCGCGTGAGGTGCAGACTAAGGAGAGCTGGGATGAGCATCCCACCCACACGGTGGCCTTCAGACTGGAGTCGCCCTGGGAACACAGCCCCTGGCCCAAGGCTGGGCTGGGTGCCCTGTTCTGCTTCGCCCTCTGTGTCCAGCCACTGCCTCTGGCCAAGGCGAGGCGTTGAAAGGAGGCCCTGTTCCTGAGCTCTGTTCCCACCACCTGCTGGCCTGTCTGTGGCTGGCGTTGAGTGTGGAGGGAGTGGCGGATGGATGTGTGAAGCAGACCCAGCCCCAGCCTGTCCTGCTCCGGATACTTCTCATTCCCTTCATCTCACCTTGCGCAGGATGCTAGATCCTCAGTCCCACCTGCCTTGCGACAGAATGTGACACAGATGTCGAGGACGCAGGCTTTTTTCCTGTCAGGGGCAACTCAGGTCAGGATGAGGGGAGAGATGCTTAGGGCCGGTGCTCTGGGCCTCCAGTTTGGTGGCAGTGGAGGGGGCAAGGGGCAGACAGGCCACAGGGCTGGAAATGGAATACCTGGGCTTAGTTCCAGTCCTTCTTCTGCCAGGCTGTGGGATCTAGGGGTCTCTGTGTCCTGCCTGTAGGGGAGGAGGTGGCCCAGCGTGGTCCCTGAGCTCTGGGGGCAGGGCTTACAGTTGGGGTGATGGGACAGTGAGGGAGGCTCTTTTTGCTTCTTAGGTGGTGGGCCCAGCCACCTAAGAGTCCTTTCCCTGTGAGGTGCCAGGGTCTTATCCAGCCACACAAGCTGGAGACAGAGCTTGGGTCTCAAGACAGGGACCACCCTGAAACATGGGGAGCTGGGGAAGGTCCTGACTCTCCAGGAGAGCAGCTAGTAGGGTGGGTGAGACCTTCCAGAGACCAGACCCACCCACCACAGCACTGGAAGGCGATCTCTGGGTCCATCCTTTGGGCTTCTTCTGGGGACCCTGGAGCTCAGTCGGCATGCATTCTTGAGAGTGAAATTGTTCCTGTGGCTGCACTGTGTCCCCCTGGACAGGGAGAAGCCTCTCTGGGTCCCTCCAAGGGCTCTGTACGTATGAGAGATGACATACTACCCCCTTGAGAACCATGGGTTTGGGCAGAACATGCAGGTTCACATCCCAGCCCAGCCCCTCCTCGCTCCATGATCTGGAGAAATCATCTAACAGTCCTCAGGTGTTCCACCTGTGAAATGGGGGTGAACCCTACTGACCTCATGAGGTCTGCAGCGGTCAAATAATATGATGTTACAAGGATGACATTGTTACTGTCATCAGCTCTGGCTGGAGAGAAACCCCCTCCCCACCCCCAGCCCAAGGCTTCTCCTTGGAAATTCAGGACCTGTACAGTTTGGGGCTGGGTGGTGCATTCTTTTACCTTAAAATGCCATGTGCTTTGCCAGATCTCCTTGGGTTTCTTTTCTGTTTTTTTGTTTTTGTTTTTTTTGGTACTCGGGATTGAACTCAGGGGCACTCGACCACTGAGCCACGTCCCCAGCCCTATTTTGTGTTTTATGTAGACACAGGGTCTCACTGAGTTGCTTAGCGCCTCGCCATTGCTGAGGCTGGCTTTGAACTCCTGTCTCCGCCTCCCTAAGTGCCTCCTTGGTTTTTGACACTGAGTTCACAAGCCTTTTCCGACTTTTTCAACCAGCATCAGCCGCCTACTCTCCCTGTGCCCCGTGTCCAGGAGGGGCACAGCACTGCTGCCCCTGGGACCCTATAACACTGGATAGTGCTTGTCACATCCCTGTCCCCTCCGCCAGGCCATGGCTCCTAAGGGGAACCTCAGAGTGACTAAATGAGACAGGGCACAGGGTGGGGGAGCACAGGAGGCAGGAATTCCAGGCACGATGAGCTGGGCACAGAGGCCAGGCCAGGACGGAGCAGGCCATGGGCACCACAGTAGGCTGAGGCCCTGAGGGCCCTCGCTCTAGCACTTCATTGGATACAAGGAAACCAGACTCATTTGGACAAGTTATAAGAAAATTGAAATTATAGGAGACTCAAAAATCAAAGAACTGTTTTACTTTTAAGTTCCACCAGTCACTTGGCCTTGGCTAACAAGCCGCTGTGATCGCCAGGGTCTGAGCCTCCCTGCTAGGGAATGCTTACAAGCGAGGGCTTCGCCAGGGCTGGGGCCGCCAGGTTCACCCAGAGCTGGTGTCAGGGTTGGGATTCTGATTACAAGGTGCCAGCCCTGCGCATGTGTGGCCGGGCACAGCCAGCCCAGGCCTTTCCCAGCGAGCACAATGCCCATGACCCAAGAGAGGTCCTGGATAGGAGGTTCCTCCCATTGGCTCACAAACACTCTTTAAAACCTTTCTACTTTGATATAATTACAGACTTAAGGAAAAGTCATAAGTAGAGTTGTAACAAACGCCACACGGTTGACATTTTTCCATATTCGCGTGCTTACCCTTGACCTTCCCTGGCCTCCCTCCAGGTGTATACTTGCGCATGTTGAGAAGTACGTACATACATGTGTCGATTCCTGTTTTTCTGAATAGCTTAAGACTAAGTTGCAAACATACTTTTGCAAAGTACTCAAAGGTGAAGTGGTGTCTGCCTTTCCGTACTTTGGCATGTAGGTTCTAACACAAGACACAGTCATATGCTTGAAATCCTAATGGTTGAGGACACCGGTCTCACGTGGTAGCCACTTCACCAGGGCCACCACGAAGACAGGATACCTGGGGCCAATCTGAGGCAGCTGAGAGGAGCGTCCTCTGGTTCCTCCTGACTCTCTTCCCTTCCTCCTTGGGCCTGTCTCCTGTCTGCCTGACCCAGTGCCACCAGGGCACCCACACCAGGAGGGCCCAGCGGAAGTGCTCCAGACCAAGGGTCAAAGCTTAGCTCTGCCTCCGACCACTAGTTCATTCCCTGACATGCCACTGACCTCCTCTGGCCTCAGTTTCTGGGGCTGTAGAATGGGATGTTTTATACAGGGCTGTAGGAGGCAATAGACATTGCAGTATGTGACAGACACAGGGACATGTCGGACACCCTAGGATCTTGGAAGCACAAAGCTCAGCTTCCGGGTCTCTGTGAGAACTCCGTGCTAGTCCCATTCCTTCCTTGACTCTGGGAAGCCCACTCCATCCTCTGGACCAGGAGGAAGCTGCTCCCCCATGTGGGAAGAACCCTGGGAACTTCTGTCTGAGGGAGGGGTGCCAGATGAGGGGCGGTGGCCTCTGCTGAGGTATCCTGGGAAGAACCCACAGAGCCATGAAGAAAGCTACAGGCCACCACAAGGGAACTTCTCAGGGAGTGTTTGCATTGCCTGAACACTTACTATGCACCAGGGTTGCTGGAGGCCCAGAAGGCCCTAGGATCTCCAGGAAGGAGTTGTGGGGAATAAAACAGAACCCAGGTCTCAGGCCAGTCACTCAGCTGCTGTTGACAAAGGGTGAGGTTCTCCTCTCAGAGCCTCAAGCTGCCCATCTGAAAAATGAGGCCACCCTGAGGGAATTTTGAGGGTGTTGAAATGAGCCCCTGAGAACTAGGGGAGGCGAGGACTCCAGGAGGAAGAGCAGGGACCTGCCTCATCTCTCTGTGTCCCTTGTAGAGCTGGGACAGTGGCAGATGTGTAGAAGGCTGCATAGCTTCCGACGGGCACATCCTCCCAGGTAGGACCTGGGTCCTCAGCCAAACTTCTAGAACCTCCCCTGGGAATGGGGCCCTGGGGCACCACCTCCCGCCCAGAAACACTTTATTAGAACTGCAGTGCCTCCTGGTGGCCAGTGTGGGCAACTGCAGCCTTGATCTTGGCGTGTGGGGACTTGGGTCCTAGACCCCTAATGCGGGGGCCAGGGAAGCAGCACTGGAGGGGAGCAACCAGGGTGGTGCTTCCCCCCAGCTCTGCTTCCTGCGGCCTGTGCCCCCTCTACAGCCCCTTCTCACCCCCTGCTGGCCGGGATTCATGCTGCACCGTTGAAGTGCGCAAACAGGCCAAGAGGTGTCCAAGGTCACCTCCAGTCCTTCATGTCCTCCCCTGTGGCTTGTGGTTTGGGTCCTTTCTCCCACTCCCATGCAGCGGGCACCCCACAAAGGCATGTGCTGCGGATGGAGGCCCTCCTGGGTCTGAAGCCCAGCCTTGGGGCCGAGGGTCCCTTGCCACCTTCAGCAGGGCATGCAGAGTCGGCCCCGAGCTACCCAGGGCAGAAGGGCCCCAGGGACAGTCTTCCCAGCCAGGCATGCACAGTCATTTGCCCTAATTCTCGGGGTGTGTCCCGAGTACCCGCTCACACCAGGCCCAGGCCCCAGCTGCGCATCAGCGCCGCCCACTCTGAGCTGCGCAGGTAGCGAGGGGCCAGGCCCCGGACCAGTGCCAGACAGCAGGGGATTAAAATGCAGTGTTTCAAGGTAAGCTCGGCCTTGGGGTCAGGGACGAAGCAGGGTGACCCTTGGCACAAGAGAGGAAATACAAAAACTATTAATAATAAATAAACATAGATTAAGATATGATCTCACTTTCACCCCAAACTGTAGCACACATTTTTAAAACACTGTAGTGACTGGTATTGGCCCTGAAGAGGGAGGTCACAGTGCGGGTGGCTGAGGACGTGGGCACGCTTCTGCAAGGTGGATGGGCCTGGAGATGGGCCTACGGCTCAGCTGGGGAGTCCTAGTTCTTGGAGCTCCTTCTCAGGTGATGCCATGACTGACTGGATTCGCCACAAGGACGTGCGTCACAGGCCTGTTCTGATCTCTCACAGTCAGTAGAGGACTCATTGGATAATAAAATAGTTTGTCCCTATGGTGGAATCCATGCAGCTGGAAAGGTGTACAGGACACAATGTTAGATTTAAAAGAACTTTCACAAAAAAGGTGTTCTGTATGTGGCGGGGGAGGGGGCAGATTTCTTTGCTTGGCTTGCCTTGTGTGAATATGTGTGTGTGGAGTGTTTTCCACGCAATCTTTGACATATTCTGATATTTTTTAAAAAAAGTGTTCACTGTTTGGAATTCCAGTTAACCAGAGCACCTTGTGTTGTCCCTGGCCGTCCTAATGAGGGCCCTGGAGCCAGTGGGAGTCCTTGCAGGGTCACGGCATGATCAGAAACTTGCAGACACCCTCTGGTTGTGCTTGAGCCTGCAGGTAGGGAAACCCCTCGTGCAATCTGGACTTGAATCTGAGCCCGGGAGCCACCAGTCCCCAGAGGCCTAGGAGATAGCTCATGCAGGGCCCTATTTGTGAGGACAGTGGCCATCCCTACCCCAAAAGGGGCCCTTTGCTGCAGCTGCCTTGGCCTTCCTCCACCCCACTCCGTCGGGTCATCACTTACTCCCAGGATCCCACCGCACAAGCCCAGCGCCAACCAGCACAGGCCTCAGCAGCAGGGATTCCAGGGGCTGCTTTAGGTCATGGCCTAACCTGTTCATGGGAGAACAAGTAGAAAATTAATTCAGACCAGACGAAAAGGTGTGTGTGGGGTGAGAGTTAACCCATATACTCATATTCCTATTTCTGGAAACTTCTAGTATTTTCTAAGGACAGCTACTCCACACCCTCCTCATTTTTTTTTTTTTTTTTTTGGTCAAAATGAGAGGTGCTTAATACAAGATGAGCATCTTTCCAGCACTGAAGTGCTGTTGTGTAAGATCAGTTCCATTCATTTGTTCATCTGATGTTCATGGAGCACCAACCACGTTCCAAGCACAATATGAGGATCAGACAGAAAGGAAAGCTAAGCAAATGTACCCAGATATATTCCCTGTCTTATGGGAAGGAGAGAGAATAAACAAAGGGAAAACAAACAAACCAAACCAAATAAACACACAATAGTTTGTATTAAATGCCAAGAGAAGAACAGTGTGCAGAATAAGGCATCAGAAAGGGTCTTCCATTTATGAGAATGTCCTCCTCTATTTAGCCAGTCCTATGCTGGAGATTTTAGCTAATTTCATTTTTTTTATATACTAAAACAATCTCGTGATGAACTTTTCCTAGTTAATCCTTTAGGTCCATAATTAGTTATTTCTTTAGGATAAATTCCCAAAAGTGCGATTTCTGGATGAAAGCATATAAACATTTTATTTAGTTTTTCCTTCATATATTTGAACATAATTTTTGTACTTTTAGTTACATTTTTTAAGTTGTAAAATATCATGTTGATAGATTCAGGTGCTCACCAGCACAATCGAGATACAGAATACCACAGGTTCAGGACAGCTCCACCACCCCAGGGTGACCCCTGGTGAGACAAACCCTGGTCTTACTCCTGACCCTTGGCCATCCTTGATCTGCTTTCTGTACTTATAATTGTGCTTTTACCAGAATGTTATATAACCAAGTGGAGTCATACATTATGTAAACTTTGAAACTGGGTCTTTACAAACCAAAATGCTGCTTCTGAGCTTCATCTGTGTCTTCATGTCAATAGTTGGTTCCTTTTCTTTTTTTAAGATTTTTAAAAGATGGACACAATATCTTTATTTATTTATTTTTATGTGGTGCTGAGGACCAAACCCAGTGCCTCACATGTGTGAGGCAAGCACTCTGCCACTGAGCCACAACCCAGCCCAGTTCCTTTTCTTGCTGAGTAGTATTCTACCACATGGATGTTCCACAGCCTGCTTATCCATTCGCCTGCTTAAGGACACTTGTGTATTAGTCAGCTTTCTGTTAATGTAACAAAATGCCTGAGATTATCTACTTAAAAAGAGGAAAAGATAATTTTGGCTCACAGTTTTAAAGATTTCAGTCTCTGATCTCTGAGCAGTTGGTTCTGTTGCCTTGGGCCTGTTGTGAGGCTGCTCATCCTGGCAGGAGCCTGAAGTAGAAGAACTTGCTCACTTCATGGCAGCTGGAAAGTAAAAAGAGAGAGGAGACTAGCATTCCACAATCCCATTCAAGGGCATGACACCAGTGACCTATGACCTCCACTATCCCCCACCTCTTAAAGGTTCTACCACTTTCCAATGCAAATTAAAACTACATTAAGATTTCATCTCGCACCAGTCAGAATGGCACTCATCAAGAACACAATAATAAATGCTGGAGAGGATGTGGAGAAAAAGGAACACTTGTACACTGCTGGTGGGATGGTAAATTAGTACAACCACTGTGGAAATCAGTATGGAGTTTCCTCAAAAGACTAGGCATGGAACCACCATATAACCCAGCTAAACCACTCCTTGGCATTTATCCTCAAGAATTGAAGTCACCGTGTTACAGTGATACATGCACACCTGTGTTTATAGTAGCACAACTCACAATCGCCAAACTATGGAACCACCTAGGTGTCCATCCACAGAGGAATGGTAACGACAACATGGTATAGATACACAGTGGTGTTTTACTCAACCAGAAAGAAGAATAAAATTGTTTCATTTGCAGGAAAATGGATGAAACTTGAGACCATTATGTTAAACGAAATAAGCCAAACTCAGAAAGTCAAGGGTCATATGTATTCTCTCGTGTGGAAGCTAGAAAGGAAGAAGATAGGTGGGGGGGATCTGATGAAAATGGAGGGGGGATCAGTGGAGCAGAGGAAAGAGACAAGGAGGAAGGAGGAGAGGGAAAGGGGAGATGCTGGGGAATGACATTGGCCAAATTACATTGTTACACTGTGTGCATGTACAGATACGTAACAACAGATCCCACCATTATGTGCAACTATAATGCACCAATAAAAATATGGAAATTAAAAAAAAAAGGTTCTACCACTTTCCAAAAGTAACAAGCTGAGGCCCAAACTTTGAACACATGGGCCTTTGGGGGCCATTCCAGACCCGAACTCTAGCACTCGTGCTGTTTCCAGTTTGGGGTGGCCATGAACAAAGCTGATATGAACAGTGGCACTCGGTCTTCATTACTTTAGGACAGAGGTCTAGGAGTGGGATTGTTGGATTGTGAGCTAAGTGTCAGTTACATTCTGCACTGTCTTCCCCACTGTGGTGTCTGAGCATTCCAGGTGCTCCACACCCCCACTCTAATTTAGCTGCATCGGTTTTCTTATTTCCATGGTCAAGGGCTGCAGTGAAGTCTCACTGTGGTTTCGATTGGCATTTTCACAGTACATGATGATGTTGACTTGCTTGCCACCTGTATATCTTCTTTGCTGATTCAAATACTTTGCCCGCCTTTATTTATTATGCTAAAAAACATACCTCCTAATTAAACTCCACACTTTATTTTGATTTCACTCGTTTCCCCTGATGTCCTTGCGCTGGAACACCTCATTCCATTTGCTCCTTGTATTCCCTCGGCCTCCTCTGGTCTGTGACTTTCCTTGTTTAGAGAAGTGCTTTAGGGCTTTGATGAGTGTGTGTTGGTGACAGGGTGTGGTGCCGCCTGTTGAGTGGCTGGCCTGAGTATGGCGCTTCTACCCGGCACTCTGCAGACTCCCTTGTGCACAGACGTGTTCCCTGAGTGCTAGCTGAGATGTCCTCTGGTTCCTGCTGCCCCTCGGGCATTCTTTACTGAGACTGGAGCTAAAATAGGGGTGCCAGTACCAAAATAAATAAATAAAATAGGGGCGTCCACATGGAGCTCTGGACGGAGCCCAGTGGCAGAAGAGAAGGGGCGGGGACATGACCAATGGCTAACCTTTAACCTCTGCCCCACCCCCACACGACTGTTCGGACAGCAGTGGGTTTGGCCAGTGCCCTTTAAATAGCACAAAGCGGCCTCCTCGGCCTGTTTTGTTTACGGAGATGACATCGGTGCTGTGCACTCTGCCACGGGGCGTGTGGGGCCCGGCTCACCCCAGAACAGAGCCATGGAGCGGCATGACCCCCACAAAGCAGATGTTAGGAGGAAAAATAGATGTAATCAAAACCATAGGGGATAAAATTACTCAGACCTCGTAGCCCTGCGCTCCTGGGCACGGCCTGTGTGCAGCCGCACACGCCACGCCCACCTGCTCTGCTTGTGAGGGGGCGGGCTGCCCGTAGCCACGCCCACGCACAGCTGCGCATGCCCACAGGCGCCCACAGCCCACTTTTGAGCCCAGGCTTGACCACCACGGCCTGGCGCACGCTCCACAGATCTGTCTGCGCGCCCACCCCAAAGGCAGCCTGGCGCTCACGCCCTGGGGTACAGATCCACGGAAAATGCGCACAACAGGCCCCCAGCACCCCACCCCTAAAATGGCTTTAGAAAATGCACTTTTTCAAAAAAAAAAAAAAAGGATTTCCTGAATTGAATGATGTTGAGTGGACCAAGACAAGCAAGTGGGGGGCTAAGGGAAGGGAGAAGCTCTTCCATCAGGCTGAAACCCACCAGGCTGTGCTGCATGGAAACAGGGGCGCTCCAGGAAAGGTGTGGGGCTAGGTGTGTCCCCAGAGGAGCCGTGCAGAGGAGGAAGGCCCGGCCTATGGCTCCTGATGAACTGTGAGAGCTTGGACGGAGTGTTCCCGCCTCATCAGAAGGGGTCCGCGGAGTTAATAGTGGCCTTTTGTTGTTTGAAAAAGCTCTATCAGGAAGCCAGCCCTGGTGCAGCCCTCCCGGTAGGCGTTGCTCTTGATGTCGCCCACCCATGCGCCCTTACTTGATTCCTCTCAGCAATCAGGGGCTCACTTTGGGACTAACATGGGGAAGCTGCAGATTAGGGTTACACTGATCTGGTCTCACCACCTTGGCCCTGAGAGGAGCCCCACTCGGCAGCTCCCAGAGCAGGGAGCGGTCAGCCAGTCCAAGGTCCCAAAAGGCAGCCCTGTGATGGTGTCCTGGACCCAGTCCGGGCTCTGGTGCTGCTCAGCCTGTCCAATGCTGGGCCTGGGCCCTGGAGAAGGCTCCCTGGCAGCCAGGCAAGCAGAGTGCCCTGGGTGCTTTCCTCCACTGTGGGGTGGTGCCTCTCCTGGGACTCCTCACACACACACACACACACACACACACACTCGCTCTCTTCTTTTTTTTTTTTGGGTACCTGGGATTCAACCCAGGGACACTCTACCACTGAGCCATATCCCCAGCCCTTTTTTATATTTTATTTAGAGACAGGGTCTTGCTGAGATGCTTAGGGCCTTACTAAGTTGCTGAGGCTGGCTTTGAACCTGCGCTCCTCCTGACTCAGCCTCCTGAGCCTCTGGGATTACAGGTGTGCGCCATCACACCTGGCTGGAACTCCGACTCCTGCTTCTCTTTCCTCCCTGGACCTTCTCCTTTCCTATGCACATCTCTCAAGGTCTGACCTGGTCCTCCTCCTTCCCGCTCTCCCTCAGACATCTGCCTCAGTCTGTCAACCCTGGATGGTGGCATTTGTTTCTGCATGTCTCTTTTTTAATGTATCTGGTCTGCTTTATTCTCTCCATGTAGCAGGATGAACTGGTTCCCTCATTTGCCCAGCTAACACTTTCTGCGCGTGTTCTGTAGGAGACCAGCACACAGTAGGTGCGCAAAGACAGCTGGGAAGTGCAAGAGACCAGTAATATTTGCTTGTTAGAAATGGTTCATTTATTCTTCTGCAGCCTCTCACTGCAACTCTGCTGCTGTGCCACGCCACGCCACGGCCCTGGGCAGAGAGGGGACAAATGACAAGAGGACCGTGTCCTTAAGGAACTGATATGCTGTAGGCAGAGCTGGATAGTAAGGCTGGGTTACACACTTGTCAGCAGACACAGGCAGTCACTGGAGAGGTGCGCCCCAGGAGGACTTCCTGGAGGAGGAGGAGCTGGTGCGTCATTGGTTCTTGGAGTTAAACTGGAAAAGAGGGATGTTCCAGGCAGGGGGTATGGGGGGGCCAAGAGGCCATTGGTCTCTGGTCAGGAATGACTGGGCCTGAGTGGCAGGATCTCTGTTCTCAGTGGCCATCCTAAGGGCAGTGAGGTGGCTGGATTCTGAGCAGCACCAGGGCTCAGGCCCAGGCTGGTTGTCCAGCCAGACCCTCCCGATCATGTCATTGAGAGCAATCCTGTGGGGCTTCCTGTGGGGCCCGGCCTGCTACCCACCTCATCCTCATCATGCTCCTGTCTCAGATGGCCTTCATGAGCTCAGAGCCACATGAAAAAGAGCTGTGGGAACCACATCATTGAGCCAGGAGGATGGCAGCCTGCGGGAGGGGCAGCTGTATCCACATGGCTGTTTGGGGAAGGATCTAGACCAGAAGCAACGAGCCAGAACTGCGGGACACGGAGATGGGCTAGGTCTGAGGTCATATGGTCACCTGTCCTGGGGTCACACAGCCCCCTGTCACCCGAGGCTGAACGATAGCACCTGTGGAATTGCTGCAGGTGGCGGAGGCTGAGGGAGAAGTCCGAAGCCTGGGATCTGAGGCGCCAGCCTCTGGGAGGGCTGTGGCTTGTCATCTGAGCAGTTGGTGGGGGGCAGCAGAATTTGGGGGAATTCTTCTTAATTGTCTAAACTAGAGACTCAGTCTCAGAATTTAAAGCAAGAGGACTAATACTCCAGAAGCCCCGCCAGGCGCGGTGGCACACGCCTGTAATCGCAGCACTTAGGGAGGCTGAAACAGGAGAATCGCGAGTTCAAAGCCAGCCTCAGCAACGGCAAGGTGCTAAGCAACTCAGTGAGACCCTGTCTCTACATAAAACACAAAATAGGGCTGGGGATGTGGCTCAGTGGTCGAGTACCCCTGAGTTCAATCCCCCATACCAAAAGAAAAAAAAAAAGAAGCAGCCCCAATTTAGAAGGATTTCTTCCATCTCCTCAAGGAGCCAGAAACCTCACCCTCCCAGAATTCTTGCCATCCCAACACCGATGACCTGCCCTCCCCCACCCTCCTCTTCCCCTCCACGGGGAACAAGACAGGAGGGCCACCCCACGGGCTGTGGCATGCCAGCCTCCCCTGCTGGTTCTCTTCTCTCCCCATGGGGCCGGCCCGCCCTGATGTGAAGATGAGACTCCCAGAGGTGAAGCACACCCTCTGAAGTCACAGGCAGGCTGGGTAGAGCCAAGACCCAGCGAGGTGTCCCAGCTTTTGGGCTGAAGGGCTCTGCACCCTGTGCCATGGCCCATCCCCCCCCCCACCTGGTCTCAGCGGGGGTGGGCCGCACTGGATCCTCCTTCCTCACCCTGGAAAGCTGGGCTTCCTGCTTCCACTGCTTCTGCATCAAGAGCCAGCTCCCTGCGGGGGGCTTCTCAGGGCTGCACCCCGTTCCCTCATCCCACAGGATGACCAGCGCAGGACCCTGGATCACACGAGGCCCTGGATTCCTTCTCCTCTCCCTGTCTCCTTAGGAATGGGCCCCACAGGGTAGAGAATAGGCCACCTGAGCTGAGAGGCAGATGCAGATGACATGGGCAGGTTCCATCTTCTCTCAAGCCTTGGTTTCCCCTCAGGTAAAACCGTGGATTGGGGTTGGTCCCACCAGCCCTGGTTTCTATGAGATGGAGCTGCCCTGGCCTGGCCCAGGCCCCCACTGTGTGGGGTGGTGCCATCCCAGGTTGGATCCAGAGAAGACTGTGAGGGTCCCTGGGGTTACAGGCTGGGGCCAGGGAGCAGCGTGAGGGCCGGAGAGACAGGAGCCACCTCCCCGGGTCTGGCCCTAGGAAGTTGCACAACGGAGATGTTTACTTTTGGTGAAGCTGGGTGGGATTTCTTTCCTTAAAAAAACCCCAAAACATAAAACTTATTTGTCTGCCAAGAAGATAAATATCTTTGCTGAAAGCTCTCGGCCCAGCTGCCAGCCGCAGTTTGCATAATGCTGTCCCTGACACCGTGGCCGTCTGCGTGTGCCTGGGCTCACATGGGTGTCATGTGTGATGCTCTGGGCCGTCACCATCCCTGTGGCATCTGTGTGGGGACCAGGCGTGGCCTCCCGAAGCTGTCCTCAGGCCTGCTCTGGGCGCTCACCTCTGCCCCCTCTCCTCAGTGCCTTGGAGACAGTGGAGGGCAGAGGCAAGATGTCCTTCTCTGCTGCCCCATTGCACCCTGAGCCAGGGCTGAGAGGGAGTGACACTTCAGCCTCTGGATGGGGATGGGGTCAGAGACCTGGGCTCGAGGACACACCCCGACCTTTGATGCCCACTGCACGGACTTATTTCCAGAAGAACCCGAAGGTCAATGGGGTGACGCTCATTCCCACCACATGTCCTTGTGCTGATCCTCTGGCCAGGTGCGTGTGGAAAGTTTCAAATGCTCCCACATGTCTTATCAACTGTGCACACTGTCGCACTCAGCTGGGCTCCTTTGCCGCAAGTCACAGGCAGGGGACTGTGGCTAGAGAAGGCGTCTCACCCACATGGCCAGACGCCCCGTCTCTGCCTCCCCAGGCATTCGCACAGGCTCCCGTGCCCTGGGGCCTTCTCCTCCAAGGACTTCTCCAGGGCCGAATCCTGTGGTGCTGACTGGGACGGTGGGCTTATAAGGCCAGACCAGAAACGGGAACCAATAATGGCGAAAGCCTGCAGGCCAGCCCTGCCCTGAGCACCTCTCCCGTTCTCACAGACATGGTGGGGAAGACCTGATGGGTCTCTTCACCCTCATTCACAGAGGGGGAGGCTGAGGCATGGAGGTTGAATCAGCAGTCGGGAGCACAGAGCCGGGGTCGCAGGTGTGGGATTCGAACCCTGGCCCCAGGGCCCACACCCTGCACCCTGCTGCATGGCAAGTGTCCCCCGAGGATGTGCCCAGGCTGTCTGGCTGTGGACTGCTGCTGTCTGCCCCCCACTCCCACCCTGGCCCCCATCTCCTCATCCTTGACCTGCAGGCCTTGACTCAGCCCCTCACAGCCCTGACCTTCTGGGGATTGGCCACAGGAGACCTCTCTGTCAGCAGGCAGAGGCTACAAGCTGCGTCCAGTCCCCGGGGCCCAGATGTTGGCCTGTGGTAGAGGGAGCTGGACAGCCTCAGTCAACAGTGGGCAGGACACGGTTTGGGAAAGGAAATGAGGCCCAGGCCTCAATTATGCCCACTCCCAAGAAGAAAGACCCCTGTGGGCAGGAGGTGAGGCCAGGGCTGAGGGCGGGGTGGTAGGCAAGGGCATTCGACGACTCAGCCCTGGAATCTGGGGACAGAGGCTTCATAACATCTTTGAACCTCAAATTAGACCAGACTGTGTCAGTGATGGCCTCTGCTGGTGCCCCCAAAGCCCAGTGGGGCTGCATGGCTGCTGAGTTCTCCACTCTACCTGGGGAGGCCAGGGCACCAGCCAGCATCCTCTACGCCCAGAGATGGTCCAGCCCGGGGAGTCCCTTTGGAGGAAGGGGTGGGGATTCAAGTCACACAGGTCATATTGGCCAACTCAGAGCCAGGTGACATTGGTGCTCGAAAGGGCCCATTCTGAGATGATGCCAAAGAGGCACAGAGAAGGGAGTAGGCTTGCTAAGGTCACACAGCACGTCCATGATGAGCTGAGGTTAGAACGCACATCCCCTCTGAGAGGGCAGCAGCCTGGCTCAGCCACTGGTGCCTGACCTCGTTTCCTCTCCCCCCAGCCAAAGAGAGCTCCCTGGGAGAGCCAGAGTTGCCACCCGACTCTGACACCGTGGGCATGGACAGCAGCTACCTCAGTGTGAAGGAGGCTGGGGTGAAGGGGCCCCAGGACCGGGCCAGCGCCGACCTCCCCAGCCCCCTGGAGAAGGCGGACTCCGAGAGCAACAAGGGCAAGAAGCGGCGGAACCGCACCACCTTCACCAGCTACCAGCTGGAGGAGCTGGAGAAGGTCTTCCAGAAGACCCACTACCCCGACGTGTACGCGCGGGAGCAGCTGGCCATGAGGACGGACCTCACCGAGGCTCGCGTGCAGGTCGGTGAGGGCCCCGGGCGGGCCGCGAGCAGGGGCTGGGGCTGGGGCTCCCGCCACCGGGTACCCAGCCACGTCAACACAGGCCCCTCTACTGTGCAAGGGGCAAAAGAAGCAGGGCCCCAGTGGAGGGGTAGGAGCCTGCCGCCCGAGAGCCCAGGGCCTTACGAGAAGGAGCGGTGACCACCTCTGCTCTGGAAGGCCTGGGAAGTGGGCCAAACACAAAGTGTCCACGGCAGCAGAAGTAGAGAACCGCCCAGGGCTTCCCCATCCCGGGATGGCCGCCTCCTCCTGCATCCCACACGTCCCAACTCAACACACCTCTCTGAGGAGCCTCCCTGGCCATCATGGCTAACACAGAAGGACCTGCCCTGCCCAGCCACCAACTACTTCACCCGGCCCACACAACAACACAACACAAGCCCACACAGCTCACCCACACAGCTCACACCAACACAACCACACAACCCAACACAGCACAGCCCAGGCCAACGCAGCCTGGCACAACACAACCAACCAGGCTGCCTCTCCACACTGGTCACTTGGTCTTGATAGAACTGATGACCGGCTTAAATGACTTTGTCTCCTCCCACTCGAACCCAAATTCCTTAATTGGTCATCTTGTGTCCCCCCCCAACTGGGGAAAGTTGAACTCAGAGTAATAAGGGCAAGAAATAGACCTCTGCGGAGCAATCGACCTCTGTCCAAGAGATGTGTCCGCCTTCCTGTGTGAAACTGTAGCAAGACAGAAGTAAGAGTAAGGCGCTCTCAATAGCCTGGACACAGGTGGCAAAAACCACAGGCCAAACTTCAAGCTTTGGTGTAACACAAAACAAATCTTACACGTAGACTATTTTCCCAGTCCAGAGCATGTTAGAAAAGGCAGATGCAGCCTGGTGTGGTGGTGAACGCCTAGAATCCCAGCAATTTGGGAGGCTGAGGCAAGAGGATCACAAGTTCAAGGCCAGCCTCAGTGATTTAGTGAGACTTGAAGCAGCTAAGCAAGGCCCTGTCTCAAAACAAAAAATAAATACATAAATAATAAAAATAAAAAGGGCTGGGATGTGGCTCAGTGGTAGAGTGCTCCTGAGTTCATTCCCCAGCACCCCCCTCTCTGTGGCAGACAGAATTGTCACATTTTTCAGAGGGGCCAGAAAAATCAGCAGCCTGAGAGCAAAGAGGAGGGGTTTTTTTTGTTTCTTTGGTACTGGGGATTGAACTCAGGGGCACTCGACCACTGAGCCACATCCCCAGCCCTATTTTGTGTTTTACGTAGAGACAGGGTCTCACTGAGTTGCTTAGCGCCTTGCCGTTGCTGAGGCTGGCTTTGAACTCGCGATTCTCCCGTCTCAGCCTCCCTAAGTGCTGGGGTTACAGGTGTGTGTTACCGCTTCTGGCGGATTTTTTGTTTTTTTTAATCAGCACAGCACGGTGCCGTGTAGCAGTGTGGACCACGGGGATCCCTGTGTCCCTTGTCAGGCCCCAGGTGCTGTGCTAGCCACTGAAGATTCACTGGAGAATCCTCAGCAGGGTGGCTCGAAGGCACCGTGAAACCTCTGTGCAGCGACCCTGTGCTGCAGGATAAGGCCAAGGAAGGCATTTGTAATTTAGCCCAGACACTTTTCCATCCAAAATGCCCAATGTAAAAAAGAAACAGCAGGTACCAATAAACCTGCGGCTATCTAAGCTGCAGCTCCTCAGAGTGACTCTGGAGTCACGCGGTTCAGCCTACATGAAGGGGGTGGGCGGCGGCCTGGGCTTTACCGCCATCTTCGAGGCCCTTACCTGCCTGACTCTGGCAGGAGCCCCAGAATCCAGCCTCAGCTCCATCTGATGGACTGGGGGAGCTGAGGGAGGAGGTGGAGAGGAGGCCCTGTCAGGAGACCCCCGAAGGTGCTGTGGTGTGAGATCAGCAGGTTCACCTGTTCAGCACGCATGTGCCTGCATGTGCGTGTGTGTGCATGTGCGTGCGTGTGTGCGTGCGTGTTGCACCCAGGCTCCCTAAGGAAGGAATGAGAGTGCCAGAGCAGAATTCACTGAGGATTAAAAGAAGGGCACTGCATTCCCCAGCAAGCACAGAGACGACCCTGGGGCGCACAGCATGTTTTCGTCACCGCCGTACAGTTCAGATGGAATATTCTTTCTGCACACACGTACATATGTACGCTTCCTTCCAGAACAGAGTCGAACAGTTCACAGTTAAAGATTTCTTACTTTAAGATCAAGAACTGTGTCGGGAACCAGGGAGGTGATTATCCCAGCTAAGGCTCATAGTGACTTCAGCTGTGAGCTTCCTGGCAGCCAAAGCAGAAAGAGAAACCCTGATGTTGCCTGGCTCACCCTCTAGTGGGAAGATGATGGGACCCGGAGTGGTGGTTCGAGAGAGGATCACTTGGCCTTCTGACTTGATAGAGAAGGGACAAAGATGCAGAGGCAGAAGCGACTGATGGAAGGGAACAGCTACCCAGTGGCAGTGCTGAGCCTGGAACCCCAGACCCCGTGTTCCAGTCCGGGGCTCCTTGACTTGACTTCGCTGTACCAGGACACATGCCAGATTGTTCCGAGGCTTTTCTCTGAGCACAGGCGGCAGGCTGGGTGGGATCGTCATGTGCGTCAGAACTCTGGGCTGAGCTCTGAGCCTGGCAGGGCCCGGGGCTGTGGGGCTGTGCAGGAACACCAGGCCTGCCTCTGCCCTACTCAGCTGGTGGTGAGCCAGGTGCCTGGCATGGAGTGGTGGTGGGACAGGGAGGGGCCACCAGAGTCCCAAGATGGACTTTTCCTGGGAAGAAGCCTGGGGCCTGGCCCTGCTCCAGGGGGCTGGAGGGCCTCTCTTTGCTGTCTGGGATTCCATCTCCGCAGCTGGTGTCTGAAGACAATAAGACAGAGGCCTCCCCGCCCTGGGCCACCCCGCCCTGGCCCCAGATGGGCTGCGGTTACGAGGCCTCCGCCAAGACAGTTGGTTCCCTGCACAGCCTGGGCCTTGGGAGAGGCCCGTGCTGAGTGGGCCCAGGCCCGGGTGGGCCGGGAGCGGGGTGGTCCTGGGGCGCGATGCTCAGGATGGGAGAGTGGCTGGGAGCGCGGTGAGCTCTCCTCCTCCCTGGGGTTGCTCGGTGGAGACAGGCCTGTGGTGGCAGAGCCCCGAGGCCCAGAGGCACAGCTGCGGGTCGACACCAGGGACATGAGCACAGAGGCCCCGATGCCCGGCCACCTCCCAAGCATGGTAGGATGATGAAGACAGCCATGCTAACTTAGCACTAGTCGTGGTCTAACTTAGCGGTAGCCTTGGTCTAACCTCATCTGAAAGTAAGACAGGGGTCAAAGGAACACTGCAGAAGGAGAGGGCAGCCTGCTCCCCTGGCCCCGCTCCCAGACACCGCCCACCTCCCACCATCCCTGTCTTTAGTGCTCAAGGAAACCCCTCAGCCTCAGCCTCGCCTGCCGGCTCTCTGCCCTCCCCCTCGCCTGCCTGTCCCAGGTAACCCACCCCACACCCCACACTCTGGGTTGATTGTAGACCCCTTTGCCCGACACCAGACACCCTCTCCCCTCCCACCTGTGGTTCCTCCATTCCAGGGCCTGCGGTGACACCTCCCACCCCCACATTCCCAAGGCCAAGGGGACCTGGAGCCCAGAGACACCAAGGAGAAGCAGCGCCATAAACGCTCCTGCCTGTGCCCCACCCCCATAAAAGAAAGAGCCATATATCTTGATGCTCTAGAGGGTCCCCTCCCCCAGCTCTCCCCAGAAAACCCTGGGAGGCTGAGGAAGAAGCGGAGAGGCTGAGCTCAGCCTGCAGGAAATTAAACACGAAATGAAAACAAGCTCCTCTGATTCACTCTCCCATCCTGCCCCAGCCCCCACCCCAGGCCACTGATAAAGGGGATCCCGTTTCAGCATCGCTGAGAAGAGACCTTGCGTGCCCCTGGCTCCCAGTGGGCGGCCTGGGCCTGGACCCAGGGCTCTTGGAGGAAGAGGGGCCCCCCGGAGGCTCCAGGGCAGGGCCTGAGACCCTAAGCCCAGGAGAGGGCTGGTCTTCAGGGCGGTCACAGGAAGGGTGCGTGTGTGTGTGCATGTGTGCGTGTGTCAGGGGAGCACACACGTAGATGGGGAATCAGGAAGGGGCCATGCTCTGGAGCAGGACGGGAGAAGCGCCATCTCGTGCGCCCCATCCCGCCCCCACTTACCCAAGGCACACATCCCTCTCTTTTTTGACCTCCTTCCACTACCAGGAGGTGGTAAGAAAGTTCAGGAAGTCTAAGTGAACACATGTGAGTACTCTGACCTCTGGCTGCAGGCTGCTGTGGGCCCTGGCCCTCAGAGGCACAGTCCTAGCTGCCCCGAGGCGGGTCCTGCTGGACAGACGAAGGAGCTGAGGCCGTTGGCCACGCGGGCTCTGCTGTTTGCCACCACACTAGAAGCCTGGGCAGCCAGGCAGCCTCCATGGGGAGCTCTTCAGCGGTTCAGGGGCCCCAGCAGAGGGGCTCAAGAGGCAGCTCCCCTGTCTCTAGTACCATAGCAGCATCTGTCCCAGTGGGTGGGGAAAGCGTCCACCTGGTCCCTCATGAAAGCCAGCTTTTTCGGAGGCAAGGGCTAGAAGGCCCTGACAAGGCCGTGTTCCCTGTCGCAGCTGGCAGTATGCTACTGGGGCACGCCCTCTTACATCTGAGTCTGCCAAGTGCCCATTGGCAGGAGGACATCAAGCTGGCAGAGAGCTCCCTTGGGGGAGCGCCCAGGTCTGTGTTTGACCAAGCTTGAAGCCACACCTGGCCAGAACCCAATTCCTCCTCACCCTCTCCCACCCGCTCTGCCTCCACTCCCTCCGTCACAGGTCAAGGCCGGAGGTAGCCAGCCCCAAGGTGAGCCCTTGGCCAGGAGCTCTGAGAAAGTGCCCAGCCTGCCAAAAATGCTCCTGTCACAGAAAAGGACCCAGCACCCACTCCCACCACCAGGACACATACACCTGGCCAGGGGCCTCTCCTCCCAGCCAGGTGTACCGTCAGGCCAACAGCCCACCCGCCCATGCTCAGCAACAGGTGGCCCGCTCCTCCTCAGCATCAGGCCGCTCTGTACAGATTTTGTAGTGGTCACTGTGTACAGCATGGAGGACAAAGCCCTCCCTTGACATTCGAGGCCCAACAATCTGACTCCAGCTCCGTGTCTCCTCTCCCCCTTGTCCCCGAGGCTGGCCTCCTCAGGCCTCCTGGACATGCCTCGCTGTCCTCAGCTCAGGCCAGGGCCTCCCTCCTTCCAGACCCAGAGCTGTCTTCCAGAAGCCTCCCTGACAGCTTCTAGTGCCCCGCCAGACCCTCGGTACCCACAGGGCCTCACCTGTAGTAATGGGCAGCTTGTGAGCTGGGAGGCATTGTTTCCAGCAGGAAGGCTGCAGAGAGATCGCAGGGAGGCAGGAGCTGGATCTGAGCCAGCGGGCCCTCGTGAGCCAGGAGCTTTGTGGAAAGCTTCGCCAAACTCTGCTTGTCTAGAAGGGATTTCTGGAGGGGCGTGTGAGGCTGTTAGCAGCTTCTCCCAGGGAGTCTGGCCCACAGCAGAGTGGGCTGCACCCTTGCTGGGGTTGGGTAGGTGACTGCTAAGGAGATGACAGGGACTTGTTTCATGTGTGTGACATTGGCCTGCTCTGGATCCTGAGACTTGGACAAATGGAGTTCCTGGCTCAGCGTGGATGATTCTAGATCACGAGCTCTTGAGGATGAAGACGGAGTCACATTTATCTGTGGTTCCATGACCCCAACACATGTCCTGCGACAGCTGAGGCCTCGGGGAACACTGCCTTAGGACAAGGGCTCCAGGTGGGCCTGACCCCTGTGGCACTGTCCTCTTGTAGGTCTGGTTCCAGAACCGCAGGGCCAAGTGGAGGAAGAGGGAGCGCTTCGGGCAGATGCAGCAAGTCCGGACCCACTTCTCCACGGCCTACGAGCTGCCGCTCCTCACCCGGGCTGAGAACTACGCGCAGGTGAGGCCAACACCCCGGCCCTGGCGCAGATAGTGGGCCCCTGGGAAGACGCTTGGGTCCCCTGAGGTGGCACTCCCGGCTCTAGCTTGCCCTCAGTCCCCTCCTGGGTGTGTGCTGATTTATACTCAATGGGGGAAGCCCAGAGCTGCTTCTGCCCGATGTCGTCACTGGCCCAAGCATGGCTGGCTTCGGGGAAGGGGAGTGGGAGTGTGAGAGCAGCTTCCTCCTCCGCTTCCTTGGCCACTCTTTCCGTGGGAAGGCCAGGGGCCTCCAGGCCTCAGCTGTCCTCAGAGTGGACCTAGGAAAGGGCCTTCTAAAATCTGGAGGGTTCGTGGCCGGGCTGGAATGCACATGGAACTCTGAGCCCCAGGACTGAGGTCCCCACCAGGCCCACGTCCTGGCCGTTTCACGCAGGTCCCCAGCTCTCCAAGCCTATTTCTCTCCTGTAAATTGGGCAAGATTAAAGTATCTGCCTCAACCTCCTTGCAGGGCTTTCGGGAGGTCAAACCTAGATAGCACAAGGGCACCTTGTGGATCACGGTTTCCCAAGGAGCTTGCTGGGCACGGGCTTGGCCTTCCAGGACTCCCTCTTCCCTGTGATCTCTGGGCTCCCCACTTGGACCAGCTCCTGCCACCAACCCGGGATTCATAGGGCAGGGGCAGGGGCCAGGCCTGGAGCGAGTCTGGGGAATGCGGTGTCTCCTGAAAGCACCACCTGCGTCCCCTGCTGCACCCTCCACCCTAACCCAGCCTCCTTCTGTCCTGGGAGGAGGAAACTCCGGCCCTGGATGTTTGGCCCTGATCGCTGCCATCTGAGCTCAGGGCTGGAGGGAGAAAGCCTACCCGCGCGCTGCTCATCTCTCACCTGCGGCCCCCAAGCCTCAAGCCCAGATGATCTCCCAGATGCAGCTCCACCAGCTCCTCCTTCCTGGGCACACAGGGAGAGGCTGCGTGGTGGCTCTGCCGGCAGTTCTTGAAATCACTAGAACACCCTGTGAGATTTGGGGTCCAGCTTCCCCACCACTGTGTCCACACGCGGGAGAGGGCAGGCCAGCAGAAGCCTGCTTGAGGCCAGCAAGAATCCCAAGCATGTAGCTAAGAGGCGCATGGCCTGCCCTCAAAGCTGGCCCTTTGCACCCCAGATTTGCTTCCCGGAAAATGCTTAGAGGTCAGAGGAAGGTGGACACGCAGAGGTGGGAACTGGGGGCAGGGAAGGAATTATAGTCATGCTGATGGAAGATGAGGCGTCCAGCTCATGCCCACCCTGTGGCACAGGGACGCCCAGCCCTGGCTCTGTCTGTCCACTCCTGAGGCCACTCCTCCCAGCCTGGGTCAGTTTCGGCCTCTGCCCCCCACCCCGCCCCTCCATCACCACAGCTAGGGAGCCCAGAGCCTGTGTTCCCGACACCAGGTGCTCTGAGCTGAGGTCAGCTCACCTTGGTCAGGTACCCACACTGTCCTAGGCTTGAGGAGAGTCAGAGGTGACTGACACAGTCACTGCCCACAGATGGAGAGACAAAGGCCACAACTGTGTCTGAAATCAGGAAGCCAGCCAGCCCCAGGACAACCCTTTTGCTGGACCATCCGCAGTACAAAGTTCAGTTCCTAAAAAGGAACTTCTGCTAAAAGCCTGCCTGGGAACAGGGAGCCAAAGCATAAACCCCAACCCCGCAGGAGTAGCTAGTGTCCCTCAAGGATAGACACTCAAGAATGGGTCCTTTGTAACAATGGGCTCGCGAGGAGGGAAAGGTGGTTGGAGGAGGAAAACCCCTGGCACCCACCGCCCTCCAGCCGGCCCGTGACATCTCTCTGCACTCTCTCCAGATTCAGAACCCATCCTGGATCAGCAACAACGGGGCTGCCTCGCCGGTGCCGGCCTGTGTGGTCCCCTGTGACCCGGTGCCTGCCTGCATGTCCCCTCACGCCCACCCCCCTGGCTCTGGGGCCAGTGGTGTCACCGACTTCCTGAGTGTCTCTGGGGCTGGCAGTCACGTGGGCCAGACGCACATGGGCAGCCTGTTCGGAGCGGCTGGCCTCAGTCCCGGCCTCAACGGCTATGAGCTCAATGGCGAGCCGGACCGCAAGACCTCGAGCATTGCAGCGCTGCGCATGAAGGCCAAGGAGCACAGTGCGGCCATCTCCTGGGCCACATGACAGGCCCCCCATCCGTCCCGGTGCCCTCCCCCACCTCGGGGCCTGGCCACGCCCAAGCTTCCCAGGCCCCCAGCCTCCCACCTAGGAACCTGGGCCTGGCCCGGGGTCCTGACCCTCAGCACTTTCAGCCACCCCAAGTCTGAGGCCCCGTGGACTGCTGGGAGGGAGGGCGGGGGACCCACTCCGCCCTGGCACTGAGGTGGGCCCCTGCTCCCAGCCCAAGCAAGGAAGCCAGGTGGCACGCCCTGCAGCTTGGCATCCATTGTAAACGGAAGGCCTTCTCTCCCCTCAGGCTCCCCTGCCCAGTGTGACCTAGAGTCCAAGTTAGGTCCCCTCCAGACCCAGAAGCATTGGCTGGGGCTTGTCCATTTTTCCCTTTTCTGTGGGGTCTCCTGGTCACCAGGCTGATGGTTATGCATCTGAGGAACAGGCCACCCTGCAGAGTTGGCTCCTGCCTCCCAGCCGCTAGCCCTTCCCTCTCCCTGAAAACGCACGGAACCCCACTTCTAGATCCAGGATCCGCTGTGGCCTGGCTGTCCCTGAGGCTGGAAGGGAGGGGGAGTGGAAGGGCCCTGCAACCAGAGGATGGCCTGGCCTGGCTCTGGGGAGAGTGTGGCAGCCCTCACAGGGACACTGTGCCTCTGGTGGACACTGCAGGGGAGAAGCCAGGTCTGGGGGCTGAGGAGTAGACCCCCCAGGACCCTCATAGTGCTGGAGGGAGAGGAAGGCACAGGGAAGAGCCAGGTGGGGCAGGGGCTTGGCAGCCCTCCCTCTGTCCTGCCTGATGTCCATGGGTCCCAGTGGGGGTCCTGGGCTGTCCTGTTCTTCATCTGGTCAGCACTGCCCCTCCTTAGGGTCCTGCAGGAGGATCTGGGTGTTCGTCCTTTCCTCGCCTTACCCTGGTCACTCACAGGGCTGCTCAGCAGTGTCCTGGACTGGAAGGACTTACAACCCAGAACATAAGCTAGGTTTAGGCCCACGGTGGCAGGAGTCCAGAGCAGCGCCAGGCTCTCTCTGTTGGGTCTCCAGGCCGGGCGGCTCTTCCATCCTCAGACTGAGCACCCTCTCTGCCGCAGCATCTCGCCTGTCCAGAACCTTCCCTGGCAGGTGGCACTTCAGGTGGCAGGATGCCCTCCTGGAGCCAGGCTTGCACCTGCAGGAAGGGGCTCCCTGCTTGCCTGATTGCCCTGCCCTCAGGAGCTGGTGATCACAGTAACCGTCCCTGAGGCAGGTCCCTCCAGCAGTCACACCTTCCTGGGAAAAGCGTTTGTCTTTTCTACTTGCTGCCTGTCAATGAGGAGGGCCAGGCCACCACGCTCAGGGTCCCAGTCACAGAATGGCCCCGGCGAGGGGTGAGGGGAGAAGTGGACAGCTCAGCATTGAGGAGTGGGACCCCCCACCCTAGAGCTGTCACATTCTCCCTGGGCATGGAGAGGGTGGTGGTCTCCTCACCTGGTGTCCTCATGTCCTCAACCTGCTCTGGGCACAAGAGGAGGACCTGGCTTGGGCTTCCCCCTAGGAAGAGTCAGACCACTCTGAACTGCAGCCGACCCTAGAGAGGTGACAAGGGTCTCGGATGCTGAATGCGACGTTCCTCAGGTCTTGGCTTCCAGAGTTCACATGGCAGAGGATCTTGGAGTGATTCTCAGGGATCCTTTTTCAGTTCTGAGGTCCATGGAAATAACTCATTCTCTCAAAAATCTAGCACAGGAGAGGGCGAGCGCAAGGCTAGGGGCGGTTCCCTGTTCCTTCTTAAGTGCTCTGGTGGCTGAGGAAGGACATGGGAGTAAATTTCACCATAGCTGTTTTCTTACCCATGAGAGAACTGGTACCCAGAGCGGGGGTGGGGTGGGCAGGACAGTCCCAGAAGAGGGAGGGAGAGAGGACTCCTGGTGGACTCTTCCAGAAAGGACCTCTGGCACTCAGTCTTCTCGTGTCTGCTTTTTGGCCTGGCTACACCCAAGTCAGGCCAATTTCAACCCCCAAGAAGAAAAAGCCCCTATTAGAAAAGGCTCTGTGGCTATGGCCACTGGCCCTCCGCCACAGCCAGGAAGTATTGATAACTAAACATGCTGGTGGGAAGGGAAGTGTCCCTGTGCATCTCTCCAGAGGTGGCTACCTCCCCTAGGCCTGTCCTGTGAGCCTGTCCCAGCCCTCCAGGACCCGTCTAACCACTCTAAGATCCCAGAGCCACAGGGTGTAGAGGAAGTCTAGACTCCCTCTGGTCACTATAGTCCTTGCACCCAGAGAAGAGTGACCCAGGCCTAAGTGGAGAAGTAACCATGTGAAAGAGCGCCCTGGTAGCGGGGTCCAGGCTCTGAGGGCCTCAGCCCAGCTGGCCCCAGGTGGCCAGTGCCAAGTGCAGGTCCCTGGTGTCCCACTGTGTCTCCTGGGCAGCTGAGTTCTCCAGGGACCCTTTCCCAGCTGGGTCCCTGCAGCAGCCCCTAGGATGCCAAGCAACTTGCCAGACTCTGTGCCCCTGGCTTCCTCAGGAGCCACGTCTCATGCACATGGGCCAGGGAGACTCTGCCTTCTCCGGGGTTCACTGCTAAGCGAGTACACTGGGGGAGGGGAGGATGTCCTTTGGCTACTGCCAAATGTCTCCACAGAGATGGCCACTTAAAGAAGAAGTCATGAGAGGTGGCAGCTGCGTGAGCAGCCTCCCCACCAGGGCATGTGGCTCGGCCTGCCGGGGCTTCTCTTGAGGTGCTGCTACCACCCTTGAATCTCTCCTCCTGGGCCAGGGGCAGAGGGCTGGGGTGCTGAGAGGTGTGTCTCCAGTGTGGAGTGGGCACTTGCAGGACATGAGCTTTCAAATCTTCCCTTGAATTCTTTTAACTATACTTGATTCTCTGCTCTCTAAACCATGCTCCAGCTTTGGGAAGCATGGGGGCCGGGTTAGTTCAAAGACACTGCAAGGGGGCCAGGAGCAGCAAGAGCTGGGGGCATCCCCAGCACACGCCTTTGTGACCACGCTGGATCCAGCTCTGGCACCCCACCTCCCATCAATTTGCCCGGATAGACAGAGGAACGTTTCCATGAGAACCACCACGTGCCCTGTGCACACGGCACTCACTCTGGTCTGCACTTGGGGAGATCATCTCGGAGGACTCAAAAGACATCTGCGGCCCTGGTCTGTTGGAGGGCCCTGACCACCAGGTGCGAAGGCAAACAGGCCCAGCTGGGGGAGGATGGTGGCAAACTGGCCCCCAGGATAATAATCCATGACCGTACAATTAAAAAAAGAGACGACGACTTAAGCCCTTCTTCCAAAAGTCGCATCCACCCCACTTTACGTCTTAAGGATGCTGTAGAGGGGAGGGGCCCCCACTGGACAATATCGATGACATTGAACAAAACGTTTCCTGACCTTCCCCGTCCTGTCCTGTCTGCGCCCTCCACTCACACACATAGAGCTAGGTCTTGATACTACTGATTTTGAAGGACAGTTTTCAGCGTCTGATCTGTTGGCTGTGGTTGGGAAGAGCTGAGTGCTAGAAAGAACAAGAACCTCAACCAGTACTTACTGTTCTCATTGTAAGATATTTTAACCCTGTATAAATGCATCTTTTCCTTTAGCTTAATGGCCTGGGGTGGAATATTAAAAATATATATTAAAAATACATTAAAAATTCATAAAAATGTAAAAAAAAAATGAGGTCAATTCCATAAAGTTTTACTGCCTATACCACCATGTAACTACATTATAGCAAATATTAAAAGAAACGTTCTTGCCTTTTAAAGTAAGTTATTGCACTTACATCTTCTGGGGGAGGGGAGGAACCAGGCGAGAAGGCGACTTAGGGGCAGAGGCAAGGGGCAGAACAGAGAGGGGACAGCCGGATGCGCCAGCATCCCCTTGATGGGCACAGCCCAGACTGTTTGGATGTTGTTGTTTGCAATAAACTCCTTCTCCTTCCTCCTCTCAACTGGAATCTGTGTTTTGTTCCTGACTTGTGACAGATGAAATGTGATCAGAGGAGCCTCTGAAATCTCACATTAATTGAAGTCGGCAAAAAATACTAACAGTGCCCTTTTGAACTGCTGACACAGTACAGAATGGATTACCAGGCTAGATTAACAACAGGTGGCCGGCCGATGCTCCTGCACAAAGGGGTACGTAGCCTGTGAGGGTCTGCGACACCCCCGCCCCGCCTTTCGTCCTTTGCACAGCTGGAGGGGGCAGGGCCACCTCTCAGGCAGCAGAAAGGGTCATGGCGGCAGCTTCTGACCTCCCTCCGGGGCATCTCGGGTGTGCTCGGCACAGACCACGCCTGGAAGGTCTCATGAGCAGCACTTGTGTCCTGGATGACACTTTGCCACTGTGTCCACCGTTGTTGTGGAAGCAGGAGAGGAGCCCGGAGCCTGGAGGTCCTGCTGCTTGGCACCAAGAGTGCAGGACAGGCCTCCAGAGGCAGGCCACAGCCCTGCGACCTTGTGGAGGAGGGGACTTTCCTGTTTGAATGGACAGTTTTTAAAACAGGCTGTAAAGACAAAAGATGAAGCAGGAAGGACTCAGTTTCTGCTAGGGCTGCTGCACGAGGGTGACTCAGGAAGGGGTGGTTGGCCTCTCAGGGAGCCATTTTTTTTTTAAACCAAACTAGCCAACTCTCAGTTCTCCTGCCTGAAGTGTGGAAGAAGCCTGCCCCTATCTTGTCCACCAACTGGAGAGCAGGTGTAGTAGATGATTTATGTGCATGGTCTTTTGTAAGTTGATGTGGCATAGTGACTTAAAGGACGATGACTTCCCAGCTATGAGTCCGACAGGAAACTCCTTCTCAGCCTCTCCTTCCAGCTATTTGAACATTCTTTCTTGGAGCTGCATCTCAGATTTGGTTCCCGTGGGGAGTAAATTCACATTCAATGTAGCCCAGATGGGGTTCAGGTGGGCCTGGAAACTTGTTTTTAAAAATGATAGCTGTCACATGGGGCTCAGGGTCAGGCCCACCTGGACACTCACAGAATCATTGCATCCCTTGGCATCCACAAGGATGGGTTCCAGAACCCCTGTGGATACTCACATGCAAGGACACCCGAGCCCTTATACAAAAGGGTGCACACACCTACATGGTCCTCCCGCGTGCACTTTAGTTCTTCTATTTTTTTCCTTCCTTGTGGTGCTGGGGATTGAACCCAGGGCCTTGTGCATACAAGGCAAGCCCTCTACCAGCTGAGCTAGATCCCCAGCCTCCTCCCATAGGTACTTTAGATCATCTCTGGAGGATCTCGGGGGCCTGGCACATGGAAACGCTGTATGAACTGTAGTTATGCCATGTTGTTCAGGGAACCATGATGGGAACAAAAGCTTTACATGCTCAGTAGAGCTGCAGTGTTTTTGACTCTCAGTTGACTGAGTCTGTGGCCATGGAACCTGAGGAAACAGAGGGTGACTGCAGCCTCAGGAGGACACAGCTGGCTGGCTCAGCCCTTAGTCTGGCCGCACATGTCTCACTGTTCCCAAGCTGTGTGGCCCTCTTGCTGTCTACATCACTGGACTTGACCCATCCCACTCAGAAGCCTGTGTCCTCCTCCTCCATGGCAGAATCCTGCTGATCCTGTAAGGGGGCCTTCAGTGGACAACATCCCCAAGGTGCCCGCCCAGCTTCCTCTGGGCCCATGGCCCCTCCTGCGCTTCTCCAGAGCTGTCCCTAATGCTCTTGGCACACGATGTGGGTGCTACCTGTGGCCTGCCCGCTTCTCCCGTGCCTCAGAGCTCTGGGGGGAGACAGGCTGTGTCCACATCAGAGGCCTCAGAGAAGAGGCCTATGAGCGAATGAGTGAAATCACGAGATTCTCAGTTGTGTTTCCGAGGGGGAAGAGGAAGCTCGGGGGAGACCCAGGGTTCACTTTAGAGAGGGCCACAGTGGACCGGGCCCCTGAGGTGGGCCTAGAGGGAACTCCACTCCACCAGGGACTGGGCTTCTCCAGCTTCACGTGCACTCATGATGACCACGGCCGTGGCAGGCAGCCCGGCCTCTGTATCCAGTGTGCCCTGGGTTCCCTTGTGCATCCCTTGGCATCCACAAGGATGGGTGATGCTCAGGAGGACACAGCTTGGCCAAAGATGGCATAAGAGGTCCTATGTCCCACGGTGCTGCTCAGAGCGTCTCCACGTGGCCTCGGGCTCAAATCCCACATGCTCCTGGTCACCCTGGGCCATGCGTGTGCCCTACCTCCTGCATGCTGAACTGTGCCTCGGGGCGTCTGCAAGTAACTACTCCCTGGCAGAACCTGCTGTTGGTGGTCACCGATCCTGCCGTCCCGGTCTTGCTATAAGAGACATGGCCAAGCTCGGGGCGCTGTGAGGTGGCTGGTCCGCGTGACAGCAGCGTCCTCACTGGCTAGCAGGGCGTGCAGCGCTTCTCCTCCCTGGTCCACACTTGCCTGCTCAGCAGCTAAGGAACAATAGGCCTCCACAAATAGCGAGTTTCCCAAAATAGCGCTAACTGCAAACCATCTATGTGCTCACAAGTGAGAAGATAGAAGCCGGTGCCAGAGACAATGGGGTGTGAGAATTGAAATTTTCCCAGGAATTCGGTATGATTCCAAACAGATTTTTTTTCTTTTCTTTTTTCTTTCTTCTTTTTCTTCTCCTCCTTTTTTAGCTCAACACAGACCCACAGGCTTGAGGAAGGGCAAACTCCCACAAGGAGCTTCAGTTTATGGCCATGTGCACGCCATGTGTTAAGGTGTTGCCTTAACCGGGGTCTGCGTGGAACCCCAAGCCCACTGGGACGTGGTTCTTGCCACGTCTGCTGGGTGTCCTTTTTGTTTGCATCCCAAGCCCCCTTCCCATCCCTTGTCTCCTCCACCCACAATGTGCCTCTGCAATTTCCAGGCAGAGGACAGAGGGAGAATGACAATGTGAGTCGGGAGGACCCGGGACGGGATAGGAACCTGAGGAAGGAGGGAACGCAGAGGCAGCCCACCTTCTTGTCTTTGGGTGGAATGGAGACTCACTGGTCAGGATGCAAGTGTGGCGATGCCTGGGCCAGGAGGCTGCTTGGAGAGGGAGGGACGGGGACTGTTTTACAGAACTGACTTTGCAGCTCACTAGCTCATTTGTCTCAGGCAAGCCACTAAAAGGCTTTCGTTGACAATTTTCCATCTGTAAGATGAAGACGAGTTCCTGCTCATCTCACAAGACAAGTGTCAAGTCTGAGAGTTAGAATATTTGAAGATAGTCAAGAGTTGTACAGACACGAGGCAAAAATGCACTCCGCTGGCGGGCAAGAGTGGCGGGGCTGATGTCCATGCAGGTGGCTGAGGGCTGGGTGCCCAAGGCTGGCTGTCTCACAAGGTGTATTTCAAGTATGGAGAACCCCTGACACTGTGTCTCTGGGACTGGCTGGGTGGTAGGCAGGGTGGTGAGGGGCTGCTGAGCAGTGTATTAGTCTCTGTGAGCTGCAGTAACAAAACACCACACACTGTGTAGCTTAAAAAACAGACACTTATTTTCTCATAGTTCTGGAGGCTGGAAGTCCATGATCTTGGTGCTGGAAGATTTGGTTTCTGGTGAGGTCTCGCTTCTGGCTTGTAGGTCTGTGTAGGTCCTTCTCTCTGGGTCCTCACATGGCTCTTCCTCTGTGCATGCACATGTCCTCTTCTTAGAAGGACACCAGTCCTACCAAAAAAAGGACCACCCTTATGACCTCACTAACTTTTATCATCTCCAAACACAGTGACACTGAGGGTTAAGGCTTCAACATATGAGTGGCTGGTATGTGTTACAGGGGAGAGGGAAGGGATCGGAAATGGACAAGTGGCTGCTCTTCCCATCTCTGTACTTCAGAGGTTCTCAGAGGGTCCCACCAACTTCCCAAATTGTCCTGGCAACCATTCTGCCTCGTTGCTTTCTAGGCTGCTGCTAAGCGGTCACATCCTGTTCCTAGTCTCTCCGTGCTCCACTCCAGCCCCAATCCCGACGCAAGACCAGCTCTGCCCACTCCGCTCACCAGAACATTTACCTGAGAAGCCCCACTCTGCCTGGGACTGGGTTTCCACCTCTGTAACTTCGCCTTTGTGATGGTAAACCTGGGTGTCCTCTTGACTGTATCATGGGGTACCTAGAGAACTGAGAAGGCGCGACCTCCAGGTGAGTCTGAGGGCGAGTCTGAGGGTGAGTCTGAGGGCGTTTCCAAAGGAGACTGAGTGTGACTCAGTGCTATGCAGAAGACCTGCCCTTGTGTGGGTGGACACCATCCAACCTGCTGGAGAGAGAAAGGGAGAGAGGATCTCAGCTCTCTCTCTCCTGGAATTGGGACGCATCCTCCTCTGGCCTTGGACTAGAACTTGATACTCTCTGGCCTTGAGACTCCTGGACTGTCTAGCAGTCCCCAGGGTTCTCAGGCCTTGGACTTCAGAATGCTACATCATTGACTGGCTTCCCTTCTTGGGAGGCTTGGGATTTTAACTAAGTCATGCCAGAGGCACCCCAGGGGCTCCAGCTTGCTTATGGCCCGTTGGGGCTTATCAGTCTCCAGCATCTCGTGAGCCAACTCCCCTGACAACCTCCCCTGCTTTAGTCAGCTTTTTCACAGCTGTGACTAAAGGACCTAACCAAAACAATTGTAGAGGAGGAAAAATTTATTTGGGGGCTCACGATTTCAGAGGTCTCAGTTCATAGACAGCTGGCTCCCTTCCTGAGCTCCAGGTGAGGCAGAACATGGCGGAAGAGTGTGGCGGAGGGAGGAAGCTCACGTGATGATCAGGAAGCAGAGATCCTCTTGCCAGATACAAACATATACCTCAAAGCCACACCCCCAGTGCCCACCTCCTCCAGTTACCCCACCTGCCTTCAGTTACCACCCACTTAATCCCATCAGGTGATTGATTCACTGACTGGGTTAAGGCTCTTGTAATCCAATCATTTCCCCTCTGACCCCCCTCGCATTGTCTCACATGTGAGTTTTGGGGGACACCCCACTTCCAAACCACAACACTCTCTCACGTAGCTGTGGGTCTCCTATTGGTTCTGTGTGAATGGAGAACCCTAGTCCAGCCCTAAGCTCCTATTCAGTCTCTTTTCTAATCTCCAACCTGGACTGAGTGCTCCTGCAAACCCAGGACCCTGTATACTTTTCTATCTTCTTTTCTTTTGACTCCTCTGGTTAAAGTGCCCGCCCCAACCTTCCACCCCTGTCCATTCTGTCCATCTCCCTCTAACTCCAAAACCCACTATGAATGTGGAGTCAGATGGAGTCCTCCCTCCTTCCCCAGCAGGGAACATGTGTGATCCCCCTTCTTCACACACCGCCTTACGTGGCAGAGAGGACCTAAGTGATTAATTCTCCCGTGTGCATCGATCCCAAGATAAGTTCTGTGAAGGCAGACACTGTCCTCCTCACCTATTGATCTACAGCTACAGATACAGTGTCTCTCTCAGCACAAGTCCTCAGTCACCGTGCTGGGGAGCTGGTGTGGGCGTGTCCCGCACTGAGGGCACCCAGGTCCTGAAGGCCTTCGCAGACATCCAGGGGTAAGAGGGGAGGGATAACGTCCACCACAGAACCAAGGAACTGTGAAAGATGATAGTTTCTAATGATCGGCTTTCTTTTCACCAACTTTATCAAGGTATAATTTATGTAACGAAAAACACTCCAGTTTTATAGAATTTGATGAATCTGAACAAAATAGATGCATGTGACCAATTACCATGGGAAAAATACCAAACACTCCCTTCACAGGAAGTTTCCTGTGCCCCATCCCAGCCAGTCCCCAGCCCCGGCAGCCACTGATCCACCTCGGTCCCTCTGGACTTGTTTGGCCTTTTCTAGAACTTCACACACATGGGCTGCTTCTGCTTCCCTATTTAGGAAACTCATCCATGTGTTGTGTCTCAGTAGTTCATTATTTTTTATTGCTAACTTGTATCCATTGTGTCAAGATACCACATTTCCTCTACCCATTCATCTGTCATTCAACATTTATTTACGGTTTTAGGCTCTTACGAATAAAGCTGCTGGGAGCATCTGTGTGCAAGTCCTTGCACGGATGTGTGTTTTCTCTCTGTCTTTTTGATGACACATGGGTGTGGATTTCTGCCAAATGCTTTTTCTCAATCAGTCAAGTTCATCATTTTCTTTTATTCTATTGTGAATTATATTGAATTTTAAATTTTAGAGCAACTTTGTATTCTTTAGTCATGCTGTACCTGGGATTTGATCTGCTAATATTTTGTTAAGGATTGTGTGGGTGTGATCAGCAGGGCCATTATTCTGTAATTTTCTTGTTATGTTCTTGTCTGCCTTTGGTATTAAGGCAATAATGCCACTTAAAATGAGTCAGTACCTATTTCCACCCTTTCTAGTTTCTGAAGAGTTTGTATCACATCAATATTATATCTTCCTCAATTTTTTGGCAGAATTTGCGGGTAAAGCTATGTGGACTTGGAAATTTTCCGTGGGATGTTTGCAATTGGGGATTTCTTTGATGGATATAGGGCTATTCAGAATTTCTATTTCTTCCTCAGGCAGTTTTGTCAATTCATGTTTTCATGGGTTGCGTTCATGTTGCAGAATTTATTGGTATAAAGTTATCCTTATTTGTTGGTTTGTGTAGGCTGTTATCACAAAATACCTTAGACAAGGTAATTTATAAACAATAGAAATTTATTTCTCATAGTGCTATAGGCCGGGAAGTCCAAGGTCAAGGTGCAAGCAGATGGGTGTCTGGTGAGGGCCTGCTCCTCATGAACAGCAACTTTGTTGTCCTCACTCGTGTGAGAGACAAATGAGCAGCCTGGAGCTTCTTTATAAAGGCAGTGATACTCACCTGCCATTACCACTGCACTGGGAATTAAGTTTCAACATACAAACTTTGGGAAAGCATAAACATTCGAACCACAGTACCATGCTACCCTTTTAGTATGTTTAAAATCCGTACCAATGTCTGCTCTTTGGTTTCTGATTCTGGTAATTTGTGTCTTACTCTAATTTCCTTGAATGGTCTTGAGCACTTTCTGACTTTTGCTAAGAACCAGTTTTGGGTTAATTGATTTTTCTTCATTATTTTCCATTTTCTGTCTCATTTAATTCTGCTTTTGATTCTTTCACTTTTACTTTGGTTAATTTGCTCTTCTTTTTCTGGTTTGTTAAGGTAGAAACTTAGATCATTTTAGACATTTCTTTTTTTCTAATTTAAGCACCAGCTATAAATCTCCATCTTAGTACTCTACCCACACATTTTTATACTTTAAATTTTCACTCAGTTCAGACTACTTTTCTAATTTCCTTTGTGCCTTTAGTATCCATGCATTTTTTAAAATAACATTTTAACTTTTTTTTTTTCAGCACTGGGAATCAAACCCAGGGTCTTATGTACACAAGGCAGGTATTCTACTACTAAGCTACATCCATAGCCCTACTACATAATATTTTTGGAAATGTTACTTAATTTCTAACTATTGGGGATTTTTCCAGATATTATTGACTTCTGATTTAATTCCACTGTCAGAGAATTTTTTATGTTGTCAATTCTGCTAAAATTACTGAGATTCACTTTTGATGCAACACATTTATGGTAAATGTTGCAGATGCCTTTGAGAAGAATGTGTATTTAGCTATGGTGAATGAAATACTCCATAATTGTCAATTAAGCCAAGGTGGTTGATAATGTTATTCAGATCATCTACATTTTTCTGAATTTTTCCTATCAACTTGTTCTACCAAGAGTTTTGAGATATCCATACATAATTATAGATTTTCTATTTATCTTTTAGTTGTTTTTGCTTTATATATTTCGAAGCACTGTTATTCAATGCATACATATTGGTGCATTAATGAATTGGCTCTTATTTTGTGTTATTGATGAATAGGCCCCTTTATCACTATGAAACATTTCTCTTTCTCTGGAAATATAATCAATCCTACTTTCTTGTGATAAATGTTTGCATAGTATACCTTTTTCTATCATTTTATTTTTTAAACTTAAATGTGTCTTATTTTATTGATATAGTGAATAAATGCTCTTGTTGTTTAATTCAGTCTTAGTTTTGTTTGCTATAACAAAATACCACTGACTTAGTAATTCATAGAGTTTTATGTAGCTCATGGTTCTGGAGGCTAGGAAGTCTGAGAGCATGGTGCTGGCATCTGCTTGGCTTCTCATGAGGGCCATCTTACTGCTTCATAACATGGAAAAGTACAAGAGAGCCAAGGAAGCCAAACTTGGCTTCTTTAACAACTCACTCTTATGAGAACTCACTCCCATGAGAATAGCAACAATCCACTCATGAGAATGGACCCTCATGATCTAAATGCCTCCTGGTAAGCCCCAAATCCCAACATCACTGCATTGGGAAGTAAGGTTTTAGTATATGAACTTCTGGAGAACATATTCAAACTATAGCACAGTGATAATCTCTGCCCTTTAATTACAGTGTTTAGGCCATTTACATTTAATGCTTAAGTCTACTATCTTGTTATTTGTTTCTGTTATCCCATTTGCTCTTTGTTTACTCTTTCATCTTTCCTTTTTTACTTTTTTGGTCCCAAGGATTGGGCTCAGGGGCACTTAACCACTGAGCCACATCCCCAAACTGCCCACACCTTTTGAAAGTTTTTTTATTTTTTTATTTTGGACAGGGTCTTGCTAAGTTGCTTAGGTTCTCTAGGGCCTCACTAAGTTGCTGAGGCTGGCTTTGAACTTTTGATCCTCCTGCCTCAGCCTCATGAACTGTTGAGATTACAGGTGTGAGCCACTGTGCATGGTTCCTGACTTCTTTTAAATTGAGCATGTTTTTGGTATTCTGTCTCCATTATTTATTAACTATGCTGCTTAAAAATTTTTTTGGTGGTTGATTTAGTGTTTACAATATGCATTTTTAATTTATCACATTCTATCTCACAGACACTTCCTATTTTTCTTCCTACTTCACTGGCAACCCCTTTGTCTCCTTTGTAGCTCTTCCTTTTTTCCTCTACCTATAAATGGTTTAGTGGTCCTAGTGCTCAGGTCACAGTCCTTTTCTCTACCTGATTCTCTCGGTAATCTCATCTAGGGCTCTGGGTTCAATCCCATCTGTTTTCAGTCCTAATTTTTCCCATGAGCAGTGGGCATCTGACTGTTTGAATGACACTGCTCCTTAGACGTCCAACATATAACAGGTGTGAGACAGAGCTCTTGAATTCCCCTCTCAGTACTTCCCTTCCCTCCTCCTCTTCAGTTTGCCATAGTCTAGCCAATGGTGACACTCAGTTCCTCAGGACAAATCCAGGAGTTATCGGTTGACCCTCTATGGTTTTCACTTATATTCATCAATTATAGACACTCTTCCCAAATAGCTTCTCAATACTCTGCTGCTACCGCCCCGTCTCAGCTGCAGGTGTCTTAATTGGTTTCCCTACAATGACATCCTGATTTCCTTCCTTTCACTCTTGCTCCCCACAGCCTACTCTCCACACAATAGCTAAAGTCATCTTTTAAAAACTGTCATGGATATGTCACTCCTTTGCTTAAAACCTTCTAGTCTTTCCATCACACTCAAAATTCAAAAATCTACCGCCCCTCTGGCCTGCGTGGTCCTCACACTGGCTGGCTCTGGATGCCTATTGGCCTCGTCCTGTCACGCTCTCTTGGCAGCCCCACAGGGGTTCCAGCTGTGCCTGAGGGGCTTTAGGCCAACGCTTCTGTCTGTCTAGTATCCTCATGGTTCACTCCTCAACATTTAGATATATGCTTAAATATCACCTGTGGTCCACCTATCTAAAAGTGTTCACGTCCAAGTCATTACCTATGTGTAATACTCTGCTCTATTTTCTTTGTAGCCTTTGTTCACACATTCATTTACTTTTTCTGTGGGTGTGTGTGGTACTCAGAATTGAACCCAGTCGTGCTCTACCATTTAGCTACATCCTCAGCCTCTGCTCCCTTCTAAGACGGGGTCTTGCTAAGTTCTGAGGCTGGCCTCCAACTTATGATCCTCCTGCCTCAGCCTCCTGAGTAGCTAGGATTACAGGTGTGCACCACAACTAGCTCATTTTCTTGTCTTGGATGAATTCTTAGAATGCAAGCTTGATGACAGTAGTACTCTGCTTTGCTCAATGCAGCATCCTCACCCCAAGAGCCATCTCACATATAATAAATGCTTGATAAATATTTGTTGATTTCATAAATCCATCATATCAGGCTTTTTACATGAGTACATGAGTACTCATGTAAAAATTTACTTTCTCCTGGTCCTTTCTCTAAAAGTGAATCAAATCTTATTGTTAGATGCAATTCTTCATTAATAGACTTTGAGTTCAGGGTATGTCTGTGAAAATTTCTCTATGAGTGATTTACCAGGCTAATCTGTCCTAAGAAGCACATAATGGTCTTTATTTAGCTTGAGTTCCACCTGGACAAGGCTGTGTCCTGCTCATGGTCCCATGAGATGCCTTTAGTGTATTGCTAAAAGCCTGAAGAAGCCAAAGTCACCCTGTAGAAGTCCTCACTCAGAACATCTCCCTGTCCTCTGACTCTGATGCTACTTTAATACACTGGATGGGGCTGCCAGGCATTTCCTGTCTGTCCGTCCCAACATTGTCCCAGGTCTTCTCCACCAAGATGATACAGATGACATGATACTAAAAGGAACATCACTGGATTAACATTAATGGAACTCATCCCTGTGACTCCAAAAGAAGGGCAAGGGTATGACTGGCAACTGGAAAGAGCTGCGAAGAAAGAGAGAAGAAAATCCTTTGAATCCCCCATGTACTAGAGAAGATGGAGTTAATGGAATCCTCACTCGGCCATGTTGTCAAGATGCCTAAGCAAACTGGTAACAACAACAAAGTTGTTAGGGGAGAAATTACTGGAACTACATCCAGAAAATTGGGACAGGGTACTTGGCTCAGGGTCGGCAGGGGGAGGAGCTGAAGGTGAGCTCTGCAGGATCTCCCAGAGAAAGACCACTGGAAATCCTATCGGAGCTGCTGCCACCAGTGCACAATTTTCGTTAATTACCTCAATTGTGGCTGTTATCCCCTTAATGAGAAACACAACTTTACTTCTAAGCAGGCAGCGAGGCTGGCAGAAAGCTGAAACCTGAAAATCAGCAGATACAGGGCTGCATGCAGCCCTCTCTATTGAAATTAAGCCACATCCAAAACACAGGGAGATGACTCCAAATAGCTTCAGACAGCAGCCAGCCACGCAGGGCCCTCGCCAGGCACCGGATGGACGCTCTCTGGACTCGTCAAAAGAGGCCCAAATCACAAGTGCTCATTTCAATAACAGAAGAAAATAAACATGGGCTTATTTATAGCACAGGAAAGGGACTGGGGCACAAGAACCGCTCATTTGGTAATCCACCCTGACGGGGCCAGACAGGATCCAGACCCCAGGCTCCCTGGCAACAGGGTAAGCAGAAATGGGGGCCAGAAGAGGGCTGGCTGCCAGCATCACCAGGTACAGCGTGGTGGAGGGCCTGGTTGTGAGGGGCGCAGGTCTGAGACATCATTCCCTCTCATCCCCAGGTCTCAGTGCTCTTGCTGTGTCTAATATCTGGTTGAGGAAACTGAGGCACAGAAGTGGAGTCCCGCAAACTGCAGGATGGGCCCGGGTACAACTGAAGGGAAGGTGCCGTGAGAAGCCCCCGCCCTGCATCCTCCAGAGACTGGAGGAGACGGGGTCAGTGCAGTCCTCGTTTACAGTTAGGGCGGCAACGCTTGTGCCTGGAGTCCTGGGCCACAGGTGGGCTCGTGGCACTTAGAGTTCTTGAACACCCTCAAGCGCTGCCGTGCTGAGGGTGGGCGGTGTCTGAGCTCTGTCCTCCTGGGCCAGCACCCCGGGTGACTGGAGAACCACTCTCTGCCCTCTCCTGGTGGTGCTTCCGCTCTGCTCACCAGAACACCACAGCCTCTGAGCTTATCCTTGGGTGTCGTAGCCGGTGATACAAGTTTGCGGCTGTCAATAAGAGGGAAGGCTCTCCTGGGTGGGGAGGCCTGGCTGGGTGCTTTGGTTGGAGACGCAGCTCCTGAGAAGGGCAGACAAGATGGCCCCTGGCCTGGGCCAGCCTGCGGCAGACACAGCTGCCCTGAGCGGGTGGGAAGGGCTGCTACCAGGGGTCCAACCAGTCCAGAGCAGAAGAAAGGAAGAAGCTCTTCCCTGGAAATGTTGCACACTTGGGGAAACAGAATGCCAGACGTGGGTGCTGGTGACTTCGCTGTGTCTTGAGAAGGAAGGAGGCCTGGGAGGCAGGGAGAGGGGCCAAACTCACCTTCGGCATCTCCCCAGCTGCCAGCCATGGTGAGCCTGGAACAGAAAAGCCACCACACAGGCCACCTGTTTAGACCCACACACTCTCCCAGGGACCCCAAAAGGAAACCGCTGAAGCTGGGATCCTGGAGAGAGGGACAGTCTGGTATTTAAAGGGGACCCTGCCTGCCTGCCTTTGCTGGGCCAGTAGATCGGGAAGCCTGTTCCCAGCTCCTGAGACACGCGTGGTCAGCACATAGGCCCGCACTGCCCCTGCTCTGACTCAGAAATAGAACCCTGGTGAGAGTCAACAGCGGCCCCAGGCAGGAGCCCTGGGGCCTGGGCAGGCCCTGCAGTGGAAAGCTCCGCAGCTTCCAGTATCTTCCTGATGGGCCTGCCTGCCAGAGCTGCCTCTCAGGAGCTGGCTGGAAGAGGTCTGGGGTCAGCCTGGCATTCTCTGTCTCTGCCTCTCTGTGCCAGGGACGCTTGGGGAGCAGCCTGCTGCGGCTTCTCTTGCTGCAGCTGAAGACTACCTGGGCCAAGGGGAAGGAAAAAGCGGCACCTTCCAAGACACTGCAGTCGCCAGGCCCAGGGCGGGTGCTGACGGGACTCCATGGCCAAAGCCTCTCCCTGCAGGTCCCAGGCTCCTGCCTGCAAAGCCAAGGGAGCCTCACCAGAACCCAACCGCTTCCCCCGCTGGGCTCTGCTTCGCCCACTTCTTGACTCTGTGCTGGTGGAAACCATCAAGGGCTCTAGGACTTTAACCCCAAATCACCTTCAGAGGAGCCCGCTCTTCCCAGGGTGAGGACACTCCCGCCTCCTTGCTGTGTGATGTGATGTGATGTGATGTGACACCTATTAGAGACAAACATGGCAGGAGGAAACTGGGACTGGAGGGTTACTGGCGACTCCTCCACCCAATGATCACAATAAGGGAGCTGGGAGGGGTCACCTTCTTGTGGGCAGCAGAGCACGCAGTCCCTGAAACCCACGGGCTCAAAGCCCAGCGGAAGTAGATGAGGCTTCGGCTGAGAATCAGCCAAGTGGTCAGTTCTGAACTTGGTGACAGTGAGCAAAGAGAGGACAGGACAGTGTCACTGGCAGGAAAAACCAGAGATTCAGAGAACAAAGCTGCTATTTCCCTCTTTAATTTTCCCAGAGGAGGAGATTTTGGCTTAAACACATGTGGGACACAGTGAAATACACGAGATAAAAATATTAACAACTGTCTAAAGTTAATCAGAAAAAAAAAAAGTATTTCCAGCCCTGGAGTTCCAAGCGGGCCCATCCCATGAGGTCCCTGGGGCCAAAGGCAATGGCTCAGTGCACACATTTGGGCCAGGGCCAGTTCACTGTCTCTATAGGCCAGGAGGATGCAACTTCTTTGAAAAGATTTCTTAATCTCAAACCAGCTGTTGTCTGCTGTAGGCCAGAACATGACATTTTAATTAGCATTATTGTTCTGCTTCTGAAGCAGGCTCCATGGCATCCGAGGGGCAGATGTCCTGACCCAGGCTTCGGGTGAGGCCTGCTGGTTGGTGGCTCAGGGGCACACTCATGAGGGAGTACAGGCCCATGGCCCTCAGAACCTCTGAATCCTGACCACTTGCTAGAGTCCTGTGCTGCATTTCTGTGGAGACTCTGCCCTCTGTCCGTTAGTATGTAGAACTTTTGAGGTTTGCTTTGAGAGCCCCAGATGTGATATAAATTGCTTTATACTATGCTGCAAGATCTAACCCTAATATTTTTGGAAATAGTGAGGTGCTTTACCTCTGAGCCACATCCCCAGCTCTTTTTATTTTGAGAAAGGGTCTCCCTGAGTTCCTTTGGGCATAAGTTGCTGAGGCTAGTTTTGAACTATGATCCTCCTGCCTCAGCCTCCTGAGCCACTGGGATTACAGACATGCGCCGCTGTGCCCAGCTAAATGATTTTTTAAATGTCCTTAAAGTCCAGTGGCTCCTATGAAGGTGATAAAGTCACACAGCTCCCTGGGGCTCCCAATCACCTCAGATGAAAGAGTTCCTATTTCAAAATCAAAGGGCCAAGAAGGGTTAAAAAACAAAACAAAACAAACAAAAAAACACGAACCTTCGGGAGAACTGGGTAAGGCACCAACCACTAACGCAGCTCATTCAGTGATGAGCAAAAGGACAGAACTATCTGGACCACTGGCCAAAGGTAAAGTCACACCCACCTGCCATGAGCACAGTTCTTGGCTTTCAGTGGAGATTTCAATGGAGGCCTCCCCACATATGTCCCACATCTTGGGACAAGCTAGCAACCCCCTAGAAAGTCAGAGGTGCTCACTGCCAGCTCTGGGCCCTGGGTGACAACAGAAATCCCTTTCTCTGGCTTTCTATCACACCAGCCCCAGGACTGTGAAACGAGAGCGAGATGCCTTCCCAAGTCCCTATGACTAGTACATTGTCCTGGACAACAGCACCCATCAGGGACCCGTGTCTGCAGCTGTAATACACCAAGCACATCACAGTACCATGGCCACATCTCAAAATGAACCAACAGGACAGGATGCTCTCGTGTCTCTCCTGGCAGCGACTCCTTAACATCAAACGAGAAGAAACGTGATTTCCACTTTTGGTTTTGCTCTTCTGAAGCTGTTCTCTGGCTCCCAGTCTGTGGGCGACAGGTGAAGTGACCCATAAACTACAGCACAGTCCCCGCTCACCTTCTTGTCACTCAACAGAACAATGGCTGGGGTGAGAGGGGCTCTGACGGGCACGCAACTGCCTTTCTGTAATCATATCCATATTCTAAGCAAATTGTTATGTATTTTGTGTTCTGGGGACATATGTTATGGCTAAAGCCCAAACTGTGGCTAATCTTAATATTAGAGCCAGATAAATCTGTTTCGAATCCATAACATTTAACATTTGCCAGAGTAGATTTGTTCATCAACTGGGCTTAAAGAGGTATAATTCACACATGTGCAGTATTACTAAATGCTGAAATTTAATGATTTAATGTACCAGCAACTGTTGCAAAGTGGTTGTTACAGCAGCATTTAACGTTGGCCAGAGCCTCCCTGGCTAATGTTACGTTTACGCCAACAGAACGAGGGAAATTCTGGCATCCCCTTGGGATGGATGGTCACAACCCCCTCAGCTTTTACCACATGGTACCAGCCACAGTGGCCAGCGCGTGCTCTTGGTGGCCCAGCATGCCGAGGCGGTGTGGACGGCAGCTGACCAGGAGCAAGGGGCCTGTGGAGGCCTCTGAGCCCCTGCTCTTAGGATGCTCACGACCCAGGGCCTTCTCATGTTCGACACACATGGCACTGAACCCCACTCCTGGTGTGTCCTCCCAGACTGTCACCAAGCCAGAGGCCAAGGCAAGTACACAAAAGAAGAATGGTTCCCAGATCATCAAGTATCAGCACTTAAGACACAGTAAAAAAAGGAGTAAAAAATAAGTTTAATCATATAAAAGCTACGCCAAGGAGTAGTTCATGGAACCGACAGGAGCCTCGCCAGTGTTCGTCCTCTGCCTGCGCCTAGAGCCCCAGGTCCCAGCACAGATCAAACCCACGAAGATGTGTGGGTTGGCACCAAACCCAGGGCTTGGCTGTTCCTCCAAGACTCGCTGATGTGAAATGACTGAAGTGAGGCCGGGGCACCTCGGACACGGATCCCAAGAGCTGACAGGCTTCTCCATGGTGTAGTCTCACAGCCGTCAGGCAGGATGCCTGCCTGGAACTGAGTGTGTAGGGCGCCTGCGCTGGACTCAAGTCCACATGCCACCGTGCCCCTTTTTTCTTGGCGTGCAAAGAACTCTGCAGGTCAGGAGAACCCAGATGTGGCTGCAGGGCTCGGGGCTGGGCGCCTCCCAGCTCCCGATCTTGAGAGGGCGGGAGGGGGGCCCGCAGTGGCATGCCTCACAGGCTGCCGATGTTGGGGAAGCTCTTCAGCTTCTCTGGAAAGTCGTCCTTATACAGCACGGGGTCAGCTCGGTGCTCCACCACCTTGAGGGGCATCGTCCCAAAGACAGAAGCAAACTTATTGATGCACTCGGACCTGGGGGGGCGGGGAAGGTAACATATCTGAGAGGCTGAGAAGTGACAGCAAAATATATCATGTTCCCATCAACAACACAAACCTATGTCCCTAGCCTGCTGCCAGGCTCCGGGGTAGGTGGAGAGGTAGGGATCAACGAGGCGACCTGGGGTTCCAGGCTCAGTTCAGTGGGAGAAAGTGAAGGGGATGCAGTTGGAGGCTGGCCTGCGGGTCAGGACATCTTCCCCTCCCCCTCAAATTCCAGTCATTCTTCCAGCTCAGCACGGCAGGCCTCAGACCAAGGTGGATTAGCTGCCAGCAGACCTTAACCCCATCTGTTCCAGCTACGGAAGATGGAAAAGAAAAGGCTACTTGGATCTGAGCTGGGCCTAGTGTAGTTTAAAAGGCAGGGGAAGGGTCTTACCCACGGGCAGTGGACGGCAAAGGAAGAAGATGGGCAGCCAACTTAAATTTCAACAACACTTGGTTCATTCAAACAACATTTACGTAGGGTCTGTACGTGGCCACCTCCAGGAAGGGCCAGGCGCCTGCACAAACTCTTCTGACATAGTGAAGTTCACACAGGTCTGCTTTCCTAATATGTGTGATTTCAGTCACTCCTGCCTTAACATCGGCAGCAGGAGCCAACTTGTGACAACAGCTCGGTGTTAGAGGACAGGCATCTCCTGAGCTCCAGCCTGAAGCTGGTTAGCAACCCTCTTGGGCCAGGCGAATTTGGAGGGATGGTGCACGTCAATCAGGCCAACTGAGTGTGACAGCGGGGCAAGAACAGTCAGCACTGGACCAGAAGGGACAGGCCTGGGGAAGCCGTGTTTGCAGCCAGGGGACCTTGGGGATGGACTTCAGAAAGGCAGGCCATCGGCCCTGGGGAGCTGTAGCAGGAGCAGGGCAGAGGCAGAGCTAGCCGCCCAGCAGGGGGGACTCGGCACAAGGATCTTCTGTCCTCAGAGGTGCAACTGAAAGCCTGGTTTCTAGTTGTTTAATCAATAAGGTTTTATTGAAGAGCTTGGCTTCAGGAAGAGATCACTAACAAAGAAGACTGCTACCACCATTCTTTTCCTTTTGTCATTATGTTTCTGAAAACACTTGTACCATTTCCTTTGGAGCCTTCAGCTAATGCACCCTCATGCCCACTGACACCACATGTGACTAGCTAGACTCGTCATCTGCGCCAAGCCAGGCCGAGTGCTTCCAGTCCTCCTCACAACTGCCCTGGGGTGTGACGGCCTCTCGCTCCCATTTTCCTATGAGAAGACTAAGACACAGAGAAGCTAAGTAACATGTCTACATGTCCAAAACCTAGAAGAGCCAAGAGCTAAACCCAGGCATTCTGGTTCCTGAGGCTAAAGTCTTAATTCTGAACTGATACAAATATACTTATTAACGTAATTCTAGGGTCCAATGGAAGGAGCTGGAAGTTAGAGTCAGTTGAGACTCTATTCCTAGCCAGTTGTACATAGAGATCTCCTAGATTCCTTAAAGTCTTCCTCCCCATCCCTCTCCTTTGCCCAGGGGCTGGGTTTATATTATCTTCATGTGATGGATTAAGAAAATAAGGTTCAGAGAGGTTAAGTAACTTGCCCAAAGACCCAGAGCTAGAAAGTGGTAGAACTGGGTGGAACCTGGCTTTTTTGCATCAGACTCTACCATAACTTGCTAGTGACTGAGTTTTTCTCCTGCTGTCCATCTTCTGAGACTTGGGAGGTGGGTGGGGAGAGGCCTAGTGTGCAAACCCAGGCAAGACTGACTGCAAGAGCGCAGAGTTCTCACAGGATGATGTGGTCTAAGCACTGGACAACAGCTCTCCTCTCTTCAGACTATAGGGTCAAAGCAGTGACAAACCGAGCCAAAGCTCTACAGGTGGTCCTTTTTGACAGTGCACCTGTCTGTGAACAGGAAGGATTCTTCCAGTTTCCAGGTGCTGTGCACACAGGCTCTGGGCAGCACAGTCCAGCCGCACCCAGCACAGGTGCTCCTGGGCACGCTGGAGGATCCTGGCTCTTGGCCGAGGGCAGCACTTTCCGGCCCATGGAGAGTATTACTGACAAGGTCTCCCCTGTAGCCAGACCTTCCAGCAGGCATGGGCCGTGGCGATATGCCCTGGGGCTCAGGCCAGCCTGAGCTGCCGCCAGGAACCCTGGCTCACCCCGCTCTGATGGCGCGTCCTCCTCTCACACTGGCACGGGCGGGGTACAGGCCCTTCCCCATCTGGCTTTCTTTTCATGCAGGAGGTCTGGGACAGGGAGCAGGCCGGGCAGGCAGAGCCTGGTGGGTTGCTGGTGAGGCCCTGCTACCCGGCTCTTCTGCTGCTTTTCCATCCCGTGTGTACACTCAGACTGCAGTGCCTCATCTGTGAGGCACAGTGTCTGGGGAGGGGGGCCACGGGCTTTGCTTTCCTCTCCAACACATCCCACCACCTAGAGTAACCAGGAGCCTCCCGGACCAGGGCTGGGGAAACCGGGGTGGAAACTCACGCTGCCAGGCCCTGGGCTACGGGCGCTCCTTCCCAGCGCCTGCCACACTGCTGGGTACTAAGATGCTCAGTATATATTTGTTAAACCTGTGGATGGGCACTGGAATTTGGTAGATACTAATATCCCCATTTCAGCAGATGAAGAGATTGAAATTCAGATAAGGTAGGCCAATTTCCTTAGGTTGGACAGCTAATGAGTGACAAGCCCATAATCTGAACAAAGATTGGCCTGAATCAAAATACTATGTTTTCTTAAATGAATGCTTTCTATCTGCCTTATCACTCTGCCCGTGGTCAAGTTACTGGTCAAATGAACCACTATAAATTCTCTGACTCTTGAAGAAGTAGTTGATTCTGGAAACAGATGCTGGGTAGTAAAAACTCTCTCCTACACAACTGAGATTTCAGATCCAGACTCCCAAATACGAAGTCAGAGGCTGGTAAAGTGGCCACCACTTCTGCAGGTTTGTGTGAATGTGTATTCTGCAAAGGGAACTATTAAAAACTAAAACAAGTGAACAATTCTGTAGTTTAACTCCATTTCTTGGGCTACCCAAGATGGCTTAAATCATGTCTTCCTCCCTCTCAATATAAATGCCTTTTTTTTTTTTTTTTGGTGCTGGATATTGAACCCAGGACTCAGGCATGCTAGGCAGGCACTCTGCCGCCAAGCTGTACCTCCAGTCCTCAGCACCTTATTAATATTCAGTGCCTCAATCTTTAACCCAAATAGTTTTGCTCACAGTGGATTTCTGTCTACACCCTGTTAAATCTCTCTAAAGCACTGTTTTCCTCCCCTCACTCCTCTCTCACCAGCTCATGCTCTAGGAGCCTCCCTCTTCACCACTCTCTGACAGTATTTTTTTAAGGTCACCAATAACCAATCCGTGCCAAGATCTGGTCTGCGTGACCCTTGCTCCCTCCTTGTTTCTGGCACTGCACGCCCTGCCAGCCTCTCCAGCAGCTGCTGCTTGTTTCCAGTTACTCTGTCTGTCCCCTAAATGAGAGGATGTCGCAGATTCTGCCTTGGCTTTTCTTTAGTGCACCCTGTTCTCTGGGCAGATAGCCTCATTCCAAACACCTTTCTGCAGCTCTGCTTCTGCTCTCTAGCTGCCTGCTCAGGGTCCGCCTCCACGGACCCACCTTATTCTCCAATTTCACGAACAATTAAAATCTCCTGGCCTCACCCAGGCTAACTCCTCTAACGTGCCCTAACAGTCGCCTCTCCCCTCTCGCTGCATTATTCACACTTAAAGGTACTACAGCTTTGACTCCAAATATAAGTAACCTGCTAACTCCTTTCCTGTCACCTGTCCCATACCTGTCCATTTGGAAACCAAGTTCTGGCACCTCTTCCTTCTAAGTTAATTTATTAACTTCCTTTCCACATTCAGATTAGTTCGAGGCTTCTCACTGGTCTCCTTTCTACAGTCTCCTCATTTTTCACCTCATCCTTGGCACTACTCACAAATTAATCTCAAAGCAACCTTTTTTTTCCCCCCCGGGTGGTACTGGGGACTGAACCCAGGAAGCCTTTGATCACTGAGCCACATCCCCAGCTCTTTTTTTTTTTTTTTAAATATTTTTTAGTTGTAGATGGACACAATATCTTTATTTTTATTTATTTTATGTGGTGCTGAGGATCGAACCCAGTGCCTCACGCATGCGAGGCGAGCGCTCTACCACTGAGCCACAATCCCAGCCCCCCCAGCTCTTTTTATTTTGAGACAGGTCTTGCTAAGTTACCCAGGCTGGCCTTGAACTTGAGTTCCTTCTGCTTCAGCCTCCTGAGTTGCTGGGATTATAGGTGTGTGCCAGCTTCAAAGCAATTCTTTGATCAAGTTAGTGAACAGTTCAAAACACTCGGGTGGGGGAAAAAAAACAGGCACAGTGGTGTACACCTGTAATCCCAGCAACCTGGGAGACTGAGGCAGGAGGATCACAAGTTCAAGGCCAGTCTCAGCAATTTAGGGAGGCCCTAATCAACTTAGTGAGACCCTGTCTCAAAATAAAAAATAAGAAGGGCTGGGAATATGGTTCAGGGGTTAAGTGCTCCTGTAGTCAATCCTTGGTTAAAAAAAAAAAAAAAAAAAACAAAAACAAACAACAAACCCTGGGTGACTTACTAGAGTTACCAGAGGCTGAAGAAAAATTCTGAGCTCCTGAAGTGAAGGTTCAAAGCGCCTTGCATTCTGGCACCAACAGGCCAGAATTCTGGCTCTAGCCAAACTGAATTTCACAACACTTGCCAAATGAACCTTGAACTTGGGGATAGGGCACCCTCAACCGCCCCCACCCCCACCTTGCCCAAATTCACTGGTGGGGATCCCAGAAATTTTTGAAGGTTTCTGTCAAGTGTCACCTCCTTTACAAAGTCACTCTGACTAAGGAACCTAGCAAGAAGTTTCCTCTCCTTCCTCTCAGCAGTTTTAACACTTTGGGCCTCCCTCAGGGCACTTACCACAGATCACCTGGGGTTATGTTTTATATGTATATAAACATCTGTGTGTGTGTCTAGTACGCTGTCGTTGTGGTAACTGTAAACTCTGCTAGCATGGATTCAAGACCAATGACAACTAGGACTCTTGTACTTTCCAAGGTCTCTTGGCGAGGAAGGCTGCCCACACCTTGCTCCTGAACTCCTCAACACTCATCTAACCTGACTTGCTCTCAGTGCCTCTCTTTCTCTTTAAAGCCTCTTGACATCTGTTGTGACCTGTGGTGTAGAGAAGAGCTGCAGAGCCTCAGCACAAGCTTCAAGGCCATTATCAGGTCAACTTTCCTCCCGTCACTTCCTTCCCCTGCACCCCCACCATCTAAACCCAGTCACCACTGGGCTTCATGTGGTGACCCTCCTCAAACAGAGAACGAGGCAGTTTCCAGAGCAACGTCCTGTACTCCAGGAGAACCACTAACGGGGCCTTTCCAAACAAGCCATGGCTGTTAATGTCATAACCCCTAACTGCAACACTTAGGATTACCAGTGACAGTTATTCCAAAATCACAATAATGTATGATTTCGCTCCAACAATTGGTAAGAGTGATTTCATCTAGGTAAGACACTTACAGATGACAAGATGAGGAGATTATTTAGCAAATTAGAATGAGTAAAGCATTATAAAAGCATGTAAGGCCAAGGGAAAACCTGAACAAAAAAATCCTCCAGCTTGAGGGATCTACAGTGGCTTCTGGTTTTCAGAAATGAGTTCTGCAAGCAGGTGTGTGCAAGATCTGTGGGAATTCAAACCAGGTATCTCATTCCAAATGGTCACTATAACATTCTCTGAGTGCATTCTGGTCCCTTGACAATAGTGCTACTAAGGTAGCAAAGCCGACGGCTGCAAGTAGGGAGCTGCCTTTTGGAAGAGTGAGATCTGATGCAGGCACTGTGAGCCTGGGGACTGTGGGGGCACTGTGGGAACTGTTAGGTCTAGCATAAGATTCTGAGGGTCTTAAGGAAAGACACGCATCTCCCACTCCTGGTATACTCACCCAGAGCCCAGGGTCACATTCCGCACACACGTGTGCTTGTCGAATAACGGGAAGCATTGAAATCAAGGGCCTATCTCACGGCCCTGGCTGCGGATCCTGCTCTTGGCAGGTATTTTGGTAGCATCAGCAAAGGTAATCTGTCTCTGGTGGGTTTGGCTTAATTCTTTCTACTCAAGCTTTTACCATTACATGGAGATACTACTCTGAGAAACAATCCAGTATTTCCTTAGAATTAACTAGCTTCCACTTGAGTGACTGTAGACAGTTAACTGCTTTTGGCCACATGGAGTATCTGGCTTCTGGAGCTTAAGGCCAGCTATATTTTTAAGACCCTTCCAGCCATTACAAATTGAGTGAGTAGCATTCCAAATTAATTCTTTGGGTGACCTGGGCTTGAACTAACCCAATTCCCACAGTGCCAAGGAGGTGACTATGGCTACCAGCTGCTGTCCTTACATCTCCAACAAAGTCCCATAAACAGGCCCAAGGCAGGAAATGGGGATCAGGGCTGGGGCAGGCTGGCTTGAGGCTCACTTACCTCTCCACCATGTGTGTCTGGTCTAGCGAAAGCCCATCAATGGCTGTGCACTCAGGACACTTGAATTTCTTTCGTGGGGTCACCTGCCAGAGGAACACAAAACGTCCTGGGCTGTTAGTGCCACAGACTCTGAAGGCCTGCTGTGACACTCTGCATGCTCCCAGGCCGTAAGCTGAGATGCTGCGGGCGCGTGCACACACACCTCACCCGTGCTCCGCCGAGCTCGGGCTGGCTCAGCCAACAGAACTCACAAGGGCCCAATAAAAGAGGCTTGGAGGGCTTTTGCCTTCTGTAACTGGAAAGAAGTGGTGATGACAAGCTCCTTAATTCCTGTTTAATGACTGTTTTCTCACTGCCAAGGTCCTTGTATAAACACCATTTGTTCTTGCAACCATACGGGCGATGAAATACAGCTTCCCATAACTTTCACCGTAACCTTAGTTCCAACAGGCGCGCTTTCTCCTTCTCTCAGCTAAAGGCAAATGCTAGGAGCAGCACTGTACTCTGGAAGATAGAGCTTATTCTGCAGTTCCCTTTAGTCATGAAAAGAATTCCAGTCATCCCTCGCCCTCTGAATCCTTTGCCCTGACTGCCCTTCCACCTTCCCAAACCTTACACTTCCAGCACACTCAGGGAAGGGCAGGAGGGCGAGAAGTCCAGGTAGCCAGGGTGAGGCTAAGGTACAAGACACCTGTCCAGAGCAAGCGGCACAGCCAACAGCATGTGGAAAACAAATGTGGGCTGGAAATTTACTTTCCTTAATTTCTCTGGCAGTTAGCTGTTCACTGAGTCATTTAGAAAGCTGGGGACAGCGAGGCACTGGGGCAAGATGGCGACCTTTCCTCTTTCGGAGGCGCCTTGTTTAATCATGTGCAATCAGTGGAAATGCCATCCTGTGCTTCCAGCATAAGCTTCTGTGAAATGAGCTCTGCAGGCAGACTCTGAGGGGAACCTGCCCGTCCACTTCTACATACAGGTTCTAACCCAGAAAGAAAAAAGGTCAGGATTGTGCTACCCACACAGAGAAGGGGGCTTCCTCTACATATCTAGCATCTGATTTGAGCAAAGTCTGACTTTCAGGAATAAATAGTCATTTTGTCATGTACAAGACCCCCTCAGAGGATCTTCCTCTATTTTCAGCTTTTAAGGTGGGAAACGTACTTTCAAAACCTGATGATGTTGGGATTACTCCAGTCTTGTCCTTGTGCGAGCATCTGTGCCCGGGGTCCACAGTCGTTTACTGCTGCAAGAATTTCTCAGGCTTGGCAGGTGGCAACTTGCCCAAGAAAGCAGAGCAAGTAGGCACAGGACCTCTTACCTTGATGACGGCCTTCCCCGTGACGTTGGCCACCAGGAAGTTCATGGCAATATCTTCACAGTTCATATGCGCATCCACCCAGTTCTTGATATCTCCAGGCATTTTGTAGGTATATAGGTAATTAAAATACTGTCAGGTGGGAAGAAAAGAAGAAACACAAACAGCAGTTCCCCTCGGCTGAATGCCAGGGGCAACTCAGTTGTAGCAGGGGAACAAACTGCCCTCCTAAGATTAACCACAAGGCCATGTCAATGGAAGGGGCAAAAGGAAGTATTAGAAGGCTTTGGGTCAAGTGACCACGCAGGGTTACAGTGGTCATTTTTTGTTTGTTTTGCAAAGCCATTATTTTCTATATTAGAATAAAATGAGGCAAATCTGAAATTACCACAACCTGCATGTACAAAATAGTGGAGAATGGGTTAAAAGTCAATAAAGTGTACGTTGTCAGCTGGGCATGGTGGCGCAAGCCTGTAATCCCAGCACTTTGGGAGGCTGAGACAGGAGAATCGCGAGTTCAAAGCCAGCCTCAGCAATGGCGAGGCGCTAAGCAACTCAGTGAGACCCTGTCTCTACATAAAACACAGAATAGGGCCGGGGATGTGGCTCAGTGGTCGAGTGCCCCTGAGTTCAATCTCTAGCACCAAAAATAAATAAATAAATAGTGTACGTCGTCTACTGCCACGAATCCCGAGAATTATAAACATTAAGCTTTCCTGTCTGTTTGTTTTACTAAGAATAAAACCCATTTCTGCATCTAGAGCTCTGAAAAATGGGAGGGCAGCGGTGCTGACCTAAGAAGCAACAGATGCGAAATAGCTGAATGAGCAGCCACAAGAGCAGAGCCGAGCTGAGATCTTGCTCCTGGTGTCAGCCCATATGCCGCTGCTGATAACAGACAGCTACTCTTGTTTAATTAAACTACACATGCCCAGGGAGCACTCTCTCATCAAACGGAATATTCCAAAGTCAAATGCATATTCTCCAATCTCTCCCTAATAAGAAAAGTCAAAACCACAAACTCAGCGAACTCAACAGTTCTCAGGAGAGAGGAAGTACAAAAGGCCAATCAACATGCATAAGGAATTTTAATGTCACTAGTAATTAAGTCAAAGTTAAAAAGCATTAATTTTATTTACCAAAATAGCTGAATTAAATTTTTAAGACTCATTTTATGCAAGGAAGGGTATGGTAAGACAGGTCTTGTTTGCTGGCAGGAATATAACTAGGCACTAACGTACACATGGCCCAGGAGAATACCCCCGTGCTCGTTCCCTGTGAAGTATTCTACTTTTAGGACCTGCCATAACGTTAGGCCATGAGTGAGAACAGGAAAATGGACATGAATCACTAAGCACTACACAATCAGCGTTACCTAAATAGCAAAAATGAGACACTCAAATATCCAACGATGGAGAAATGGTTATATGTGATTTGTGGAGCATTAACATAACGGTATATTGCCAATTATGCTACGAAATAATTTACGAAGAAATGTTAACAACATGAGAAAATACTCATAATATACGGAGGAAAAGGGCGAACCCAACTGTCCCTGTGTTTGTCACGTCATGTTGGAAATGTGCCCAAGGGCATGCTAAGGCCTGGTCCCCTGTGGTGGGGTTCAGAAGTGACAAGATCATGAGGGCTCTGACCCCCCCATATTAATCCACTGGTGGATTAATAACCCCATGCATTACTGGGAGGTGGTAGAAACTGCAGGAGGTGGGGCCCGGTTGGAGGCGGCGGCTCAGGTGTGCCCTGAAAGGACCATCTTGTCCCACCCTCCCGCTCCTCCCCTCCATTTCCTGGCCATGCAGTGAGCCGCTTTCCTCCACCACTCCCTTCTGCTATGCTCAGGCCCACAGCCATGGCGCTAGCCCACCATGCACTAACACCTCGGAAACCACGAGCCAAAATCAATCTTTCCTTCTCAAAGCTGCCTTTCTCAGGCATTTTGTCCTAGCCATGGAAAGCTAATGCAGTATGTCTGAGTAAGTAAATAAAAGGCAAGCTGAAAAACATCTAATGATGAGAGTGGTTATCTCTAGGTAACAGGATTAGAGTGACTTTTACTTATTTTATTGTGATAAATTTTTGTACATTCTACTATGAGCATGTATTGTTTGTATAATTAGAAAAATAATAAACATTTTAAAAGGAATATCACACAGCATGACTTTTCCAAGCTCTGTCAGTAGGACACTTTCCCTAAACCAAGCAGCAGGTATGAAAAATTAAATTGGGCCAAATAAAACATCATTCCTCAGTTTTGTCAGCCCAGATCCAGTGGCCCAAGCCTGCACCTCGCTTACCTTGTGATAAAAAGCTGCCCCCGTGAGCACCATGGAGACCTCGTTTGTCCACTCCGACTCATACTTCCACTTATTCATCTCATGGTCCCAGAGATGCAGACGACCTGGGTAGCCCACCAGCCGGTCAGGAAATTCCCGCCAGACCTAGGGATGGAAGTGCACATCACATCAACTCCCAGTTCAGGAGACAGCCGCTCAGCGCAGTTACCTGGCAGGTAGGTGGGCTCTGAAGATGGTCAGTCTTAATACATGCTCATTAGTCTACTAATTTTCAAAGACAGCCGTTGATTTTGATTTTCTCCAAACTTCTTGGCATGCTTGGAAATTTCAAAAAATGTGAAGAAATGGCTTACCAAATTTAGCCAACACGTAATGAAATAAGGATTTTTTGGGGTGTGTATGTGTGGTACTAGGGACTGAACCCAGAGTCTTACAGGTGCTCTACCAAGTTACATCCCAATTCTTTTCCTTTCTTTGGCGGGGGGTGATGGTACCGGGGGACTAAACTCAGAGGCACTTTACCACTGAGCCACACCCCCAGCCCTATTTTATATTTTAGTTAGAGACAGGGTCTCACTGAGGTGCTTAGGCTGAGGCTGGCTTTGAACGTTGCAATCCTCCTGCCTCAGCCTCCCGAGCTGCTGGGATTGTAGGTGTGTGCAACCACACCGGCTTCTTTTCCTTTTTATTGTGAGATAGGGCCTCGCTAAGTTGCTGAGCCTGGCTTGGAACTTGTGATCTTCCTGCCTCAGCCTCTCAAGTCACTGGACATTTTTAACGAATGCACAAATGAAGAATAAATGGAACTCTGAAACTTGACTGCCCTGATTTGTATTAAATTGGTGATGATGAAAAGTTCTCCTGTAAAAAAGTATCTATTTTTCCCGAGCACACATCCATTCTTAGGTCCTACTAGAAGCCTGAAGTGTACGGGAGTCGTCGGATTCCATACTCCATAACATACTGAGCACACATACTAGTTTCTCCGTTTGGGGAGGTTCGTGGATGCAGTCTTGGTGGCTTACACAGACTTTACACCTTGGGCCTGAAGCACTACCCATACCTTCCCCCATGTGTTAATGTACAACAGTTTAACCTTTAAAAGAGAGGAGGTCCATTCATGAGTGAGCTTTAACATTTGCTGGCTGTCCTCGAGCCTCTTCTCAGCCTGAAGCAGACTTCTAAATAATGAGGCTCCCGAGGGGCCAGGCCTAGGCCGTTTTCTTCTCCAGGTTCTCTCTAAGGAATTGAGTCTAGTTTTGATCACTTTAAATACCAACTCTAATCTGACGACTTCCAACTTTATGCCTGGACATGAACATACTTGAGCTAAACAACCCCTTACTGAACATCTTTGCCTGGATAAACTGGCATCCCCTCCCTACATGTCCAAAACAACTCAGTCTCACATCCCCAACAAGTCACCTTCCTGGACTCCACCTCAATAAGCGGTCCAGCCACGGCTCCAGCCCAGATGCAGGCATTGGCCTTTACCCCTCCCTCGGCTCTCTCCCAGGCTATGGGCGAGTCCTGCTGGCTCTACTCTGGCCACCTCTTACCATCCCCTGCCACACCCTGGCACTCCAACCACCAATTCTCCCCCAGGTCCCCTAACAGTCTTCTAACTTGTCCCCTGGCTGCCACTCCTGTCCTTCTAGACCCTGGTGCGCATACACCTCTAGAAAGAGACCCATGTCTAAATGAACATTAAGGTATTCAGCCCAGGGCAATTCAGCCAGTGGTCTCCATTTTATTTTTCATATTATAATTACTTTCATTACATATTTACATATGTATTTATGGAAGCCAGAGGGTCATAAGCCAGAGTAACTGGTGGGTTCCCGACACATGGGTGCTGCTGAGTCAACAAGGACACTTAACTGCCACCCTCGAGGCAGAGCCAGTGCATGGGTACCACCTCTCTTTTTTTTTGAAGTTTCCTAGGGCTGCCATAGCAAATACGAGCAAACTGAGGGGCTTGGGACACCAGAAGCCTGTCTCGAGTTCTGGAGATGGAAAGCTAAACTCCAGGTGCTAGATGAGCCGAGTTCCTGCAGAGCCTGCAGGGGAGCCCCCTGACACCCTGGCACCCCAGGCTTGCAGCCCCATCACTCCGGGCCTGTCACCACACGGCCAGCTTCCTAGTAACACTGGGCACACCAGGGTGGGGCCCACCCTGGTGACCTCATCTTAACTTGATGGACATCTGAAAAGTCGCTATTTCCAAATAAAGTCACATTCTGAAGTGAAGGGGACACAATTCAACATATTACATCCCTGAAAGTCTTTAAATGTCCCACCCTCAAAGAAAAACAAGACGTGCCTTGCTACTGCACCCTTCCCGTCCTCTCACCGCGCCCTCCTGCACACCAGGGTCCCTCTGTGCTGGCTACCTCTCTGGCTGGAAGGCTCTCCCTGTTCCCACCGGGCACAGTGGCACACAACAGTACTCTCAGCTACTTTAGAGGCTGAGGCAGAAGGATCGCAAATCTGAGGAAACGGCAACTTAGCGAGACCCTTTTTCAAAATAAAAAAATAGAAAGGGCTGGGGATGTGGTTCAGTGGCACAGTGCTCCTGGATTCAATCTCGGGCACTAAGGGACAAAAAAGAAAAGGCTGGCTCCTTCTCATCAGTCAGATCACCACCGAAATGTCAACTACACCGAGAAGGCTTCTTGGGCCTTCCCACCGGAGGCCAATACTCCCCACAACCAAACGCCCCATCACGTCCCTTCAAGCCCTTGCTTTGCTTTACTGAACTTTTTTTCTGAAATTACTTCCGTTATTCACTATGCACTTATCTATTACCCATTTTCCACTGGTAGTTGAACTGGACCCACACAGACTATCTCTATTCACTGTCGTATTCCTAGCACAAAGAACAGCGCCTGGCGCATGACCACACTGAGTCCACGAGGCTCTGCAGGTAAGCAGCTGAGAGGAAGAGAAGCCGGGGCAGCCCTCTCGGCTCAGGCAGGAGGCAGGACCCAGCAGGCAGTCCCAGTGGCGGAGTGTGAGCAGCGCAGCACTAAGTCACACTGCTGAAGCATGTCCCAGCGCTCCTCCAGGAGCGGGAGGGACCCTTGCTGAGTCATGACACCGTCTCTGCCCAGCCCTCCTGCTGACCCTGTCCCTGATTTTACAAGCTGTCTGACCTGCGTCTTAGGCGTGGTCTGGGCTGGTGAGAGCTCTCCTCTGTGAAAGCGGCTCACCTCTCAGGGCTCTCCAGCCCACAGCCTTGGCCTCATCAACACCATGCTGGAAGCCACAGAGTTAACCGGCCACAGGCATCGTCCTAATAGCCGCAGACAAATGAATCCTTGTCAGACATTTCCTCAGATGTGTGAACTGCCGCCTTCCCTCTACTCTGGGGTTTGTATTTCAGCAGATTAAAATAATATGATACTGTTACAGTCTCACAGAGCCCAGAGCAGCAACAGAGTCATGTGGGCCGTGACTTCTGCTGTGGGCCGGGGACTCCCCTGAAGGCCCTGCCAGCCCTTCCCCAGCACCGCGCACCTGGTGTTCCATGCACGCCATGCCACTCACCGCTGCGCCTCCGTGGAGCTGGGGAGCCTTCTGCAGGCCCAGGTCACGTGACTGGCCCCAGGAGGGCAAGGTGGGGGTGCGGGTGGCACATCGTCAGGTCCTGCTTCCCTGAAGTCAACACAGCACTATGCTCCACGCACAGGAAGTTGTCGTCTCCCTCGGGCCCCTCTTCACCCGCTCTGTGAGTGCAGCTACCATCCTGGCACCTCATACCACCGCCATCATGCCCATTGGCTCAGCCTTAGGGTCGAAGGCTGTCACATTTCTGTAAGGGACTCTGTTAGCTGACTTCCCTCCACAGGGTCACAGAATGCCAGGCTCCACGGCACTGGGCAGCATCAGAGGTGTCCTGAGCTTCAGATTCCTCGGGAGCCTGCGAGGAGCGCGGTTCCGCCTGTGCAGCCCCTCTGCCCCTGACTTAGTCCAGGCAGCTGGATCCAATCAGGGGACCATCCTTGTCACCTCATCTATAACTCTGCGGCTGACTTCAGGATCAAAATGGAGTGAAACACGAGGGGACGGCCCTCTCTCGCCGGCCCAGTGAGCATGGAGGCGAGGATGTGCACCAGAGCGCCTTTCCCAGGCAGCGGGCAGGCGCACAGCACCGCCCGCCCTGCTCGCCTGGCCTTCTTAGCTGGGGATGCTCTGGGGTCAACCTCTTGCCATCACTGTCAGCTGTCTCTGTGACTACATGCAGGCACTGGGGACCTGTGTGTCCCTGCGGTGCTGACAGCAGTGCTGCCACGATGTCCATGTCACAGACACCACGGACTAGCCAGCCTGGACTGCTCGTCCTCCAGCCGCCCTGTCCTTGTCCTGCTTGACCACACACGTCTTGGAGGCCAGAAGCCTGCCTCTTAGGACAGACTCTATGCCTCACTTAGGCTCAGCAGTGACTGGGACAGACCCCACCTTTGGGGCTGACCCACTCTCTACTCAGATGCAGATCATAACCAGGGAGCCCCACACGCCACTTGTTCTTTCCATTCTAATTTTTATAATCTTGGCTCCAAACACATCGTATCTGATTAGGGAAATTCTCACCTTTCCAGGCTTCTGGCTGAGCTTACTCGGCCTTCCTGAAGTTCTTTTATAACAAATAAAACACTCCGCCCCCAACCTCCTGAAGTCTTCTGGGGCTTCCTTTTACTACAGGATCAAGCCAAGATCTTCCCCGTTGGAAGCCCACAGGAGGCCACCCCAATTGACCCTCACATCCTACTGAGCACGAACAGGGGACATGGGCAAGCAGCCCAGGATGTGCTTTGCTAGGGACGAGCTGTGCGCTGGCCTTGTCAAAGGTGCCTACCTTTATTCTGCCACCCATGACACCAGGGGCTGGGTTAAATGGCTACTAATGTGCTTTTAGGGCTAGAGTCTTACATCTTCCTTGGTGACCTGTTCCTACAGAGCTAACCCATCAACTGATCCGTTTCACCCTGAGGGTCTCTAAGTCACCTGGCCTGCATCCTTTAGTCTTGTCAAATGCTACGCACATGTGGGTGCACAACAAATGTTCCTGAAAAGGGCCAGCCTGGCGTGTGCATTTTAAATGGGAATGTGTGTTGACCACAGTGAGGCTCGAGACACAGACTGGGGAGAGGGGAAGGCACAGCGACAAGTGGTGTCCATCTGGGATGTGCAGTCATGAAACCACGGGTCAGCATCAGGGAGACAGCCTGCAGCAGCTCCTGCAGTCATCACACTTCCAAAGGCACAGTCGCTCAGGGAGACTGCTACTGTGTGGGAGGGATGGCAAAGTGTCAGGACTCGCGAGCTGAGGGATGAGCTGAGCAGTGGCGGGGAAACGCGCAATCAGATTCAAGGTGCGCCCCTCTGGCGACGGTTTCGTTTCTTTCCTTGCACACACCCGAGTTTTTTCAGCCCCTGATCATCTGAGTGGCTCAGACCCAGGGGTCACATGCCTGGGTCCAATGAGGCAGAGGCACAAGGAACCCAGCTTGCAAACGGCTCTGCATCAGCAGCTTCTTCCGTTCAGCCTTGGTCCTGCGTGCTGCCCAGATGGGAGGGTGGCTGGCTGGCTGGCTTCCAATCCCAAGCTGGTTTCCACAGCAGAGTCCGTTATAGGATTTGCTCTCAGCCCTCTGGGAACAAAGCTCACCTTTCACACTTGGAATTTCCTGAAATGCAGTGGGATGGAGGGGCCGACTGGCTTCATTCTCGGCACAGGCTTAAATTATTACACTGGTAGGTGGCGGTTTTTATCAAGGGGGTGCTCTGCAGAAAGCTCAAGAGCCTTCGTTCACACTGGGACTCAATTAATAAATGCTGATGTGAGACACCTAGAGCAGGGGAGCCCAGGAGCTGTCACCCAGAAATCCCTAATTTTGATAAATACATGTGCAAACTGTACTGTTTTAAGATCTAACTGCTAGGCACTTCAGTCTGCCTGAGAGATCTTTTTGACTTGAGGCAGGATTCTGCTTAAAATAAGCCAAACAGAAAAGCCAGTACCACAGGGAGGCTTCTGGGGTCTGACAGTATCCCCACTGGCTCCAGTGTGGTGGCAGGTAAAGCCTGGTGCTGGGCACACAATGCCCACTCCTTTCAAGTTCTTTCTTTAGGTCGGAGGCAGCAATGAGGGCCAAGAGGCAGACCGGGCTGGGCCACAGTTGACAGAGGGATGCATGTCATGACATCTGCCAGTGGCCACCACTGGGAAGACACTCCTGGAGAGGTGGCTTTGCGACCTCTGCCTTGTCCCTGTAGCTGCATCAGCTCACCAGGGGGTCTGATCATGGCCTGTGAACAGCAAGAGAAGGCAACTCGTAGTGTGAGCTGCGAGCTCTCTCTGAGGCCTGCAACCTTAGAAATCATTCAGAAAGCAGAGATCATTCAGTCCAGTTCCCTCCAGAGATACAAGACTGAGACCTGGAGAGGGAAGAAGTGCTCCACAGGACACCGCCAGGTCAGGCCTGAACTAGACCTGAGCCCTGTCCAGTCCTGCCCATGAAGACCTAACTCCACACGATTCTGACTCTAAGGGGATCTTATTTCCAGGAATCTGGTCTCTCACCTGTAAAATGAAGAGGTCAGAGCGAGGTACCCGAGATCACATTCAGTGCGGGCTGCTTCTGCTCTGCGGTGCCAGTGGCAGATTCAGTTAAGAGTCAACTGCCCGCTGAACAGGTTGAGAACAGCGAGGGGAAGGGAGAAAGGGAGGAGAACATGACAAAACCCTCCGCTTGGCTAAGGATGCAGCTCAGTGGGAGAGTCTGCCTAGCACACGTGAGGCCCTGGGCTCCAGCCCCAGTACTGCAGAAGATAGATGAGTGATAAAACCCTGTGGCCCTGTGCTCTACAGCTGAAGGCTCCTGTGAACTGGGTTCCCATTTAGCAAAAACAGCCACATGCTCACACCATTAAGAGAAGCAACTCCCGCCAACTGCGTGGCCTGCTGGTGCGCCGCCTGGTGACATCAGAGGGCCTACTGGACCCTTGGAGTCTGGGAGGCTCTGGGGCAGAGAAGGAAAAGCAAGCACGCAGCCGCTGAGCGAAAGATGAGACCCAACGACTCTTCTTCACGGGTCTACGAATCTCTCAGGAGACAACAGAGAAGGAGGTATGTGTGCTACAGCGGGAGGAGGAAGGGACGGGTCAGGCGCAGGCCATGGTTTTGCTGATTTGGTGGTGCTCCTTAGGACCCACTATAGGTGACATCATTTTTATTTCCATAACCTCAGTGCCAGGGGGGTGGTATTATTTCCAAGTCTGCTCTCAGGAGATTGTTTAGTGAAGTTAAAGGAGGAAGAGCGATGGGAAGCTACGAGGCTGTTCTCAGTCCTGCTCAGTGAGCAGAAACAGACCCTACTCTCTCCTAACTCCATTATTGAGCCTTTGAAATTTCAATTTGATTTTGTTGAGGTTCAGTTTAAATGACGGGGACCAAAGGTACCAGCTGTGTCCAGCAAGGAGGAAGTCAACTCTCCTCTTGGAAGCAGCTTCCCTAGTGGCTTGTCACTTGTGTCAGGGATGCTACCTCAGATGAGCCAGGCCCCTCTGGTTCCTTCCTCCTGTGCAGAGGGAAGAAACAACACTAGCCACAAACACTGCAGTCCTGAGATGACAGAGGTTCCCAGGCAGTTCATGAGGCGGTGTCCCGGTGCCAGACCTGTGAGCTTATTATACCCCAGGACCCCTTGGTGGAGGACCAAGGAGCAGAAGGACGCTTTCAAGTGACTAATTCATACTCCACCTACTTTCAAGTGATGACCTGGGGTGGCCTGCAAAACCTGCAAAGCTAGAATAAGGCCTGAACTGTCACAACTGATATTCTCCACTGATATTTTAAAAAAAAATCCAGAGGTGTTCCCCATCTTCAAAACATTAAGCCTGATAACAAGTTCTAGAAAGGCAATCCAATAGCCAGCTAATGTCATAATTTAGGTATGGAGAGACTTGAGTATTACTGTTTTATTAATTCATTTATGCAGATGCTTACTGAGCTCCTATTTTTCAACGCGACATCTTATTCTGAGATAACCAGATTCACATGCAGTTGTAAGAAGCAATGCAGCAGTCCTGTGTGTCTCGTACCCTGCCTCCCCAGTGGTAACAGCTTACAGAATTCCAGGATGCTATCACGACCTCAAGTCAATCAAGGTACAAAGGTCCCCATCAGCACAAGGGTCCCACCTATCAATCTTTTCTTTTGGTACTGGGAACTGAACTTGGGCACTTTACCACTGAGCTACATCCCCAGTCCTTTTTGCATTTTTTATTTTCAGACAGAGTCTTTCTAAGCTGCTTAGGGCCTTGCTAAGTTGCTGAGCCTGGCCTTGAACTTGTGATCCTCTTGCCTCAGCCTCCCAAGTTGCTGGAATTACAAGCTTGTGCCACTACAACCAGCCTTCCTATAGATCTTTTAGGACACAATTATCACCCCAACCCCCAGCAACCACTCATGTCCACAATTGTTATCATTTCACCAAAGTTGGAAAAATAGAACCACACAGTATGTAACCTTTTGGGAATGGCTTTTTTTGCTTAGCACTACTCTCTGGAGATGCAACCAAGCCGTTGTATGTATCAGACATTTGCGTCCTTTTATTACTAAGTTTGTTTAACCACTCCACCACTCAAGGACATTTGAGCTGAGAACTGTTTATGGTGGTTACAAAGCTGGTACAAACATTCACATATAATTTTTTGTGTGAACATAACTTTCCATTCTTCTGGGATAAATGCCCAAAAGTGCAACTGCCGGGTCCTGTGGTAGCTGCACGTTCTGATGTATAAAAGTCTACCCACACTGACTTCCCGAGTGGCTGGACCCTTCACGTTCTCAGCAGCAATGCGTGAGGGCTCTGGTTTCTCTGTGTCCTCACCAGCATTTGCTGTTCTCATTATTTCTTATTTTAGCCCCTTTGACAGGTATGTTGTGATCTCCCTGCAGGCTGACTTTGTGTTTTCCTGCTGGCTTAATGCAGTCAACATCTTTTGTGGGCTGATTTGCCATCTGTACACCCTCTTCAGTGACAAGTCCCTTCATGTGCTTGGCCCATGTTCTAACTGGACTGTTTTGAGAGTTCCTTACATGTTCTAGATATCTAGTCCCTGGTTGGATGTGTGGTTTGCAGATATTTTCTCCCAGTCTGCAGTTTTTCTTCTCATGCTCTTAGAAGGTCTTTTGCAGAAAAGGTCAGTTTATCAACTTCTCCTTTTACGGATCATGCTTTGTTGTCAAGTCTAGGAACTCTCCACCTCCTCCCAGACCTTCAAGAGCTTAGCCTTTTTTCCTAAAGCTTCATGGTTTTCTGTTCTACATTTAAGACTGATTTCCTTTCAGTTAATTTTTGTATAGGGTGTGAGGTTTTGGTCAAGGTCAAACTTTTGCATATGGATTTCCAATTATTCAGCACATTTGCTGAAAAGGCTATCCTTCCTCCACTGACCTGCACTTGGACCTTCTGCTGGCTTTCCCAACTACTTTTAGGACACGAAAGTCCTCCAAGTGTCTTGAGCTGCATAGCACTGCCGCACTGCTTCTTAGAACTGCCCGTGAATTCAGTTACCTCGAAATAGGATGTTTCATTAAAAAAATAATAGGAGCTCAGTGTCTGGTGGTTCAGGGAGTGGGTATAAAACTAAAGCATGTGCCCTGTTACTAAGGGACTAGCAACTGAGAAAAGCCAGTGGCATATGGAAAAAAAGGAAAGAACAGAAGTGAGGAGGCAGGAGACAGGACAAGAGGAGCTAGGGGCAGGAGGGGCTGGGCTGGGAAGAAGAAACGGGAAGAGAGCCACAGATTTTATTTTGCAGGAAGAAAGAAAAAGAAAGTTCAATTATGAAGTTAGGACTGAGATCCCCACTGCTCCCAACCAAGTGAGCGATCAGAACAAGATTACTCTTGCTATCTGGTTAGCTGGGCAGGGGTAGAAGACCAGACTCTTCCATGACTGTAGAATATTCGATCATTTCACTTTGAACAATTCCTTGTAATTTACTCACACTATATTGACAAATAAATTCCAAGTCCAAACTTTGAACTCACTCACTCACTCAGTGCTCATGGCGCCTCTACTATGTGCCAATCAAGTGTCGGGCACAGAGCAGCAAATGAGGCAGGCAGCATCTCTGCAGCGAGCACCAGACTAGAGCCAGGCTTTTCTGTCAAGCCCTAGCTCTCTGCTGTGGACGTGACTGGTGGCCCTGCCTGTGAGAAGGTGCCTCTTCCTTCCTTCTCCAGAGCAGGGTGTCAACATGTGATTGTGACCCCCACCTACCCCTCAAATCTTCAGCTCAACCCAAAGAGTGGTTGGGACCTAGAAATATTACTTGTAAAGGCTGCCAAGTCCTGATCTAAGCCAGCCGACGCACAGCAGCAGAACACTGCAATCATGATTAATGTGAACCCCAGGCGCCCATTTCAAGCACCAAGAAATAAATACGATCTGAGAGGTGAGCAGTAAATATCACACTGGCTAGTTCATCTTGCTTTCTAGAGACTCATTTCACAGTTGTGATATTTCTAAGGTCAGGGTCCGCTCTGAGCCATTAGAAGTTTTCTTTCTTCTTACTCTTCCCAAATGTAGAATCACTACGTATAGAGCAACAGCAACCACTGACCACTGGCAGCTCAGGTCTTTGCAGCAGTTGTGCAGTCTTGCAATGGATGACATGGCTGTCCTCTCAAGGCTAGGGACACTGCCCTCCTGAGTTCAGGGCCTGGGTGCTGCTGTGGCTCTCGTCTCCCCTGGCCCTCTCCCACATCCTGCCCAAGCACCTCTGTTAAGCATCTCTATCACAGTCAAGGAGGATAAGCAGCCCACGAAGATAAATACCCCACATCCCAAAACCACAAGCCAAATTCTGAAGCTCCAAATTCCTGCAACAGCCGAAGTTCCTGGTAATCAATCCCAAAGAGACAACAGGCAGCTTTTGGAACAATAACCCTCAAACATATGGATCCTTTCAGGGTTGGAATATCTCTGCAGAAATCTCCTTTTTGGCGAGGGGAGGGAAGGCACACATTCTTTAAACCATCCAGGGAACCAACACCTCTTTTTTTTTTTTGGTACTAGAGATTGAACTCAGGGGTACTCGACCACTGAGCCACATCCTCAGCCCTACTTTGTGTTTTATGCAGAGATAGGGTCTCACTGAGTTGCTTAGTGCCTCGCCATTGCTGAGGCTCGCTTTGAACTCGCGATTCTCCTGTCTCAGCCTCCAAAAGTGCTGGGATTACAGGCTTTGCGCCACTGTGCCTGGCTCCAGCACCTCTTTAAAACAACCTGAGCACTGATTCTTGAAAAAAAGAAAAGCCACGTGGCCCTGACAGTGTGGGGGATGGAAGACGGTGGGCTGCAGAGGCTGGTGCACAGCGGTCCAGAGCTCCCCTTGCAGCCCCGCGGCACGGTGCTGGCTCCCACAGGAAACACGCGAGGCCAACCTGCCTGGCCCGGGGTGGGAGTCTGAAAGGAGGTGCCTTAGAAGAGACCAGAGCCGAGGTGCGCATCCTCCTCTTTGGGACAGGGATCCACCAGTTCCACGTTTGATGTTTCATTAATGGCTGTGTAAACAAATTCTGAACTTGCTGTTTTAATTTGCTCAGTGGGGAAGAAAAAAGTGCCACTCCACTGCAATTCCCAACTGGGTGCTTTTTGAAATGATCAGATGTTATTTCAGTGTTCAGCATACATATTCCATTTCCTTCCCTTAATATTTGTTTGACTTACTCTCCGGTGGGGACTGGTGTGGTGGAATGGCCCTGAGAGGTCAGGGCTCACGCGGCTCCTCTCAGCACCTCTGTGGCTTCTGGCCGACTCTGGACCTTCTCTCAGCAGCGCCTGCTGCCTGGGGGCACAGTGCTCTGCTTCCCCTCTCGCCTAGGAGCCTGGGGGTGTGAATCAATACAAGCTGGTTGGGGGGGACAGACAGCACAGGGCATCCTGCTCCACAGGCTGCACATGGGGAGCCCAGGCAGCCCGCAAGTACGCAGGGCAGGTCCTCCAGGAAGAGTGACTCGCCTTTGCCCAGGCGTCCTGCGACGTCTTCAGGAAGCGCTGCCTGTCTCACAGGTGGGGACACTCATAGAAATGAGCCACTGGCCACTCTCTCTTCTGAGGACAACAGTCTCTGTAATGGCAACTTTTTGGGTACTTTAGAAAAATGAAAATCAGAAGTAAGAGACAGACAGACAGATGCCCTTTCCAGTACTGTGTGATGTCATGTCCAGCCTCAGGAAAGGGACTCAGGGCACTGCCACTCACTCAAACAGATGTGTGGGCTGAGAGAGATTACAGCCATTAACTTCAGATACTTAACAAAGAGAGCAAACCACAATGCCTGAGTTTCTTTTTAGTTTTATAAAAGCTCACTTGTGGTGAAATGGCTCCATCTACACTGTAAAGCTCTAGAGTCCCACACGCACAGGGCTGATTGGGGACAGCTGCAGCAGGTCTGACTGTGCATCCAGGGCCGGGCCTGGCCCTCTGTGAGGCACACGTGCTGGCTCCTGCAGCTATAGCCCATCACCCGGAGAAGAGAAGGAAGGACCTGAGCTCCCATCTGCCCACTCACTCCCAGGTCAGACCCTGAGAAGCCTCAAGGATCTGAGTTGGCCCAGGTGCTGCTGCTTCTCCCTGAAGCCTGAAGTACTCTCAATGACTGGCCATCCATCCTCTGTAGGCACGTGCCCCGTTCTTTGGTCTAGGGTCCCTTTTCCTCAGTCTCTGCTATGTAAGACCCGAGTTCCTCAGGGCCCTATATGCACTGAAGGGGTGAGCCTGCGCCAGAGTCCCCGCAAGGCGAGATGAGTGGGTCCATCACAAACACAGAAAACCCTCTTTGCAGAGACCCTTGGGACTCCTAAGAAGCCTGGTACATTTCCAGATGTAGAACTTGGGGCATGAACGTGGGAGGTGAGCAGTTAATTCCCTAACAGAAGGACCATGGCCAGCAGCCTGTGGGAAATGAGTCCAAGACTTATTTCACATTTATTTGTTCCCACACCTGGTAACTGTGGCACTCTCCTTGGCAGAAGGCTCAGGACAGACCAACAGACCGACAGAGACAGCTTGCTCTTTTTAAAAGCTCTCTGCTCCCTCTTAAGGTTGTCAGGAAACCACGTTCTAGTTTAGGTTGTTTCCATCTTTAGCCTTCTCATAAGAAGAGAAAAGGGGGAGGGTGTGTGTGGATCCGCACTCAGGTCGCCTCGCCCACCCTCCCTGCATGCCACTGATGGCTGTGGACTTACTGATCGTGTTGACCATGTAAACACTGCCCAGCCTCAGCTCTGGAGATCTGCCGTCACCCACACCGACTGGGCTCTGGGGAGGCAGCTACCCGGAGTCTCCTCGATCTGCTTCAATACCCAGTCTCCAGATTTTCCACTCCTTCTAACTGGTCTCCCTCTCTCTAGTTCCTGTCATCATGAATTCATCCTGTGACCCGTTCATATACCTCCCTGCAGATTTTGCATCTGGCCTCAGGGACTGCCTTGACTGCCTCACCAACCTAGCCTCCCTTGTTACCCAAAGACCCCCTCCTAGTCACATCAGTCACATCCTGATGGCCCAGTTCATTCACACTTTCCAACATCAGGAAAACCCACTCGAAGGTGGTTTCATGTCCTCGTGAAAACAACGCTATTTTGCTGCCTTCCCATGATTCTTTGAGAGAATATAATTCCCATTTCCTTGGGCAGTTGTGAACAAAATAATACAAATTCTCACAATTTATTAGCACCCAAGAGGTTTCACCAACCTCTACCACCTACGGGATACCAGGCTATAAAAAGAAGCGCCTCCGTGTTTCGTGCCTAACAACACACACAGCTGCTCCTGTGAATTCCCACTCCTATACCAAGCCCTGATTTTATAACCAGTATTACTAGCCAAGAGTGTTTCACATCTCTCAGGTGAAAAATGTCCAACACTTAAGTGCTACTAATAATTTTTTATGGTTGGAAATGTGGATCAAAGTATGAAAGGAAAAATAAATTCACAGGTTCATGCATTCAGCCAAGTCTCCATGGCTCATTTTCTACCACATGTTTTAAACTGTCTCTCGGAGGCGGGGGAGGGGAGTAGAAATAAGTTGCTTTTTATTTCCCAGCTCTTTAGGCCTGAAATAAAAGCAGACAGACTCAGAAAAAAAATCAAACATTCGAGTAACATTATACACTGCTACTGTTCCCTTAGGAGTCCCTCGAAAATGAGTATCAAGAACTCAATAGATACTTTCCTGGTAAAGTACATAAACAGATAAATAAATTATCCCAGGCTGAAAAGAATTTCCACATCTGGTAGCTCACTAGAGCTTGTCAAACAAGTCAGAAACACACAGGGCCAGGGAAGATCATTCCTAGCTCCTGACTTCAGGGTTGGAGAGGGGATAAAATAATTCCCAAGGTCCTCTGCCTTTCAAAAGGGAATATGACCCCATCTAAACAGGCAAATAACTCCTGTGTTTTCTTCCAAGTAAATAAATAATGATAGCCAGGCCGAGGTCCAAATGCCTGTGTGCTCAAGTCATAGAAACTGGAAGGAAAAAAGGGTCTGGCCTTTCACTCTCAAGTGCTATGGTGTACCTTTAAGGGTCACACTCAATGCACGTTTAATGCCTTAAGTAATTAACTTAGTCTCTTGGCACCTCGGTGCCCTCAGCAGTGAAGATGAAGACAGGCTGACCTCTAAGGTCCTTTCACATTTTGACTCCGCATTTCTTTTAAACAGAGCTTTCCCAATAGGTCCTATGAAAGGGTGTCAGCCAGGTGGCACAGAGATCTGGTCTTCTCATTCGATCAGCACCGAGGTGAGGCTGAGTCACCCCCAGTGCAAGCAGCCTTTTCTGTGCACCGCAGGATACAGTATTGACCTCACCTACTTGTGCTAAGATCTGACACAGGCAGGGCAGCAGTGTGCGGCTCTAGCAGCTGCCTCCTGGAAAGGAGCCCTGGAGCTCGCTACCGACTTCCAAGCTGACACTGCAGTCAGATCAGCCTCCATCATTTTTCCTGCATTTCTTACTTCTTCATGAGGCCCATATTTCTTCCTTGCAGCTTTAAGGGTGGGATCTGTGAGCTGGACTGTAACTCTGCTCTCTGTCCCTTAAACACGTCATGGAGCCTGTTGTTTTAGAAAGGTCTCTGTAAGAGCCAGGTGTGGTGGCTCACACCGGTAGTCCCAAGAAATTGGGAGGCTGATGCAAGAGGATCCCAAGTTTGAGGCCAGCCTCAGCAACTTAGTGAGGCCCTAGGCTCAAAGTCTCAAAATAAAACATAGAAAGGGCTAAGGATGTGGCACAGGGGTTAAGTACCCCTGAGTTCAACCCATAGTAACAAAAAATGAAATAAAATAGCCTCTGTAAACCAATCTTTCAAACCCTTTAGCAAGCACTGCCTCAGAATGCCCTCACATTTGTGAAAAATGCTAAAACTCTCAGGCTGAGTCTCCATCACGCCTCAGTAGAGGCGTCTTCAGAATCTTGAACAAAATAGGCCCTGGCTTTCCATAGTCTGCTCTGGTCTTTTCCATTAAGGCAACTCCTGCATCCTCCCTTCAACCTTGTTTGTTGTGCTGTTTTACTGCAGTGCTGGGCAGTGAACCCAGGCCTCGTGTGTACAGGACAAGCGCTCTACCACTGACATTGACCTCAGCCCTCCTTTCTAGTATGCTGTGGATCTGATACGTGCCATCTCTACGCTTCACAGGAAAGATGAGGGATTTGATGCTCTGTGTGAGTAGCAGCCTGGTGCCCTTCTGCATGGAATCACACTTCACGTGTGATCTTTTAGAATGACTACTGAAGGGGTCTCAGGAACTCACTCTGTTCTTCTGTCTCCAGACACAACTAGTAAAACTACTCTAGATGCCAGAGGATGGCTGTCTTCTCCTTTATGAAAAAGTCCCTAATGGGGAGATTATTCTGTCTCTTTGGGTTTCTCTAAATTTTCTCTGGAGCTATAGTAGAAAAGGGCTTTTGCATGTTTTCTTTGATCCTTACACAGCAAATACTGTACTTAACCAATTTTTAATGAACTAAGATAATGAATTTAACTACTGCAAACATGATAAAGGCTATAGAAAACATAGAAGAAATGTGGATGCTTGTTTCATGGAAGAACAAGAAGAGGGTATTTTGATTATGGTTAAATTAAAAGTGCTGGGGTGGGCTGGGATTGTAGCTCAGCGGTAGAGCGCTTGCCTCGCATGCGTGAGGCCCTGGGTTCGATCCTCAGCACCACATACAAAGCAATAAAATAAAGACATTGTGTTCATCAACAACTAAAAAAAAAAAAAAAAAAAAAAAAAAAGTGCTGGGGTGACTCCCCTTACCTAGCTGACCTGGTAAGAACATCCCATCCACAAGTGCGGAAGAAACCGTCTGTTTAGGTATACGGAGAACATTTACCAAAACAGACGTTTAAGGATAAGATAGTCTCAACAAACTTCAAACTAATAAACTAATAGAGTATTTTAAAACCAGAAATCAATAAGGAAAACATAACTTAAAAATTTGACAAAAAGCATGAGTTAAGGGAGATAATAGAATGAAAATAACAAAAACCTTACACTTAAGGATAATAGAAATATGACACATTGAAATTTGAGATTTTACCTAAATTAGCAAAGAGAAATTTAAATGTATGTTTTAGAAAAATAAACATTAAAATCAACAATCTAAGCTATCAAGTCAAAAGCTAGAAAAATAACAGCAACTTAAATTTGTCAAAGTAGAGGATGAAGTCAGTGAAGCAAAGACTAGTAATTAATTAAATACAAACACAAATATACAAGGGGAAAACCAATAAAATCAAAAGTTGCTTCTTTGAAAAGACTGTGCCAAACCTCTAACAAGACTCACCAAGAAAAAGAGAAAAAAAAAATCACCAATGTTGGGGATGATAAAAAAGCACATCATTCCAAATCCTAAACAATAACATGATATTACAAAAACTTTCTCACAATACATCTTCCAATTCACATACAATGAACAGATTCCTTGGAAACACAGCCTATCAAAAATGACAAAATAAGAAATGATCTGAAGGGTCCTGGGGGCAGCAAGGGGGCCAAGTTGGCAGGAAAGCCGTGAAGTGCTGGCTGAGAAGGAAGGGGAGAAGCAACGGAGGGCGGAGGGAGAAAGCTGTGAACAGCAACCGAGACCCGCACCAAGCGACAGAGGCCATGCAGGGGGTGGCGGTGACCGGACTGGCCTCCTTCCTCATGCATTTACACCTGCATATACAAGGGACTTCTCTTCCTTTCCAATTACTATTTGGGTTTTTAAAAAATATTTTTAAAATGGTTCATGGATCTTTGTTTTTTATTTACTTATCTGTGGTGCTGAGGATCAAACCCAGTGCCTCACACATGCTAGGCAAGCGCTCTGCCACTGAGCCCCAGCCCCAGCCCTCTAATTACTACTGGAAATAAAAAGTACCTCCACGGAAGATCTCAGAAGTGACTCTCTACCAAATTAACAAGTGAATTACAACTCCAACAGAGAACTCATGGAATGTGGCCTTTGAATCACCTCTTTAAAAGTCCCTAGATGATGGAATGCGATGGACATCATGGCCCTGGGTACTGTGTGACTGCACACGTGGTGCAACGCTGCATCGTGTACAGCCAGGGAAATGGAAAGCTGTGCTGCATCTGTGCACAATGAACCAAAATGCATTCTGCTGTCATGTACACCTAATTAGGACAAATAAATTAATTAATTTTTTAAAAGTTCTCTATTTCTGCTCATGGGCAGAATCAGCCTTTGAGACAGAAGTCTCCTGTATTTATCCTTTGGAAGTTTTCAGCCATTATGTCTTCAAATATCATCTTAGCCCCACATTCTTTCTCTTCTTCTGAATCTTTAATGACACTAATTTTATGTGCTTTGTGACTCTTCCATAGGTCTCAAGCCTCTCTCCATTTTTTTTTTTCAATTTATTTTATCTCTGTTGCCCATACTGGACAGTTCTATTGATTTGTCCTCAAGTTCACTGATTTTTTTCCCCCCATCACATCCATTCTCCTATAGAGCCCATCCAGAGAGGTGTCAATTTGGGGCACTATAATTTTCAGTTCTTTATATGTTCTGTTTCCTTGCTGAGACTTTGTTTCAACAGTGTTCACAGTTGCTCATTAGTACATTTTTATGATGGCTACTTTAAAATCCTTGTTAAAATTCCAACATCTGCCTCATCTGGTGTTGGCACCTGTGAATTATCTTTTCTCACTGAAGTTATAATTTTCCTGGTTCTGGCAAGATAAGAAACTATGGAATGTTCTGAGCACTGCTATGAGTTGTTGGTTCTTGTTTTTCTATTTTAGAGATAGTTCAGGTTCAGTGTAGGAACAGTTTAGGTCCTGGCTCACTTTTGTGGGCTGGAGATTGAATGCCATTCTTTTCTGTTCTGCCCGACTTGTATGTTGTCCAGAGGCAAACTGGAAACCTGGGCAGTATTCCACACCATAGTTTATTTCTTACAGGTTTCTGTGTTGGCTCTAATCAGTTTCATGCACGTACTGCTGAGCTGGGAGAGGTGAAATATGCCCAGGACTCACACACGAACTGATGAATCCCATTCCCCGCTTCTCCTTCCCATGCTCTTCCCTCCACTCTAGGTGTGAAGGGGACAGTGCTGCCTCTTGCCATCCATGCTTGGTGCAGGTCACGAATGGTGGACAGACTCTTCTTAATGGAAGCATCAAGTCACTGTTATGGAAGCTCTTGAGTTTGTGTTAGATTTTCATTGCTGTGACCAAAATACAATGTAGAGGAAGAAGAGTTTAATTTGGGCTCACGGTCTCAGTCCACAGTCAGCCAACTCCATTGCTCTGGGCCCAAAGTGAGGCAGCGCATCATGGAGGAAGGGCGTGGCCAGGACTGCTGTGTGTTCACTGCAGCCGGGACGGTAGCGGGAGGCAGCAGCAGGGCACAAGGCATGATTCCCAAGGGCACGCGCCCAGCAGCCTACTTCCTCCAGCCATGCCTCACCTGCCTACAGTTATCCAGCACGGCAGGCCTTCCAGATTATTAACCCATCAAATGGATTAATCACTGAATTGTTTACAGCTCTTCATAATCTAATCCTTTCAACTCCCGCAATAACACAGGAGCTTTTGGGGGGACACCTCACACTCAAACCAGAACTTTCTGCCCCTGGCCTCCAAAAGTCCACATGCATCTCATAATGCAAAATGCATCTAGTCCATCTTCAAGAGTTCTCATAATCTTAACAGTTCCAACATTGCCCAAAAATCTAAGTCCAAAGTCTCCTCTGAGACTCAAGGCAAACTCTTGGCTGTGAGCCCCTGTAAAAATCAAAAGCAAGTTGCATACATGCAATGTATACAGATGTAGAGCAAATATTCCCATTCCAAAGGGAGAAATAGGGGCATAGAAAGGGACAGGACCAAAGCAAGACCGAAACCCACTTGTACATACATTAGTTTCCATAACTCCCATCCAGCATCTAGGGTCCATGTTGGCAACATCTAAGCTCCAAAGGGCTCGAGCAGCCCCCTGCATGGTCTTGCTGGTTCAGCCCACATGGCCTCTCTCATCCAGGTTCTGTCTGCTGCCAGCAGCTTTCTTCAGCAGACAGTGCACATTACTGACATCTCTTAATCTTGGGGGTCCCCACTCCAGCTTTGGCTTCCTTCTCACATCTTCATGCATCACCCTCTCAGGGGCTACCCACAGGAATTTCAACCCTGTTACATTTTGCCCAGCCACCCAGACCTTCCTTTGAAATCTTGGTAGAAGTCTCTGTGAATCCCTAACTCTAGCATCGTGCATTGCTGGAGTATGACATCAAGGTCTACCACCAGCCTGAGCAGCAGCTGAGTCCCCTGGGACCATGGCTACAATGGCCTCTGAATGCCTGGGTAGCTGAGCATGGTGAAACAATCCTGGAAGAACAGCTTTCTAGGTACCCCTGTGTGAGGAAGTTGCCCCCAAAGTCTCAAATGAGCTTTCACATTTGCACCCTTGAGCCTGCCATGGGTGTGGTCTTGGCGATTTCTGAGATGCCCTCAAGACGTTTTTCCTTCTGTCTCTGTGCAAAGTACTTAGCTTCTCTTAGTGGTAGTAATCTCTTCAGCAGCCACACCTTCTGTGGTCTCAATTTTATGTACACTTTTCTGACCAAACTGCAAATTTTAAAAATCCTTCTGCTCTACTTTTTTATCCCAATTCTCAGAGTAAACCTGGGTAAATGCTGCCAGCAGTATCCATGCAACCACCTCAATGTTGTGCTCCCTTGAATTTCCTCCACAGATTAATTAGTCCATTACCTTTAAATGGGCAAAATGGAGACAACTCCTTTACCAGAATCTAACATGAATGAGGCCACAAATAGAGGCCTTATTCCCCACTGAAACCTTATGAGCACAGCCTTTACTCTCCACATTTCTATCAACATTCTGCTCTTCTGAGCTTCCACCAGAACTGCCTGTTAAATTCCACTTACAATATTCTAAGGTTCTCCAGCCTGCATCTCCAACATTTTCCCAACTCTTCCTGCAAACCCGTTCCAAAGGCTTCTAAACCACATGGTCAGGTTAGTCACAATAATGACCCTACTCCTGGTACCAATTTCTGTGTTAGTAAGATTTTTATTGCTGACAACTATAGGCTAGAGGAGGAAAAGTTTGTTTTAGGCTTGTGGTTTCAGAGGGTTTAATTCCATGGTTGGCCAACTCTATAGCTTTGGGTCCAAGGTGTAGTAGAACATCATGGCAGAAGGGCTTGGCAGAGGAGCACTGCTCTGCTCATCGTGGCCAGGAAACAGAGAGAAGGAGGAGTCAGGGGAATAAGATACAGTCCCCAAAGGCAGGCCCCCAGTGACTTACTTTCTTCAACCATGCCCCATCTACTTACAGTTATCACCCAGTACCCAATTCCTTTTGAATTATTAATTTATCAAATGGATTACTCTACTGAGTAGGTTACAGATCTCATAATCTAATCTTTTTACCTCCTATATTAACACAGAAGTTTTTGGGGATACTTCATATCTAAAGAGTGTAGAAGGATGAGTGAAGATGCTAAGCAGCCAAAGAGGCAGACTGTGCTAGTTATTAATCTGTTGTCCTGTAGCCTTGCCTCTCCATCCCCCTTTCTAAATTTTGCTTTGTGATGCTGAGGCTGAGACTGTGCACATTATATTTTACCTTTAGTAGGTGGTTTCCTGTTACATTGTCAGTAGGGGGCAGTAGTGAGAGATTGGAAACTGGGGAAATAAATAGACCTTCTTTCTCACTTTTCCTGACAGTGTATCATTCACCCAGCAGCTGCAGGTCATTCTGACCAGTCTCTCTCTCAACATTCCCAGAACCAGCCTCTTCTTGCCTCCTCAAATGTACTGGTAAAAGCCAGCCAGTGGCCCTTCCTCAGGAGTGTAGAGTTCAGCCCTGGGCACACCTATTTCAAGTTTCTAAGACCTAATGATCCCAGTATCTCCCCTTCCTTCCTGTTCCTCCAGTCCTGTGGGCCACAGATATTTCCTGGAGTCATCATTTCTATATACTTTCAGCCTCCCTTTTTGTTCTTTTAGCTCTGACACCTGTGTATCAGAGAACTTCATATATTGAATTTATTCAGTTGAAACAGCTAATGTGGATTCTGTTTTCCTGACTTATATGAATTCTTGTTTGTTTATGAGTTTAGTTTATAATTTTTTCCCTGAGTTTTCTAAAGTGGAATGAACTTTTGGTCATTGATTATAGACCTTTGTTCTTTTTCTAATACAAATATTTAATGCTATAAATTTCCTGCCTGAGCACCGTTTCAGCTGCGTGGCACAGTTCTGGAATATAGTTTACTTACAATGCTTATTTCACACAGCATAACCATTCTCTAGATTCATCCATATTGTTGCAATTGACAAATTTTTATTTATTAAGGCTCAATAGTACACCATTGTATATATATCCATTTTCTTTATTCATCAGTTGATAGGCACTTTGGATGATTTCATATCTTGGCTATCATGAATAATGCTGCCTTTCACTCTGCTGACTCATCTACTGTAAAGAAGCTTTATAATTTGATGCAATTCATTATCCATTTTTCCTTATCTTCTTATAGAGAGCTCTTTATATATTTTGGGTTCAATTCCTCTATCATATAGATGTTTTGAAAATACTTTTCTCAGTCCATGGCTTATTCTTTTATTTTCTTAGAAGTCTTTTGTCTAAGTAGTATTAATTTTTATTAAATTCAACTTAACCATTTTTTTTATGTCATACAACATGTCTAAGATTTAAGAATCACTGCCTAAGTACACTAAAATTTTCTCCTGTTTCTTTCAATTAACTTATTAATTTATTTATTGTGGTACTGGAACCCAGGGGCATTCTATCATTGAACTACATCCCAGTCCTTCTTATTTTGAAACAGGGACTCACTGGGTTGTTCAGGCTGGCCTTGAACTTGAGATCCTCTTGCCTCATTCCCTCAAGTCCTTGGCATTACAGGTCTATGTCACTGTGGCAGGCTTCAATTAGTTTTATATTAGCTCTGGCATTTGGAACTAGGATCCATTAATCTACACTTTCTCTAGTCAGCCACTTATCTTTCTGTCACCATCTTGCATTTCTACCATTTTATATATATATGGAATCACCAACTATGTTCTCTTTTTCATCTTGCTTCATTAACTCAGCATAATTATTTTCAAAAATATTCATGCTGTGTATATTAACAGCTCATTCTGATTTACTGCTGAGCTGTATTCTACTGCATAGATATATCACTCTGTTTACCCACTGAACCACTGACAGACACTGGAGTCTTTTTTCTTCCAGTTTTTGAATATTACAAATAAAAGCTGCTACGAATATTAGTGTACAAGTAAAATTAGTGTACAAGCAGAGGTGTGCTCTTATTCCTCTAGTGTAAACCCTGTAGGAAGAATGGCGGGTCATATGGTAGATATTGCTATGCTCTAGATATGGTTTTCCCCACAGGGTTCCTGTGTTAGAGCTAGTGCTCAGTTTGGTGATGCAGAGCCTTTAACAGATGGGGCCTAGAGGGAGGTTCTCATGTCATCGTGGGTGCTACCACCAGAAAGGTGATTAAGATAGCTCTCATAGGTCCCCTGAGTTCTTCTGAGAATAAGCTGTTATAAGAGAGGCTGACTCCTGAATTGCTCTTGGTTTTCTGTTCTGAGATGTGATCTTTCTTCCACATACACTCCTACTATTGTGACATCATCTGCCTTGAGGTTCTTGCCAGAGACAAGCCAATGCTGCTGCCTTGCCCAACAATCTCCCAAAACTATGAACTAAATAAACATCTTTTTTTAAATAAAGGTACTCAGTGTCAGGGATTTTTGCTATAGCAATAAAAATAGACTAATACAGATGTTTAAAATTTTAAACTTTAAACTGTTTTACAAAATGGTATCCAGATTATGGATCACCAGAAAGAAGAAGGGCATCCAGGTCAAAACAGTTTCACATCTTTTACATTCATGCTGATAATGGCAGATTATTCATTCATCATATATTACTGAGTAACTGTGGAATGCAAGGAACTGGGTTAGGCATGGAGGATACAGTAATAAACAAGACAGCTATGGATCCTGCCCAATGGTGCTTCCACTCCAGAAGAAAAAGCAGACACTAAATAACATAGTTCACAATTAATGGTTTTCTTAGAAGGAGGTACGGAGTGCTAGGAACCTAACCTAGAGTGGGGACTCTGAAAGCATCTCTGGGATGAGAACCTCTGAGCCGAGAGTGGAGCAATGAGCAGAGCCTAACAAAACATACATAATCCCAAGAGACTGTATCTATTTGGGAAGTACCACAAAGGAGTGGTTCTGGGTTCTAATGGAACTCCCCGAGGAAGCAGATTTTTATTAACTGATTTATTAATCTACTTACTCAGGCAAGCCTGCTATCAATTCCTAGATGAAAATCAATCCCAAACTTTGGCCTAAAAAAGAGGGATTATGAGTCCTGTCACCTCAGAACCTTCTTCAGAAGAGAAATATCCCTTCTAAATAATGGAAACAGAAGTCTCATGAATCCCAGCAGATGCATGAATAGAATAATGAAAATAATAGCAATCATGAAGAGAATGATGGCAGCTAGGAGGCAGCCATCTGGTGTGTGACCTTCTGTTCACCAGGGTCCATGCCATCTTACCAATGAACACGATAACCTTGGAAGTAGATGTGCTCACTGCCATTTTATGTAAGAATAAACTAAGACACAGAGATTAAATAACTTGTCCATGGTCATAAATTGCACAGCAACAAAGAAGAAATGTGGTCAAGGGGTATCCTAACATATCCATAACATTACTTACTACATAAGAAGTAATATAATAAGGACTTAAAAAGCATCAATGGTAGGGGTGCCTGAAAACCTATTTATCTTAACTTCAAAATAATTTAGTGGAGGACAACAACACACTGGTGGCTCTAAGTGCTACTTCTTTTTTTGGTACCGGGGATTGAACTCAGGGGTACTCAACCACTGAGCCACATCCCCAGCCCTATTTTGTGTTTTATGTAGAGACAGGGTCTCACTGAGTTGCTTAGCGCCTCGCCATTGCTGAGGCTGGCTTTGAACTGGCGATTCTCCTGTCTCAGCCTCCCAAAGTGCTGAGATTATAGGCGTGCGCCACCACGCCCAGCTCTTTAAGTGCTACTTTTGAGAACCAGTGGTCTCTGACGGATGTTGTTCAGTGTAAAATCTTGAAGACAGCACAAACTTCAGATAAACTTTGATGTAAATTGGTTTAAACTCTGATTTAAATCACAACTCTTCTACTTATTGGCTATAAGATTTCAGGCAAGTTATCTGACCTAGGTTTTTTTGTTTTGTTTCGGTACTGGGGATTAAACCCAGGGGACTTTAGCACACTAAGTTATATCCTGTCCTTTTTACTTTTTTTTTTTTTAAAGATTCTTTTAAACTTTATTTTATTCATTTTTTTAATATGGTGCTGAGGATCGAACCCAGTGCCTCACACGTGCTAGTGTTCTACCAGTGAACCACAACCCCAGCCCCCTTTTTACTTTTTGAGACAGCATTTCCCTAAGTTGCTTGGAGTCTAAGTTGCTGAGGCTGGCCTTAAACTTGTGATCCTCCTGTCTCAGCCTCCTGAGTTGCTGGGATCACAGGCATACACCACTGTGCGCTTGTTTAGTCTGATTACAGAATGAGAAAAACAACACCTTTCTTGTATTTCCCATTGCGGAAAGAATGGAGGCAGTGTGTGCAAGCAGAGAACACTGACAGGAATGCAGGACGTCCTATGCAGCAGGTAGCTATGAAGTGCTCCTCCCCAGCATGTGGAGAAGGCCAGCGGAGGAGGTGAGGCAGCTTCCTGATCTCACCCCTCTGAGACTGCTACTCCTCAGAGGTGAGGTGGGGTCCCACCCAGGCATCAGAGGACTGCGTGAGGCTGGAGCCCAGGCCAGGTGCCACGCTCCCCACATCCACATGCCCTCTGCTGCACAAACGAGCTCAAGGTTCATCAATATTCCTGAGACCTCAAGGGTGCAACTCAAGGTTCAAAGAAACCTCAGGAATGCATTTTGTCCGTTGTTCTTTATTAGACCTCTTTAGACCAACTAGAAATACCAAACAGCCAGCACTCGGTCCATCTTGGCTACATCATTCTGAACATTCTTTTCCACCTCACTTTTTTTTTTTTTTTTTGCACTGGGGATTGAACTCAGGGGCACTCGACCACTGAACCACATCTCCAGCCCTATTTTGTGTTTTATGTAGAGACAGGGTCTCACTGAGTTGCTTAGCGCCTCGCCATTGCTGAGGCTGGCTTTGAACTCGCGATTCTCCTGTCTCAGCCTCCCTAAGTGCTGGGATTACAGGCTTGTGCCACCACGCCCGGCTTCTACCTCACTTTTGCCACAAAAATAAACACAGGTATGGCTGGAAGCTATTCCATGCAACAAGCAGAGAGAATCCTGGCAGAAAAACTTAGTCTTTTCCCCATGACTTGATTAGAAAAATAAGTCAGCAATTTGTTTTTTTTTTAAAAATGGGAACAACAGTACACCAACACCCTAGATATAATGATGTACAGGTCATCTCCTATGAATGAAAACAGATCCAGAAAGATGTGTTATCAGCTATTTTCCACGGCACACCCTTCGCTGGTCAACACTTCAATGCCCACAGTACTGCACACCTACCTACTTGAGAACGATTTGTTTTATACTCAAATGGTGTTATATTTTTAAAAAATAAACAAAACTGGGAAAATTTAAGTTTTTAAGTTTTAGTTGTGGTGGTGGTGGGGTTCCTATTCTTACTCTTAAAACCCGCCTTCGATTTAAAGATTTGAAAATAAATTTCTATAATAAACATATGTAGTAAATATGGCTTTGCGTAACATGATTTCATGATTCCTTGAGAACTCCAAATTCAACAAGTCCTGAGTAAATTAAAGAAGATGGTTCCTCTCTCCCAAAGACAGGGTGACCCTGGGGGACAGATCTCAGCACTTTCTCCTGTGCCAGCTGGAGCTAATTGATTTTTACACTCTGCTGTGCTTGGGCTGATACTGTGGTGGCCCCTGCAGCGCGGGCCTCTGTGTCGTCAGGCTGCATGCACATCCTCTCTGACAGGTCTCGTCAACTGGATTGCTTCTCGCCAGGCCTGGGCTCTGGCACTTTCCCCTGGGGAGACCTTTGCTGGTCTCCATACTTAACCCCTGAACCCAGCCTAATCCATCAGCCGCAGGAGTAAGCGGTGATAGAGAGAGTTTCTCCCTGAAGACAGGCGGCTGGCCTGTCCACTTAGAATTCAGAGAGCCAGCCACCAACAGGGTCTGTTTTCTGTTTGTCAGTGTCGCCGGTGTCTTAGCTAACTGAGGTCGTTTTTCCTGTTGTGGTGCCCAGCTGCCCAGTCAGGGAAGTGCCCTGGGAGGAGACATCAATTAGGTGCTTGTTAAATGCTATGGACGCCCTTTGAAAACATCCCCTGGGACCCTCCCTGGGAGTTCCCAAAACCAGAGGAGGGCCCAGTTGTCATTTTGGAATTGAGTTTTCCCTGAGGTTTTAAGGATCAGTTTCCTAATCCACATTCTCATGGCTGATGTTTGAACTCCACTGGGAGATTTTAGAAATTATGACTCTGGAGAATGAAATATAATACTTTTTTCTGGAAAGACAAGAAAACACTGCTAATATGAAGCCTTTCCCTATCCTGTTTAAAACCTGCTCACCTCATAACCAAACTGCAGCTCGTCAGAAGTCAGCATGATGATGTCGTCGTCGATGGCCAGAACAGCCTCCGTCTCGATCTCATCGTAAGGGAAGAATCGGTTACTCAGCTTGTTCTCAGCGGTCCTCACGACTTTCAATGGAACCCGGACTTTTGGCCAGAGAGAATCTAGAAGAAAAATAAAACACAGTCTTTACTACTTGCCTAGCCTGTATGAGGAGATAAGGCAGCAGGGCATCAGCACTTGAAAGAAACTGCGGACATCTCTGCCCTCACCACATGCAAAGGCACAATGGCTTGCGGGTGGGGTCTCTCACATGCGGCCTCCTCATAGCGAGAAAACAGATACACACGCACGCATTTCTACCCTCTCCACATCCTTACAACACTACTAATTCCAATCCTGCTTTAATAAAGACAAATACATTGGCTTCAACTCACCACTGAGAGGCAGAGAAGTGAAATGACTTGACCAAGGTTGTGAAGACAGGAGGAGAGGGGCTCAGGACCTCAGCTTTAACACCAGAACTCCACCACCTCGGGCAGAGACTCTGCAGGACACTTTCTTGTCCATACACAGCTCAAAACCTGCCCGACACTACACCAGAAGCCCAATGCCTGCACCTGTGCCCGAGCACGCCGGGCTCCCAGGGCCCTCCAAGGCTGGTCACAGCCACGAGCCAGACCCTCCCCGCCCAGGAGCACACAGCACCGGACAAAGGCGGCCTTCCTAGTGCTTCATTCCTCCTCCCTGACTCACTAGGTTTGGTTTCTCATCACCACCAATTCACAGGGTAAATATCAAATTTCTAGGTCCAGTTACATGGGATTCTCCTGTACACTCCAGAAACACCCCCATGGCTTGCTTTTCACTCTTTCCCATTCTCCTTTGAAATGACTGGAGCAATTCAGTCACAGCTTTTTGCTTTTGAATGTGGCATTTAGCATAACATGAAGTCAGTACTTCTTTGCTACAGCAGCGATGTCCCCAGACCTTGGGCTTCCTCACAGAGGCAGTTCATTCTTCACATAACATGTGTCAAGTAGGAACAGGAAAGCCAGGTGGCGTCCTGCTTTCAAAAAATCCATTATGCAATTAAGGGAATATCTAGTTTTTGTGGGTCATGAGGCCCCGAGATGCCTGTGTCCACTCCCAAGTCACCACACTGAAGGAGGAGACAGGGAAGGCCGGGGAAGAGGCCGTCCCTGCTGGCTGCAGGCAGAGTGCCTGACCCGGCAGCCCCGTGGCACTACCCTTCAGGGCACTGCTGTGGCCCTGCCACGGTCTCGAAGGGGCTGTGGAGTGGCAGGCCCTGGGGTCAAGGAAGATATGCTTGATTTTAAATAAACCTGCAGCAACGAACTAAAAAAGTGGTCAATTCCAAAAGAAGTGTGTTTGGGAAAGGGTTGAACCTGAGACCAAGGAAATGAAGCAACGGATCCCCGCCATTGGCGGTGACAGCACCACCCACCTCTAGCTCCATTCCCGGCACCTCGTCAGAGGTATCTCTGGGACAAACAAGAGACAGAGAGACCGAGAGACCGGAGACTTGCATTCGGCATTATCTATGAATCGTAAGCAAGTCCCTTCTCAGGGTAATTAAGTAGCGAAAGGGACCTTGATAACTTAGTGAGTACGTGCCACATCCTTTATTGTCGTTCAGTCCTCCTGACAACGCTGTAGGGCAGGAATCATTTACAATGTAACGTTCCCATGACTCAGAGGTTAAGGAACTGGACCAGCAACGCGCAGCTAATGAACGGTGAGGCCGGCGGATCTCCTGCTTCCCTCTCTCGGGAACACAACCACGAAGGCCCGGCCATCCTGCCGGCAGTCATCCTTCCTGCCTGCGCCTCAGTCCTTACCTCACATAAATAAAATCCCTGACATACAGCTACTACTCCCAGATCCTTTAAACCGTGAGTTACAGCCTCCAAAATGAAGGAGGTGGCGGCCTGACCTAGTAGACCACCAGTTCTCAGAGCTTTTGGCTTCAGAATCCCTTCATGCTCTTCACGGTGACTGAGAATCCCGACGCAGTTCACTCTTCGTGCAGGAGGAGGGCCTTTCTGGCAGTCCTGGTGCCCCTTTCTCACGCCTTGCTCCTGTGTGCGGCCAGCAGGTAGACGGGCAGCGCACTCAACTCCAGCAGGTCTAAGTGGCATCCTTGGGCAGCTTCCCCTGATCTCTGTGGATGTCCCCACCAGCGACTCAGCTGAGGTCCCCGTGGGCGTCTCTGGGTGGGCTCCCCTGCCGCCCGCGCCAATGTCCGGCAAGCCCAGTCACACCAGGCAGCTGCCCCTGGAGCTCCATGGGTGCAGCGCAGGGCTGGTGCCCCCTGCGGTCTCGGTCCGCAGCACTCAGCAAACCCCCTCACCCGGCGGCCTCGGCTCTGCTCCGCCCAACACAGCCTGAACTCAAGCCCAGCTGGGGACTGGGCTCCCAGGGTCACTTCCTACGATCTTTAGAGTTCTCTTTATCAGGTTAGCAGACAAATCCTGTTGTACTTTATCACTCTTCATATTAAAATTTTCCTATTCACATCACTGTGTGGTTTCTGTCTTCTAACTGAACCTTGACTATAAAGCAGATGAAAGGGGAAGTTTTTTCCATGGCCTCCATAAACCCTCGCTTGCACTGAGTTATGGGGTTAAGAGTTTCCTGATGGTATAAGCTGTCTTCAGATGGACTGAAATGCCTTCTGCAACACAAGGTGTCTTTTTACCTGAAATGCAGGAACTCTGGTCAGATTTCTAGTGGACATCTGATAAGAGACTAAAGAAGACAGCTCTGTGGGCCCAGGATTCCAGGGAACAGTAGCACACCCAGCAAGAACACAGTCCTCCCGCCAGCCAGCTGGACAGCCTTGAACGAGTCCACCACTTTGAACCTGCTTCTTCAACTGTGGGGAAGGACTGACGGCCCGCCCCCCACCTGACCGACTTAAGGAGGAAGTCAGGCGCGCAGCACAGCACCTGGCACGTGGCAGACATCCATCAGAGGCTAGCTGTGCTTTCTCTTGAAAGTCTGTGCCTACTTCCAGAGCCAGAGGGTTTCTTGAGCCTCATGTAGTGGTGGCAAAGCTCGTGGTCCCCATGTCCACTTTTAGATAAGCAGAAACCCTGCCACAGAACCCAGAGTGTCTCATATACTCATAAAATTAAGTAACACAGAACCTTTGCCATGTCGATTGCCCAGGGTGACCCACAGCTCCTCTCCCCCACGTGTAGAGAGCAGGCCTGCTGCTCTGGGGGAGCAGAAACGCGCCTCCAGGCTGGACGGGCGACTCTCACCCAGGGTGTGACGGCATGTGCGCCCCACAGGCACTTCCACATTCTTCAGCTACATGTATCCAAAGAATTACTTGAGACAATGTCCGTGAAGAGCTAACTCGCCCCGTTAAGTCTTTGATGGGGAAGTTTTAGAGAGTGATGAAAGCTGGGGGATGATAGGGGCACAGAAGGAAATGCAGAATGAATCACGGCTGTGTCAGAAATATGATGACTCCTCCCTGTTCAGCTGGGTCTGTGGAGCGCAAAGCTTTGAGAAAGGAGCCTTCATTTCAGTGGCCAACTGTCCACAGACCATCATGAAACAGATTCTTAAGGGAACACCCAGCTTCCTGGACTCTTCCCTTTTTCAAATGAGCCCGGCTTCCACAAAAGGGAACCACCTTTCGGTCTCCCAGGCTTCAGCGTCCTCCTGTGGAGGTCCGGGACAAGGGGGCAGCCATGCCTTTAGTGCACACAACTCTGACAGGAGTTAATTCTGAAAGGTTAACTTTTTTTTAAAATTAGGACTGAGGCTACAGTGTGTGAAGGGAACTGCAAAGCAGATTTGGGAAAAGGAAAGTCTCTTTTCTTTCCAGTGAACAACTGGCCACTGAAACGAACGCTCCTTTTGTCAAAGAGCCCTAACAAGAAGCTAGTTTTTCTACGTGATCTCAAATCAGAGAAGCGTCAGACAAAGCACGAAGATTTTCCTATAGTGAAATGGTAATCTGAAAAGATGCAGCGGGGCTCAGCGCAGAGGCAGCTGCTCCAGACTGAGAGAGACCCGTGTTCACTCCTGTCTCTGCCCCTTGTAGCTTTGTGACTTAGGCAGATTACTAATTGAGTCTCATTTCCTTATTTCTGTAAAATGGGGATAATGACAGCTTCCTGACAGGCTTGTCGTAAGGACCGGAGACAGCATGTACAAAGCCCTCTGCACTGCTCATCTAGGCCCAGCCTCCGTTCCAGGCACGGCTCACGGGCTGTGATACTGCTCCATCACCATCTGCACAGCTGGAGGCCGGGAAGCCCTAGGAACTCCACTTCTCCACTGATAACACGAAGAGGTCCAGACAGGACACAGAAGGAAACAGTGTCAAAGCTGGAAAGCGGCAGGCTCCGTTCTGTTGCGGGGCCTGGATGGGGCCTCTCTCCATACTCCTTCAGACTCTAAATGGAAGGTGCACACCCCTGCACCCCCTACCTCGCCCTGTGGATCTGCCGCAGGCAAAATACAAAATACAAGCATCACCTTTTATTCACACAAAGTAACCTGAAAAAATGGTTCTTCAAAGACATTGCTGAATTTATAAAAGATAAACAGCCAAGCCAGGTGACCTGACAGCTTCACAGTGTGAGCTTTGGACTAGCTCGAGGGAGAAAAAGAACTACTTGTGTCAAGGACTTTTTTTGGCATCAAGGATTGAACCCAGGGGTGCTTAACCTGTGAGCCACATCCCCAGCTCTTTTTAGATTTCTATTTGGAGACAGGGTCTCACTAAGTTGCTCAGGGCCTCCCTGGGCCTAAGTTGCTGAAGCTGGCTTTGAACTTGTGCTCTTCCTGCCACAGCCTTCCCAGCAGCTGGGGTTATAGGAATGCGCCACCGTGCCTGGCAGACAGGTCTCTTTTGAAGTGTATTGATTAACAGCCTTCTCCATGTTGGATGCCAAGAAAGATGTGAGAAAGGAAGTTTTTGTAACTTGGCAAAAGTCCTGCAGCGCGCTCAGGCTGGCTGAAGGTGACCCCAAGCCTGATCACTGTCATACACACAATGTGACATACCAGATCATCTCCACAGGAAAACCCTTCAGAAGCCCCCTTCAGAAGCTCCTGAGTCGCTCAGTGTGCAGTTGGTGGCCAGGACCCTGAACGCAGCTCAATGGAAGGTAGCTGCTGCTTCGACTCCTGCTGCCCTGTTGGGCTGACCATCCTGACAGCTCCCACCCTGCCCACTAAGGACTGTGAGGGTCACATCTGAAGCTGAGGGTCCCTTCATGTCAATTCAAATTTAAAACTGAGATCAATTAAGGCTGCAGGCTGGGTTACCCCTTCCTGAAGTGTACAGTGCTACAGCTTCCTCTGGATGAAGGCCGGTCCAGGCAGACGACCTCAGCCTCCATTGGGCTTGGCAAATGAAGAGCCGGGAGGAGAAGGCAGTAGCCTGCCTTTTATTGACAGAGCTCAAAACTGACGTGATGACAGCTCACTGGAAATTTCTCTTGCCTACTCTAAGTATTTACTTAAACTTCAAACCTAGCAATTTAGACTTGACTGTAACCAAAAGAAAAAAGTAATTTGGTTGGGTTGGGGAAAAAGTGGGAGGGAGCAGACCGCTGCCTGCACTAATCCTCCAGCAGCAGACACGTTAACCACAATATTTATTTTACTAAATGCAGAGAAAGTGAAAAACATCACTTTCACCTCCAATATTTCAAAGCCTTAGACTTATTTTTTTAAGTATACATGTTACTAATGCTGTACGTGAAAAATCAGATGCGTCTGCTGGCATGAGAACCAGAGCTGGCAGCCCCATTTACCAACTGCACAAACGCCCATAGATTAAGCGTGGCTCATGTTCCCCCAGTGCCACACTGCCAGAGCCAGTGCCCTGACCTGGAAACCACCGTCAGAGAAAAGCCAGTCCATCATAACACGTGTCAAAATTAGGGCCTCACCAGTTGAGGGTTGTCTTTCCTCCCTAGAGCCAAAATATTTAAAAAATAAACTAAACTCTTGGTCATAAAATTAACCACTACACTTTAGTAGGGTCTACCAAAAATTAAAACTGAACACCCAGCTCCAAACCGGGGCCATGCTACGGCCTTTAGCTATGCCAGCACAGATGCGTGAGACAAGAACAAGATTTTTCCTTTCTCCATACCTGCCCCAGAGGAGTGACTCAAACTCACGATGAAGAGCTCACCTTATGCCCAAAGTGGCTAATAAGCAGGGGGTATAAGAGGTTCGCTGGGTCTGGGGTTGTGGCTCAGTGGTAGAGCGCTTGCCTCATACACGTGAGGTGCTGGGTTCGATCCTCAGCACCACATAATAATAAATAACAAAGATACAGTGTCCATCTGCAACTAAAAAAATATATTAAAAAAAAGAAAGTTCACTGGCAGTTTTCAGTTTTATTTTATTTCTGATTGGCAAGTGCTAACTGCCTGTGTTACAGGGTGCGTGGTGATGTGTGAGGCCTCGCAGGCATTCTGGACTGGGCCAGTCATCAGGGCCTCGGCTCCAGAACCTACAGCTCCGCCTTCCCTGCAGGAGGGCTTGTGGGTCAAGCTGGAGGCACAACCCACGCACGTGAGTGAGTGCGGCAACAGGGACATTCCCTTCTACACGGGTGCACAACCTTCCTTCTAAAAATCTGATCTACCCCATGTGTCAAGGGGCTGATGAGCAAAGCAGAGGTCCAACCCACTTCCTTGGGGAAAGGCCACCCCACGCCAGGACCCTGTGCCAACCTCCCCGCCACACAGCTCCTTTGGAACTCCTCTACCTCTGCCCCACTGGCTCTTCCTCCATCCTTAGGTGATGCCAGCTCCTTCCTTTTTTCTCGTCCCTTTCCTTCTCCTTTATTAGGAGCGAAACAAAGCAAAATCCCAGAGAACTGGCCATGCCTTAGTGTGGAGGGAAAGAAAAAACCCTGGAATAGAAAGCTGGTCAGCAATAATAGTAATAACAAAAGCAGTTACGCTTCAGGTACATTACAGAGCTTTCATTTAAAATAGCCATTTTATTTACTCAAATTGGGGCTCTGTAAACCTAAAAAGAAAGCAAAAATCTCATGAATTACAATTTTTCAAATTTCTCAGGATGCACTAAAGAATTTTCTGGAGCAAATTCTGATTTGCCTAATAGAGACAGAAATATGGTCTTGTTCCGGCCTAGACTACAGATCCACTACTGGAAGTTTCTAGGGTCAACTATCTTGACTTCACTATAACCAATTAAAAGGACTAGCCATAAAAAGCACAGATACTACTGTCAGGCAATAAACTAGACCTTATCGGTGACAGTGGTGCACATTACAAACTTCAAACTCATTCCTTGCTCTAATCCATCAGAAACTTCCTGGCTTTAATAGGCTATAAATGGCAGGAGCTTTGAAGTCCCTGGGATTAGGATCAGTAATAGACAGACAGAATGAGAAACCAAATGCAGGTGGAACGTACTCTATGCGTTCCGAATTAAAAACAAATCCAATGAATCAAACAGTCCTCAACCCTAGCTGCCAGCCAGCAGATTACACGAGTGGCCAGGGTGAGGGCCACAGTGACTCAGGAGGACCCTGCGAGCTCCCGGCAGGAGCCGAGTCCCAGCCTTCCCTGTTGGAAGGGAGGCCGTCCTCAGTGGGTCTGAAGGAGCGCACAGCAGTGAAGCTGAGATAAGGAAGAGGAAAACTGACGCCTTTTAAACTGAGCTTCCATGTAAACACATCAGCTGGGATGGCCGGGGGCTGAGATCTGCTTCCTAGGGCTGATCGCCTTTGATCCCATCGCCCTGCAGCCCTCGAACACTGTGGCACACAGCGTGCCAGGGCTTGGAGTTGAACAGGCCACCCCAGAACAGGATGAGGTGACTGAGAAGAGAGAAACAGGGTCATGCTGCCTCGCAAATGGCACTGCTGTTGACAAAGCCAGAGATTCAAACTGGCATAATTCGGCCATCCAAAGTCCTTTCAGCAGAGCTGGCCAACGCCCGAAGCAGGGCCGCCTAAATGCACCTTCCTTACTCTTCTTACCTTCTGGGGGGTTTTTATTCTGATTATTCCAGACGACCAACAGCTTGGACAGACTGGGCACCTTGGACACCTCGGTGATGACGCGGAAGAGGCTCTCCACTCGGTCATAGGTGAGGACGATGGCGGTGAACCCCTGAGACTGCGGCGGGATCAGTGGGAGGAAGAGCGGGTTGCTCACGCTGCCCCACTTCTGCAACGACACAGGTCAGTGGGTCAGAGAAGGTGGTGCAGCAGGCGGCAACCCTGAGGTGCCAGCAAACCCAGCCGCGCAGCGGGCTGCTGCCACCGTGAGCATGGCAAGAGCCTGGCCACCGTTGGTCTTCCCCTGCGCACAGCCTGCGCAGAGTCCTGGATGAACCTGGGCTGGAGAGCAGCAGAAAGGGCGTGGAGGAGGTCACAGCTGGGAGGAGACCCAGGTAGACATGACTGATTAAGACACGCTTACCTCCGTGTTGCCAATCAGCAACATGGCAGCCGACGCGTACAGAGGAACAGACCTCTGCAGTGCAGAGATGAAAGAGGAGACCACAGCTAGTGGGCAGGTCAACACTGCGGACAAACCCAGAGGGCTGGAAGAGGGCCCAAGGGCGGGCTGTGCTCACAGGAGGGGACCCGGGAAGGGGCGCCCTCCGAGGCAAGCTCACCAGGTCACCAGGTGCCTCATGAGGTGAGAGGAGTGCAGGGTGAACTGGGACTGCTGTCTCTACCAGGAGCACCTGGAGCCCCGGATTCATCAACCTGCCCCGACCCGTCACAGCCAGAGTTTTACTCTTTGCCCTCACCCAGCAGGAGAAGGGAGATCTGTGCCCTGAGGAGACTAACGCTCCAGACATGGGAACACAGGCACAGCCCAGGTTAAAGCCCATCTGCCAAGTGGCGAGCCCTGCAGTCTCTTTCTCTTCAGTTCCCAAGCCCTGGCAGCCATGCCACCAGCCTGGCACACCGTCCCCGGGGACACCCCCCAGCCTGAGTGAGCCCACACAAAGCACTCCTCTCGGCTTCAGGTGTCTCCCTCTTCATCATGAACAGATGCTAGAATCAAAGACGTCTCAAGAGCATCTCCAGCAGGAGTGACAGAAACCCAAGGAACAAAGAAAAAAGGCACTCAGAGGAAACAGACAACAGAAGCAGCAGAAGGAAATTAAAATTAATCAACAGCAAATTATATCTTTAGGGAGATAAGATTTTATTTTTATCCATGAAAAAAGTTATTTTTTATTTAAAAAGATCTATCAAAGATCAGATAGAACTCTTGGACATTAAAAACATGATAGCTTAAAGTTTAAAAGGGCAAGATTCTAAGATAAAGATGATAAGATACTGCATTCTAGTGAACCAAAAGAAAGAGACGAGAAATAGGACAGGAAGAGGGGAAAATCCAGGAGCTCCAACATCCATCTAATAGGAGATTACAGAGAAAGAACACGGCAAAATGGGTGAGATGACTCTACTAAAGAAATGGAGTATGCCTCCGTGAGCAAGATACAAGAGGCATGAACTTCAGATGGCAGGGACCAGTCGGCAGAGAGCGCGGTGAGGCTAACCAAAAAGGGACCAAAACAGACAAAGTAAACAGAACGCACTGCGCCTCAGGGCACGTATTTCAGCACAGGGGAACTAAGGCCGTGCTCGTGATGTGGCTCTTGGTGGTGGGCGTGAATTCACTGGACAATCCTCAGACTTCTAAGCTGAAATTGGTTCAAAATAAAATTGAAAAAGAAATGAAAGAAATTCAATCTCTCTCCTGCCATTAAAACATTAAATAATCTAAATGTAGCAATGCAAGCAAAAAAAACCCCTTTGTACTGATAATAAACAGGAAAAGCTTATTAAAATGTTCTTACACTTTTTAACAGCTTTATTGGGATATAATTCATAAACTATATAATCCATATATTTGAAGACTATAAGGGGTTTGGCCTATCACATTAACTTTTGAAAACTAGCAATACACACACATAGAATTTTCCATTTTGACCATTTGTAAGTATGTAACTCAATGGCACTAATTATGCTCATGATCACATGTTTGAAACTCGGGACCAAACTCCCTCTCTACCAGGAAATAGGAAAAGTGCTACCCGTCATTCTGGCTGCCTTACACCTCTCTAAAGCCCTATGCTCTGGATTCCCAAGTTCCCCTATACATGCATCCGTATCACGGATGGACACCCATCACCACTATATGACAACAGCTGTTTGCCAGATGGAACAGTGTGGGATAGGAAATGTATACAAACACATGGAATGCACACGGGAGGGGAACTCCAGGAGACCGGGCGGGATTCCTACAGTCCTGATGTAATCAGGACATTAAGGCTGAAATACCCACAGGAAGCCATAACTGGATCTCACAACCAAGCAGCCCAGAAGAAGGGTTATCTCCTCAGTGTGACCTTGTTTCCATAATGTCACGCACTGATGCAATGTCCTAGGAAGATGCCTAGATTTTCGTATTTATACCCTAGCATCTTGTTACATTTCTAGGAACCCTTTTTAGTTTTCTACCTGAGTCTTATTCCTCACATCTTTCCGACTTTTATGGAAACTGAAGTCAGTAAGTAGCCCCATGATTAGGTTGCAATTAATTCCCAAGGGACGGTTCGTGTCTACCTGCCTTTACCAACCTCGACCCTTGCACTGGCCCTCCTGACACGATACTCCCTCATCTACAGACACCATTTTAAATGGAAAAGAAACAAAAAGGAATTTTAAAGACGTACATAAGATAATTTAATGTGTGACACTGAAACAGTTACGGTTCACTGAGCATTTGACTAAGTGTGGGGCACTACGCTTGACATGGATCAGCTCACCCAAGACTCACAGCAAGGCTCAGCACAGTTAGGATGGTGGCTTCCTTTTACAGGTGATGGAACTGTAGGAGTAAAAACAGTGGACGGCAGTCAAGGCTATGTGACCTGTAAGTGATAGAACGAGGACACGGCCCACGCAATCTGACTCCAAACACCAGCTGGGTGGGTCCGACCCCTCACACTCCTCACAGACCTGCAGAGTGCAGAGCTCACACTGCTCTGCACAGACTTCAGGAGGTGAAGTGTGGGAGCCAGCTCCACCTCTCCCAGCCCCTCTCTGGACAAAACCCCTGAAAACTCCTGATCCTTGTTGTCAAGTGGGCCAATAAGCAAGAACCCACCCCAAACACTATTTTAGAGAGTATGCGGAACGAAAACACACCAAATATATAACACCGACAAAGCGAGCACATAAATTTACAAAAGTAAATATACCACTGACACAGAAGGAAAAACTATTAAAGCTCCAACAAAATGAAGTCTGTTCTAGAGGAGGCGGGAGGAGAACACCAACACACTTATATCCCGTCATGACACTCAGAGAAAAGAAAGTTCCCTGAGAGGTGCAAAGCTTGGCTTCTGAAAACAAATGCCCTGGAACGTAAACCGAGGTGCCCCTGAAGGGCACTCCAGCTCTGTTCCAAGGCACTGCCAGGGAGAAGGAGCCGTGCCTCCAGCAAGACAACGGGTCCGGTCCCATCCCACAAACGTGCCGGCTCCATTAGGGAGTGGGTGGTCAGGGAAGGGGGAGGACAGGAAGGAATGGCTGGCAGGAACGTAGACAGTGACTTTTCTTGGTGTCTAACCTTTCCACACTACCCACTTGCATCCCACGTAGGGCTTGAGAACTGCAGAAGGCAGCACGCGGGGAGCTGGCACGTGGGGCATGACGCGCACCGAAATCTCACCAACAATGTCCCATGAACACAGAAACTGAGATGGACACAGGAGGCAGCACAGGAGTCATGCTGCAGGCATGTACTAAGACTGCTGGGCGCTCACCTGTGGGACACACGGCCAGCACAAACGCAAACAGCTCCAAACGCAAGCCTGCGTGTCTGGGAGAATGAGGAATCAGCGTCTGCATCGGATTCTGCTCACCAGCCGTGACCCAGGCACAGCATTTGGCTCTCTTGCGCCTCAGATTTTCTGTCTATAAAATTCTGCTTCCTCCCCACTATTACTTCCTAGGTAGTACTGCTTGGCATAAACGAGGGAGCACATAACACACCCAGCACAGACAAACACTGGAAAACAGCAGCCAACACTGATCTCCTGCGAGTCACCTCTCTGCATGTCTCACCTAAGCCAACTGCGATCCCTCTCAACACAGAGTTCTTGGAAGTCATCCCCCATCTCTGTCTTTCACCTCAGCATGACCTAAGGTCCTGGTTTATCTGGATTCTACCTCTACTTATTCCTCTCCAAATATACTCTTTATTTCCAGCATTTTCTCTTTTCTTCCTACTCTTTGTGTTTCACTATCACGAAAGCAGGAGCCATAACACGCAGTACCTAGCACAATGCCTAGTGCTACTCAAAAACTTGCTGAAACAAAATCAGCAGGTCAACCCACAGGGTCCAGGCCATGTTCTGTCTGCTCCCTAAGTATAGACAGGATCAGGTGACCTACACTCACATGAGGGATATTTTGAAATGTTTCTCAACTTTGTTCATTTTACTGTACTTACCAAGAATCTTGCTGTGCCAAGAGCTCGGAAGTGTAGAATTTTATAGGGATGTTTGATGAAGGGCTTTAACTCGGGTCTTTCCATTTACTCATTTTGTGAAGTTATTTCTGTGAGTAGCATCAGTTTCTTATCTTAATGGGGACCAGAGTACCTATAGCCCTACATAACAATGACTAAATGAGACTATGTACACCAACACTTAGCAGAGAGCTCAGCACAGAAGGCCACGAGTGGCTGTGGAAACCAAACCTCTTCCCACTTGTCCCAACTGGGGCCCCTCTTGCCTGCTAACACCTTGGCATTGGCATTTCTGACATTCACTCACTTGTCTCCCCTTCCTGACCACGGAGTTTAAGCCTGGAATGGTGTTAAAGATGGGCGCATCTCAAAATGCTCATGATCTGGTGGGGAAGACAGCTGGGTGGAAAGGCAAATCACAAGGCAGAATTCTAGGCAGAACAACAAGGCATGGGGTGTCCCCAGGTGGATGCACAGATGCCCGCATGACCTCCAGCTCCTCAGGGGAGGCAGGAGGCAGCCCCGAGTGTCTGCAGGGAGCAGTAGGAGAGCACCAGCCAAAGATGCCAGGGCACACTGAGCAGGGTGCGCAAAGAGACGCATAGCACAGCCATACAGGGTCAGTCTCAACAAAGAGGAGAACAGAGACAGGGGACTCAGGCAGCTGAAGACATACCATGAGGAGCCCTGTGTGGCAGGAACTTTTAAAAAGTTACACAATTAGCTTTATTGTTCGTTTCTTTTGAAACTTTTCTGAGTATTATTTTACTGATAAATTATCACACTACCTTTATGTTCTAATTCAAAAGGTCGAAAGTAGGAAACGCTGATCTGTGACGAGGCTTCGGTGCCAATTGCTCCCCCCTCCTTAGACATAATCCCATTTGCCCTCGGAACTAGGTGGAGAAAGGCTGCTTTAATTGGGGTGCACGCCTTTCCAGACGCTCCGCTCCACTGGGGAAGGTCAACAAACCAACCCCCAGAGAAAAATGCTATTGGAGAGGGACATTTCAAAAACGGCATTTAGTCACCTCTGAAATACCCTTCAGAACTGACCCCCTGCTGGCTGGCCACAGAGAGTGGCTACAGTCTGGGACCTCTTGACCCCACATTCTGCAGGAAACCAGGCAAATTTAAACCTCCATAATTTACTCAAGACTCTGGCTTCTGCCAAGGAAAAGGCAACAATGCTGGCAATTAACTGTTGCCTGATTAAACCTCCACTGTGGCCAGAGGGGCACAGAAACAGGCACCCAGCAACAGAGGCCGGGAAGAGGCAAGGCCCAGCTACCCCCGCGGCACCTCGGAACCCTGCTTCATTGCAATTTCCACAGACTCCTTGGAACTGCCCAAGGATGGAGGAGCCACTGGAAGAGGTGGTGTGTTGCGTGACAGTGCACGGGCCTCTGGCCTTGCTCATCTCTTGCCCATCCTCCTCCTCCACTGCTCAGGCCTACAATGCATATTAATTATAGAAGCTCCAATAAGAAATTCTGCATTGCTAAATTGCAGTCACATAAAAGTAAACTTTAACAGCCTCAACAAGGATCAGGTCACAAGGCCAGCAATAGGGAAGTTCTTTCCTTCACTTTCTGGAAAGCCCTGGTGTTTTCCAAACCAGCAAGAGGGAGTGGGAGGGCTCAGGTTTCAGAATGCTTGAAAGAAAGTCCTTGGGAGGCTAAGCTTAAAGTCAATCCCCAGTGGAAGGGTTTTTCTCCTTCAGAAAGAGACTCAACTCAGGCAGCCAGCTGTGCCTCCAGCAATCTGACCCCGAGAGGCTGGCGGGCCCCAGGCAAAGCTGTCTTGCCTTCTCACAGCTGCAAGGGCCCGGCAGCCCCATGTGAACCTGACCACAGCCACTCTGGCTACAGAAAACAGGAAGAGCAGGGCACAGGAATGGCCTGTGCTGGCTTCTGAATCGTTCTTGCTGGAGCTAGGTGGGGACTGGAGAGCAAGAGTGAGGACAACCACACTTCTGGCCAAGCACGGACGCCTTCAGCCTGATCCCAACCTAACTCCAGCCCAGGAGACACCAAGCGCAACTTGGGTGGCTCAACATCTATCTGTTACGGCACTGGAGCTGCTGTGCTTGGCTTCAGTGAAACTAAGAGCCTTTGGCAGACATCTGAGTCAACCCATATTTGATTTGAATGGAGGTATTTTGCCTGAGCAGAAAAACAAGAAGTCAGAGAAGAAAGGGAGAGAGAACGGGCCTGCTGCACAGAAGCTTTGAGTCTGGTAACGAGCAGCCTCACCTGTTCCTACCTTGATAGAAAGGGCACTTTTCTGGGCTGTTTTGAAGTTACCAACCCTTACCTCAATGTGGTTTCAATTATGAATTACCAGACTAAAAGGGGGAAAAGCTTTGATTTATTCTTTTTTGCTCCAATTATGCATGATGTGTTTCCACTGAAGACTTTGAAAAGTATTTCATCATGCCTCTCATCCTGAAGTGGTCAAAGGGCAAAACCAAAAGGAGTTAACCCTTTCATCTCCCCTCTAGGTTCAAAGAGACTCCCCAGCAGTGGATATGCTCAAGGCCTCTGAAGCAATATAGCAACGACGGGGTTAATCACCAGCACCATATCACTGACGCATAAGGGTGGTGTCCCTTGTCCAAATGGTGAGATGATATTTATGTTAATGGCTACTGGGAGATATGAAAGGGGCAATCAGTAATGTGGCCGGTGCTGCCTTAACCATTAAAGCTTGATACCCCAACTACCCATGGGACTCTCCAGGGCGTAGGCTGAGTGAGGAAACCAGAGAATCACAGACCTAAGGATGTCTTCAACAAGATCTCTTAGCTCAAGAGGAAAGATCTGGGGACAAGTGTGAGGTCTACCTGGTGCCCATGTCTTTAATTCAGTTCACTCTCAAATAATAACGCTTATTCTGAAAAAACAGGAATCATACTAAAGGCTCAACTCCCTGCCTACACATGAAAAAGACACATAGAAGATAAAGAAAAGCAAAGGCTGGAAGTCCTGTAAGGGCTTCAGACCACTAAGACAGACAGCAGTCATCAACGCACAATTCCTGCAACCTATTTATAGTTAGTTCACAAGTGAGCTTTCCACGTGGTGTGGTGGACCACTTTAGGTGCACTGAAGTAGCAGATACTGTGCCTCTGATACTCGAAGATACTGAACCAAAAACACTGATCTGGGGTCATAAGAGTGGGTCAGATGTTCCTACCGTCATCCCTTTTTCTTCAGATGCCTTTAAGCTCCCTTTGTCCTTCGGGCTGCAGTTCATTGTGACCACCTGGCTGTGCGTTCATTTTTACTTATTCCACGTATAGTTTGTTATCTTTCTGGGCCCAAGGCTTGGTGTTAATGAACAATTCTGAAAAAGTTTCAGCTATTCTTCATTCAGAAACACTTCTTCTTTCCCTTCTGTAACTCGGATTAGACAATGTGAGACCTTACCCTGTTGATCTCCAGGTCTCTTCCCTTCTCCATATTTTCCATCTCTGTCTCTACATTCTCAACAATTTCTTTGCTCTAATAACTGAAGCAAATATCTAATAACTGGAAGTACTTACAGGCCCAGTTCTCTGCTGGTTTTCATGTAGGATGCTGCCTTATTTCTTCATGGTCTTGTGGGTTTTGACAGGAGCTACTTGTTTTCCCTGGACCCTTAATGTGTAAGAATTATTTGACACCCGGAGCGAAAGTAGGTTCCTCAAGGCAGGGTTTGTGTCTGCTTCCGCCAGTTCCCAGTAACACAGCCCACGTTCCACCGAACTCCCTTCCGAGACCATGCCTACGGAGTGAACTGGATGGCGACCACAGGGTGTCTGGGGCTGCAGCTCTCCAGACAGGTGCACTTCATCCTGTCACTGAAGGCACAGCCTTTCTGAGTCTGGCTTTGTCCAGGAAGTTCCTGTGAGACTTCTCAACCTGGGCAGGCCACAAGCCACCAATCCCCGACTTCACACAGTGACAGGGCAAAGCTGCAGATCACCTAGCTCTGCAAAATCTCCACAGTGAAAGCTGGCTGTGGCTCCCGCTCACCCCGATGGCAAGTCCCACCCTGTTCCAGGGACAAGCACACATCTCACTTCCAAGCCAGGTCAGCGACAGTAACAACTGCTCCACAGCGCTTCCCTCAGCAAGTCAGCTGTTCCCTCAGGAAGGTCACTTAGCAGGTCCAGCCCATCATCAAGCCGGGGTCAGAAGTCTTTCTATATTTACTCTGTAAACCTAATTATGTGCCACTGTGTTCTCTATTTAATTTGGGAGCCAAGTTTATGCATAAGATAAAAACAATTGTTATGGAAATTCGGGAGTATATTATAACAGATGAATTCTGGGCAGAGAATTTCCACATCAGACAAGCTACCATACTCCTTCAGCCCTCCATCTCCTCAACTAAAAAAGGAGAGGATAAGGTGGGTCTTGAAAAAAATATGGCTCACTTCCTTCATCTATAAGAATGGGGTTCACAGAATGCTGCTGTTGGGGTCACATGGATCAGACAACAGAAAATGTGTGTGAGTGCTGATCTGGGTACAAACAACACCCTGCTATAAATTTCAATTTTCCACTCCAGGGGCCCATCCAGTTCTATGTTTATGTTTCCATGTGACAAAGAATTATCCAGTTAGCCCTCTGTACCTGAGGGTTCTGCATCCAACGATTCAACCAACTATGGCTTAAAAATATTTTTTTTAAAACTCGCACCTGTATGAACATGCACGGACACACCTCCTTGCCACCCTTTCCTGAACAATCCTAGTGTACCGACTATTTGCCAGCACTTACACTGGATGAAGCATCAGAAGTAATCTGGAGGTGATTTAAAGTATACGGGAGTATATGCCCAGTTATGTGCAAATACCATGCCATTTTATAAAAGCAACCTGAGTTTAAGTGGGTTTTAGTATTCACGAGGGCCCCGGGGCCAACCTCACACACACACACCAAGGGACAAGTGTACTAGTGGCCTTAAAATTAACAATACTTTACTTTTTATAGTACTGAACCACTTATAGGATTCTTCCCCATAGACTATATCATTAATTTTTCATAAGAATTCGGTGAAATAAACATCATTCCCATTTTATAGGTAAGGCTAACAAATTTCATAGAGATTTAAAAATGTGCACAAGGTCAAACTAATAAATGCTTTTGAACTCAGGTTTTATTCCAAAATGTCCTATTCAGTGGCCTTGACATCAGTAATTGGTCACCAACTGTTACGCGATTACTGGGGCTATTATCATCAGCCCTAAACCCAGCGCTACAGATAGGCAAACTGTTGCACTGAAAGACTCAGTGAGTAACCTCAAGCCACTCAGATCATCACCAGGAAAGAGGGGCCTAAAACCTGCAGTTCAGAAGCATCTGGGCTGCAGTCAGCTTGCTGCAGGCTCCAGGTTAAACCCATCTGAGTGCCTCTTGAAAATTCCTGTTATTATGCGAGTTTTAGCTACTTCAGTTTTTTCTTTATATAGCACTGAAATTCACATTTGGCTAAATGCCACCCTTTTTCTCTAATGCCAAACTACTGTCAAGAAGAGTAGGAAGGGTGGCCACTGATTGCTTTTCAGGTAGTAGAGGAAAAAGTTGACATTTCATCCTCCTCTTACTTGGAAAGGAAGCCAGTCATTTATAAGAACCCTCATCTGGCTATGGCCTCCATCACTGGGATGGACAGAAGCCAGTTAAATGGCTCAACATAAGCTATATTAAAAGAATTTGGAATGAGGAAAGAGAGGGCTCCATATGTTGATCCTTTTAATAATTCATGAGTTATATCAGTCTGCAAGTAATAAATTTCACTAAATATATCTATGGTATGATTACTTAAGATATTGGCCAAGATACCACACCATTGATTTTATTAGTTTACAATTTGATATATTAAAAATAATGGTTCAGCTGTTTGACAGTGCAAAAGATTTGGATTATTTTTAGAATATGGTCTTCAAACAGGCAACCATTTCCCCTGATCTGTTACTTCATGAGTATACTGAAAACATCTGAAAGCAATGTCTCAATAAAAAAAACTGGTGACTTGTTTGAGTCAAACAAACAAGGCTGATCTATAATCCAGAACCAAAGTGTCCAAGAGTGTTAATGATGGCTTACGCACTATTCCACACAAGAGGTAAACAAATTTACACTTTCACCTGACCACCCCATGCTTTAAAAACACACAGTTTGAAAGAGTGACTCACTCTCAGGCGTGAGTGTGAACCATGTGTTGGTGCCGTTGGCTTCCTGGGCTTGCTAGACAGGAACTCTTGGGAATGATTACATTACAGCCTATGGTGTCCACACTCACAAAACCAACAAGTCATGACCAAGAAAACCCATGTTGTGTTCAGTGTTGAGCTGATGACAGGGCAAGACCATCATTAAAGCTACAGCATAGAAGAAGGACCCTCATGACATCATCGTTTCTTGACTCAATTTTCCTGGAATTCCAACAAGGCCTGAGTGCTGTCTGCCATGGTCACCCCTGCTTCTCCCTGAAAAGCAGGCATAAACAAAAGGACAGGGAAGGACACCACTACTCATCCATGTTAACAAGTTGTAGAAGATAAAACAGATGGAGCTTTCCTTTTCAAAATCCTCCCACTATAGAACACACAGAAAAATGTAGGATGAACTGTAACAGAAATCTTTTTGAATATATAGCTGAGGCCATAAGAAAAGCTAAGTCCCTAGGGCCAAAAATGAAGAGAAAACTAGATGAGAGCTGACCGTACAGGACTGGTGAGCTGGAGGCATGCTGGGGAGGGTTGTAGCTGCTCCTAGGCATGGTGATGCTGGAAGAGCAGATGGGACTTCAAGCCCCAGAAGTGCTAGGTGAGATTTACACATAAGCTAGAACTCTTTTCCTTTTTAATAGTGGGGACTGAATCTGGGGGGTGGGGCGGGGGTTTTACCACTGAACTAAGTCCCCAGCCCTTTTATTACTTTTTTTTTTTTAACTTTTGGGACAAGGTCTCACCAAGTTATTTAGGGACTTAAGTTGCTGAGGCTGGCCTTGAACTTGTGATCCTCCTGCTTCAGCCTCCTGAGTTGCTGAGATTACAGGTGTGCGCCACTACCCAACTATAAACTAGAACTCTTGAAGGTCTGTGCCATTACAGGCAGGCAGGAAACTCCTATGTGGAAGCAGCAAAACCAAATTTTCTTTCTGAACCTGAGGTTGGCACGCTGATGATGCTGGGAGGTCCCTCTCAGTAACTTTAACAGAAGTCAGTCCTCATACATGTTTGGGCTTTAACGAACTCTGTAGAATGAAAACACCAACTGAGGAATTAATGGTGGAAAGTGATTTATCTCTGTGGTACTTCTGAAATGCCTGAAGAAGCAAAAAAAATAAGAGTGAACAAATAATTCCTCTGGGAAATAGCCCTTTACCCCAGGCTATAAAGATCTCCACAGAAAACCTCAGGGAAGATGATGAACTCACATTCTCAAATCTTAAAACCTATCGAGAAATAACAGCCAAAGCAACAGGCAGCAGATGAGTGACAAGACCAGACCTGACACGGAGCTCAGAAAACGGGATCATCAGAGAATTTAAAGTAAATGTCCCAAATGATTAAAGATATAAAGCAGGAATCAAAAACATAAGGGAAAAAAAAAGACAGTAGGAATAAAAGCCAGGCAGACAGATCTGTAGAACCAGACAAACCTTACAAACTCTGAAATTTAAATCACTACAGATGGGTAAAAACATGTTAGTCAGAGCTGAAGGAAACGGGAAAATGGATGTGAGAAACATCATCCAGCAGTAGAGAGAAACGAAAATGAAGAAAACCCGAGGAACAGCAGCACGAAACTGACAAAACAGAAGGCAAGGAGAGAATGGGAAAATCCAACACAAATTCCACAGGATTCCAGCAGAGAGAGGAGTGCGAATCCCAGACAGGCATTCGCGGGGAAAACGAGAATTTTCCCAAATGAATTAAAGGCATAATTCTCGGGTTATAGAAGAAATACCATTCAAAAGTAGACAGAGCATAACAAGAAAACCACTAACTGGCAGCCACTGTAACAATTCAGGCAAGAATCTTCCAGAAATGCTAAAACTAGGGGGTGCAGGTTTGAAGAGGAACAGGCTATCTGCACAGTCTCTTTCTCCACAGGACAAGTGACACCAGAGAAATGGCAAACTGACACTGGAAAAACCCTGAAAAACTTGTGACTCAAGTTACCATTATCAGCATTGGGACAAATTGACATCATATGTCCTCCTATATGATACACGAAGGACACGTTATTGTGTGATATTCTTGCCCAAAATGCATAATTTGAATCAAATCAGGCAAAAGCATCAGATAAACTCAAACTGAGGGACATTTTGTAAAATAACTAACATGCTCTCTTTAAAGAATGTCATTATTATGCAAGACAAAGAAAGGCTGAGAAATTGTTCTAGACTAAAGAAGACTGAAAATACAATTTAATGCAATGCATGGGCCGAGATTTTCTTTTGCTATAATGAACATTATTAGGCTAACTGACAAAATCTAAATAATGCCTATAGTTAAATAATAATATTATCAATATTACTGCCTGATGATTTTGCCAACTGTATTGTAATTGAGAAGGTTTTAGGAGTGAGTTTGCACTACCTCTGCAACTTCCAAAACGTTCAGAAACACACACACACACAGGAAAAAGAATAAAGCAACTGTGATAAATTATTAACATTGGAGGAATCTGGATGAAGGATGTACAGAAACATTCCATACCATTTTTGAACTTTAATTCTGAACTATGTAAAAATAAAAAATTAAAATTAAAAAAACAGGGCTGGGACAGAGTATTTATCTGGCATGCATAAGGGCCTACGTTCAATCCCCAGCACCACTGGGGGGAAAAAAATTTTTAACTGGGCATGACAGCATATGCCTAAAGAACACAGAGCAACATTTCCACCACTCAGGAGATTGAGGCAGGAGGATCAACTGAGCCCAGGAGTTGGAGATAAACCTAGGCAACATAGCAAGACCCTGTCTTAAATAAATAAAAGGGAAACTTTGTTTAAACAAATAAAATATAGACAGAAAAACAATAAACTATATAACAAAGCAAAAACAAATAAAGTAAGCAAGTCAGCTAAACCTTCTAAAGATAATAATAAGACTCAGGAATTGGAGGTACAGTTGGTCCCAAGACCCCTTAAACCCAACATGCACTGACAGGCCAACTCTTAACCCAACCTTTGCAGAAGAAGGGAGGCTTATACTCTGGGGAAATAACTTAGAGGGATTCCAGACTCCTAGACTCCAGGCATGCAAGGCAGGGTGAGGCACCACACCACACAGTCGATTAAGAATCTGTGAAATGAAAGATGAGAACTGTCTCCTGCCCCATCCAGCTCCCTAGATCCTCATAGCCAAGACTTATCCACCCTCCATCTCCCAAGGGCAGAAGATGCTTCTCGGATCAAGGAATTTGTCCAAAAGAAACAACCTAACACTAACATTTGGAAACACCAACATTTGGAAACACCAACATTTGGAAAAACAACCAGTCCCCATCTTCCCAGCCTAAGTAAAAAGCCCTCAGTCCAGAAGGTTCACCCAGGCACTGAACCTCCTATGGGCTCTCAGTGCCTCCTTTCAAACAGGAAGAGATCCAGTGATCACCAGGTATCTGAAGAAAGTTCCAGTAAGGTAACAATTGAAATGCTGAAAAAGGAATTAAAGGAAACAACACAAGAAGCTCAAGAAAGGTAAAAACAAAACCACAGTAATATCTTAAGAGAGAAAATACTGCATCCTTAAAACAAGAATAGAAGCTATTAAAAGATTAACTAGCACATCAGACAGAGCACTGATCTCCAGGATATATAAAGAGCTCAAAAAACTAAACACCAAAAAAACAAATAATCCAATCAATAAATGGGCTAAGGAGCTGAATAGAAACCTCTCAGAAGATGATGTACAATCAATAAACATATATATG